>JAZGTN010000054.1:0-1200000 GCA_037783415.1 Leptasterias polaris
AACAACAGTCCAACAAACAAACACATTTTACCACATTTATTGTTCTTCCAAGTTTCATGTTGCTAGCTGTTAAGGGGGGGGGGGTAAAAGGGGTGGGGGGGGGTGGGCGGGGCAGTTTGCAAAATTCCGTTCCAGATCTATACGGGTAGTTGTGGACAATAGGATAAGAATGTAAAACTAGGGTTTAGCTAAGAGCTAGGGTTTTGGGCTGATGGCTATAGGGTTTGGGGTGTATGCTAGGGTTTGGGGCCGACGGCTAGGGTTTCTGTGCCCCGATGGCTACTAGGGTTTTGGCCCGATGCTAGGGTTGGGTGTAGGCTTGTGGGTTTTTGCTGAGGGCTAAGGTTTTGGCTGCGAGGGCTTAGGGTTTCACACATGCAATCATTTCCCGGGAACTTGAATTCTATGATGCCATATCAACCACCCACCGCCTATTCATCTATTCACATAGTCTGTTGATGGTTTGTCTCTACCTTCCCCTGATCAACCAGCCACTGAGATTCTTGAGTCTCTGGAATGTGACTACCGTGATAGTCTCATACTCGGTCGATATAGTATTACAACTAAACCAAACCCCAGCAAACCTTTCTTTGGAACGTTGAATTATTCTGTTGTTTTGTAATTTTAGGAACAAATAGCAACATTATTACTATATACTATCTGTTAATACAGGCCAAAGGAATGTGTTTTCAATGTAAACACACAACAACTGACGAAAGTGCCCCCATACATACACACTAATGTCTTCGTTCAAGCTCTACATAACCGTATTAACAACACTGGAGCACACGGGTACACGGTGTAGCGGGCGCCACCATTTTGTATCTATAGGTTACAACCCCTCTAAATAGACTCCCTATAGCAAACAATGATAAATGCTAAATATTCAAAATTCTCAAAAATAGTTAAAAGTCTCTCCTGCCTCTTGAAACCAATCAAATATATTTTCAGACCACTAAACTACAGATTTCTTTTCAATTTTTGGCAGGGTCAGCCGTTTGGAATTTTTGCTAATTCCCAAGAAAAAAACACCCCCGAAAATGTGTTTTTTTTCCAAACCGACTTGCCGCCAGTTATTCATGAGGCACTCCTCCCAATTCCCAGCCTAAATAGGACAAACTTTTAAATCCAAATTTATCAAATACTCCTCAAAACTTGAAAACCCAGAACCCCCAGGTTGTGATAAGTTCTAATAATTACACACTCCTATTAGTTGCATGACCCCCAAAACGTTATAAATTAAAAAATAAGTTGTGGGTTTACAAATATGATAAGTAGCTTGGCGGCTGAATTTTAGGTCGATTTAGAGTGATGCACCTATAAGGGCATGTATTAATTTTATGGGGGAAAACTTATGACTAAAATGTTGAGAATAGTCACTGATATGAAATCTGGAAAAAAAAATTGGTATATTTTATTGCGTTGTCTACAACAAGGTCAAAACATGGTGAAGCATTTACATGTACTTTAAGCATGTGAGAGGAAAAAACCGGCATGACACACTGTGTACATTATATTGGTAATACTTGGAAGTTACGTCCAAATTCTTCCCTCAAAAAGTTATTAACATGTCTCTTTTTCGTATTAAAGATTCTTAAAAAACATACAAATAAGTTAATTAATCGACAGAGTGGGTTAATTATTGTGGATATAAGCGGTAAACAAGGGAAAACAGGTTGGCAAGGGGGCCTTGAGTTGGGGTGGGGGGGCGTTTTTGCTTTCCCTCAACTTTTCTAACCATGTATTCATATTGGTTTACCAATTGTCAAACCTTTATAACAAAGTTCCAACAAACAAACACATTTTACACATTTATTGTCTTCCAAGTTTCATGTTGCTAGCTGTTAAGTGGGGGGGTGGGGGTAAGGGGTGTGGCGGGGGCGTGGGCGGGGCATGTTGCAAATTCCGTTCCAGATACTATACGGTTAGTTGTGGACAAATAGGATAAGACTGTAAACTAGGGTTTAGACTAAGAGCTAGGGTTTTGGGCTGATGGCTATAGGGTTTTGGGGTGTATGCCTAGTGTTTGGGGCCGACGGCTAGGGTTCTGTGCCGATGGCTAGGGTTTTGGGCCCGATGGCTAGGGTTTGGGTGTAGGCTTGGGTTTTTGCTGAGGGCTAAGGTTTTGGCTGCGAGGGCTAGGTTTCACACATGCAATCAAGTTCCCCGGGAACTTGACATTCATGATGGCCACATCAACCACCGCACCGCCTATGTCATCTTCACATAGTCTGTTGATGGTTTGTCTCTACCTTTCCCCTGATCAACCAGCCACTGAGATTCTTGAGTTTCCTTGAATGTGGACTACCGTGATAGTCTCATACACGTCGATATAGTATTACACTAAAAACCAAACCCAGCAAACCTTTCTTTGGGAACGTGAATTATTCTGTGTTTTGTAATTTAGGAACAAATAGCAACATTATTACTATATACTATCTGTAATACAGCCAAGGAATGATGTTTTCAATGTAACACACAGCAACATACTGACGAAAAGTGCCCCCATACAACACACTACTGTCGTCGTTTCAAGCCTTACATTAACCGTATTAACAACACTGAGCACACGGGTACACGGGTGTAGCGGGCGCCACCATTTTGTATCTACTATACGGTTTCCCCCTCTAAATAGACTCCCATAGCAAAACAATGATAAATGCTAAATATTCAAAATTCTCAAAAAATAGTTAAAAGTCTCTCAGCCCTCTTGAATACCAATCAAATATATTTTTCAGACCACTAAACTTCAGATTTCTTTCAATTTTTGGCAGGTCAGGCCGTTGGAATTTTTGCTATTTACCCAATGAAAAAAACACCCCCGATAATGTGTTTTTTCCCAAACCGACTTGCCGCCAGTTTTCATGAGGCACTCCTCCAATTCCCAAGCTAATAAGGACCAACTTTAAAGCCCAAATTTATCAATCTCCTCAAAACTTGAAACCCAGAACCCCCAGGTTGTGATAAGTTCTTGTATAATACACACTCTATTAGTGCAATGACCCCCAAAACGTTATAATTAAAAATAAGTAGTGGGTTTACAAATTATGATAAGTAGCTTGGCGCATGAATTTTGGACGATTTAGAGTAGTGCACCCTATAAGGGCAGTTTCAATTTATTCTTTATTGGGGGGAAAAATTTTGCTCTAAAATGTTGAGAATAAGTCACTGATATGAAATCTGGAAAAAAATTGGGAAATAATTTTATTGCGTTTGTCTACACAAGGGTCAAACATGTTGAAGCATTACATGTACTTTTTAAGCAATGTGAGAGGAAAAACCTTGCATGACACTCTGTGTAGCATTATATTGAATACTTGATGTTACGTCCAAATCTACCCTCAAAAAGTTATTAACATGTCTCTTTTTTCGTAATAAGATTCTAAAAACATTACAAAATATTTAATTAATCGACAAGAGGGGGTGTAATTATTGTGGATAAGCCGGTAATAAATGGGGGAACAGGTTGGAAGGGGGCCATGAGTTGGGGGGGGGGGCGTTTGCTTTCCCTCCAACTTTTCTAACCATGGTATATCATATTGAGTTTAAAATTGTGAACATTTATAACAAGTCCCACAAACAAACACATTTTACCACATTTATTGTTCTTCCATAGTTTACATGTTGCTAGCTGTTAAGGGGGGGGGGGGGGGTAAGGGGTGGGCGGGGGGTGGGCGGGGCATGTTGCAAAATCCGTTCCAGATACTATACTGGTAGTTGTGGACAATAGGATAAGACTGTAAACTAGGGGTTTAGACTAAGAGCTAGGGTTTGGGGCTGATGGCTATAGGGTTATGGGGTGTATGCATAGGGTTTGGGCCGACGGCTAGGGTTTCCTGTGCCGATGGCTAGGGTTTTGGGCCGATGGGCTTAGGGTTGGGTGTAGGCTGTGGGTTTTTGCTGGAGGGCTAAGGTTTTTGGCCTGCGAGGGCTAGGGTTTCACACATGCAATCAGTTCCCGGGAACTTGACATTCATGATGCCATATCAACCACCCACCGCCTATGTCATCTTCCATAGTCTGTTGATTGTTGTCTCTACCTTTCCCCTGATCAACCAGCCACTGAGATTCCTGGAGTTTCTTGAATTGACTTACCGTGATAGTCTCATACTCGTCGATATAGTATACACTTAAAAACCAAACCCAGCAAACCTTTCTTTGGAACGTTGAATTATTCTGTTGTTTTGTAATTTTAGGAACAAATAGCAACATTATTACTATATACTATCTGTTAATACAGCCAAGGAATGATGTTTTCAATGTAAACACAGCAACAACTGACGAAAAGTGCCCCCATACAACACACTACTGTCGTCGTTTCAAGCCTACATAACCGTATTAACAACACTGAGCACACGGGTACACGGGTGTAGCGGGCGCCACCATTTTGTATCTATAGGTTTCACCCCTCTAAATAGACTCCCATAGCAAACAATGATAAATGCTAAATATTCAAAAATTCTCAAAAAATAGTTAAAAGTCTCTCAGCCTCTTGAAAACCAATCAAATATATTTTCAGACCACTAAACTTCAGATTTCTTTTCAATTTTTGGCAGGTCAGCCGTTTGGAATTTTTGCTAATTACCCAAGAAAAAAACACCCCCGAAAATGTGTTTTTTCCCAAACCGACTTGCCGCCAGTTTTCATGAGGCACTCCTCCAATTCCCAAGCTAAATAGGACCAACTTTAAAGCCCAAATTTATCAAATCTCCTCAAAACTTGAAACCCAGAACCCCCAGGTTGTGATAAGTTCTTATAATTACACACTCTATTAGTTGCATGACCCCCAAAACGTTATAATTAAAAATAAGTTGTGGGTTTACAAATTATGATAAGTAGCTTGGCGCATGAATTTTTGGTCGATTTAGAGTAGTGCACCCTATAAGGGCAGTCAATTATTCTTTATGGGGGAAAAATTATGCTTAAAATGTTGAGAATAAGTCACTGATATGAAATCTGGAAAAAAAATTGGAATATTTTATTGCGTTTGTCTACAACAAGGTCAAACATGTTGAAGCATTTACATGTACTTTAAGCAATGTGAGAGGAAAAACCTGCATGACACACTGTGTACATTATATTGAATACTTGGAAGTTACGTCCAAATCTTCCCTCAAAAAGTTATTAACATGTCTCTTTTTCGTAATAAGATTCTAAAAACATTACAAAATATTTAATTAATCGACAAGAGGGGGTTAATTATTGTGGATAAGCGGTAAAAAGGGAAACAGGTTGGAAGGGGGCCTTGAGTTGGGGGGGGGGGGGGCGTTTTTGCTTTCCCTCCAACTTTTCTAACCATGTATTCATATTGAGTTTAAAATTGTGAACTTTATAACAAAGTTCCCAACAAACAAACACATTTTACCACATTTATTGTTCTTCCAAGTTTCATGTTGCTAGCTGTTAAGGGGGGGGGGGGGGGTAAAGGGGTGGGCGGGGGGTGGGCGGGGCATGTTGCAAAATTCCGTTCCAGATACTATACGGTTAGTTGTGGACAATAGGATAAGACTGTAAACTAGGGTTTAGACTAAGAGCTAGGGTTTTGGGCTGATGGCTATAGGGTTTGGGGTGTATGCTAGGGTTTGGGCCGACGGCTAGGGTTTCTGTGCCGATGGCTAGGGTTTTGGCCGATGGCTAGGGTTTGGGTGTAGGCTGTGGGTTTTTGCTGAGGGCTAAGGTTTTGGCTGCGAGGGCTAGGGTTTCACACATGCAATCAGTTCCCGGGAACTTGACATTCATGATGCCATATCAACCACCCACCGCCTATGTCATCTTCACATAGTCTGTTGATGGTTTGTCTCTACCTTTCCCCTGATCAACCAGCCACTGAGATTCTTGAGTTTCTTGAATGTGACTTACCGTGATAGTCTCATACTCGTCGATATAGTATTACACTAAAAACCAAACCCAGCAAACCTTTCTTTGGAACGTTGAATTATTCTGTTGTTTTGTAATTTTAGGAACAAATAGCAACATTATTACTATATACTATCTGTTAATACAGCCAAAGGAATGATGTTTTCAATGTAAACACAGCAACAACTGACGAAAAGTGCCCCCATACAACACACTACTGTCGTCGTTTCAAGCCTACATAACCGTATTAACAACACTGAGCACACGGGTACACGGGTGTAGCGGGCGCCACCATTTTGTATCTATAGGTTTCACCCCTCTAAATAGACTCCCATAGCAAACAATGATAAATGCTAAATATTCAAAAATTCTCAAAAAATAGTTAAAAGTCTCTCAGCCTCTTGAAAACCAATCAAATATATTTTCAGACCACTAAACTTCAGATTTCTTTTCAATTTTTGGCAGGTCAGCCGTTTGGAATTTTTGCTAATTACCCAAGAAAAAAACACCCCCGAAAATGTGTTTTTTCCCAAACCGACTTGCCGCCAGTTTTCATGAGGCACTCCTCCAATTCCCAAGCTAAATAGGACCAACTTTAAAGCCCAAATTTATCAAATCTCCTCAAAACTTGAAACCCAGAACCCCCAGGTTGTGATAAGTTCTTATAATTACACACTCTATTAGTTGCATGACCCCCAAAACGTTATAATTAAAAATAAGTTGTGGGTTTACAAATTATGATAAGTAGCTTGGCGCATGAATTTTTGGTCGATTTAGAGTAGTGCACCCTATAAGGGCAGTCAATTATTCTTTATGGGGGAAAAATTATGCTTAAAATGTTGAGAATAAGTCACTGATATGAAATCTGGAAAAAAAATTGGAATATTTTATTGCGTTTGTCTACAACAAGGTCAAACATGTTGAAGCATTTACATGTACTTTAAGCAATGTGAGAGGAAAAACCTGCATGACACACTGTGTACATTATATTGAATACTTGGAAGTTACGTCCAAATCTTCCCTCAAAAAGTTATTAACATGTCTCTTTTTCGTAATAAGATTCTAAAAACATTACAAAATATTTAATTAATCGACAAGAGGGGGTTAATTATTGTGGATAAGCGGTAAAAAGGGAAACAGGTTGGAAGGGGGCCTTGAGTTGGGGGGGGGGGGGCGTTTTTGCTTTCCCTCCAACTTTTCTAACCATGTATTCATATTGAGTTTAAAATTGTGAACTTTATAACAAAGTTCCCAACAAACAAACACATTTTACCACATTTATTGTTCTTCCAAGTTTCATGTTGCTAGCTGTTAAGGGGGGGGGGGGGTAAAGGGGTGGGCGGGGGGTGGGCGGGGCATGTTGCAAAATTCCGTTCCAGATACTATACGGTTAGTTGTGGACAATAGGATAAGACTGTAAACTAGGGTTTAGACTAAGAGCTAGGGTTTTGGGCTGATGGCTATAGGGTTTGGGGTGTATGCTAGGGTTTGGGCCGACGGCTAGGGTTTCTGTGCCGATGGCTAGGGTTTTGGCCGATGGCTAGGGTTTGGGTGTAGGCTGTGGGTTTTTGCTGAGGGCTAAGGTTTTGGCTGCGAGGGCTAGGGTTTCACACATGCAATCAGTTCCCGGGAACTTGACATTCATGATGCCATATCAACCACCCACCGCCTATGTCATCTTCACATAGTCTGTTGATGGTTTGTCTCTACCTTTCCCCTGATCAACCAGCCACTGAGATTCTTGAGTTTCTTGAATGTGACTTACCGTGATAGTCTCATACTCGTCGATATAGTATTACACTAAAAACCAAACCCAGCAAACCTTTCTTTGGAACGTTGAATTATTCTGTTGTTTTGTAATTTTAGGAACAAATAGCAACATTATTACTATATACTATCTGTTAATACAGCCAAAGGAATGATGTTTTCAATGTAAACACAGCAACAACTGACGAAAAGTGCCCCCATACAACACACTACTGTCGTCGTTTCAAGCCTACATAACCGTATTAACAACACTGAGCACACGGGTACACGGGTGTAGCGGGCGCCACCATTTTGTATCTATAGGTTTCACCCCTCTAAATAGACTCCCATAGCAAACAATGATAAATGCTAAATATTCAAAAATTCTCAAAAAATAGTTAAAAGTCTCTCAGCCTCTTGAAAACCAATCAAATATATTTTCAGACCACTAAACTTCAGATTTCTTTTCAATTTTTGGCAGGTCAGCCGTTTGGAATTTTTGCTAATTACCCAAGAAAAAAACACCCCCGAAAATGTGTTTTTTCCCAAACCGACTTGCCGCCAGTTTTCATGAGGCACTCCTCCAATTCCCAAGCTAAATAGGACCAACTTTAAAGCCCAAATTTATCAAATCTCCTCAAAACTTGAAACCCAGAACCCCCAGGTTGTGATAAGTTCTTATAATTACACACTCTATTAGTTGCATGACCCCCAAAACGTTATAATTAAAAATAAGTTGTGGGTTTACAAATTATGATAAGTAGCTTGGCGCATGAATTTTTGGTCGATTTAGAGTAGTGCACCCTATAAGGGCAGTCAATTATTCTTTATGGGGGAAAAATTATGCTTAAAATGTTGAGAATAAGTCACTGATATGAAATCTGGAAAAAAAATTGGAATATTTTATTGCGTTTGTCTACAACAAGGTCAAACATGTTGAAGCATTTACATGTACTTTAAGCAATGTGAGAGGAAAAACCTGCATGACACACTGTGTACATTATATTGAATACTTGGAAGTTACGTCCAAATCTTCCCTCAAAAAGTTATTAACATGTCTCTTTTTCGTAATAAGATTCTAAAAACATTACAAAATATTTAATTAATCGACAAGAGGGGGTTAATTATTGTGGATAAGCGGTAAAAAGGGAAACAGGTTGGAAGGGGGCCTTGAGTTGGGGGGGGGGGCGTTTTTGCTTTCCCTCCAACTTTTCTAACCATGTATTCATATTGAGTTTAAAATTGTGAACTTTATAACAAAGTTCCCAACAAACAAACACATTTTACCACATTTATTGTTCTTCCAAGTTTCATGTTGCTAGCTGTTAAGGGGGGGGGGGTAAAGGGGTGGGCGGGGGGTGGGCGGGGCATGTTGCAAAATTCCGTTCCAGATACTATACGGTTAGTTGTGGACAATAGGATAAGACTGTAAACTAGGGTTTAGACTAAGAGCTAGGGTTTTGGGCTGATGGCTATAGGGTTTGGGGTGTATGCTAGGGTTTGGGCCGACGGCTAGGGTTTCTGTGCCGATGGCTAGGGTTTTGGCCGATGGCTAGGGTTTGGGTGTAGGCTGTGGGTTTTTGCTGAGGGCTAAGGTTTTGGCTGCGAGGGCTAGGGTTTCACACATGCAATCAGTTCCCGGGAACTTGACATTCATGATGCCATATCAACCACCCACCGCCTATGTCATCTTCACATAGTCTGTTGATGGTTTGTCTCTACCTTTCCCCTGATCAACCAGCCACTGAGATTCTTGAGTTTCTTGAATGTGACTTACCGTGATAGTCTCATACTCGTCGATATAGTATTACACTAAAAACCAAACCCAGCAAACCTTTCTTTGGAACGTTGAATTATTCTGTTGTTTTGTAATTTTAGGAACAAATAGCAACATTATTACTATATACTATCTGTTAATACAGCCAAAGGAATGATGTTTTCAATGTAAACACAGCAACAACTGACGAAAAGTGCCCCCATACAACACACTACTGTCGTCGTTTCAAGCCTACATAACCGTATTAACAACACTGAGCACACGGGTACACGGGTGTAGCGGGCGCCACCATTTTGTATCTATAGGTTTCACCCCTCTAAATAGACTCCCATAGCAAACAATGATAAATGCTAAATATTCAAAAATTCTCAAAAAATAGTTAAAAGTCTCTCAGCCTCTTGAAAACCAATCAAATATATTTTCAGACCACTAAACTTCAGATTTCTTTTCAATTTTTGGCAGGTCAGCCGTTTGGAATTTTTGCTAATTACCCAAGAAAAAAACACCCCCGAAAATGTGTTTTTTCCCAAACCGACTTGCCGCCAGTTTTCATGAGGCACTCCTCCAATTCCCAAGCTAAATAGGACCAACTTTAAAGCCCAAATTTATCAAATCTCCTCAAAACTTGAAACCCAGAACCCCCAGGTTGTGATAAGTTCTTATAATTACACACTCTATTAGTTGCATGACCCCCAAAACGTTATAATTAAAAATAAGTTGTGGGTTTACAAATTATGATAAGTAGCTTGGCGCATGAATTTTTGGTCGATTTAGAGTAGTGCACCCTATAAGGGCAGTCAATTATTCTTTATGGGGGAAAAATTATGCTTAAAATGTTGAGAATAAGTCACTGATATGAAATCTGGAAAAAAAATTGGAATATTTTATTGCGTTTGTCTACAACAAGGTCAAACATGTTGAAGCATTTACATGTACTTTAAGCAATGTGAGAGGAAAAACCTGCATGACACACTGTGTACATTATATTGAATACTTGGAAGTTACGTCCAAATCTTCCCTCAAAAAGTTATTAACATGTCTCTTTTTCGTAATAAGATTCTAAAAACATTACAAAATATTTAATTAATCGACAAGAGGGGGTTAATTATTGTGGATAAGCGGTAAAAAGGGAAACAGGTTGGAAGGGGGCCTTGAGTTGGGGGGGGGGCGTTTTTGCTTTCCCTCCAACTTTTCTAACCATGTATTCATATTGAGTTTAAAATTGTGAACTTTATAACAAAGTTCCCAACAAACAAACACATTTTACCACATTTATTGTTCTTCCAAGTTTCATGTTGCTAGCTGTTAAGGGGGGGGGGGGGGTAAAGGGGTGGGCGGGGGGTGGGCGGGGCATGTTGCAAAATTCCGTTCCAGATACTATACGGTTAGTTGTGGACAATAGGATAAGACTGTAAACTAGGGTTTAGACTAAGAGCTAGGGTTTTGGGCTGATGGCTATAGGGTTTGGGGTGTATGCTAGGGTTTGGGCCGACGGCTAGGGTTTCTGTGCCGATGGCTAGGGTTTTGGCCGATGGCTAGGGTTTGGGTGTAGGCTGTGGGTTTTTGCTGAGGGCTAAGGTTTTGGCTGCGAGGGCTAGGGTTTCACACATGCAATCAGTTCCCGGGAACTTGACATTCATGATGCCATATCAACCACCCACCGCCTATGTCATCTTCACATAGTCTGTTGATGGTTTGTCTCTACCTTTCCCCTGATCAACCAGCCACTGAGATTCTTGAGTTTCTTGAATGTGACTTACCGTGATAGTCTCATACTCGTCGATATAGTATTACACTAAAAACCAAACCCAGCAAACCTTTCTTTGGAACGTTGAATTATTCTGTTGTTTTGTAATTTTAGGAACAAATAGCAACATTATTACTATATACTATCTGTTAATACAGCCAAAGGAATGATGTTTTCAATGTAAACACAGCAACAACTGACGAAAAGTGCCCCCATACAACACACTACTGTCGTCGTTTCAAGCCTACATAACCGTATTAACAACACTGAGCACACGGGTACACGGGTGTAGCGGGCGCCACCATTTTGTATCTATAGGTTTCACCCCTCTAAATAGACTCCCATAGCAAACAATGATAAATGCTAAATATTCAAAAATTCTCAAAAAATAGTTAAAAGTCTCTCAGCCTCTTGAAAACCAATCAAATATATTTTCAGACCACTAAACTTCAGATTTCTTTTCAATTTTTGGCAGGTCAGCCGTTTGGAATTTTTGCTAATTACCCAAGAAAAAAACACCCCCGAAAATGTGTTTTTTCCCAAACCGACTTGCCGCCAGTTTTCATGAGGCACTCCTCCAATTCCCAAGCTAAATAGGACCAACTTTAAAGCCCAAATTTATCAAATCTCCTCAAAACTTGAAACCCAGAACCCCCAGGTTGTGATAAGTTCTTATAATTACACACTCTATTAGTTGCATGACCCCCAAAACGTTATAATTAAAAATAAGTTGTGGGTTTACAAATTATGATAAGTAGCTTGGCGCATGAATTTTTGGTCGATTTAGAGTAGTGCACCCTATAAGGGCAGTCAATTATTCTTTATGGGGGAAAAATTATGCTTAAAATGTTGAGAATAAGTCACTGATATGAAATCTGGAAAAAAAATTGGAATATTTTATTGCGTTTGTCTACAACAAGGTCAAACATGTTGAAGCATTTACATGTACTTTAAGCAATGTGAGAGGAAAAACCTGCATGACACACTGTGTACATTATATTGAATACTTGGAAGTTACGTCCAAATCTTCCCTCAAAAAGTTATTAACATGTCTCTTTTTCGTAATAAGATTCTAAAAACATTACAAAATATTTAATTAATCGACAAGAGGGGGTTAATTATTGTGGATAAGCGGTAAAAAGGGAAACAGGTTGGAAGGGGGCCTTGAGTTGGGGGGGGGGGCGTTTTTGCTTTCCCTCCAACTTTTCTAACCATGTATTCATATTGAGTTTAAAATTGTGAACTTTATAACAAAGTTCCCAACAAACAAACACATTTTACCACATTTATTGTTCTTCCAAGTTTCATGTTGCTAGCTGTTAAGGGGGGGGGGGGGTAAAGGGGTGGGCGGGGGGTGGGCGGGGCATGTTGCAAAATTCCGTTCCAGATACTATACGGTTAGTTGTGGACAATAGGATAAGACTGTAAACTAGGGTTTAGACTAAGAGCTAGGGTTTTGGGCTGATGGCTATAGGGTTTGGGGTGTATGCTAGGGTTTGGGCCGACGGCTAGGGTTTCTGTGCCGATGGCTAGGGTTTTGGCCGATGGCTAGGGTTTGGGTGTAGGCTGTGGGTTTTTGCTGAGGGCTAAGGTTTTGGCTGCGAGGGCTAGGGTTTCACACATGCAATCAGTTCCCGGGAACTTGACATTCATGATGCCATATCAACCACCCACCGCCTATGTCATCTTCACATAGTCTGTTGATGGTTTGTCTCTACCTTTCCCCTGATCAACCAGCCACTGAGATTCTTGAGTTTCTTGAATGTGACTTACCGTGATAGTCTCATACTCGTCGATATAGTATTACACTAAAAACCAAACCCAGCAAACCTTTCTTTGGAACGTTGAATTATTCTGTTGTTTTGTAATTTTAGGAACAAATAGCAACATTATTACTATATACTATCTGTTAATACAGCCAAAGGAATGATGTTTTCAATGTAAACACAGCAACAACTGACGAAAAGTGCCCCCATACAACACACTACTGTCGTCGTTTCAAGCCTACATAACCGTATTAACAACACTGAGCACACGGGTACACGGGTGTAGCGGGCGCCACCATTTTGTATCTATAGGTTTCACCCCTCTAAATAGACTCCCATAGCAAACAATGATAAATGCTAAATATTCAAAAATTCTCAAAAAATAGTTAAAAGTCTCTCAGCCTCTTGAAAACCAATCAAATATATTTTCAGACCACTAAACTTCAGATTTCTTTTCAATTTTTGGCAGGTCAGCCGTTTGGAATTTTTGCTAATTACCCAAGAAAAAAACACCCCCGAAAATGTGTTTTTTCCCAAACCGACTTGCCGCCAGTTTTCATGAGGCACTCCTCCAATTCCCAAGCTAAATAGGACCAACTTTAAAGCCCAAATTTATCAAATCTCCTCAAAACTTGAAACCCAGAACCCCCAGGTTGTGATAAGTTCTTATAATTACACACTCTATTAGTTGCATGACCCCCAAAACGTTATAATTAAAAATAAGTTGTGGGTTTACAAATTATGATAAGTAGCTTGGCGCATGAATTTTTGGTCGATTTAGAGTAGTGCACCCTATAAGGGCAGTCAATTATTCTTTATGGGGGAAAAATTATGCTTAAAATGTTGAGAATAAGTCACTGATATGAAATCTGGAAAAAAAATTGGAATATTTTATTGCGTTTGTCTACAACAAGGTCAAACATGTTGAAGCATTTACATGTACTTTAAGCAATGTGAGAGGAAAAACCTGCATGACACACTGTGTACATTATATTGAATACTTGGAAGTTACGTCCAAATCTTCCCTCAAAAAGTTATTAACATGTCTCTTTTTCGTAATAAGATTCTAAAAACATTACAAAATATTTAATTAATCGACAAGAGGGGGTTAATTATTGTGGATAAGCGGTAAAAAGGGAAACAGGTTGGAAGGGGGCCTTGAGTTGGGGGGGGGGGGCGTTTTTGCTTTCCCTCCAACTTTTCTAACCATGTATTCATATTGAGTTTAAAATTGTGAACTTTATAACAAAGTTCCCAACAAACAAACACATTTTACCACATTTATTGTTCTTCCAAGTTTCATGTTGCTAGCTGTTAAGGGGGGGGGGGGTAAAGGGGTGGGCGGGGGGTGGGCGGGGCATGTTGCAAAATTCCGTTCCAGATACTATACGGTTAGTTGTGGACAATAGGATAAGACTGTAAACTAGGGTTTAGACTAAGAGCTAGGGTTTTGGGCTGATGGCTATAGGGTTTGGGGTGTATGCTAGGGTTTGGGCCGACGGCTAGGGTTTCTGTGCCGATGGCTAGGGTTTTGGCCGATGGCTAGGGTTTGGGTGTAGGCTGTGGGTTTTTGCTGAGGGCTAAGGTTTTGGCTGCGAGGGCTAGGGTTTCACACATGCAATCAGTTCCCGGGAACTTGACATTCATGATGCCATATCAACCACCCACCGCCTATGTCATCTTCACATAGTCTGTTGATGGTTTGTCTCTACCTTTCCCCTGATCAACCAGCCACTGAGATTCTTGAGTTTCTTGAATGTGACTTACCGTGATAGTCTCATACTCGTCGATATAGTATTACACTAAAAACCAAACCCAGCAAACCTTTCTTTGGAACGTTGAATTATTCTGTTGTTTTGTAATTTTAGGAACAAATAGCAACATTATTACTATATACTATCTGTTAATACAGCCAAAGGAATGATGTTTTCAATGTAAACACAGCAACAACTGACGAAAAGTGCCCCCATACAACACACTACTGTCGTCGTTTCAAGCCTACATAACCGTATTAACAACACTGAGCACACGGGTACACGGGTGTAGCGGGCGCCACCATTTTGTATCTATAGGTTTCACCCCTCTAAATAGACTCCCATAGCAAACAATGATAAATGCTAAATATTCAAAAATTCTCAAAAAATAGTTAAAAGTCTCTCAGCCTCTTGAAAACCAATCAAATATATTTTCAGACCACTAAACTTCAGATTTCTTTTCAATTTTTGGCAGGTCAGCCGTTTGGAATTTTTGCTAATTACCCAAGAAAAAAACACCCCCGAAAATGTGTTTTTTCCCAAACCGACTTGCCGCCAGTTTTCATGAGGCACTCCTCCAATTCCCAAGCTAAATAGGACCAACTTTAAAGCCCAAATTTATCAAATCTCCTCAAAACTTGAAACCCAGAACCCCCAGGTTGTGATAAGTTCTTATAATTACACACTCTATTAGTTGCATGACCCCCAAAACGTTATAATTAAAAATAAGTTGTGGGTTTACAAATTATGATAAGTAGCTTGGCGCATGAATTTTTGGTCGATTTAGAGTAGTGCACCCTATAAGGGCAGTCAATTATTCTTTATGGGGGAAAAATTATGCTTAAAATGTTGAGAATAAGTCACTGATATGAAATCTGGAAAAAAAATTGGAATATTTTATTGCGTTTGTCTACAACAAGGTCAAACATGTTGAAGCATTTACATGTACTTTAAGCAATGTGAGAGGAAAAACCTGCATGACACACTGTGTACATTATATTGAATACTTGGAAGTTACGTCCAAATCTTCCCTCAAAAAGTTATTAACATGTCTCTTTTTCGTAATAAGATTCTAAAAACATTACAAAATATTTAATTAATCGACAAGAGGGGGTTAATTATTGTGGATAAGCGGTAAAAAGGGAAACAGGTTGGAAGGGGGCCTTGAGTTGGGGGGGGGGGGCGTTTTTGCTTTCCCTCCAACTTTTCTAACCATGTATTCATATTGAGTTTAAAATTGTGAACTTTATAACAAAGTTCCCAACAAACAAACACATTTTACCACATTTATTGTTCTTCCAAGTTTCATGTTGCTAGCTGTTAAGGGGGGGGGGGGGTAAAGGGGTGGGCGGGGGGTGGGCGGGGCATGTTGCAAAATTCCGTTCCAGATACTATACGGTTAGTTGTGGACAATAGGATAAGACTGTAAACTAGGGTTTAGACTAAGAGCTAGGGTTTTGGGCTGATGGCTATAGGGTTTGGGGTGTATGCTAGGGTTTGGGCCGACGGCTAGGGTTTCTGTGCCGATGGCTAGGGTTTTGGCCGATGGCTAGGGTTTGGGTGTAGGCTGTGGGTTTTTGCTGAGGGCTAAGGTTTTGGCTGCGAGGGCTAGGGTTTCACACATGCAATCAGTTCCCGGGAACTTGACATTCATGATGCCATATCAACCACCCACCGCCTATGTCATCTTCACATAGTCTGTTGATGGTTTGTCTCTACCTTTCCCCTGATCAACCAGCCACTGAGATTCTTGAGTTTCTTGAATGTGACTTACCGTGATAGTCTCATACTCGTCGATATAGTATTACACTAAAAACCAAACCCAGCAAACCTTTCTTTGGAACGTTGAATTATTCTGTTGTTTTGTAATTTTAGGAACAAATAGCAACATTATTACTATATACTATCTGTTAATACAGCCAAAGGAATGATGTTTTCAATGTAAACACAGCAACAACTGACGAAAAGTGCCCCCATACAACACACTACTGTCGTCGTTTCAAGCCTACATAACCGTATTAACAACACTGAGCACACGGGTACACGGGTGTAGCGGGCGCCACCATTTTGTATCTATAGGTTTCACCCCTCTAAATAGACTCCCATAGCAAACAATGATAAATGCTAAATATTCAAAAATTCTCAAAAAATAGTTAAAAGTCTCTCAGCCTCTTGAAAACCAATCAAATATATTTTCAGACCACTAAACTTCAGATTTCTTTTCAATTTTTGGCAGGTCAGCCGTTTGGAATTTTTGCTAATTACCCAAGAAAAAAACACCCCCGAAAATGTGTTTTTTCCCAAACCGACTTGCCGCCAGTTTTCATGAGGCACTCCTCCAATTCCCAAGCTAAATAGGACCAACTTTAAAGCCCAAATTTATCAAATCTCCTCAAAACTTGAAACCCAGAACCCCCAGGTTGTGATAAGTTCTTATAATTACACACTCTATTAGTTGCATGACCCCCAAAACGTTATAATTAAAAATAAGTTGTGGGTTTACAAATTATGATAAGTAGCTTGGCGCATGAATTTTTGGTCGATTTAGAGTAGTGCACCCTATAAGGGCAGTCAATTATTCTTTATGGGGGAAAAATTATGCTTAAAATGTTGAGAATAAGTCACTGATATGAAATCTGGAAAAAAAATTGGAATATTTTATTGCGTTTGTCTACAACAAGGTCAAACATGTTGAAGCATTTACATGTACTTTAAGCAATGTGAGAGGAAAAACCTGCATGACACACTGTGTACATTATATTGAATACTTGGAAGTTACGTCCAAATCTTCCCTCAAAAAGTTATTAACATGTCTCTTTTTCGTAATAAGATTCTAAAAACATTACAAAATATTTAATTAATCGACAAGAGGGGGTTAATTATTGTGGATAAGCGGTAAAAAGGGAAACAGGTTGGAAGGGGGCCTTGAGTTGGGGGGGGGGGCGTTTTTGCTTTCCCTCCAACTTTTCTAACCATGTATTCATATTGAGTTTAAAATTGTGAACTTTATAACAAAGTTCCCAACAAACAAACACATTTTACCACATTTATTGTTCTTCCAAGTTTCATGTTGCTAGCTGTTAAGGGGGGGGGAGGGTAAAGGGGTGGGCGGGGGGTGGGCGGGGCATGTTGCAAAATTCCGTTCCAGATACTATACGGTTAGTTGTGGACAATAGGATAAGACTGTAAACTAGGGTTTAGACTAAGAGCTAGGGTTTTGGGCTGATGGCTATAGGGTTTGGGGTGTATGCTAGGGTTTGGGCCGACGGCTAGGGTTTCTGTGCCGATGGCTAGGGTTTTGGCCGATGGCTAGGGTTTGGGTGTAGGCTGTGGGTTTTTGCTGAGGGCTAAGGTTTTGGCTGCGAGGGCTAGGGTTTCACACATGCAATCAGTTCCCGGGAACTTGACATTCATGATGCCATATCAACCACCCACCGCCTATGTCATCTTCACATAGTCTGTTGATGGTTTGTCTCTACCTTTCCCCTGATCAACCAGCCACTGAGATTCTTGAGTTTCTTGAATGTGACTTACCGTGATAGTCTCATACTCGTCGATATAGTATTACACTAAAAACCAAACCCAGCAAACCTTTCTTTGGAACGTTGAATTATTCTGTTGTTTTGTAATTTTAGGAACAAATAGCAACATTATTACTATATACTATCTGTTAATACAGCCAAAGGAATGATGTTTTCAATGTAAACACAGCAACAACTGACGAAAAGTGCCCCCATACAACACACTACTGTCGTCGTTTCAAGCCTACATAACCGTATTAACAACACTGAGCACACGGGTACACGGGTGTAGCGGGCGCCACCATTTTGTATCTATAGGTTTCACCCCTCTAAATAGACTCCCATAGCAAACAATGATAAATGCTAAATATTCAAAAATTCTCAAAAAATAGTTAAAAGTCTCTCAGCCTCTTGAAAACCAATCAAATATATTTTCAGACCACTAAACTTCAGATTTCTTTTCAATTTTTGGCAGGTCAGCCGTTTGGAATTTTTGCTAATTACCCAAGAAAAAAACACCCCCGAAAATGTGTTTTTTCCCAAACCGACTTGCCGCCAGTTTTCATGAGGCACTCCTCCAATTCCCAAGCTAAATAGGACCAACTTTAAAGCCCAAATTTATCAAATCTCCTCAAAACTTGAAACCCAGAACCCCCAGGTTGTGATAAGTTCTTATAATTACACACTCTATTAGTTGCATGACCCCCAAAACGTTATAATTAAAAATAAGTTGTGGGTTTACAAATTATGATAAGTAGCTTGGCGCATGAATTTTTGGTCGATTTAGAGTAGTGCACCCTATAAGGGCAGTCAATTATTCTTTATGGGGGAAAAATTATGCTTAAAATGTTGAGAATAAGTCACTGATATGAAATCTGGAAAAAAAATTGGAATATTTTATTGCGTTTGTCTACAACAAGGTCAAACATGTTGAAGCATTTACATGTACTTTAAGCAATGTGAGAGGAAAAACCTGCATGACACACTGTGTACATTATATTGAATACTTGGAAGTTACGTCCAAATCTTCCCTCAAAAAGTTATTAACATGTCTCTTTTTCGTAATAAGATTCTAAAAACATTACAAAATATTTAATTAATCGACAAGAGGGGGTTAATTATTGTGGATAAGCGGTAAAAAGGGAAACAGGTTGGAAGGGGGCCTTGAGTTGGGGGGGGGGGGCGTTTTTGCTTTCCCTCCAACTTTTCTAACCATGTATTCATATTGAGTTTAAAATTGTGAACTTTATAACAAAGTTCCCAACAAACAAACACATTTTACCACATTTATTGTTCTTCCAAGTTTCATGTTGCTAGCTGTTAAGGGGGGGGGGGGTAAAGGGGTGGGCGGGGGGTGGGCGGGGCATGTTGCAAAATTCCGTTCCAGATACTATACGGTTAGTTGTGGACAATAGGATAAGACTGTAAACTAGGGTTTAGACTAAGAGCTAGGGTTTTGGGCTGATGGCTATAGGGTTTGGGGTGTATGCTAGGGTTTGGGCCGACGGCTAGGGTTTCTGTGCCGATGGCTAGGGTTTTGGCCGATGGCTAGGGTTTGGGTGTAGGCTGTGGGTTTTTGCTGAGGGCTAAGGTTTTGGCTGCGAGGGCTAGGGTTTCACACATGCAATCAGTTCCCGGGAACTTGACATTCATGATGCCATATCAACCACCCACCGCCTATGTCATCTTCACATAGTCTGTTGATGGTTTGTCTCTACCTTTCCCCTGATCAACCAGCCACTGAGATTCTTGAGTTTCTTGAATGTGACTTACCGTGATAGTCTCATACTCGTCGATATAGTATTACACTAAAAACCAAACCCAGCAAACCTTTCTTTGGAACGTTGAATTATTCTGTTGTTTTGTAATTTTAGGAACAAATAGCAACATTATTACTATATACTATCTGTTAATACAGCCAAAGGAATGATGTTTTCAATGTAAACACAGCAACAACTGACGAAAAGTGCCCCCATACAACACACTACTGTCGTCGTTTCAAGCCTACATAACCGTATTAACAACACTGAGCACACGGGTACACGGGTGTAGCGGGCGCCACCATTTTGTATCTATAGGTTTCACCCCTCTAAATAGACTCCCATAGCAAACAATGATAAATGCTAAATATTCAAAAATTCTCAAAAAATAGTTAAAAGTCTCTCAGCCTCTTGAAAACCAATCAAATATATTTTCAGACCACTAAACTTCAGATTTCTTTTCAATTTTTGGCAGGTCAGCCGTTTGGAATTTTTGCTAATTACCCAAGAAAAAAACACCCCCGAAAATGTGTTTTTTCCCAAACCGACTTGCCGCCAGTTTTCATGAGGCACTCCTCCAATTCCCAAGCTAAATAGGACCAACTTTAAAGCCCAAATTTATCAAATCTCCTCAAAACTTGAAACCCAGAACCCCCAGGTTGTGATAAGTTCTTATAATTACACACTCTATTAGTTGCATGACCCCCAAAACGTTATAATTAAAAATAAGTTGTGGGTTTACAAATTATGATAAGTAGCTTGGCGCATGAATTTTTGGTCGATTTAGAGTAGTGCACCCTATAAGGGCAGTCAATTATTCTTTATGGGGGAAAAATTATGCTTAAAATGTTGAGAATAAGTCACTGATATGAAATCTGGAAAAAAAATTGGAATATTTTATTGCGTTTGTCTACAACAAGGTCAAACATGTTGAAGCATTTACATGTACTTTAAGCAATGTGAGAGGAAAAACCTGCATGACACACTGTGTACATTATATTGAATACTTGGAAGTTACGTCCAAATCTTCCCTCAAAAAGTTATTAACATGTCTCTTTTTCGTAATAAGATTCTAAAAACATTACAAAATATTTAATTAATCGACAAGAGGGGGTTAATTATTGTGGATAAGCGGTAAAAAGGGAAACAGGTTGGAAGGGGGCCTTGAGTTGGGGGGGGGGGGCGTTTTTGCTTTCCCTCCAACTTTTCTAACCATGTATTCATATTGAGTTTAAAATTGTGAACTTTATAACAAAGTTCCCAACAAACAAACACATTTTACCACATTTATTGTTCTTCCAAGTTTCATGTTGCTAGCTGTTAAGGGGGGGGGGGGTAAAGGGGTGGGCGGGGGGTGGGCGGGGCATGTTGCAAAATTCCGTTCCAGATACTATACGGTTAGTTGTGGACAATAGGATAAGACTGTAAACTAGGGTTTAGACTAAGAGCTAGGGTTTTGGGCTGATGGCTATAGGGTTTGGGGTGTATGCTAGGGTTTGGGCCGACGGCTAGGGTTTCTGTGCCGATGGCTAGGGTTTTGGCCGATGGCTAGGGTTTGGGTGTAGGCTGTGGGTTTTTGCTGAGGGCTAAGGTTTTGGCTGCGAGGGCTAGGGTTTCACACATGCAATCAGTTCCCGGGAACTTGACATTCATGATGCCATATCAACCACCCACCGCCTATGTCATCTTCACATAGTCTGTTGATGGTTTGTCTCTACCTTTCCCCTGATCAACCAGCCACTGAGATTCTTGAGTTTCTTGAATGTGACTTACCGTGATAGTCTCATACTCGTCGATATAGTATTACACTAAAAACCAAACCCAGCAAACCTTTCTTTGGAACGTTGAATTATTCTGTTGTTTTGTAATTTTAGGAACAAATAGCAACATTATTACTATATACTATCTGTTAATACAGCCAAAGGAATGATGTTTTCAATGTAAACACAGCAACAACTGACGAAAAGTGCCCCCATACAACACACTACTGTCGTCGTTTCAAGCCTACATAACCGTATTAACAACACTGAGCACACGGGTACACGGGTGTAGCGGGCGCCACCATTTTGTATCTATAGGTTTCACCCCTCTAAATAGACTCCCATAGCAAACAATGATAAATGCTAAATATTCAAAAATTCTCAAAAAATAGTTAAAAGTCTCTCAGCCTCTTGAAAACCAATCAAATATATTTTCAGACCACTAAACTTCAGATTTCTTTTCAATTTTTGGCAGGTCAGCCGTTTGGAATTTTTGCTAATTACCCAAGAAAAAAACACCCCCGAAAATGTGTTTTTTCCCAAACCGACTTGCCGCCAGTTTTCATGAGGCACTCCTCCAATTCCCAAGCTAAATAGGACCAACTTTAAAGCCCAAATTTATCAAATCTCCTCAAAACTTGAAACCCAGAACCCCCAGGTTGTGATAAGTTCTTATAATTACACACTCTATTAGTTGCATGACCCCCAAAACGTTATAATTAAAAATAAGTTGTGGGTTTACAAATTATGATAAGTAGCTTGGCGCATGAATTTTTGGTCGATTTAGAGTAGTGCACCCCCACCCCATGGTCATAGCGCCACCTAGTGACTAACAGTTACATGATCCATCATGGCAGCCTCCATAGACTATGTTTGTGTTGAAATACGCTGTATGCAAGTTGATTAGAAAAAGAAACTAGTACAACTACAAAAGCCTACCAAACTGTAGACAAATTATTTACAGAAGAACAACTACATCGGTTACGTTTACCTGTCAACGATTTTCAAAATGAGTAGGCTGTTGGTTCGTTTTGGCCATCCGTTGGACCGGATCGCCAGATCTCGATGCTTCAGCAGAATCACAAACCACCACACAGTTATTCTTAACAAATGTTGTGCATCTCTAAATGGGTCCAGCAGTTTCACCTGTCCTGTAAACACGCGGTGTTTATTCTTTTTCACAAGGGTGAGTAAAGCATAGAGTAGAGGAAATACTCTCAACTAGCAGGATATTAACTCGCTGTCTCTGTGTGGGAGTCTTTGTGGCAGATGAAATTTAACATCTCCTATAATTTATATACTCTACTGTAGTACTACTGTACTAGTCCTACTGTATGTACCACTGTACTACTGTACTAGACCCAGTCAGTAACTCAACTGGGGTGCTGTACTCGTTTTTCGAAATTTTGACATCTGCGGTCGACTATGCGCCCCAGGTTATTATCGTTATTATCGTACAAAGTGATCCAACTCTCGGTTGTATCGACGGGTGCCCTTTCTTAACAGTGACAACTACGCAGTTGAGAAAGAAGCGCACTATATTATAGCTAGACTTACTACAGTTTACAAAGAAACTCACTCTATACTACGTCTAACATAAGTAATCTTCGGTGCAACCAATGGAATAGACCAACAACTCCGCAAAATCGGACTCTAAATTATAACACCATCTCATCAAACAAAGACTGCTACCGTTACTCCTTGTATCCAAAAACAATACCAATCTGGAACTACTCACGCCACAAGTTAAATCAGCCCCCGACACCAATAATTTTAAGTCACTCCTTGAAAAAAAATGATATCTAAAACTAGGAGCTTGCATGCATGAGGGTCTGCACATTTATAGCCTAGGCCAGCCAGTGGCGGAGGTTTGTGTAGTAAAGACAAGACAAGAACTAGAACTAGAAGTACACTAAACATTACTTTACACTAATACATGACTTAAGTCTTAAGACTTAAGTTACTTTTTCGGTTTATAGTACACAAAGAGATTCAAGGAGAGGCCTGGTGTCCTTTTAAGGCTAAGTTTGGACCCACATCAAGTGATCTAATTTTTCTACACAGTCAAGTGGTTTACCAACCATTCAATACAATTGATAAAGACTTCCGCCGTACATGTATGTGGTATTTTAGGCCTAAGCAATTGTCATTCAACAATGGTGTCTAATTTGCCTGTATAAGATGGTTGACTACA
Organism: Leptasterias polaris; assembly: GCA_037783415.1. Classification (NCBI taxonomy): domain Eukaryota; kingdom Metazoa; phylum Echinodermata; class Asteroidea; order Forcipulatida; family Asteriidae; genus Leptasterias; species Leptasterias polaris. The sequence goes on from JAZGTN010000054.1 coordinate 23,882, forward strand.
AACTGTGTGACGTCAAGTTGAAACTATCTAAAGACCATGTTTCAGGTCAGTGTTCAAAGAATTAAATTCTTTTCTTCAATTACTGTTTTTGTAGCATGGCACCCCTCCACTGTCGTTGATGGGAGATCATAAAGTTGTTGCAGTCAAACAAGTTTGGAAGAGTTCTCAGATGTTTTCAAGCTCAACAGAAGGGTGAGACCTGATTTTAAATGACGCTCAAAAGGACAAGACCACGGTTCACTAATCTGATGGCAGCACTGCGCCAGAAGTGCAAATCGTCAAGGGGGAAGCTTAAATTTAATGGAGCAAAATTTAAACCTTTAAAATGATGCTGGAACTGGAAGGGCAATAACCCAACGACAACCATGAAAATGGCATATGGCCTTTAGCTAAAATGCGGATGCAATGGTTTGGACTTAAGGGAATAAATTATGATGGGGATGGGAATCGAGGAGTGGGCAATTTGCGGTGGGGGTGCAAAGAAAGTATCTTGGGGGGAACATTTAGCCCCTCGTAGCATCACTGCTACCTGATTGAGCCGACATCTACTAGGGGCCACATAGAGTGGTTTTAGCATTTTATTTTTAAGAGGTTATTATAGACTGTGCAAGTCTCGCGCGTAAGCGAACTTCCGGGACCATTGTGGTCCCAACCATATGGAGCTTTACGTTGGCAATATTTTTTTTCGTCTATTATTTTAGTTTAACGTACTTTATGACCATGAAAATTAAATATGTTGTTGGGAATGTAATACTAAGTGATCAAAAATATGAAAGTTAAATCAATTCAACAAAACAACGAAGAAAACCCAAGAATTAAACTTGACCTCTGCTTCCGGTTACTTGCAAAAAATTAAGAATTTGTGCCCACCTCCGATCACCAAATTTGTTTTGGTCGCGCGATGATTATCACCAGACGCTGTAATTCCAGACGCTAAGCCTTTTCATTGCAGTCTACGGTTGTCGAGGCGTCAGCGTCCTCTTCAAACTGCGTCAGGCGTTAATTATACGCCCGTGCGATCATCGCGCGTCTGCGTTTAAACCTGCTTTTAGTGGCTGCACGTACTCAGGCGTGGATTTACAAAAGGATTTCCTAAAAAGTTAAGATCAAATAAGCATCCTTGTCCCAGAGTTTTTAGTTTGTTTCAACAAAAACTAACAAATGATTTGTGTGTTTATTATGAAAGCTAAAACTCATTGTATGCAAATTGTAAAGATTATTTTTGTTGGTCAGATTTTTTCATAGATCTAATTTAAAAACAATGATTTGATTTCAGAAAAAAATATGTTCTTCACTTGACGTGTTTTCTCGCTCCGATACGCGCGAGACTTGCACAGTCTATTAAAGTTGTAAGCTTCACCAGTGTTTTCAGACTGAAAGCTTTTAGTATTAAACTTTGAGGCAATAAGCTTCACCAGTGTTTTCAGACTGAAAGCTTTTAGTATTAAACTTTGAGGCAATGTTTGTATGTATTTATTAATTGGACATAAACAAAATGCTTTTAAAAAGGCCGGAATTAAAGGCCCTGTACACTATTGGTAAGATCGAAAAACACAAATGTTCACAGATTCACACATAACTTACATGATTTAAAGTAAGTAATGGTAGAAAGGGTTCCTTAAAATATTTCTGCCTAAAATGCTATCGTTTCTGAGAAATGAGTAAAACAATAGTTTTTATCGCGCGCGATAATAAACTCGATGTTTGAAAAACAGAAAACACATAAGGTCTCTTTTCACTATTTTCTCGTGACCTCGATGATCAATTGAGCTCAAATTTTCACAGGTTTGTTATTTCATGTATGTGGTTGATTACACAAAACATGAACAGTGTCTGTGATTATTTTGTCAGGTCTGCCAATCCTGTATAATACCTTTAACCCTCTTGCTGTCTGACCATTCAATACCATTCACTGTGGTTTTGAATGATAGATAAGCTATGCCAGCCTTGCAATATGATACCATGACGGAATACATGTACACAGTACACAGTTAGTTCTGTGCACAGTTGTGCCACCATACACAACTTTGGCAGTTGAATGGTTTCAAATGGTTGGTCAACTCACTTGAAAATGTTGCGAACAGTAGGAGGGTTAATATGAGAATACCTATTTGGTTATGTAGTACTTTATATATACCTGTCCTTTTTAAAATCACACAGAAAGAGCAATCCACAGACAACCGCCATCACAATTTGAAATATAGCGTCACCTTTCCACAATCTGAAGAAGAAGTCTTTACTCCTAGACTACATAACTTGTTTGTTAACCAGATACAAGCTTGGTCCTTGTAATAGGCACTCGGTACAGGAAATACCGACACCTGATAGTTCTTATGTTTTTCTCTTTTCAGATCCCTTGACCAGTTAACCTTTGATAACCTAGCGGAAGAAACTCTGGAAAATCTACTAGAATTCCTGGAGGAGCTTGGAGATGAAGAAGACTCTCTGACAGATTTTGATGTCACATACTCAGTGAGAAATGATTCTTGACCTATCCAAAACTAATTTGGGGGCCAAAGTTCAGGTCCCAGTCATGACACTCATGCCCTTTAAATCATTTACCATAATTGTTTCATTCTTCAAAAGAAGAATAATCTCAATTTGTTGCTGTTATTCTAATGACAAATTATTTAGTTTTCTTTCGTTCTGCTCTTCTTTTTTTTCTACAGTCAGGTGTGTTAACAGTGAGCTTTGGACACGACCATGGCACGTACGTCATTAACAAGCAATCACCTAACAAACAGATATGGCTATCTTCACCTACAAGGTTTGTTCAGTGCTTCTGATACTTGTTTTTCTTCTATCCAGAAAAACTCACCAACAGCTGCATCCTTGAAATTTTGTTGCAGATCAACCAACTGCTATTAAATAGCCCGATCAAAAGTAACTATAACTAGTAAACTTGCGGGTTCAACCATGTGTAAATCTCTTTTTGGAGGAGTGTTGGCTCTGAAAAGAGCCGGTGTGGTCCCAACGTTTCGAACAATATACTCTGCTCGTCATCTTCTTTTGAACTCCTGAAGATGAGGCAAATATACAGTTTAAAACGTCGAGACCACATCGGCTCTTTTCAGAGCCAACACCCCTCTATAAGAGATTTTACACATGGTTGTACCAGAAATTTTCCTTTTTATAGTTACTTCTTATTTGTCCACACCATGCAAAGCTTCAAACACAACTTACTAATTGGCCAATTTAGTTTGAGGCCAATAATTGATAGGCATTTGTAGAGTGTGGTCAGTGGCCGTGTGGTCGAGTGCACCGTGCTTAAGCTTTGGTCTTGTCAGAGTGTGGAGTTGTGAGAGTCGTGGCCCTTTGGATATTAGATGAATTGGTATTTTACTTTAAAATTGCTCTGTGCACCTGTCAAAAAACTATTTATGAGCGTTCTGAGATGCCCCTTGATGAAGCGCAATATAAACATTGTGTATTACTATTGTTTGTTTTACTTAACTGAAGGAAAACAGCGTATATGGTGCGTACACATTCCATGCTTAATGAAGATGCTGGTTGGCAGCACAATAATCACCAATACTCGCAGTGTGTTGATCCCTCACACATGCTGTGCTTGTTCTTCATTACATACAGGCACTGGTAGTCACATTGTTTGTACAACAGGTACATGTATGCTGAGTTGCAAATTTAACCCTAACCTTTCCCCATACCACGTGGTGTTATATGCCCTGTCCAACACCATACAACACTATTCAATGTGAGTGGCTTGCCCTAAGCAACAAGATCCATATGTGCATACCGTTGTGTGAGGAATGGAAGGGTATTCAGTCAATTGGACTGTGGTTTTGGGGTATCATGCCCTGTTCAACAATATAGAACAGAGGATGGGAATGCTGGCTGGTGTTTTTGACTCAAATTAGTTTACTTTGTGCTTCTCTGCTATGTAATGAGCATTGTTTTGGGGGTTAACTTATGTACTGACCCAGTGACCCCACACAATCTTCAAGACACAACATTGATATGCCTTATCCACCAAGGTTCAACACAGTTAACACCCAGCATAATTCCCTATGCAACAGTATGCAACACAGATACCCTGTTATACACTATGGTTCAATTCCCTATGCAACAACACTCACACACAGAGGAGAGTAAACCACAGAATTCCCTGTGCAACATGGTACAACACAGTTTTAAAACTGTTGGATCATGTTGTGTAGGGCATGGTTAGGGTTAAGACTTAATTTATGAAGCATCTTGTAAAGTTTTACAAGATGCTATGGTGCATCCTGCAGCCGACATGCCAGAAATCACCAGTGAAAACTGCAAACCCCTTCTCCTACGATAAATGCACTCAGATCTTTTATGTGCATTACACAACACACAGGACTTACAGCTTTACATCCCACCCTAAGGACAAAGCAATAATGGTCAAGAGTGTCCTGTCAAGACAGGGACTTGAACCCCCACTCTGCTGATCAGAACACCAGAGCTTGAGTCCTGTGCGCTAGACCACGGCTAAGCACAGTCAAGTTGCCTACACACTGTTTATAAAATGAGCAAAAACCCAGTTCTGAGAAAACATACAAGTATGCAAGCTTAGTAGCACCACAGTATTCATGGCATATTTGCTGCCATTTAGCATTTAAAGGCCCTATACACTATTGGTAAGATCGAAAAATACAAATGTTCACAGATTCACACATAACTTACATGATTGAAAGTAAGTAATGGTAGAAAGGGTTCCTTAAAATATTTCTGCCTAAAATGCTATCGTTTCTGAGAAATGAGTAAAACAATAGTTTTTATCACGCGTGATAATAAACTCGATGTTTGAAAAACAGAAAACACATAAGGTCTCTTTTCTCGTGACCTCGATGATCAATTGAGCTCAAATTTTCACAGGTATGTGGTTGATTAAACAAAACATGAACACTGTCTGTGATTATTTTGTCAGCTCTACCAATCCTGTATAATACCTTTAAGTCCAAACTTATCATTTTTCCAGATACTGAACTTTTGTGCACAAGGCGCTTTTTAATATTACACAATCTGTAGTGGAGAGTTGATAATTCTAATGTTTGCTTTGTCTCATTTTTCTACAGTGGACCCAAGCGATATGACTATGTGAATAATGATTGGGTTTACTCCCATGATGGCATACCCATGCACAGTTTACTCTCTGAGGAAATCTCCAAGATCGTCGGCAAGACACTTGACTTTTGCGAGGTGATGAGGACAAGTTATACGTGACGTCAATATCAAGCCATAAAATGGGCAGATACATTGATTAAACCGTAAAATACTTCCAATAAGGGCAGATGTGTGTAACAATATCAGAGATTCCACCTAATCGCTGTGAGTGGCAGATATACTCACAGAAAGTGCAGCTTGGAGCAAGTTCAGGTGCTGACCTTTCGTTAATTTGTGATTTAAATCACACGTCTGGTTTGTTTTTCACTGAAACCCATCAGAGTCAATCCACTTGTCAAGAGTTAGTGTATTTTGTTGAGCAGATGAAAGGATTACTGTAAACTTTACTGGAGCAAATGTTGACAGTCATTTACATTTTCTATCATTTTGAATCCTAAATATTTGCATACATTTGTTTCAATCAGAACTTTTTTACAACCTTGCTCATCTGCTGGGGCAATAACTTTTGGCTATCTTGTCATGGAGATGGGGGTGAACAGTTTGGTTACTTTTGGAAAGAGGTGGGAAGAGCAGGTTGAGCTGGGAGGCAGGGGGACAGGTTGGGTAGGTAGGTAGTGGGGGAGAACATGTTGGTGTTAGAAAGAATATGGAAATGGGTACTTTGAAATTTTTGTTCATTATTCTTAATGAAGTTAACTCATCCAAGGATTGTAACAACTAGATGTAGATATATTTTTAAAACAGCCCTCCCAGGGTTCTGCCCACGGTGGTCGGTGCCGGAAAACCCGACCGGCACTCATAGAATTTTTTCTTTTTCCGAGCACCACACATTTTCCCTTTTTTTTGCCCATTTCCTTCAAAATATTTTGAACAACGTGTAAAACAAATGATTTACCAGTAAACAGTTTTATCCAAAGTTTCGAGTAGCCTACTTCTTTGGTTTGAGTCTATTTTAATGATCCAGGATCGAGCATTCCTCCCGCCTGTACGATGTACAATATATCCAACGCACGAAATCCGCATTGATTTTGCAATGGTTTCCAGTCACGCTGATTATAGCTTTACGCTTGGAATAACATGATACCAGTTTCATCATGTTGCGAACCCTATTCTACAGCGTTTAATACAACGGAAATGAACTGCAGAGTAAGCACCATGCTATAGATGCTGTAAATTGTTTTCCCATGGCGGTAAAGGCGTGCGCGCACTGAGGGCCTACATTCAAGGCACAGCTGCAGGGTGCACGTGTGTAACCACTCCGTGCACGATCGAAAGGAAATTGACTTGACTGTACTAGGAAAAAAAAAATTGTCGCCACTAAACAAATCCTGGGCACAACCCTGCCCTCCTACATGTATATTGGGCATCTTTTAGTCAGAGACCTGAGTGCTACGATCATCACAAATACATGTTGTTTCAAAACAGCCCTCCTGTATTGGATATCTTTTAGTTAGAGACCAGAGTGCTATGCTCATCACAACCCCTGGTCCAGTCAGAGAGCTACATGTATGATCATCACAACAGCCCTTCTGTATTGGATATCTTTTAGTTAGAGACCAGAGTGCTATGCTCATTACAAACAATCCCTGGTCCATTCAGAGACCAGAGTGCTATGATCATCACAACCCCTGGTCCAGTCAGAGACCAGAGTGCTATGATCATCACAACCCCTGGTCCAGTCAGAGACTGGAGTGCTATGCTCATTACAACCCCTGGTCCAGTAAGAGACCGGAGTGCTATGATCATCACAACCCCTGGTCCAGTCAGAGACCAGAGTGCTATGCTCATTACAACCCCTGGTCCAGTCAGAGACCAGAGTGCTATGCTCATTACAACCCCTGGTCCAGTCAGAGACCAGAGTGCTATGCTCATCACAACCCCTGGTCCAGTCAGAGACCAGAGTGCTTTGATCATCACAAATACATGTTTTAAAACAACTCACAAGTAAATTCCTGCTCATTTCACTCAATGAAGGTAACCATTTTCTCAAATGGTTGTGAAAACTCGTACTATAACTGGGACCTGTAGTTCCGCTCATTTTCCATGCATTCATTTTTGTAAAGAGACACACAAAGTAGGACTGAAGAACATCTGTACCAATCAGGGCCGTGGAAAACAAACTTAAGATTTGTGTATCGGTGTATTAATCGAATAAACACATGTATAAATACTTCCATGCCCCCTTTTAATTTCTTAGTCTTAAATTAATATTATCCTTTATGTTTATCAATAAAGCTTTGGCGACCGGTTTTGAGTTGCCAGGCCAGGCTGTTACACTCCAAGTTTAGTTTCCTATTTGACAGGAGAAAATCAACACACATTTGTAGCTCCGAACTTATCTAAAATTTAATTAGATCGTGAATTGAAACTATACAGCCTTGACTCAAGGCTGTACAGACCCCTTCCAGGAACATATTTGAAATATATAAATAAATAACAAAAACAAGGTGTTCCGGGAGAGAAATGATTTAGGAAATGATGAGCCGTTTTTTAATAAACGTGGTTTCATTTATTTTTCTAAAAAAATATTTCAGCACATGTGAACCTTTAGTTAAATATTTTTTATCAAACTTGTAAAACGTAAACTATAACAAATTATTGCTGTGGAAAGCAAGACGTCACCCAAAAAATATTTGAGTACATGTGAACCTTTAGTTAAATATTTTTTATCAAACTTGTAAAACGTACACTAACACTATAACAAATTATTGCTGTGGAAAGCAAGACGTAATACTTCCCAGCTTGAATACATGCAAAGTTTCTACTTGGTCGCTCTGTATGTATAAATCTTGTAAAACACTACCTTGGTGGTGACATGACATCATGAAAGCGTCACTCCACATTTTATCCTCGTATGACTTTGCAAGTCTGATGCTTGTAGCTTGCTTTGTACTCAAGATATGTAATAATTGGTCAAAATTAGTAAAAATTATTGTGATAACGTCATCATGCCCTTACTCTAGCTTTAAGTAGTCGTTATCATTGTCTATCAATATGCCGAGTTTCAACTCAGTCGGACTTGTGGTTTGGTAGATACACGGCTTCAAAAAGTAAATCTTTAAGGCAATACCACATGACACATGATGACGTCATCAATCTACAAATCCACACATAATGTTGTCTGCATGAAGGTCATTATGTATAATAATGTCAATTTATAAAGCGCACATATCCATTCTAAAAGACTGCTCAAGGCGCTCTTGTACAACATCAAAATAATTATACAATATTAAAACTACGACATAATTATACACTATAGAAACTACAACATAATTTTACAATATTAAAACTACGACATAAACAAATGGTGCTTAAGTTTCTTCTTAAATATTTCAACTGATGATGATTGTCTTATTTCTAATGGTAAAGTGTTCCATAGTTTGGGTGCAACATTAGCAAAAGCCCTGTCCCCCCATTTGTTATTGGTTTTGGGTGTACATAACTGGAGCTGTGAACCTGAACGTAAATTCCGTTGTGGGGTGTACGGTTTCAAAATCTGATACAAGTAATGGGGTGAAGAATGAAGAAGTGTTTTGTAAGTAATGAGTAACAGCTTATACATAATTCTTTTTGAGACTGATAGCCAATGAAGAGATTTTAATATATCTGAAATACTGTCTGATCTACTGCGGAGAGTGACGAGCCGAGCTGCCATGTTCTGAACTCGTTGCAGACGGGCTATTTGATTTTGAGGAAGGCCAATATACAATGAATTACACATATCCAAACGACATGTAATAAAAGAATGAATAATCTGCTCAGTGGCTTTCTGATTCAGATATTTTCTGATCCTCCAAATATTGTGAATATGGAATGATGCTGAACTAACAACATTTGAAATCTGAGATTTCATGGTCATTCCAGCATCAAACAAAACTCCAAGATTACGAACCTGATTAACACATTTTATTTCTGAGTTGCCAATCATGATCTTTTGTGCAGAAAATTTACTCAACTGCCTGGCAGATCCAATCAACATGTACTCAGTTTTGTCTTCATTTAACTTCAGAAAGTTATCATTCATCCACTGACTAACCGACCTAAGGCATGACTCAAGAGTTTTTATACCAATATCAACATTACATTGGGATGGTTTTAACCGTAAGTACAATTGAGTGTCATCTGCGTAAAAATGGTACTGTACATTGTGCTCCATTATCACATTACGCAGAGGACTCGTATACACTGTAAATAAGACTGGCCCCAAAACAGATCCTTGGGGAACAGAATAATCTTGATACACAGGGTTAGAGATTGAGCTACCAATACGGACATACTGAGGGCGATCTAATAAATATGATTTAAACCATTTCAAAGCTTGTCCATCTATTCCCAGATGACTCTTGAGACGTGAAAGGAGGAGTTTATGATCTACTGTGTCGAAAGCCGCGCTGAGATCTAGGAGCACTAGAGCTGATACTTCACCATTATCGAATGCACACATAATATCGTTGTGAACACGCAAAAGTGCTGTCTCTACGCCATGGTTTGGCTTGTATGCAGACTGGAATGCATCGCTGAGATCATGTTCACTGGCTTGTTTATGAATCCTTGCACAGACAACCCGTTCAAGTGTTTTACCAAGAAATTTCAGATTAGATATTGGTCTGTAATTTCGGAGAACTTCCTCATCCAGTCCTGCTTTTTTCAGCAGAGGGCGAATGTAGGCAATTTTCAGGCTATCTGGAAATATGGCTTCAGCAAAAGATTTGTTCACCAGAGAAGTAATAAAAGGAGAAACCACATCGGGACTGGATCTAGTTCACAGGACTTGCTGGGAGCCTTCATAATGACCGCTTCAATTTCTTTCTTTGTTACTGGGCAGAATGTATCCAAAGTCGGAATCTTTGTAGCTGCTGTTGAGGATAGCTGTATATCCTCCATCTTGGATTCAGCATTATGCAGTGTAAACATAGAGCGAGTTTCAGCAATTTTGTTTGAAAAGTATTCAGAGAAAGTGTTGACTAAGGCCTCATCTGATTCAGCTGTAGGCATTACACGTTTACTTGTAGTGTTGAGAAGCCCTTTCACTATACTGAATAACTTCTTCTGATCACCATGACTTTCATCAATTTTTGTTGAATAATGTTCGGTAATTGCATGGTTGATCAATTTATGAACAGTATCTTTTTGCAGATTAAAACTGTCCCTATTAGACGTGGTCTTGGCTTTGCGCCAATGGCGTTCACATCTTCTACAGGCCTGTCTAGCTAAACGGATATCCTCGGTAAACCAAGGGCTCGACGGCCTCGATCGAACAGTCCTAGTGCTGATCGGTGCATGTCTGTCTAGAACACCAGTGAGCTGTTCCTCGTAATATCTTACAGCACAGTCTACTGAATTAAGTTCAATGTTAATCCCTGAGAGTGACATACACACATCATCTGAGAATTGTTTAATGTCCACTTGTTTCAAATTTCGAGTTTTAAGCGTAGTTGAGAGAAGAGGTATCTTGGTAAGGTTAATCGTAGCCATGATTCCATAATGATCAGAGAGTCCCGGATGAAAATGAACCTCCGAAATCAGGTCTGAAGAGCTTCGAGTAAGCAGGAGATCGAGGCAGTGGCCGCGTATATGGGTAGGCCCATTAACATATTGCACAAGGCTATGTGACTGCAGTAAGGACTTAAAGCGATTTGCATTACAATCAGCAGGATTGTCTACATGGATGTTGAAATCACCACATATCAAAATGTCAGACGGATGAAATAAATAGTCCTCAATCATGTTCTCAAATTCTTTTAAGAACTGATCAAAAGCGACAATGTTCCCATGTTTATCACGACCAGAACGATAAACGTTTATGACCCGGGCTGATTTTGAATTACATGTTACTTCTAGGTGAATAGACTCAAAAGTGTCAAATTTCAAATGATCACTCTTTTGACGCACAGGTATGTTTGATCTGTGAAGAAATCCAACCCCGCCTCCAACTTTGTTCTGTCTAGGTACATGAAGAAATGAGTAGCCCATGGGAGTGAGTTCAGCAATCACTGCGCTGTCATATGGACGCAACCACGTTTCTGAAACGGCAACGATATCTAAATTATTCTGCAGTACGAGTTCAGTAAAGTCAATCGATTTGTTTCGTATCGACTGAGTATTTATTGAACAGAAATTCAACTTCGATTCATCATTGCATGGCAGAGATCTCAGATTGGCATGGCAAGTGCCAACTGTTCTACAATAACCCAAAGTAGGTCTATCAAATGTAATTCGGTTTGGGATCTGACGCTGCTTCCTGGCTCCAGCACGCACACCTCTGTGAGTTTTCTTGTATTGGGGAATTTCATATGCATCTATCCCCAACTCCCTTATGCAGCCGAGCACATGCTCTGTAATTGGAAAATTACGATTGATGTCTGTGGAAGAGCGAACTTCAAGAAGTTCATGTCTGTTATAATGAACATTGCCGGGGGATGTGCCCGAGACTTGAGGGTGATGGCTACCCCTTGGGCCAGGGTTAGATGCCACATCTCCACAGCTAAGAAGTTCAACATTAAACGTTGCAGTAGAATTGCTATAGTAGCATGTATATGCTTTGCAGAACCCTTTGTGATGTAATCTCGTTCCATTTGTGACATGAGAAATACAATCCTGTATGAAAGGACCATTTGCATTCCCAGGAGGATTGAAAGAACAGTCGCTATACAGACCATCATTCTCTCTCTTTTAAATGATGCCATTGTTGCACTCTCAACAAAGCTTTCCTATTGTTGGACGTTCAGCATTGATGAACACTTTGAATAGAAGAGCTCACATGAAGAGGGCACACAGCAATGTTATGGCTGAAATATATACTGCTGGTCACCCAAAGTTGAAAAATGTCTGCAAAGTTCTCTCGATGCGTACCTACTCCAAAATGAATCCAAATATACCAAACTGATCCTTGGCATATCAATTCGAAGTAGTATGAATTATAACACTTATATTGCCACCAGTACCACACAAAAAGTGAAACTTTAGGAGAGCAAAAATTTAGCATGGCAGCCTGTTAGGCGCTGAATACATACCAAATTTGAAACGATTATCATAAACTTCGCCACAGACATGTAATAAAACTATTTTGAGCCGTTTTTAATCTGCCGCTAAAGGACGCTTTTAGATGTAATGACGTCAATGGTCCTATTTTTGTAAACCAGACCCTTGCCGGACAATAACATCGTGGAAAACAACTTAAAAAAAGTTGCCATTTTTAAATTACTAGGCACTTCCGGTTTCGACTGGAAGTAGAGGTCATGTCATGTCACGCACACAATAAAAAATGAAGACCTTTATTACCTCTATATAATCCCGCAAAAAGCAACCGACGGACTTATCTTCTTGATTTGATATGGATTAAGGTTTAAAAACCTTGTAATTTGACACCTGATGACGTCATCACGACATAACTGAAGCAGTTTCGACTCCTAATGATTATTTTTATGTGATGTTTCAAGTTTATTTGGGAAGTGTGCTTTTGTTAAAGGAAAATCGGCGGAGAGAAGTAGAAGAATATTAAGAGAAAAAAATGAACAAAAACAAGAGGTGTTCCGGGCGGAATGCCCGAACACCTAATAAAGTAGTCCTGCAGTTGGTTACCTTAACGTTGCCTCCTTTGACAAGGCCATAAATGACCCGGTAAGAGCAGTTTACAGTCATAATCCATGTTGAGCATTGTTTCAAACAGCGTTGTCACTTCCTTTTGCAGATATCACCGAAGGGATTATAGCCATTTTCCTTGACAATTCTCAACGGCAAAAATAGTTTCTCAGCTGATGGAAACTTGTCCCAGTCCCACCATTCCCAACCTATGAAAAACAAAAACAATAATATAAGATATTAATTAACAAATATGAACATTTAATATAATAGTTGTACAAAATTTGATGCAAAAAATAGTGTGGCAGGTTTGGAATTACACAGAGGCTATTGACCTCTGTTGCCCCCTGGTCTTGGCCTTCATCTCCCCTTTTTGTTCAATAGAAATGCCCTTTGATATGAAAATGGCCTCGCCATCTCAAAGATGAAACTCCAGCCTGATGTGAAAAACACATCTCAATTATAAACTATTCTAAATAAGTAAACAAAAATCTGTTAGTGTTATACAGCGGGAACCAAAGGGCTTCGATCATCACAACTGATTACCTTTTCCAAAACTATAACTGACAAATGACAAAATTGATCATTCCAATCCATCAATAAGTAAAAACAAAAAAGAAAAATGATTGTTAAATGGTGCGTACAGCATTGGTAAGATCGAAAATATAAATGTTATCAGATTTGCACATAACTTACATGGTATAAAAATGGTCATGGTGGAAAACTTCCCTTGAAATAGTTTTGCTTGAAATGCCATAGTTTTTAGGAAATGAGTAAAACAATAGTCTTTATCCTGCAGGATAAAATCTGATGTTTGAAAAAAAGTTAAAACATAATTATAGTGGGTTTTTTCACTGTTTTCTCATGACTCCCTAGACCGATTGAACTTTCACAGGTGTGTTATTTTATGTACATGTTGGGTCACATCAAGTGTGGATACAGGTCTTTGGCAATTACCAATGTTGTACACACCCTTTAAATAATTTCTTATCAGAACAATGTACTAAACCAGGCTACCCTGGTTTCTCATTCAGGCATTTAAACCCATTTTCACCAATCTTGTGATCAGAGGATGTTAAAAAACAAATTTAAATAAACAATACTAGTGGCTTCTTGTCCAAGCCATCACACAGTGAAACTCATTGCGCTCAAACCTTTCCGCTTTTACCCCTGGTCACTGGGCCTCTTTATTTAACTATTTAAACCATCTCAGCTCCTTGAGGAGTATACAGTCTGACTGCCAAGTATGTAGCACACCTACCTAAAACAATCACAAGAACCATCTCTGCCTTCAAAGGTACCCATTTACCCCTGGGTGGAGAGAAGCAATTGTTCATAGGGTTAATTGTCTTGCACAAGGAAACATGTGATTGTAACCTAAGTGCTTAGCTAGTGCACTAGACTGCATCGCCAGGACTTACACATACAGTGTATGTGGTGGTGGTAGATTCGGGAAACCTCATCAAGATTATGTTTGAGTAAACTACTGTATACACTACGTTAAACACTAACCAAGCTGCCCTATAATGTACATGTACTGTTAGTCTTTTTCTGTATGCCATATTGATGTTGCATGCCCAGCTGGTGTTTGACCAGTTTTTTGCGAGAATAAACACAGTCTGAACTGTATACCAAAATTCACATCAGTTTTTCGTTTGCTATCTGTTGGTCGTCTGGGGATAAACACTCACCTTCACATTTATGTGGCTCCATATTCATTGGTTCTTCTTGGTACGACATATCAATCTCTGCTTCCATAAATATGACGATATAATGGAGTTTGTCTTCAACGATGATGGCATTGATCACTGTACCAAACTTCACTTTCTTTATCCTCAGACCAGTTTCTTCTTCAGTCTCTCTAATGGCACATTCCTCCCAATTCTCTCTGTGTACGAAGAGGGAAATACATTTTTTCAAACAACAGTGTTGTAGTCGCGTACCAAGAATGGCCGAGTGGTTAAGAGCACCGAACTCAAGCTCTGGTGTTTCTGATCAGCAGAGTGTGGGTTCGAATCCCAGTCGTGACATTTGTGTCCTTAAGCAAGACACTTAACCACATGCTTCGTCCTTCGGATGGGACGTAAAGCCGTTGGTCCCGTGCGTTGTGAATGCACGTAAAAGAACCCAGTGCACTTATCGAAAAGAGAAGGGGTTCGCCCCGGTGTTCCTGGTTGTGGCTGCTTAATGCGCCGTAGCACCTTGTAAACCCTTATAAGGTGCTAAATAATTGGGTCTCAGATTTTCATCACTGCAATAACCTATCTTTCTGAAAGTATGTATATACTCAGCGCCTTGAGTACCTTGTTTGGTAGATACGTGCGCTATATAAGACTTCGATATTATTATTATTAGGAGTACTTAGACCATCGAGTAGGAGTACTTAGACCATCGAGTAGGAGTACTTAGACCATCGAGTAGGAGTACTTAGACCATCGAGTAGGAGTACTTAGACCATCGAGTAGGAGTACGAGTGTCCGAGTACCGAGTATTCTTATATCTGAGTACCGAGTGCAAAACAGCTAAATGAACAAAAACAAAAGAGGAAACAACACAGAACAGCAGACCAAAACAAAACAAAATCTGAATTAACTATAAAAATCCCCTTATGGAATATTTAAAAAAATTGTGAAAAAAATCTATTTAAAGGCACTGTACACGTTTGGTAATTACTCAAAGGGTGTTTTTTCTTTCATCATTTTTTTGCAACTTCAATGACCAATTGAGCCCAAATTTTCACAGGCTTGTTATTTTATGCATATGTTGGGATACACCAAGTGAGAATACTGGTCTTTGACAATTACCAAACGTGTTCAGTGCCTTTAAAAGACAATATATCTGATTCTGAGACTTTGATACATAATGCTTGACACTGCCTTCTGATAAAATAGGGCCTAGGGTTTCCAACTGAATGCGGCAGACAAAAACATAATTTTACTCGGCAACTTTCTTCTTCCATAATGAAGTAATGTAGTGTCAATTTGCTTGAAAACTGCTGGAGGCAAGGGAAGGGAGTCCAGGGGTCGATTTCACAAAGCAATTAGATTCGTCTTGATGCGTTGTCAGTAAACTATTACCCTAATAATTTATATTGTGGCATCACACTTTGCTTAGCAATTAAGATTGATTCGCACTTACCAAACATTTATGATCGCATAAAACAGAAGGTCTCTAAAAATGCGCTGTACAAATTATTGGAATAAACAGAAACAAGACCAAATGAGGCAATATTAAAAAATACCAGAACAACTAAAACCCAATTACAAGAGTAAACAGATATATAAAAAAACGTACAAAACAAGACAATTAATAAAAAGCGAAAACGAAGTAAAATGAGAAACAGTATAGGCCCTATATACGGTACAACATGTACTGTACAACCAACATACAACCACAAGATAAAGAGTAGGCCTACTAGAATTGTACGACCAGCAGAATATAGCGATAATACAATACCATAGGCATAAGCAGATAAAGTATACTACATTCTTTAAAACCACAAAATAAAAATTACTGGAATTGTTCAAAAAGCTGAATTAGTGAATAGCAATAAAATGTCAGTACATAGTTAAATACCTTAAGCTGCATACTTGCGATCAATCTTAACTCTTTGTGTAATCAAGCCAAGGTATGTGCTACCCTTCTGCACCCTTCTGCTGAAGTAGAAGAACACTTTTGTATGATACTGATGAGGGGGGGGGGGGGGGGGGGCGAGGAAGGCCGCAGTTCGGGGGGGGGGGGCCATACGCCATTTTGAGATAATTGATGTGGACACAATTACTGTGATACTACTACAAAACTAGTATGTTTGGGTAAACTTGTCATACACCCAAACCAAACAGTGCACTCCTTTTTAGTGATGATAGGCTAATGAACACGTAATGAATGCTTTAAAGTGCCAAAAGCCCCCAAAACAAAGACGTTTGGCAAAGCAACTACTCTCTAGAGACTCTAGTACTATTTTAGTATTTACTTTTAATTTTAACTCAAGACAAGTAAAAAATAATCACAATAATTAACTAGACCTAGGTTTTGGTTTTCAACAAAAACAGGGTGTTCGGCAGTTGGTTCAATAAGTCATTCGTTCAATTAAAAAGTAAGATCAAGTACAGTATTTAGGGCGCTAGGGATTGTAATTGTGTCGATATTAAAGCTTTTGTTATTATTCAACGTAACTATTGATCACGTTATGAAGACGTGTCTTCAAATGTCATGTATAAACAACCTTCCAAGCCTGGTCACAGCAAATAGCAAATGGTCCTTTTTCAACTTTAAAAACACTGTAATTCAACACCTGATAACGTCAGCCATCATGATGTCATTAAGTCCTTGGTGTCTTCATATTGATGTTTAATTCTCTGATGAGTTTCAATGTTCAATTCAATTTCGTTCTTGAGTTATTTTGTAGAGAAGAGTTCTAGGGAAGAAGAAAAAGAGGTAGAAACTAGACTTAAGTTTTTGTTTTAAAACAAAAACAGGGTGTTCGGCATTTGTTCAAAAAGTCATTCGTTCAAGTTTTGATATTACTCTGGTTGTGGTGGAGTAATGTAAGAAGTGGTCGAAGATGTGAAGAAAGCGTGAGCTGTCATGTTGTGACGTCTAAATGATTTCACATCCTGGTTTTGCTGATGATGCTTTTATGATGTATCCAAAGCCTATTTCTTGTCGGATCATAAGTTCTAATCTTTTAGCCCTAACCTTGCCCTACACAACAAGATCCAACAGTTCTGAACCTGTGTTGTACTATGTTGCACAGGGAATTTTATGGTTTCCTCTCATGTGTGTGTGAGTGTTGTTGCATAGGGAATTGAACCATAGTGTACAGCAGTATAACTGTGTTGGATAATGTTGGTTAGGGAAGTTAAAAAAAAACTTTTGTCTTGAAGATTGTGTGGGGTCACTGGGTCAGTGCATACAATGGTTGTATGGTATGGTACATAGTTGAGTCTTGCATTGTAAACAAATATAGCTAATTGGACTACAGTATTACAAAGGATGGGTAAGTATAAAGGATGGGTAATTATATTTAAATCTGAATTCTTATGCTAAAATAAGTTTCAATAGAAAATATAAATCATTTTGACTATTTAGATGGGGTCATGCATTGTTATTTTAATAAAACCATTGTATATTGTTGAACAGGGCATGGTTATCCTAATGCACTGTCCTAATAACTGCACACCCTTGCAAGCCCAATACAACAGTATCCACATATGGATCTTGTTGCATGGGGCAAGCCACTCACATTGACAAGTGTTGTATGGTGTTGGACTGGGCATATAACACTGTGTGGTATGGTGAAAGGTTAGGGTTACGAGGCCTGGAATATTTATTTTCACTGCCACTTCTGTTTTTGACCGGAAGTAAAGGTCACACGGGCCACAGTTTGTGTAAGAGTTCAAGGTCAAATGGAGCCACACTCTGTGTAGCATTTGTGAAGTTGATAAAATGCTTTTTCAATGATGTATAGATTGTAAAAATGCTATGTGTGGTTCAAGAGTTATGACTTTTCAAACATTAAACTTCAACTTCCGGATTGGACCGGAAGTCTAGGTCAAATTCTGTGTAGCGTTTGTTAAACTTTTAACGACCTGTCCGATGATGTGTATGTAGATTGCAAAAATCAAACACGCAGTTCATGAGTTATGATTTTTTCTGTTACTAAACTTCAATTTCCGGTTTCAACCGGAAGACAAGGTCAAATGGGGTCACACTCTGTGTATCATCCATTTAGTTTTTGAATACCTTTCTGATGACTTGTAGATTACAAAAATTAAACGTCCGGTTTGGGAGTTATGATTTGTTTAAATACTAAGCTTTGATTTTTTTTTTTTTTTTTTATTTGATGACATCATCATGACGTCACTTTATATTCCATGGTCGTTGTCTAACAGTACACCACGTTTCAACTCAGTCAAAAAGTGCACCTTTGGGGCCTTTACCACGTGACACATTATCACACTACGACTCCACAATTATGTTGTCTGCATAAAGGTCATTATGTTTACCAGTTTTGAAAAGATTCTCATAAGCTTTGCCACAGACTTCTAGTAAAAGTGTGTTTTGAACTTTTTTCAACCTGCCGCTAGAGGGCGCTTTTGAATTGTGTGACGTCAGTGGTCCTATTTTTTTTTAAACCAGACACTTGTCAGATTACAACATCGTTAATAAAACAACTCAAAAAAACATTGCCACTTTCTGCCACTTTCAAATTACTAGGCACTTCCGGTTTCGACCAAAAGTAGAGGTCATGTGAGGTCACGATCATGCCTCCGACAAACAATCAAAACCTATATGACCTTAGTAGATACCGCAAAAAGAAACCACCAACCTCCTTCTTGTGAATGGTTACAGATTTCCAAAGATTTAACAAAAATGTTTAAAAACCTTGTAATTCGATACCAGATGACGTCATCATGACGTAATCGTTCAAGTGCCGTCTTCATGTTAAGGTTCAAGTTAGACCAAGTAACTGGGGCGCTGTACTCCTTTTTTCGAAATTTTGACATCATCGGTCGTACTAGCACCCCAGCTAATGACATAAGGTCATACATCATGATCCAACTCTCAGTTGTATCGACAGGTGCCCTGTCTCAACTGCATAGTCGTAACGGTTGAGGCAGGGCACCCGTCTAAAACTTGACGGGTGTCCTTTCTCAAACGCGTAGTAGTCACGGTTGACTTGAAGCAGGGCACCCGTATAAATAAATCGACGGGTGCCTGTCGATACAACTTAGAGTTGGATCATGATGTATGACCATACTGTCGTTCGCTGGGGCGCTAGGACCGATGATGTCAAAGTTTCGAAAAAAAGAGTATCCTCCCCTGTCCGGTTTTCGATGTAGTATGCCTTTTTCTTTGAATTGAAAAAAAATTAAAATATTCCATAATCAACTGATGCCCTAATTACCTTCCTTTGTTTATAAGAAATATGCAAACATATATTAAAACGTGATGGACATTGAAACTTTCACACCACGCACCGATCTTCGATGACTTCAATAGCGTCCCATTTGTTTTGAGTTTGACCTGTTTTCGATGCAAACAAGAAAGTATGGTGTCCGGGTGAAGCCATACGTGGAAGAAACATCTGCAGTGACTACAAGTGTTCTGTGAGACTTAGTGTATGACTCTATAGCCAGCAGTTTTCTTCATTTTATTCAACATATTTTTTATCTAGTTCCTAAAAATAACCATGGTATTTTTCAAAAACTAAAAAAAAAAAAATACAAAAAAATAATGTAAATAATTTTAGGCTTTGAAATCTTATTTTTATTTAGTTTTGTGTCTTTTTATGTTTCTTAACATTTAAAATAAAGCATATAAATAAACAGTGATAATCTAATCACAAAGCTGATGTTAAAATTTTAATATTAATAACAAAAATGATAGAGTGTTACAAAAAAAAAATTATCCAGACTATTAGAAAATGATATAAGGCACGTGGCTTCTTTAAGCCTCTGTATTTTTTTCCCCAGAATGCTCAGCAGAATGTTCAGTCACATGATTTGATCATCGTGAATTGTGAATTGAAAAAGTGTTTTATGAAACTTTTTCGGTGGGGAATTTTTTTTTTATGGCCCCGACAGTATGACATATTTTTGTACCTTGCAGAAATGCCTAAATACCACAACTTTTTGCATTTACAAGTGCAACTAACCAGTGGAGCCTTACATGTTTCTAAGTTTTGGTCAAATGAGAGGAGACTCTTTGCTTGGCAAGTCAAACCACAAAAATTGTATCTAGGAACTGTTTACATCGCGCACAGAGAGGTAAAAGATTTGCCTCGATTTCAGGGACGCCCTGAATACAGGGCGTCCTACGATACAGCGCCCCAGTAATACTGGGTCTAGGTTCAAGTATATGCCAAGTTTAAAGTTTGTACAACTTTTACTCCACTCTCTCTATTCATGTATTTCCACTTGACTCATAGTGTTAGCCAGAGGGGTGTCTGGGTGTCTTTTGGACGCCCTGTTTTAAATTTGGACACCCTGTTTCATCTGTCATTTACATGTAAATGTATTGTAAGTGAACAATTTGGACACCCAGTTTTTAAATTTCCAGCAGATTTGGACACCCTTTTACCAAATCCTGGCTAAAACCTTGACTCTTGACTGCTCTTCACCCTTGTATGCATGTACATGTATGTGTTGTCTTGTCATTTAGCCTTCGAGAAAGACTCTGCTAGGGTCGAAACGTCAAGCCACTAACTAATTTTTTGCAACTTTTACTTTTAGCGAAATCGTGTAGAGAAGGTTCAGGGGGAGAAGAAGACAAAAACCAGAACAGTATACAATAGGTTTTCGGCTGATAAACGAACACCAAACAGAACATGCATTTAAGTTTTCGGGGAAAAAAACTTACCAGAAACAATCAATAGACAAAAATAGGTTTTCGGCATATGAGATAGCCGAACACCTAATGACCAATGTTAATACTGTATAAAACTTAGTAAGTAACTGTAATATTAATATTAATAATAATATTATATTATTATAACTTTTATAAGTAATATTAATAATAATAATTAATAAACACAAGTTAAGTTGAAGTAGGCTAGAGTGTCTAATCACAACTTACGCAAATTCTAAATGACCACCTGGAAGAGCGAAATAACCATCGCCGTAAATATTTTTTCTCTTGCCAATTA
Source organism: Leptasterias polaris (assembly GCA_037783415.1). NCBI lineage: Eukaryota > Metazoa > Echinodermata > Asteroidea > Forcipulatida > Asteriidae > Leptasterias > Leptasterias polaris. The sequence continues at coordinate 45,222 of JAZGTN010000054.1, forward strand.
TAACACAGTTTGGATGCTTTGGGCTTGAGATAAAAACACAAACACCAACTTTTGGACGGAGCACATGCTGTTGAATGCCGGGCGCTGACATCTTGGTTTGTTAAAGTGTGACAAAAGAGGTCGCCCTTTGCCCCTGAACTCAGATCTGGAAAAGTTTGGGTGTCAACTTGCCGCATTTAATCGATTGATTCATCATAATTATAAAATGTGGCAACCCAAACAAAGGTGACGACATATCGAAAAAAATAATAATATGTATTGGCCCATGCAACATTATCTTAATAATTAACATGTTTCATTGGCAAAAACCTACCATTTTATCTACAACATTGGTTAGATTGAAAATATAAATGTTCACAGATTTGAACATAACTTACTTATGGTATAAAGATGGTCATGGTGGAAAACTCCCCTTGAAATAGTTTTGCTTGCAATTGAAATGCCACACTTTTTAGGAAATAAGTAAAATAATTGTCTTTATTCTGCGGGTTAAAACCCGATGTTTGAAAAAAATTTAAAACATAAATGCCAGTTTTTTTTTACTGTTTTCTCACTTGACTCCGAAGACCGATTGTGCTTAGGCCTATATTAAACTTTCACACGTTTGTGATTTCATGTAGGCCTATATTATGTTGGGTCACATCAAATGTGGATTTGGGTCTTTGGCAATTACCATTGTTGTACACACCCTTGTGTGATTGCAAAAGTTTACACACTTTCTCCGTCACGTACCTAACTGCCATTTTGACAAAAGTGGCGTAACTTCGTTAGTTGACTAGAGAAACAGTCGGCTATAGTAAAGTTCGAGATGTGCACTGTGGACGACTAAAGGTCATCAATAGTAACACGTCCAATGGCTTTTGACTGGCACCCGAACAATGATTGACAATTATAGGGAGACCGCCCGATAGGGCTACAGATAGGCTCAGTTGGTAGAGTGCAGGCAAGTTAATCTGGAGGTAGCAGGTTCAAATCCCCTTCTAGACAATTGTTCTTTGTTTAACCCAAAAGTATTTAAATATTTACCCCACAGTCGGGTTCCCTTGTGGTTTATAACTTGATGGTTATTAACTAAAAGCTTTTAAAAAAGGAAAAGAAGAATCTATTTATTTTTCTATTATGTTTCAAATCCACAAAATAATCTTCCCTGTTTGGTTAATTGTCAGCGATTATAATTTCCTCGTGCTCAGATATGGGCTCTACACTGTACCAAAAACAAAAATCAACAACATAATAACAACTACGAAATTAACCCATCTAGATACATAGTGTTTTTCTTTAAATTGTTTCAGTGGATAACGTACTGTGCATCCCATCAAAACGCGTTAAGAGCCTAATTTATACATCCTTGAATTAAAGGCACTGGACACTATTGGTAATTACTCAAAATAATTGTTAGCATAAAAACTTACTTGGTAACGAGCAATGGAGAGCTGTTGATAGTATAAAACATTGTGAGAAACGACTCCCTCTGCAGTAACGTAGTTTTTGAGAAAAGGGTAATTTCTCACTCAAATAATAAAAGACTTCAGCGAAGCCTTTTATTATTGGCATCTGAAAGCACACAAATTTGTCACGCAACAAGGGTGTTTTTTCTTTCATTATTTTCTTGCAACTTTGATGACCAATTCAGCCCAAATTTTCACAGGTTTGTTATTTTATGCATATGTTGGGAAAGTGAGAATACTTGTCTTTGACAATTACCAAAGGTGTCCAGTGCCAAAAAAATAACAAATAATTATATATATATAATAATTTTTTACATTTAAGTGACTTCTGTACATGCCCAGCTATTGTCTAAGGTCCATTAGTTAACCAGTAATGATTAATTACCCTAATTTAACTTCCTAATTAGGAAACACCCTGACTTTACGCCGAGGAGCGAAAGGGCCAATATCTACTATTACACCATCCGATATTGTTTGAAAAATCTAGGGCCTGACCCCCCCCCCCCCTCTTTGATAATGTGGAATGGTCTATTCTAGGATATCAAGAAATTTGACCCCCCCCCCCCCCCCCCCCCCCCCAGTCACTACACTTTTGAGAAATGACTTACTTAGTGATTGTGGTATACCATCAAATGACCCTTTCGCGGCTCAGTAGAGGGTTGTAAACAAACTGTTCCGGACAGATCCTTCTTTTTTTCTTTCAGCACCCCAAATAATAGCTATGCTATATACGGTGAAGCAGTATGACTGCATGCAATTAATTTGTTCTAACAGTGAAGAGACCCCAAGTTCACGATGATATGTCTCGGTGCGGAAAGATCACTGATCAGGCACTGATAGTCCCCCAACCCTAATCAGCAAAACTATATAAAATCACTTATTTTAATAGAAGGGAATTCGGCACTTGGGGATGCACCATTTTTCTATAGGGCACAAATAAAATTGTACTTTCTGTTTGCAGTTACAAAGTAAGCTCTAAGCCTGTATTATTACGAGACAACCTGACGTGGTGGTATAGAACAAACACATTGTCTACTTAAAAAGCTTTTAAAAACGTAACATGCTATTCCGGAATTTGTTTATCTCAAATTTCCCGATTTCAAATGGGGGGTGGGAGGGGTGCGGTGCGGTCCATTACGCTGTGCTTTGGTTGATTTATACCAATGATATAACTATATGAAAATGTTGTGCTAGACTGTGTATGCAGATGACAGTGAGTTAAGATACTAGAAACAGCCGCGGAGAAACATTGGATCTTATCATGTGAGCCAGTCATGCATTCCGAATGACGTTATTAAGATTTGCAACCTCAATCACAGAGAAATGCAACCTGCAATATCTACAAAACTCACAAGTGGATCAGAGAAAATTAATTAATGATGATATTGTATGAATCGTAATGTATTTTGTCTTATGGAGTTTTTGCCCCTGAAATCGTGAGAACAACCATCCCATTGTTCCTTGAACAGTAGTTTAAAAGGCAAAATATATACCTTTGGTTTTTGGAACCGTTCGATTGTTTTAATCCTATATAAATGTGTATATTCAATCAAACTAACCTGTGAAAATTTCTTTTAAAAAGGTGGTCGAGTTTTTGAGAAATCGCCGAAAATCTGAAGCGAATAATAAAATGTCCACGCAGGAAAAATAATCCCCAATAGGAATTCACAATCTGAGAAACATTTCTGACAGAAACGTTTCTCAGATTCAAATTTTGGGTCATAAAAACTGATATATTTTTACATAACCACATTTCTTCGAAGTGAAATGTGTCTCAAAATGCTTTAAACTATCGAAAGCTGCTGCTGCAGGCTTCTAGTAACCAATACGTTTTTATTGCCATTAATTTTAAGAGTGATTACCAAACGTACACCTTCCCTTTAAGCAAACAAAATAATGAAAGGCAAACTCCAGCTCTGAAGTTGAACACAGGCCCGTATCACTTTAAAGTAATAATGATGATGCAGAATGATAATAATGCAAAGTGAAATGATAAACACGGTTTCACCTGGCTACTGTTTCGTCGCCTCCTTGAATAATCGAGTCATCCTATCAGCGGCATCTTGTAGCTCATGCTGCCACCAGCCGTTGGGGGCGGAGTGTATTTTACGATGATCACGGTAAGACATCATTCTGAACAGCCCCATGAAAAAATATAACCTCACACAGTCGATGGATTTACGGCCACGATGAGTTGGAGCAATTTACAGATGCTTTCAGCGAGTGCGGATATTATGAAGACTCGGGTTGTATTTCTTAATTATAACCACTGCGCTTTGCTGAAAGAACGGAGGACATAAAGGTCATTTTTTTAGCATGCCACCCTGCTGCGTCTTGCTTATAAAATATGGGGAGCAAGTGATCAACGACGCAGTTGGTACCGTACTTTAAAGGCAATTGCGTGAACGTTCGAGTGGACATTAGGTGAAAATGGATTGAACTGTACTGTGGATATAAACCGTGTTAAGTACATGATGGATATGCTCAGTGGTGTAGCAAATTCATGTTATCGCGGGAACACGGGCGAAGATATGAAATTGTACTGATGCACGGATGAAATTGCTCGAGACGACGGGGGCACCACACGCCCGATGATCTCAACGTCTTCGTTTACGTCTGTTACTCATCTCAACGACGAGACATTATAGCTCTCCTTCGGGCCGAATGCATTAATAATATGATTCATTGCGTCAGTTGGGGCCGTGCATGGTTAGGACTCGTTCCAATCTATCCCCAGTTGATTGTCAATAATAATTAGACAGTGAAAGTGCCTGTGGTGATTCTCAACATTAGACACAAGCAGCGTTTTCTTAACCTGATTTTTATATTCCGAGAAAACAAAAACATGAGGCACATTCCGTGTTGGGAAATAATGTCATGACCTCGACCTCGACCGCAGGTGAACATTGTGAACGTTTGTTTTGTACATCTACTCATAAAGAGAAACTGTAAAAGCCTTGGTGCACATGATAAAGGCAGGGGACTGTTAGAATCTTTACCCCCGGTGTGGGTTAGCGTGGCCTGACCGATGAGTAGCTCAGACTGAGGGGTTTTGAATGAACCGTACCCAGTCCGGACGGTGCAGTAGACCCCGGAGTGGTGGTCATTCTGCTTTGGCGGTGCCGCACGGAGGGGCAAAAGTCCACCACCAGCAGCGCTGCGGTAGCTCGACTGGTTACGCCGGTGAATTCGTCTCAACCCCTGAGGACAGCTACGACGAGGCTACACTAAGGGCATGTGTAGATGAGTGTGAAAAGGTACGGATACTTTAATCATAGAGATACAAATTCATGCAGTTGTATCACCATTATTATCTAAACCCCTTTACAAGTCCACTTAATTTGTATGTGTGCTAATCTTGGGATGGAGTAACTAATGGGGAGAAACTGCGACAAGAATTTGCCGTAAATTAAGTCTCATGCAGTCGTGGATGTCGCGTCCGAGCAGTCTAGGGCGGAGGAGTTAAGTTTATATGTAATTTACGAATGCTGGTTCGAATTCTGGTTTGGTCTGCCACACTCAGCCGCGACACTTGTGTCCTTGAGCAAGGCACTTTATCTCGATTGCTTCTTTCCACCCAGGAGTACAAATCGGTCATATTGGCTCGGAACATCTTTACTACTACTATTCTATTCTAAGTATACTATTCTAAGTCTCAATGCAGGTATTCCTTTGTAAAAGGTCGTCTGGCTATGAATGGTTGGTTCTACAGTTCGTCATCATTTTCGCCTTACACTTTAAAGCCGTTCACTGTTTGGCCATCCTTGACATTTCCCCTTGAGGTGATCCTTAGATCTTTGTAACTGTCTGATCAGAGGTCATCGCATGTTGTCGAGGTCATTCGACTCAGGTCATATCAAACTCACTCTTCTGTAACCCCGCGTGGTGACCTCGTTGGTTGTACTATGTGGTGAGCCATTGTGCGAAATGAGATATAATGAAACAATCTTTATACGGTGTCCTCCAACGATTCAAAGTTCATGCTGAAGTAAACCTGTGGTAATTCTATGATAAACCTGTGTTCAATCTGTGGTTAACCTGTGGTAATTCTATGGTAATTCTGTGGTTATGCTAAGCTGCTTTGAACATCAGCAGATCCTTACCATTTTGTTTGGTCACCATCACCGTATAGTGTTGTGACCATATCCTACAGTTATTTTAGGGGCAAAGTGTACGTTCATTGTGACAACAATCAAGATATTTGTTATGGTCACCCTTTGGTAATTTCATGCAGAGGATATCGAACGGTCGTAATTTTTTTTTTCACAAACCATCAGCACCTAGGGACCGTATAATCAATTCAACATTTGTAAAAAGCAAATCAAAATCAGTGACGATATACAACAACCTCGTAATTCAATAATTTCTCATCCAACAATATGAACACAGCGATCTAACAATATTAAGCGGTGACTACCGGTATATACTCTGAACAATTCTTTCAGCTGATCTATAGAAAAACAATTTGTTCATAATAAGCAGCTTCCAACGCTAGCAGAATAATTGATTACATTCAAAGTCACGCACACCCAAGTCAATCCTGAGTTTGCTGTGCGGGTTTTCAAATTAATTTCTGCCAAGGACAATAGCCGTTTTGTCTTGGATGGTTCTCCTTCTTGTCGCAGACCGGATGGAGCATTCATGCCACCCTTCGTGTTCGGGGAAAAAAACGACACACAGGAACACTACGATTCAATACAAGGTGATGTACGTCGTATGTCTCCCTTTCCATAAAAATGACACAATTTACTTAAACCTCTCGTCACAACACTTTCTGAAGAGGATGCAGTGGAATTTGTTTCCATGCAATTTTTATTTAGAGTTAGGCTATTATTAATAAGGGCCGTTGGTAGAGAATATCTACGTTTTGACCAACACGATGTGATAGTCTTCATCAGAAAGTATTCTGAGCAAGTGGAAACGCTTTTTAGTTTTATGACGGTGATACAAAAGAGTATCTGGTATAATGGGTCCATCAGTTAAGCTCGGGAGTCGGTATCATTTTTACGTAATAATGACTTAAGTAATTTTTGTGTGTTTATAAGTGCAGCCATTGCTTTGTTTTATGAATGCTTGGGGGACTTTTAGACAATTTGTGTTCTTTTTAAACCTACTTTTAGTCTAGCTTGCTTCCGTGTTTAATTACTTGGCTACATTATGTACACTTTTTAGTATTTTAAATTGTTTTATTTGTATATTGTTTTGGTATTTTATTGTAGAGGTTTCGCAGTCTTTTGTAAGGCGCTTTGAGGTATTTTTACATAAGGCGCCATATAAATGCATTTTATTATTATTTTATTATTATTAATACATTTTCCTTAGGGTATTTTCGTAAAATTTTAAATGATCATTAATAAATAATTATAAAAAACTGTACAAAAATGAAAGCCATGTCACCCGTAACTATGATTTTGTGTATTGCGTCAATGTTTCTAGAAATTGTTTTAGTGATCTTAAAGATGCTAGGTAGGCCTACAATTTTTGGCCGATTAGATCCGACATTTTAGATTGAAATTATTAGTAATTTTTATAGATTATAGAAAGTTAGCTTTAATTCATTTAAGGTATTGCACGAACATATCCGCCAATGATAATTGGTAGTTAAATAAAAACTAAAAATTGAACTATTGTCTGGATCCCAACGTTTACTTCCATCAGCCAAGCTTGTGATAGGATGTTTTTTGCATTTTACATATGCACTGTCCGCATATGCGGAAGTTTTTGTATGTTTTTAGTTTTAAGATGCGACATCTGTCAAATTTCGTTCAGAGAAAAAAACCCATAACATTTGCGGTGAAAAGTGGGCATGGAACATTAAAATATAGGCCTAAGGTAAAACACAAATTGGCACAGCGTGTATCTTTGTTTTAAAACAAACGTGAAGTTACCTTAAATATACATCAAGTTGAAATCAGTTATTCGACTTCCCGAAACCAGTCTTTGTCACTCTCATCACTTTCTCCTAAATTTTAGAGTCTGGCGCCGCCTCTGAGTTGGTCTTGGTCCAAGACGTCCCTCTCATTTTTTGCCCGATTGGTTAGTTACTGTACGTACACTGTACAGCGATTCGGGCAGAAAGTATTGCACGAAGACTACTGAACTTGGGATCGTAAGGCGTTCCATTACCAAACACGAAAATCTTTCTCGTTGTACATGACTGTTACAACAAACCAACATAGAGAAACTTACACTTTAATGCTATAAATTGCCAATTGTACACACTTGTCCTATAACTGCATACATGTGGTAAGTGAGACATTATACACAATATCAGCTTATAATGTTGGCTACAAACTATTTTAAGTGGCCATTATTAGTAATAATTGTCAGAGACCAAATTTCATAAACATGGCCCAACAAAGTCGTTCCGAATTGTATGGCTTTGGCAGTAGATGGCCGGAACGCCCAATGTACAAATATTTCATGACCATCTTTAAACCAGTTATGTGTAAATCTATAAACACTTCAATATTTTCAGTCTTACCAATGTTGTTGGGCACACCCTTTAAATAGCGGCCATAATGGAATTCCATCATGCCTTGTCTGACGATGTGACTGAGAGATGTAGCAAAGAATGGATCATGTCCTTAGTGAGCCACGACACAAGATGCAAATTGATGACAGTACAACTGAGGAGGCCGAGGAACAGTAAAAATAGGGAGAGGATGGAATAACAGACACTGGGTCCATGTGGAATTTAAAATTATCTTAGAGTTCGAGGAGACATTTTTTTCCTCTTCAAAAGGGCTTGAAAAAACATTTAAAATTGCCTTTTGTGTACAAGATTGGTATGGAATAAGAAACCATATAGATAATGGCTTGTTAGTGGAATTTCTAAAGTGCATCCTGCTGGAGCCTCGGAGGCCTAAAGGATTTACATTGCCATTAAAGTTCGTGTCTTCTGTTTTGGCGCAGACGGGAACTGTGCTCTAGTGTATTGGCGAAACGCCATTTGGCATGACGACTGCAATATGTTTGGGGAATACGGATTAGTGTCTCGACTGACCAATTCGCTAGCGACTCTAGCTAAGTTCGAACCAATGCTTCGGACGAGAGGGTTCATAAATTATCGGTGAAGTTCAGTAAAAAACCCAATCAAGCACAATGTGATTTAAAAAGTATCATAGGTTTTCCCCGTCAATTTCAGCAAAAATCAATGTTATCATTACCACGCATTTAAATTTACGCATTTCCTCTAGTTCGATCAAACTATATAGGGTTTCTTTTTAGCTATTGCATTAAATTTCTTTCTAATTGCTGCTGATTTTTAAGGCATTCAATTAAAAGAGTTTTTGTAGGAATTGGCCGGGAAACCCATATAATAACTTTGTCTAAGGAAAGCACATCATTGTTTGGGGAGGAGTGACCGTAAACTACGGTAAATCCCACACTATATGATAAAAACAATGTAACCAACTTGTGAAAAGTTCATCACGTAGTTTTGTGGTCATGTTTTTGGGGTGTTTTGTAATTTCCTCTTCTTTTATCCCCTTTCCCCCTAGCCCTCAAGTTGAGTGGCCTGATTTTTAGGGCCTTGTAGTTGACAATTTCCCATAAAAACAACAGCAACAACAGCAACAACAACAACAACAACAACAACAACAACAACAACAACAAAAGCTCTCAAAACATGCAAAGCAGTTTGTTTGTCGGCAGTCAAGTTTGTGTACAATCATTCCGGGCTATTTCGATTGAGGCTTCCGAACTTTTAGTTGTTAGACGTTTGAAACAGTTGGTTTGAATGCATTTCAGACGAAAGTGTTTTCTGGAGGATTGTTACTCGTTTGAGCTTTTAATCAGTGAGCTTCCAGTTGTTTGTTTGTTTGTTTGTTTGTTGTTTTGTTAAATTGTTTTTGGGGTGTTTTCTTTCTCTCACGAAAGCCAAAGCGGTCAAGCACACAGGACTCAAGCTTTTGTATTCTGATCAGCAGAGTGTGGATTAGTTTTCAGCCCCAGTCTTGACACTTGTGTCCCCAAGGCAGACACTTAACCGTTATTACTTTGTCCTTCTGATGGGACGTAAAGTCGTAGATACCATATCGATAAAGAGAAGGGGTTTGCCCCAGTGTTTTCTGGTATGGCTGGCTGAAGATTGCGCCACAACACCATGTAAACCGTTACACAGTGCTATGTAAATACAGTATAGGCCTTATCATTTCAAACATTAGCTCTGCAAACATTGTACACACACACAACATTGCTTTGAGATGCCATCGGGTGTGATAAAGGCCTACTTTAGAACATGCGTATTATTAATGCGTATATTCAACCCATTTATTTGCTTTGGGTAAAAAAAAAAGTGAAATAATTATCAAATTTTAATTTTGAACATCGCTGGGGCCCTGAAGGTGAATAATCGCAGTCGAACAGTAAATTGATTTGTATTGCTTTATTGTGAGCGGCAAATATTGTGGTGAAGTAAGTTAGTCGAATGACAACAATTCGGAGGCCTGGAGGGCACATAGGGTTAGGGTAAAAAAAAAAAAATCCTATGAAAGATAAGCTTAGCGCTATGAACATACACGTGTGATACGATATTCTCAGTTTGTTAAAGTAAACCAGCTGATATCAGACTTGTTTCTCAAGTAACGGACGGTTTAACTGTATGTATACCACCAGTCTTTAGGTAAAGGGCGGAAACTCGTTGACAGCGACATTTCCATGTATTATACATCTACTCGGAAACAAGCTCAATAACGCCTGCTAATTGTCCCGTGCCATGTGTGCCTTTGCTGAGTCTTAAGATCAAATTGCTTACATGAGCTTTGATATAAAATTCACGTCAGTTCACTTCGATTGGCGCATCATTCATTATAATGCTAATTACGAGGGGTCGGCAACCTTTCCACGGACGTTCACTTCACAATAATTAAACAGTGTCTCATTTTTGTTTTAATTTGTTAGACGCCGTGATCATGATGTTTTTAAAGGGAACATATAACGTCCTTTATAGGTTTCTGCCATGGAACGGTTTGATTGTTTTAATTCTATATAAATGTAGGTATATACGACAAAACTAACCTGGAGTGTGACAATTCATTGCAGGAAGAATAATCTGTTATGGGAATAATATGAGAAACGTTTCTGACAGTAACGTTTCACAGATTCAAATTTTTGGAGATAAAACCTCATATCTTTTTCCATAACCACATTACTTCGAAGCGAAATAATTCTCAAAATGCTTTATATTATCAAAAGCTGCTGTACTTCAAACATAGTAAGTTTTTATTGCCATAATTTCAAGAGTGATTACAAAACGTATACATTCCCTTTAAATGGACAGTGCTGTCAGGATCACAAAGCAGGCCTCTGGATTTACATGGCGAACTCGTACCCAGCATGCTCACGCCCTGCCCTCGTATCAAGTCTATCGAGAGTGCCCGCGGCGAGTGATTGGGTGAGAGTTCATAAATCCATGTTCAGCCACATGACTGCTTTGATAGTGACGACAAAGCCCCTTTAATCGATACGTAATTACGCATGATGCATAATCGTAACAAACTCGTTTAAAATGTGGTTGGGGTAAATAACCACAGCTTGATGCGATGGTTGAACCGAAACATTAAGACAGCTTCCATGCATGGGAAAACATAAGGCGGGAAAAAACAGGATGATAGGCCCCTATGGCCGGATTAGTGACGTACAATTAGCTTGGAACCTATAGTAAGCTTTTATAGGTATGACATAATTAGCACAAGTTATACATAAGTGCAGATGGGTGCAAAAATACAAGGGCAATACATCAACAATCTTCGTTTTGCAGACGATATTGTACTCCTGGCAGAAAACAAAGAAGACCTCCAGTCTCTAGTTTCAAAGGTTGATGATAAATCCTTGGATCAAGTCGAAAACTTCACCTACTTGGGTGGCGTGATTTCAGAAATCCCCACCAGTGAAAATGACATAAAGCGTAGAGTTGGACTAGCCATGGGAGCCATGCAAAAGCTGAACCCTATGGACATCCAATGACATAAAGAATTCAACCAAGCTTGATCTATACAGAGTCTTGGTTCTGCCCATAGCCACCTATAGCTCCGAGACATGGACACTGAAGAAAGCAGATGAACAGAGATTAAGGGTATTCGAGATGGCCTGCTTGAGAAAGATATTGGGGGTCACCAGAAGAGACAGACTTCGCAACACAAGAGTTCGTGAACTGCTTCACTACTTCAAAGATCTTCCAACTACCATTAGGGGGAAAAAACTCAAGTATTTTGGTCATGTTAAAAGAATGGACAGCGTCCGATACCCCAAAATTCTCCTAGAAGGAAACATTGCAGGAGGCAGACCCAGAGGTAGACTTGAAAAAAGGTGGCTCGAAGATATCAAACACTTCTGCGAAGAGGTTGATATACCATCTGTGGCTGCAGCAGGACAACTAGCAAGCAACAGAGACCTATGGAGACTCATAGTGGTTGGGAAGCCATCTCCGGGACCTGCCTCGGGAGGGCGGCTATAATGAAATAATGAATACATAAGTGATTACAAATAATGTTTCCGAGTATTTAAACAGTACCTCATCAGGTATTCAGAGCTTAATTCAATTTGATTATATTTGATAGAATGTACAATTAATCTTCTAAATGCTCTTGTTCCTGGGTTTATACAGTTTGTAGTCATCACACAATAAAGAAACTTGACATAAAAAGGGACGGTGTTGAGTTAGGTCAGCCATTACAGATAGGCCCATGCTGCAGTTGCATGCTGGATCTAGTCTATGAGCACACAGCTTCAATCCTACGTTGAAAATTGTTTCAGTGCAATTTAAAATGGAACATCATTCGATCATAAAGATTTAAACTTATGAGTGATTTAACGCGGAACAACAGACTTGCCTTAAATTCTTAAAAGAAAAGGAGTGTGGTTGTATAAAATGTCGTTAATATAACTGATTTGTTTGTGTGTGCATTGTTTGAATCTTCACGAAACTTCACTCCTCTTAAACTCAACTCGGACTCAAGTACTGTTTAGCTAGTATGGTCATCGGACTGTGGGTTGGAACACCAGTCATGACACTTAATGGGTCCTTGAGCAAAACACCCAACCATAAATTGCTTCCCTTAAACCGGATGTAAAGGGCACCTACAAAGGCTTGGACTTTATTGCGTTGACCTCCGAAGTGCGAATACAAACAGCTTGAGGTTGTATGCCTCCCAGGCGAGAGTTGAGAAAGTGTGCCCGACGAACAAGGGTAAAACCTTGATAGCTGTCTCGTTGGCGTAGTGGTTTCTTGCCTCGCCTTCCTCTGGGACCCCGGTTCGAATCCCGCCGAAGGCACTATGTGGGATGGGTTTGCAGTCTCTACCTGACGGCGTGTGGGTTTTCCCTGGAATAATTCTCTGTGGGGTTCTCCTCCCCGCACATTTAAATATGAAACTTCCTTACTTGTCTTCTCTCCATTGGGTTCTTGGCTATAATACAGTGATTAACTTCGCATTTCTGAGAATCCTTGGCTTCACAACCAGAATTAATAAATGGAATTAAATATAGCTGGTACGGTATGTTTGCCATAAAACAACAGTACTCAGAGACTGTGTGCTATATAGCGCGTAATTTTGTAATACGACAATCTTTGTTGTTTTTAAAAAATGGGGCGGGGGAGGTCTGTGTTTTGGCTTTTAAGCAACGATAGGATTCCAATTTTATCTGGATTTCACCAGGATTACTTCCCAATCAAGATTTGTTTTTACAACTGAGTCAAATACAGTCCACGTCACTATAACGTCAATGTGAACAATGCAATCATAAAAAGATGAGACTTCTGTAAAACGATGCTTATAACGGATTATAGTTCAACCTTGTGGTTTAGGGACGACATTTCAGTCGAAATGAAAATGATTACTTCTGAGAAACATTCTTAACAAAAACCTTGACATGTCAAAAGAGCAGGTGGTTGTATTTGCGAATAACATGAATCGGTTTAATGTTTTCATCTAATTTCCTCTAACTTAATAATCTAATAACATCTTATTGTACTGTTTTGCACCTTGCCTTGCAAGCATGACATAATAATCAGATATAGGTAAATATGTGAATATATGTTATATTTGCATCAGGGATAAAGAATATGTATGTACCCTACACCGATGTGTGTTAAGTACTGTACTCTGCATTTTCCTGGGTACAACGAATAATAGTGTTTATATTAAAATTGTTGCGGTATCCATTGCTAAAATAAATTATTCGAACTGCCTCCTACCGGGCTAGCTCGGTGGTCTGATGGTATAATATCTGTTCTAGAATGGCAAAAGTCATGTGTTCGAATCCCTCTTGATTTAAGTTTCACAGGACTCGGGGGAAGTACTGGGTATACAGTGCTATACACACATCGGTGATAGTAAAACACAAATAATTCGATATATAAAAGGCCTAGCGGGAGATCTTTGCACTGAGAAAAAATTCTTTCAAAATAATTAGTAGTATAGCACAAAATTCAAGGTTACAAATCGTTTTCTCACGTTTTTAATACATTTGTAGTTTCTTTTCCCAATATATACAAAACTCTGCACCATGTCCAAGTATCATGAAATGGTGACCTATCACTACAGCATGGTTGCTAAATCTGTTTGCAAGAAAAACAAAATGACTGAACGATGATCAAGTTGTGTACAGACGCGATGTTCACCGTAATAGAACTACACTATAATAGCCTTCTGCATCGGACTGTATCACAGTGACACTGACTCACCGTTAATTCAGCATTTCATCGGGTGTAGTCTCTAACAGTTTAATCACTTGGACGTAATTTTCTTTTCGCCATTTGAGAGAACGCATTAAAAGGTCAAGGCATTATGTTCAATTTGGTAATAGGCCTACGGTTCGCCTTTTGGTGGAGGTAAGATAGCCTGTTATAGATTTGTGAAGATAAACCACTCTTTCGTCGCATAGGCATACTACGAAAGATTTCCTACGTGCTTTATCATGAGTCTTTGTATGACCTCTGAATGTTCGCAACATTAATTAGAATTTGCAGAAGGAATTTCATTTAAAAATCATCATGTAAGTACTTGCACGTTACAAGCACGCCACACCAATTAACACAAACTTATCATGAGCCCGAACGAACAACAGTGTTCTATATGAAATACAAGTTGATTACTATTAGAAAAAGTTTCCGTATCCGACTGCCATTTTTTAAAATATTAAATTGGATATTGGACTTTGTTTTCCTTTTAAAAATACTCCTCTGTCCTGAATTTAAGGTAGATACAGTGGCAGTCAGATACGGAATTTTAGCCCACTTAACCCAACTTTACCTGACCGGAGAATCTTATGATGACATTTTAACTGTGTATATAATTAACAACTATTTTGAGGTTTTTAAAGCATTATTATAGAAAATTGGTGAATCGATATGACCGAATTATTCCCACCCTTTCACAGAACCAGAACGCAAGCTGCTATATTATATGAACAATAATGTCATTCCACCTTCATGCACTTCTTTGTATAACGTACTTATACAATTTCCCTGCTTGCATCTCATTATTTCTTGATGTACTAAAAAACCCTGGTGCAAAGTGAATAGAAAATGTTCTGGCTAAAACAGCCTGTCAAATAGATTAGAAACACCCGAGTGAGCATGAGTAAACCCATCACCGTGGGTTGGTGATTCCTATATTAAAGATGAGTAGGACACCCATGGCAGATTACGGTGGATGGATACTATAATTAAGACCGCTAAACTCCGGGAGTGTCAGTAAACTCAAATCACTGACATGACGTAGGATAGTGCACGATGTGATGTTTGGGAGGGGGAGGGGGAGTTACTTCTATCAGTCGCGAACAATGTCACTTAAGTACCTTACCATTGAGTAAAGACGCCATCGTCTAGCTTGCAATAATCCTACCTGCCTTCAACCAATTTGAGATGACTTGCTCGATTTGATTTTGGTTTCGATTTTCAGCCATTGTCGATCCACTGCAGGATGAAGACCTCTAATGCTTGTTCGTACCAATTGACTGTCACCACCACCCCCCCCCCCCCCCCCACCTCTGTATTGTTGCAGGTCGTCTCTCCATCTTTTTTTCTCTGGTGCCCCTTTTTCCGTTTGTTCCCATATGGTGTCCAGTGATTGATTGCTCAAATTAGATGATAATGCTATGTACTCTACTTTGACAGTCAAGATGGAAATATTTTTTAAATCGTATTTTTATAATTGGTATGAACTTTATTCATCAATAACGGTAGGTCCGGAAGCGTATTGACGCCACATGAGTAACACAAAATTTCTCTTATCGTGTACATACATGATAACTTATCATGTACATACACGTTAACTTATCATGTACGTACACGATAATTAAAACATTATCGTGCATGTACACAGTAAAAAGTTATCGTTTACCTTCACAATAAGTATGGACTTTCGTGTATACGTACACGATAAAAGAGATTTGTTTTGTATGTCATGTTGCGGCAATACGCTTCCGTAGTATTCAAATTGAAACGAATAATTGTCATCCTGTCCATTGAATCTCAATACTCGGGAAGTATACAAGTCCATTTAATTAAATTAAATTGAATTGATTTGATTAACTGCCGTGGCGAAATTTTTTATTGACCTCTCGTTAAGTCTAGGATACACTGATACTTGATAGTAAAATGGAAATAGGAATGACGCCTTAATGTAAAACATTTAAACTTGGCACATTTACATTTTAATTTATAGTTTTGTTGTTTTATTTCCACCACGACCTCACATCCTTGAAATAAATCGTAACATAAGTACATTCTACCACAATATTGGACGACGTAGACTATATAAACACATTCATTACGTTGATACCAGGTGAATTGAAGATTGAAACCAAACATTAATTACTCTGTTTATAATGAATGGTGTCCCGTCATATAACCGACAGATTGAAAACCAATTGTAGAATCATTATTTCATAATTGCCGATCAATCATAATCACCTCATCGGTATAAATTAAACAAGAACGCTCTTGTTTTTCAAATACAAGATCAGCAAAGTGTTTATGGTGCTATTTCTCGTGTCATTTATGACGTCATAATCGTATGGCGTTCCTGCAGAAACAGTTTGCTTTCAATTGTTTTTGAAGCGAAGCCATATGCGTGTACTTATAATCAAAAGCCTGGTCCGGTGTGATTTCGGAATCAACCACTACTCAACTTTAAAATTGTCCTGGATTTACAATCCAACCACCTGGTATTCATGTTTGTCTGCAAACATTTTAACTAACAATCTAAAACATTTCCATCCAGTACTACCATGCCTGGTATGTGGCAGAGGTTGTATATCCCCCCCCCCCCCCCTAAAAAAAAACAAAAAACTAAAACCATACACTTCAACAACAAAAAACTCACAAAAACACCCTAAAATACTATAAAGAATTTCTGATATTCGCAGTACACAATGACACAATATAGGGTGTACATCATTCCTCATATCGAGCACCAAATGCCAATACTGGACTAGAAATCCAATTACTGGATCTTTTGTCATGTTTAATTGTATCTAAAAAAAATACATAGATAGGTGGTAAGCGCGAAGTTATTTCAAAACGGACGAGATGTAAAATTAGGTTAAAGGGACACGTTGCCTTTGGATCGGGCGTGTTGGTCTAATAAAAAGCGTTTGTAACCGTTTGTTATGAAATGCATATGGTTAGAAAGATGTTTTAAAAGTAGAATACAATGATCCACACAAATATGCCTCGAAATTGCGTGGTTTTCCTTTTACTTTGCGAACTAACTCGGTCGGCCATTTATGGGAGTCAAAAATCCCATAAATGGCCGACCGTGTTAGTTCACGATGTAAAAGGAAAACCACGCAATTTCGAGGCATATTTGTGTGGATCATTGTATTCTACTTTTAAAACATCTTTCTAACCATATGCATTTCATAACAAACGGTTATAAATGCTTTATATAGACCAATTAACTCGCACGGAGGTGATGTCGTTAGTTCTTTGAGCGAAGACTAACGTCTATGACGCGCCGTGACGTGCCAAATTGAGCCATTTATATTATTTATTTTTTGTAGACGCTGACACCAGATGTCCACTTAAGCTGACAGTAGGCCTCCCACAGAATAAATCCGAAGCTTCCTCCGATGATTATGGGGGTATATGCGTTGGATCCAGAGAAACATAACGTGACATTTTCAAATGGGTTCTTACGGTTTTTATGCAAGGAAAACATTCATTAACTTGGATGTAATTCGGCCGCATGCCGTTGTATCCTTTGCTCAAGCATTTACTTTGGGGAAAAAAGTATCAACTATTGGCCAACAAACCTCTTCCCTTCTTCTCCTTACTCTTCATCCAAATTGTATCGAATTTAGAAGAAGCTAGATATGCAAATGCAAACTCGATACCGAATTGTATATTTTAGTCGTTTATAGACATTAATTGCTAGTGAGGAGACTGCCGCCTGCGCCCCAGCAGCGCCACTACACAAATTTGATTTCAGAGGAGACAGTGATGACAAGAACAGCTGCCGTTATATTTGACCATTGATTTTACAAGCTATAATGACTGTTGTACATGGTTGTCTCACGACCATAAACAGTCGATAACCACGTAAATGTCAGCCATATAACCCTAGCAACTTGATCAATATACATCATAATAGGTTGGTACCGTTGAGCCCCCATGGGCTGATACCGTCAAGCACTATAGCTGCACACAAACACACTGGGTGAAAGGACACTGTGTCAATGTTGGTTTTTCCAGATTCAAGAGATATCATGAACGTATTGTAACAACTTAGGAATGTTTCAGCAGCTAAACAGACGGAAGTTGTCGTCTGCCTCCTATAAATTGAGACTTAAGTTAACACAAGAAATCGACGTTGGAAGTGTCATGTCGTATCAGTCATGATAAACCACGCCTTCTTTACAAAGATGTGGCCCGGGGGCAGCCAGCCCTATGTAATGTGTTGAGATATTGTATGTATATTAAAATTGTTGGGGTTGAATAAAGAACAATTTACTAGAGCGGGATTGAACCAATGACCTCCAGATTAACGTGCCGGCGCTCTACCAACTGAGCCCTATGTTGGCAGTCTCCCTCTTTTTATATACATTTATTCATATTATCATTATTGGTGTTTTCTTGATGTGTGTATTATGTGTATGTATGTATGGATGGTTTTATCAAAATAGTGGGGACGTGACAGTAAAACAAAGCATGATCAATGGAAAACAAAAGGAACAATGCTGTACTCACATTGGAATCCTTTGTATTTTTGGGTCCTCACTTTTATTATTTGCTTAGTCTAGGGAGGGTTAGTTAGAGGAACAAAGAAAAGTCCTCACATTGATAGCAATAAATCGATGTGTATGTATGTACTTAACATTTTTATTTATTTTTTTGTTCGTTAAAGTGGAGCTATACAGCCCCATTTATTTCATTCCTCACACGAATAACAGAAATACAATTTTACTTGAACAAGAAACAAATTAACAACAATTTATGATATTTACAATTAGGAGGTTAAAAATAGTGCATATTAAATGAAGACAGCGAACATGAAACAATGAACTAACAGGTTCTACAATGAATCTAGAAACAAAATCGTAAGTGATCATCTTGAACACAACAAAGAACACTATTGCGACATTATAAAATATTGTACTTAACATTTATTTATTTGTTTATCTTATTTAATTTTCATTCTATATTTTTATTCTTTATTTTGTTTTCATTTCTAAATTTAATGATTCGGTTATTTTTTGTTTTCCCTTTCGTTTAATTAGCAATTCGTGCGCTGTTGGTTTGGATAATAGCTAAATAAATTTTTAAAAACTTTTGTGCAAAATGGATAGTTTTCTGCATTCGATACAGAAATTTAACATGTGTAGGCCTACTTTGATTTCCAAGATTTTCAATTGATTAATATCACTAAATAAAACAAAATTACGATCGGTAAAACCACTGTGTTTCAACTGAGATTGTTGTGTTATTTTCTGGTAGTTTCTGATGTTTATTGGAATCTCAGTGGTGCTGGTGAGTAGATTAGGACCTGTGAGATAAAACCTACGTGGGCAGAGACGTTAGCGCTCAAAGAAAATTAACTATTAAACGCGACAGTCTGAGAATTGCTCTGAATGAAGATTTGAAAATGCATGGCAGATCTCTGTAGCTCGCAAGCCTGAGGAAACCCGTAAGCAAAGTAATTGATTGCTATATGAACCAGAATCACCGGGGATTAATCCCTAGATTCTTCCATGATGAAAAGTGTTTTGGGTTCTACCAATCCTAGTACACGGGATCTACGACTTAAGGTCCCATCCGAAGGACAAGGCAATTATAAGTATCTTGCTCAAAATAGACACAAGTATCAGACCGCTACTTGAACCCACACTCTGCTGATCAGAAACACAAGAGCTTGAGTCTGGTGCTCTTATAACCGCTCGGCAACGACACGCCGAAATAAACTATTTTTGGAAGTTATAAGTTTTCGTTTAAGGTACTGCACGACAAAAAATCGACAATGATAACTAAAAACTTCAGGGTCCCGAGTCCCGACACTCTCTCACGTCCATGAGCAATAAACAAACATCTTTGTATTTTACAAGTAATGTTTGCATTGCATTGTTCGGGGCATAATATGCGAAATATTTTGTATGTTTTTCGGTTTTTAAACTGCACCATCTGTCGAAATTCGTTCAAAGGAAACGTGCTTCATTTTTGTTTTCTTTTCAGCGGAAATCGGGTCGTGCAACTCTAAACACAACAGTGATGCCGATTGAACACTTCGCCAAAAACTATATTGAATTAAAGCGTGGGAAATTTTCCAGTACTCGTAATTATTGTCAGTTTTTTCTTCAATTTTTTGAAAAATTAATTACATTGCAGCGAAAGGTTGCATTACATGATATTTAAAATATTAAAAAATACAATATTAAAACCCTAAACAAGAAACAAATGTTTTCAGAAATACATACTGAAAATGACAACTACTTCTGTTTATCGTGTTATCTTTCTTTCGAAAAATACAAAATGCACAAAATCTTCGCTCACTGTTTGATGAATTCTTTTTCGCAGATTGATTGTAGGTCAATAGTGTGAGTGGAAACTCAGAGGTTCAAAATGAACCAATTATTAGTATAGCATTACTTTAAAACCAAGAGATATGGCTTGAACGCACAAAATTAGAATAAATCGATTACGTGTGTGCTTTTGGCTACGTTGCAATCGATTATACATCAAAGTGGTAAATTAATACAAACATTGCCACAAGAAGATGTGCCTTTTGATATTTCACAATTGTTCATATTCTATACGTGTATTTACCAATGTCTGTTTTTTATATTTTACACTCTGATGTTTTAAAGAAAAAATGAAAAGGAAAAACGTGACTGAGATTAGAGCACGTTGTTGTGCGCTCCCATTAATTTTCACATTTCCTTATTTTATACTCCATATTTTATACTCCATATATAAGGTTGTATTTTATTAACACTGATATTTAAAATTAGAAATGAAATTGAACGTGACTGAGATTAAACGAGCTGAAAATAAATAAAGTCTTTGAGTGTGTAATTGTATCATAAAAGAAGCCGGTTGAGTGTCTACACTAAGATACATGTAGACTGACAGCGGTAGGTCTATGCTTTGTGGAAATGCGATCTTTGTAGAATTTAGCAGCTGTAAAGAACTTTTCACCGAAGCAATTGTTTGGGGCAACTTCGGGACGCAACAACCTAGTCTTGATTGACGAAGTTCGTTTTGTAGCCGATATCGCAACACGAATTACTGGAGAAGAGATATCTGTTTCAAACAAACAGAGGTAACCATGCAAAAGGAACACAAGAGATAATTTCATCGGTGTCTCCTTGTCCATAGTTTTAGAAATTGCTTTGCAAATGTGTTTTGTTACTGAGAGTGCCTGCGGGAATGGCTGCCTTCATGTGAGACGTATACGCCCAAGAGAAACAAGGTCCATTCGCTTTGATGCTAAGATTTGCTTTTAAAACTATACACAATATTACGCTCAAAATTGAGAGAGTGTTTTTGAGTTGGCCTACATGTCATTTATATAGTTATGTGATGGGTTGACCCAGCACATCTTGAAGTAACACAACAGTAATTAAAGTTATAGAGTAGTTCATAAGAAGATGACAAATTATAACATAAAGTTCTAAATGTAAAAATATCGGCCTAAGGGTGTCTTGGGATTTCCAAAAATCCAAAAGCATTTGCGACCTTTTCAGTCACCTTCAATTACACACTCATTTAATGCATTTTACTAAAAAGATAAACAAACTGTAAAATAAAAAATAGGCCAGAGTAACCACTAAGGCAGGCTCTTTGTTTTTCATCTCAATGTGTCATGGATTTTATTTCTCATTTGACCCATTTTCTTCCAGTGGATTCGCCTTTCAGAATGAGCAATTATAAACAAGTCTTTTGTTCCTTTGGGATTGCCGCGCTTCCAAACAAGGTCTTTCTTTTATGTTGACGTGAAGCCTTTATAGTAAATAAAAACTACAGGGTCTTAGCTCTTCGTCAAATTCTTCTCACTATTTCGTTTCCCTTAAATATGTTCATGATAGAATCAGAGGTAAATTTTATTGTCTGCTTAACACGTACCCCCTACCAGTGCACTGAAAAACTGCCTGACTTTGTTATTACCAGCCCAATATTCACATGACGGGTACTGCTTATCACTGGTTCCCTTTAAAATTGTGCATGGCAAATGATTTGCCTTTATTTTGAAGCGAATTTATTTTAAAAGCAGTTCATGATTTGGTCTATGTTGGCATCAGGGTTCCAATCCCTCATGTTTACTCTGACCCTATTCGGTAAATACTTTTGCGGATTGGTTTCATATCAAACAGATAAACTATAAATATCTGCGCTTCAAGTATTGTCAAAAATATACTTTAAGACATGAAGCCATTATTAGGAAAACTACATGGCGTTTGGTGTAGGAGTAGAGCAATAACTCAGTTCGAGGAACCATTTTCATCGGAATGTTCACTGATAAAAAAGAAAGAAAGAAACAGAATCTAAAAGGGAAAAGGAGGATATAAATCCCTAATGAAATCACGCATTTTATTCTCTCCAAATCTCCAGCTTGTACGTGACTTCAACACGAGAGTTGCTCAATACCGTGAGAAATTGATTGGCATCGCAGATGTTTGTGACTGCGTTCATTTCCGGGAGGACATACGGCGCAAGCGCAGAAAGGGCTTGGATGCCGCCAAGATCGCCAAGTTTAAACTCTTTCCACACATGCGAGGGTTGGTATGACGTCATTATGATCATATGTAAATATTTACCTTTGTATTAGAGGTTTAACACCAAATCGGTAATGATCGACAATCTGGTTTTTAAACTCAGATACTAGTTACGTCTACCATCATTCTCTGTTTCTTCTCCGTTTGTGCCAGAGCAGACATATAGAACCAACCACCCCAGGACCTCCCAAAGCATCTGATACTCTAACAACTCTGTCAAAACACAACTCATGTCAAAATTATTTATAAATTGTTTATTTTATGTTGTCTTTGATGTATACTAATACTGTGTTTAATAGCACACTGAACACCTATAGTCGACGGATGTGTGCACCATATTTTGTTCTGAAAAATTGTTTCCAGCCGAAAAACTGCCACGTGTACAAATTCTGAACTGTATGTATCCATGTTGAGGCATCTTTTGTTCCTTTTTGTCCCTGTACTTAACAACTTCCCATTGACTTTGTGCACAACATTTCTGGTGGAAATTCCCCCCCCCCCCCTCCATTGTTTAGAATTCCCGACCTTTTATTTTCCATGTATTTTTTATTTGTTTGTCCTTGGTCTCCATTAGGTACCCAGTATGAGCACAATTAACTTAAGGGCCATGAACCAGTTTCTTGTTCTGATCAAAATAAGCAGATCTGAATGTGCGCGCGATTTCTAATTTTAATATGAGGGAAGTATAGGCTACTCTGGGTATGTGTGTCCATATCCATGAAGAGTATAGGGGGCCAATCACAGAAAAGGTGCACAAGAAGAAAAAAACACGCACATATTCAAAATGGCGTCTGCTTCTGTCCAGTGTGGTCCGGGTTTAACACCTCCATGGAAAATACAAACCAGGGTCCACTTTCATAAAAAAGCTTATAAGCAGAACATTTTGCTTACCAAACTGCTTCTGAGCAAACAAGCTAAGTTTCTTTCTCAAAGCTTTAACCAATTAAATCTTGGCACTAAGCTTTAACCAATCAAATCTTGGCACTTCTAAGATTTTTAACCAATCAAACCAATCAAACCAATCAAACCTTGGAACAATGGGAAAAACAAGAGCGTATTATTCCGACCGGCAACGGC
Source organism: Leptasterias polaris (assembly GCA_037783415.1). NCBI lineage: Eukaryota > Metazoa > Echinodermata > Asteroidea > Forcipulatida > Asteriidae > Leptasterias > Leptasterias polaris. The sequence goes on from JAZGTN010000054.1 coordinate 68,963, forward strand.
CACCATTTACTGGTTACTTTTGTTATCAGAGTTGATTAATTTGTTTCCCATCAATACTTCATGATACAAATATCTTGCAAACTAGGAAAAACAAAATAGCATTAAAAGTGGACAATTGGAAACGATATACGCACCTAAGGACAGAACTGCGAAATGGCTAAAAACCTAATTGTCATTCTGTTAAAAGCTTTATGCTCCGTACATCAATGACAGTCGGAAATATTGATGCGTCAATGAACGCATCGCATAGGGCACCTGTGCCCATGTCAAGGGCAAGCGTTATGCCTTTGAGTGGCCAGTTACTAATGCATGACATCGCCCCCCCTCTTCATTATTTATCACCAAACGACTACCGAAGCACGGAAACACTCAACATGTCGTCGATACCAGTGACAGCTTCGTGTCCAGTCACTTGAAGCCATGGGTAACCGCACATCCATGGGATGATACAAACATATGTTTGCGGTAGAAAATTTCAGTGATATAAATATATTTTCAAACATGTTTCAGCGCTCCATGTCATTGAGTATTTATAACTCATGAGCTGCCGAGGATTATTGGTGTTCACCTTTTAATTAATTGCGTGTAGTTGTTACATGTCGTTTTTCTTTGCATAGTGCAATCTGATTCAAATTCAATCATGTATATATGACAGCATTTTAATTGCAAGTAATATGAGGAGTTGTTGTACCGGTCTTTGTACAAAGTAAAGCTATCTGGGTCCCCCCCCCCCTTTCTTCGCCGATATATACCTGTGATAAGGCGCTTCCAAACCATTCAACCACATGGTCTGAACAGCCGAGAATTATATTATTAATAACTTGTTGTCTTTTCCTTCTCTTTTTTCCACTGATGTCCCCTGCCTGTCTCATTCACTATTAAGTAATTGTTGTGCCTCCTCCCACCTTAAAGTTTGTCCTTTGTGTTTCCAACCTTTTATGGTCAAACCAACCCCCTTCCCTTAACCACCCCCTTGTCTCCCTTTTCATTGTTCATCCCTTGCTTCTTCTGACTTGCATCCTGCCTCTCTCTTTTTGCTCCAAGAGGTACAGTATAGCCGAAATGTAGCACCCACCCCAATAACATTAGATGAACAGGTACACATTGTTGTCAAGAACAAAAACATATTAAAGGAAAAGGTGGGTAATTAAAATTGCCATAAAGGGTGTGTACAACATTGGTAAGATTGAAAATATAAGTGTTCACAGATTCGCACATAACTTACATGGTATGGTCACGGTGGAAAACTTCCCTTGAAATATTTTTGCTTGAAATGCTGTAGTTTTTAGGAAATGAGTAAAACAATAGTCGTTATCACGCGTGATAAAATCCGATGTTTGAAAACAGTGAAAACATAATATATAATGGGGTTTTTCACTGTTTTCTCATGACTCCGAAGACTGATTTAGCTTAAACTTTCACAGGTTTGTTATTTCATGTATATGTTGTGTCTTACTAAGTGTCTTACCAGTAACTCTAATTGACCTTTCAGCTTTAAAATCGGCAATTTATTTGCATTTTCTTATATTAAATGACCAATTACATAGTGCCTTCTATCACTGCGGTCTTGCTGTCAGATGTTAAGTGTAATAACATTAAGCATACATTGTACAGGCAAGTCATTTACTAATGCTTGGCAACAGACGATGGCGACGGTATCTAGCGTGACGTTTTTGAGAGTGCACTTTTCACTATTACATCCCAAGTACAGATCGCCATATTTGGCATAATGAGGGGCAACAAGCCGAGGTTATGTATTTTAACATTACAAATACATATACACGACATGTTTGCTTTAAAATGTCATTAAAATATTACAAAAACGCCAAACTAACGTGACTTCCGTTAAAGGGAGAGTATACCTTTGGTAATTACTCAAAAAGTAATGAGCATACAAACTTACTTGGTAAATAGAGAGCACTGGAGAGCTGTTGATATTATAAAACATTGTTAGAAACGACACCCTTTGAAGTAATGTAGTTTTAGAGAAACAGGTAATTTTTCACCAAAGAATTTGAATCTGAGAAACATGGCATTGGAATGCACACGATTTTATGCAACAAGGGTGGGGGTTTTCTTTCATTATTTTCTTGTAAATTCGATGGCCAATACACCGATCCATTAAGCCACGCCCATTTCTCATTGACCAATCACAACCGCGAAATCTGATCACCATTTGAGCCGTTTGGTGATCTTTGCACTAACGGTGATCGGGTTTCGCGGCTGTGATTGGTCAACTCGTAGGGAGGCGGGGCTTAATGGATCGATCTATTGCGCCCAAATGTTCACAGGTTTGTTAGTAATGTATGCATATATGTAGGGATACACCAAGTGAGGATACTGGTCTTTGACAATTACCAAAAGTATATCCTGCCTTTAAAGCGTTATTCATAAATACCCCAGACAGTTTCGCTATTCCTATTGGTGGAGAGCACGTCACGTGGGTGTGTTTAAACGGCTGATAAAGACATAGCTGGAGCTGCAAAGAATATATACAAAATTAATCCAACTGTATTTAAAAATATATATATATACTTTTTTTTTACAAAAAGGTCTTTTCCAGTTTTTTGCTTTTGCAACGAATCTACTGTTATAAATCTTAAACACTTGAAGGGTGGTCAGGTTGGCATAGTGGTATCTTGCCTTGCCTTCCACCTCTGGGACCGGGGCACTATGTGGATTGGGTTTTCAGTCCCTGCCTGATTGCGTGGGTTTTCCCTGGAATATTTCTCCTGGGTTTTCCTCCCACTTTCAAAACTGAAACTTCCTTCCTTGTCTTCTCTCCATGGGGTTCTTGACTAGTACAGTGATTAAATTCACTTTTCTGAGAGTCCTTACACAACCAGAACTAATAAATGAAATGAAACGAAATGAAATTGAAAACACTTTCCTCAGAAAAGCGTCATACAAGCTCTAATATCCAAACACTCAAACCGTTTTGTTAATTAAAACTTGGATATTATGAAAATACTTTTCTCGGCAATGTTATGTGTTTACACGGCATACAGGTTTTTGTTATGATTATGCGCTGTCTTCATTGTCGTTGTTTTGGTTTTTGTCAAAGTAATGCTTTCAATAACAGTCACATGTGAATGTTTCAGCTGAATACAGTGTTTAAACTGTCATGGTGTTTTCACAAGAACGTAAAATCCATCCATGTTTAGCGAGGTTGGGGGGTATACCAAGCGCATCTTAGCCACAGCATTCGCGAACGGACGCTAACCCTCAGAAATCTGAGAAACATTTAATATGCATGAATCATGGTTTCTTAGGTTCAAATGTTTTTTCATTGACTTCTAACCAATGTGGGAATTTCATACGAAATAATTTCGCAGTATGCTTTAAACCATTACCATCTTTAGTTTAAGCGTTCGTAAAAAAAAATCTGGGTCATACCAAATGATGACCGTTCCTTTAAATAGGTAAATATTAACCATTCGTTCCCGTATACGGCGCCACTTTATAAGTTTTTTGTTACGGTTAGTTTTTACGGCATCCAGGCTGCCAGGTATTGCCGTAAAAACTACTATACATTTATATACATTGAAAAAACTTCACATTTTTAATGTAGTAAAATTTACCTCCTCTTCCGACTCCGTCATCGGAAACCCAAACCGATATCGGTCCAAAGCAATTCGTTTCATATTTTGTGTGATTTATGGATTTGCGAAGATTCTAAACGAAACAGTTCAACCTCTCGGTAAATTGCACTGAAAGGACCCACACGAAGCTGAGAGATCCACGTAATGATATGACATGTTATCAACCTCCTGAATCAAATAAGAACGTGACACGAGACGGCACCCCGATTATGCAAGCTCAATCTAGTTACGAATAATTTGCTGATGCCCAATACAGATTATTACGAGTTGTAACGATCATTTGGCGTCGTGTTAGAGGCCGGATACTGGGTGCAAAATTCTGGCCACGATTCAGTTTGACTAATAATACAAAATAATAATAAGCCGTTTTTATATAGCGCATATCACCGTGATGTCCCTATGCGCTGTAAAGGGAAATCAACAATTGTACAAAGTAAACAGATATGTTTTCACACGGGTTTTGAATTGTTCTGATGTCTTGGCCTGTTTAACAACCTCTGGAAGACTGTTCCATATCTGAACTGCTGCATATTGGAAAGAGCGGGAACTATACGACTTGGTTTTGATAACTGGGGGAGTCAGAAGGGACTTAATTATGTGAAGATCGCAGATTTTTAGACTATAGGCCTAATGATCTGTATATAGGAAGGCAGTAGTAACAGCAATTCAATCAAATCCTCCCAACATTCATTTCCTTACCGAAAATGTACACTAAAATACAGAAGGTCAAATTACCAAAGACTTTCTATAGAAATGCAATACTAAAAAATATTTCAGACACAAATGAAACAGGTATTTTTGAAAGCATGTCCAAGAGTGTCTCGTATAGAAATATCTTTATAGACATCATATCCGTTTTATCATGACTTCATGACTTTAAAGGAACGCGCAAAGCAATCAATTATTAAAAGATGCAGACGATGAGTTGCACCATTCGTGAAAAAGGGGTTTTCTTATAAAAAATCTTCTTAAACTGAGGAAAGAATCACCTAACACATACATTTTCAAGACAGAAATTAAACGGGGCCAGTCACAGGTATTGTTATTTTAATAATATAAATATATATTAATATAAACCAAACAACAAACATTTATGTTTAGCAATATTAATAAATAAATACAAATTTAAACACATTTTAAGCTTGATTTACAACTGCAGCAAAGCATTATCTGTGCTTGTCAAAAAATCTATTGCGGGTCAATGAAATAAATGCATGTTGGTTTTCACCAATGTGACTGGATCTTTTAAGATCATGCACTGGGTGACCTTTCGACAAGAATGTACTTCTTTATTTTACACAAAAAAATAACTTTAAAGGGTCTGTATACGTTTGCCAATGACTTTGAAAATTAATGGCAAAAAAAAAACTTACTTGGTAAGAAGTACAGCAGCTTTGGGTAGTATAATGCATTTTGAGAAACTTTTCACTTCGAAGTACTGCGGTTATGGAAAATATATCACTTTTTATCCCCCAAAAATTTGAATCTGAGAAGCGTTACGGCCGTAACGCTTCTCAGATTGTGTATTCCTATTAGGGAATATTCTTCCTGCGTGGAAATATTCGCTCCGGTTTTTCGGTGATATCTCAAAAACGCGACCACCTTTTGAAGTGAAATTTTCACAGGTTAGTTTTATTGTATATACCTACATTTATATAGGATTAAAACAATCAAACGGTTCCAAAAACCAAACGTATACAGAACCTTTAAACCATGGTTAAACATAACTTAACACCAGACATTGCAAAGCCTAACCACAAGGCATGTACAAATTAACTCGCACCTAGAACTTACTGTTGATTGGGAAGAATTTATGCATGAGACGTCACTGATTTTGTTTGAATCTTGTTGGTGAGCACTTTTTGCACTGGAAAAACCCGTTTGGATTTAAAGGGACACATTCATGCCTTAAAATCCCTAAACATGTTGCTGTTTGGAATAAGTCCTTATCCGTCTTTCAAGAGCTGTTCATGCACAAAAAACACTTAAAGTGTTTTGTAGTTAGTGAGTAATTATTTAAAAAAACACATAAATTTGACTCTTGAAATAAAACCAGCGGAACATACGGTCCGCTATTGTGTGGGTCTAAACGTGGGTTCTACGATAGCAGACCGTGTTTTGCCATTAAATTACACAACAACCATTACAAGGGATATTTATGTGAATTAGTATAATCCACTTTTAAAATATTTTTTGTCAAACCATATTTTCATTTCAAAACAAACGCTTGTTATAGCCCAAAGCGCTTTGATATTTATATTTTTATTAAATCACAACAACTTTTGGTTTATTTCTTTTTTTAGTTACTTATTTATTTATATACTTACTTACTTGGTTGATTTGTATTTGTTTATGTATAGTACCTCGGGGAGGGAGTAAAGATGTATCAACCAACATCGTTGCAATAACAATGTTGGTTGTCAATGGCGTGGTTGAACCATAATAATTACGTACTTAAAATCGTAAGCCAAACGCAGCAGCAATAATCAAGTATGGGACTAATAGCACGGTATCTCCCTAACCCATCTCTGCATCTTTATCACGCGAAATCCATTTTAAGACATTTACCGGGAAAGTAATCAAATAACGGTTGCACTTCAAAGTTGTCGCCCGGAGCGTTTTCTCTTTTGTCTGTGTTTCCATAGACGATTAAAGGTCGCTGTGTGCCCGATGCCAAACATGAAGCAAACTTCGCATGAATACAGCAGCAGGAAATAGACATTTGCTCTGATGGGATTTTTCTTTTCTTTTTTCATTTTTTCCTGGAGAAATATACATTTTAAGTGTTACGAAAAATTAGTTGAAGATGCAGCGTGTTTATAACGGTGACTTGTCAATTGTGACTTATATCAATCGTATATGTACCTTTGGCAAATGGGTCCATTCCTCAAGTCAAGTATGAATGAGTGGGTATATCATGCATAGTAAATGTGCAAACATTGCTTTGTTCAAACAGTTGGATAATCGTAACATAGCCTATAAGCTTAGATTAAATAAGAATAATAATAGCAATACCAACATAAATAATACATACCAAAGACAATGGCACCGGTTAAATGCTAAACGGTATACGTTTTATTTATTTATTTTTAATTTTTGGACAAAAGTACACATATACATTTAAAATTGTCCGGGTCAAGGCAAAAGTTTTTTTTTTAAACTGTCATCATAGATTTGTTGACCCAATAAAAAAAACCTCTTCTGCCAAGTTATAGATAAAAATTAATATAAACACAAAATGCAAATGTGAAACTAACGTAACTTTTTGAGACAGAATACAACGACAAATAGAGCCACTAGCAAAGCAAAACAAAAACAAAGTGATTGAAAAGAAATAAAAACATTCAGAAGCAAAAATCTAAAACAGTTAAAATTGTATGCACAAATTAAAACAAATTAAGATTGAGCCGTTTTTCGTTCCCCATGATTATATTTTTAGACACCTTGGCCGTTTTACAAATTGTTAACATATTGTAATCATAGTTTGTACATCTAATGGTAACCAAGAGTCACAAGCAAATATTATTAAGCGCCGAAGGTGCAAGTGGGGAATTCGGCTGAAATGTAAAATGTACATTAGACGCAATTTCAGCAAGCAACTCTTTTGATGCAGCAATAGACTTTGCAAGTCTCGCGCGCATTCGAACTTCCGGGACCATAGTGGTCCCAACCATTTATGGAGTTTTACGTGGGCGAGATTTTGTTTCGTCAATTATTTTAGTTTAACGTAGTTTATGACCTAGAAATTATACATGTTGTTGGGAATGTAATGCTAAGTGATAACAAAATATGAAAGTAAAACCAATTCAACAATATAACGAAGAAAACCCGAGAATTAAACTTGACCTCAGCTTCCGGTTATTGCAAACAATTTAGAATTTTGTGCTCGCCTCCGATCATAAAACTTATGTAAACGCTTGTTTTTGATGCGCGATTATAATCACCAGATGCTGTAATTGCAAAGCGAACCCTTTTCATTGCAGTCTATGGTTGTTGAGGCGTCAGCATCCTCTTTAAACTGCGACACGGGTCAATTTTAAACCCGTTTAACCATCACTAATCCGCGTAAGGGGTTTCTAAAAAGTTAACATAAAATAAGTATCCTTGTCCCAGAGTTTTATTATTTTTTTCAATAATAATTAACACACTTTTGTGTATTTTTTTCAAAAGCTAAAACTAATTTCATAAAATGTTAATAATTTATTTTGGTTCAGATTTTGTCATGGGATATAATTTAAAACAAAGATTTGATTTCAGAAATAAGGATGTTCTTCGTTTGAAGTGTTTTCTCGTTCGGATACGCGCGAGACTTGCACAGTCTATAGGGAAGTGTAGACAATGACCATTGCTGTCATGACATAACAAAATGTATGCTTGCTGAAATGGCGCCCTTTTTTCTACGTGCTAATATTAGATAGAGCTCCAGTTCATTGCTTGTAATTTCGGTGCACTAAAGTACTGTTCGGACTAAAACAAACATTATTGTTAATACAAACCAACGAAAAAAAATATAAAATATTTAAGTTGAAAGCTAAGGGCTGCTTTGTGAGAATTTAAAGCTCTTCAATACCAATCCCATCCACTTTCAAGTTTGACTCATTCAATAACCAGTTACTTGTTCTCCCTCTTCCCATCTTAGATGTTACTTTTTGTGTTCTCAACCTTATGTGAGTTAAACCAGCCCATTCCCTCTCCCCTCGCCCACTTGTTTTCTTCTTCATATTTCATCCCCTGCTTTCATCCCCGGCCCCTCCCCTCATCTCTCTCTCTCTCTTTTCATTTCTTTCCACTCGACTGCTTCAGTTACACCAGTACCTGTCAGTCGTGTTGTCAATTAGCCTTCGAAAAGACTCTGCTATGGTCAAAACGTCAGGCCGTAATAAACAAAAATGCATTTATACCATATACAGCAATCCTTCACCGATCTTGAACTCTTGGTGGCAGCAGATACCGCCATTATTGCGGTGGTACCTGGGTGGTACTGCGCTGCCTAGCGACGGGTTTAAGCGATTTGCAAAGTGAAAGTCCAATAACCCGCGACTGATCAAATGATCGCCGTGTAGCCCAAACCTTATACCAGTCGCTAGGCAGCGCAGTACCACCCAGGTACACCGCAGTAATGGAGGCATATCTGCTGCCACCAAGAGTTCAAGATCGGTGAAGGATTGCTGTATATGTCCCTTTTTGGTTGGTGAGCAGTTTGCAACAGCTAATCCTATTTTCTCTTCTCTTTCGAAATCGTTTACATCAGCTGGAACTTTCATTATAGGCCTTTTCAAAACCGCGGCTTCTGATTCCGCTCCGGCGTTGTCTCCGTCATTCATTTTGACAAACACTCACTCTTGGTACGGTGCTTCAAACAGCCAGGTGGTCCCCGGAGCCCAAGCCCAGCCGTTTCGAAAAGGGACAAGTAGATAGTGATAATTCAATGATACTTCAGAGGAAAAAATAACATACCTTGTTACCGTCTTTGATACAGCAATTGTTGCAATGCTCCTTGTATGCAATGTGTATTGATGTTCATCACACCAAAAAGGGGATCAGACTATATACAGCCTTCCTGCCTTGGTTTTGGTTTAGCTCATGGTTTATCAATTAGGAAGGGAAAAGCATAGTAATGAGCCGTGATAATGCCGATAGGCTTACTAACACATTGTATCTGAAATGCATGAGCTAAAAGACAATGTTTATGATCTGAATCAATACTAATATCAAAATGAAGTTTTAAAGGGTGTGCATAACATGAGTAAAAATATAAATGTTCACTGATTTGCACACAACTAAGTTACGTGGTTTAAAGGTGGTCATGATGGGAAACTCCATATATGAAATATTTTTGCTTGAAGTGCAAAAGTTTTTTAGAAATGAGTGAAGTCCAAAAGACGGTAAAAACATTTAAGTTTTTTTCCCCCATTTTTTTTCCGTGACTCCAATGACCGATGTTGTTTGATGTGTATGTTGGGTCACATCAAGTGTGGATACCTATGCTATAACACTATGCTTTAACGGAATCAAAATCTACTTTGACATTGAGCTGTGGTTTATGAAAGCATTGAGACAATGCTAGATAAAAATAGTGTGTTTTGTGTTGACGGAACCTATAAGCCACCATTGACGTATAGCCTTTCGTCGAGGCTTTCGCAGCTTTATACAGCTAATGTAGCCGCGAAGCGACTGGAACCGAATAGTAAGTATTAATAAATGTTATGCAAATAAGTAATGTGCCGAAAGGTTAACCAATCAAAATTCATAATAAGTTAATGTATACTGACTCCAAATTCTTATGATAGGTTTAGATTTGTGCTACCCTGGAAGAGTAGCAAAAATAAAGAGAATTCCTGACCATTTGGAAAAGGCCCTCGTGGCTTCCCTCATGTGGTCTCCGATTCCAGTCGCATTGCAGGTACACAGCTGTCTAAGCCACGGAGGCCTTGACAGAAGGCTACTATATTGACGTAGTTCATCAACACTGAGATATCTCCATCCTGGTTATTTTTAGTCTTAATTAATTGAACTCTTTGTTATTCGGCTTATTGCTATTGTGATTTAATTGACGACTCGTGTTGACTAAGGAGATCTTCATGGTCATTACGTCATCCAATGTTTGCTACACAATTGGCAACGATCAAAAACATTTGTAAAACTAAATGATTGTTTTGATAATAGAACCAGAAGTCCTGAAAAATTGTTTCAAATAGAGTGTAAGAAAATTGTCCTAAAAACTCGGTATTCCAACTCGGTATCCCAACTCAATATCCCAACTCGATTGAGCTTTACGAGCGTGCAGAAACTCCCAAACATAACAGGAATCATCATCCAAAAAAACAAGCAAACCCTAACCTCAAACCTAACACTAAGCCTGACCCTAACCATAACGCCTTAAGACCCAGACAAAGTTTTTAACGTTAATCACATTCATACAAAGAGTATGAAGGGTGGGATTCGGAAATGTACGACTTTTAAAAGGTGTGTTAAATGTTGATATTTGAATAATGTGCATCAATTTTGAAAGAAAAATTTTGATAAGTACTTCTTTGGGGAGGGAGGGGGTCCTCATAACTCTCTCTCTCTCTGTATTCTTAAAAATGTTGACAACTTTGGATGGTCCCTTACAATTAACCCATGACATCTAATCATACCCTTGACCTATCCCTGAGATTGTTTAGACAATCTCTGAGATTGGCGTGGGAAAAAAAAAACACGGGTGATCCCGGCCACACCTTTGTTAGGGTATTTGGTGCCTCGTATTAGCAATGTGTATAATTACCTCACACTGTACCGGATGACCTAATTTTTCCAATGTCTCAATAAGTCCAAAGACGCCAGGCATTTCAGAAATAATTATAGAAACTGCTTACTCTCGTTATGGAGATATATTAGCATGCGTGTGGGTTGCCTCGGGGAGCGCACGACCCCTTGCGCTTACAGCCCGACACTCGCCGGGGCTTTCTCGAGAATAAATATCCGGTAATCGCCAAACTAGACAAGCAGCCTCGTGCTTGTTACGGGACGGATACAATTTCAGTCGATGGGCAAAAACACTCTACGAAGCAGAGACTTAAAGATAGATATTTTTGTTGACTTTTAAGATGGAGTTGATGTGTCTTTTCCCCCCTCTCTGGTTCATTTTTTTTTTTTTTTTTTTCCAATCAATTCAAAAAGATAAGCTTTATGAAGTAGTTAAAATTCATCTTTATTTATTTAATCACCAGGCGACCTTTTCGTGTGTACGAATAAACACTAGCCGTGTACAAATTGTCAGAATAAACAACATTGTTGACTTATTGCGGGTTCGAATCTTCACACAAGTCACAGTTCTTGTGATATAATTGCTCCACTTCACCCAGGTGTATTAAATTGGAATCTACACGGACCGATGATGTTATTTTGCAACTGGTATACGGTTTGTTTTTAATGATGTAGCAGCTAATCGTTGCTCTTTTATATTGCGCATTTAGAAACGCAGTATAAACTGCTTCCCATACTCAGTGCAAGCTAATGAGACTTACCATGAATAAACCATCTCCCCACAGCATTAAAAGCCCCAACCGGTTATTTCATCTGATTAAAGGTATTTTGTTGGGATGGAGTCACAAGAAAGGGCAAGGGGAATACAGACCATAACCTTTCCCTTTGTATGCAACTGCAATGGGGGTGTTCAGTGTATTTATTTATTTATTTGCAACATTTTATACAGTATAACAATATCTGCAAAATCTGTTTTACATCAATGTCCTGTTTTACATCAATGGCCAAAATAAACAACATACTAAAAGGAATAAAGGTGTATTATAAATACTTGAATTTGAGTGGGGATGGGGTCAGGGTGGAGACTGGCAGTTTAGTGTTATGATAATCGAGCTGCCCGTTGGCGCATGGCGTAGTCTGGTTCCCGGTTTACCGTTTTGGCTAAAAGGCGGTTTTATTTGGTGAGTTAACGCCAGACGCACACCCATAACCACGACCGGAATTTTCAAGCTTGTTGGTGTGTGTGCATTATTATAAACCCTGACCGTGTACTAGTGGTTACATATACACCAACAGCCAAAAGTCAACGTTTCGACATCAGGGGCGTCAACACGCTGAAAGGCCAGTATCTGGCATATTCCATGAGCCATATTCTTTAGGCTACCTTTCTGTGAGATTCAAACTCCCCTTGTTGACCTATTGCGGGTTCGAATCTTCACACAAGTCACAGTTATTGTAATATAATTTCTCCACTTCACCCAGATGTATCCAACTGGAATCTACACGAACCGATGATGTTATTTCGCGATAAGTTTATTGTAGGAGCTCGAAATAATTAGGCACTAAGAATTGGATAACACTATATTCGAAAATGTTAAAAGTATACGTCTGGCAGAAGGTTATTGTTGGCACTTGGAAAGAACTTAAGCCTATTACTCGTGTATTGTTATGATTTGTTATGGTGAACTATGAATATGTTTTGATGAACTAAGATTAGTCGCTGATAACAAAGTTGTAAATATTACGATGAGACAGCATAATACAGAAGGTTGATATTGCGGCAGTTTACCTAGGCAGTTTCCCTGTACAGCCAATAAGTAATGTATTTAACAAACAAATTCTAGCAATAACTACACCAATCTATTTTTGTTTTTTATCGACGCAGGTACCAATTGTATTAGAATAAACATGGAATATATTAGTGATGTGAATATTTTTACTTCTCCAAACATTGATGTAAATAATTATATAGGCATACAGCTTCTCTTAAAATGAGCAGCACAGCACGCCCCGTGCTGAATAAATAACGTACACAAGAGCCCTTGCTATGTTTATTCACAGGAGACGATTTCCGAACATGGCTTGACAATCTGCACGTCCCCGTCTGAATGCTGAGTGTAATGATCAAACGAAAAAAGACCTCTCATTTCCCCCCTTGTTTCCCCTCCCCTCAACTCCTATAGGAGCCTTACGAAGCCGGACTTCCAGCGTCTGTTCATTCAGCTGACAGGCTGCATGCATCTATTTATAGCAGAGATGAGAAAATCACTGGTACTCCTCTCCGCGTTCCCTATAGATCAAATTGGTAAGTTTAGCTGGCTCCCATGATCCGGAGATAATCTTTTTTTCCAAGTGGCATCTACTCTGCTCGTTGACGAGATTTTTATTTTAATGATCAGCTATTTATGTTACAATTTCTTTTTGATGAGTTGCTTCTGTTAGTGCTGATTCCAAACGGTTCTGTCTCACTTTGCAGTCTTTATTTTGATCAAATTTTCGAAAAGATAAACATACAACCATTCAAGTCAAGTCACATGGTACACAGTGCTTATCATAGCTTGAAACGCACCAGGGGCGGAAGGCACCAACGTGCCAGCAACGTTGAAAATAATTGCATTAAGATGTTAACTTGAAACCAGCTCAAAATCAAAACAGATTGTAACTTAAATTTCTGACAATGCTGTAATATTCCTCCCAGTATTATGTTTTGTTGCATGAGACAACGAACATTAGTTGATTTGCCATTCTCTTTCGACTTTATTTTATTGGGGTTTTTTTTCCTTCAAAACATCACAAGCGTTTGCTTTTATCTACTCAGAGTTTGTTTCATCTGGTTTGACATATCATTCGGCTTTATTTGTATTTGCAAGGAAGCTTGTTTAAGTTGCAAGTATTCTTTTTATTCGAGTCCTGACTTTATAAAGCATGCCATTTTCTTATTGCGTTGAAGGCAAAGTATACCTTTTAGGGTTTTTTAAGCAGAAAGAATAATCCGTAATATAAAATCAACAATCTGAGAAACGTTTTATGCAGAAACGTTTCTCAGATAGAAATGTTTTTAAATCGTTTTGTCTAAAACGACATTCCTTGGAATGGAACCGTTTCTCAATATGCTATACATTACCAACAGCTGCAGTGCTTTTACCAGAAGTAAGCTTTTATGGTCATTAATTCTTAGAGTGAATACCAAAGGAATACCCTCCCTTCCCGGGAAGTTTCCATGGGAGACAAAGCTCAAACCACCAAGGATACTTTACTACTGCTTGCAAACTCCAAACTCAAACCAATGGTTGATTTTATAGTTCGGCAGACAGGTGATGAGATTGTGCCTTTGATGATACAAGCATGGAACTTAGCATAGTCTGTCGCGAGAAAGGTATAGTTGGCTACAGGGCCTGCGCAGATTTGTCATTTGAAAATAATATAGGCAGAACGAAAAGCAAAGGGCAGCCATTTTGAGAATTTCTTGTTATTCCACCAATATTTGTTCTAAGGACGAATCTGTGATGGCTTTAGCCAAATATCTTGCTCGTGACAGACTGTGCCAAGTTCCATGCTTGTACCATCAAAGGCACAATTCCCCAAAATATTTTCCCTATCTGCTCAACTAATTTCAAAATGTTTATTGAAGAGATTTCTGTCACATCTTCAAAATGATCAGAGAACTGTTTAACATTGCATGATTTGTTGGTTGTCACTTCACTCCCATCCCTTCATCCCTGAATCCCAATGAAAACATCTCTTTTCCTCAACTCACCGCAATGCATTAATTTTAGCACGCATGCTTCAGCGCACGAAAGCATTTCGGTTGTTTCTTTTTATATACATATATATTCCCATCTCGTCCACAATATTTATTATCAGGCCATCCGTATGAAAACCTCCCAGGTATGGTGATGATGATGGACATTGCCGGTCCATCGGACCGTAGAGCCGGTAGCAACAAGGGCCGGGAGCTGACGGTGTCTGAGATATCTGACCAATTAGAGGAATCCGTTATTCTGGACGGACCAATGGCAACATCGGATGACCTGCAGCTTATTGCTAAGTAAGGAATACATTATTTTTGACAAGGCCGTGTCCGAATTAATGGCATAATGGCCGTGACACCGAAAAGTCAAATTCTTCAATGTTGTCGTTGCAGCCACCGGCCTTAGCCGACGTCACTCGGTTCGGACACGGTGACGGGTCTTTGGGTCTTATCAAATCAACGGCTTTGCCTTTTTTCATAGTGCCGAAATCGGTGCACGATTTCAAAAGCCAACCAGAGCCCGTTGGCCGAAGTCGAGGTTTTGAAAACGTTATTGCCATTTCCATTGTGCAGCCATCTACAAGATCTCCTAAAATGTAACCAGCCGATGCAGATATTGCAAAAAAAACTATCGGGTATAATGAGATATGGGTGTTTATCATTACATGGGGCAGCTCCATGTTACTATGCTAGGCATTCTTCTCTTAATATACAGCTAGCTCAGAAATTTGTCTGTTTTGCCTGCAGGCCAAGGATTGTGATCGCAAGCGCAGAATTCGGCGGTAAGCAGAGCCATAAAAATTGGCCCAGGTCTCATTTGCTTCCTTCATACTATCAAAGCAATACGTGGCGGAACAAGATGTTCAATTACGCGTGGGACTCGTACGGTGTGTTTTGAGTGACTGTGTTTTAAATCATGATTGGTCGAACTTTTTCGAAACGGCGGCTTGGGCGGAGAATATCGCCCTCCACGTCCTTGCTCAATGCGAAATTGGGCGGCTTCAAAATGGTGGAAGAAGCTCAAATCCTAAACCCTGTCGTCGGCCGTGATTGTAAGAACGTCTTAACTAATAGGCAGTGGCAATTTGCGACATCTATTGAGGTATACAAACTGGAGACAATCTTCTGTCGTTGAACAGGTCCATTACTCTCAAACAAAAACATTATTCAAGGTGAATTTGAGGCGAATCAAGTGCTAATCTTGGTTTTTGTGTTCAAAGGTTGTATAAGATTGTCATTTGCCCAACGACTAGTGGTAGCTGTATGCATTCATATAGAACTGAAGTATACGGGCTGTATGCCTACAATTATAGCGTTTAATACTATAAAAAGGCTCTTACGTAAATTCGAAATTTAATTACCGATACAAATAAAAAACACTTAATCATGATAAAACGGACTGCAATAAAAGATTATTTTCTACCGTCCACACAAAAGAATGGGTAAAATGCAAGTTTACTAAAGGTTATATGCATTATGGATCTTTTCTATTTTTTATTTTTTTTACATTGTTGGGGTACATCAATACAAAAAAAACATAATAGGTTGAATCGACTGTAATCTCTCATTCTCCAATCAAAATTAACTGAATAGTCGCTCTTTCCAAGTTGTAAAAGGTTTGGGTTGCATAAAATACCTATATGAGTGAATATACGTCGTATGAACATTATCATAATGTCCTTTAATTGGTAGACCTTTGTCCCTGGGGAAATGTTTTAAGTACAGACAACTTCCTATCCATGGTGCTGGGAAGTCTGTTGGGTTCTTCCAGAAGGATATCACGACTATAGGCAGCGACAAAGGGGGGAGGTCTAGGGGGGCACTAGCGTGGGGGGGGGGGGGAACAAATCGGGGGGCACCTCTAGCCAAGTTTGGATATTTTTTTTATTTTTTTTCAAGATCTTCATCTACGCTTTGACAGTTATACTGTGTCGTTTTTATGTGTTTTTGTTTTTAATAACATAGTCTGATGTGTTGTAAAAACATGTATACTGTTTCTGTGTAAATAGAAAAATAGTTTCCAAACATTGAGTAACATACTTCACAAAAGGTCATAAAATGTAATACTTTATTCTCTGGTATATTTTAATCGCAAAGCTCCAGATTTCAAATGAGAACACCCGGGGGTCAATGCGGTGGGGGAGGGGGGGATTACGCTACCGAAAGTCCGGAGAAACTAACGACAATTATTTGAACGTGTTAAGATTAAGTTGCTGTCGACTTAACAGCCCAGATTGTTTCACATTTTTTCGATTTGACGAATTCCAATGCAAATTAAATTCCTCAATTTCCGGTTCTTTTCAGCTTTTCTTTAAAGTTTAACGATGTTCACTCCCTCTTCTTAGATTTGCTTAAATCATTGCGGATTAATTATTGTGAAAAAAAAGAAAACAAATCCATTGTTTCAGTTTGCAAATGGAATCTTTATAAAAATCTGTCTTATGCACTGTTTGCTATTACACACATCTGACATCTTTCTAACTGTATTTATCTGGGGAAAAGGAAAAGGAAGAAAAAAGAAACACCAACCTTTTCACTTCGTGTCATTCAAGAAGGTTAACTACGATTGGCAAATTACGCGTATTCCGTGGGAATCCCCGAGTAAACATTAATATTGCTGGTTATTGACGGTTATTGACGATCTTGTTTGCTCGATTTGTTTGTCCAGAGACATGGAGGAGGTACGAAAAATGCTTCGTGAGGTCGATCTAGACGAGATGATCCCTCGACAACGATCACCCGGTAAGCCATAGCCATAAGGGATCACGCTCTTATGTGGTTCAAATCCTATTTATCCTGCCGCCATCAAACTGTATGTGTTCATGATTCCAAGTCCGACCCTGTTCTTCTTAAGCACGGAGTTCCACAGGGATCAGTTGGTGGTCCACTGTTGTTTTTCTATTTACTTAATCAGCCTCAAAAGCATTCTCCAACGTCATAATATAAAGTACCATTGTTACGCTGATGATATTCAGATCTATGTTTCTTTTAAACCTGACCAGGATGCTGCTTTTGAGGCAATCCACAAGCTCGAATCATGTGCCGAAGACATCAGATTGTGGATGTGTTCTAGCCCATTGAATTTCGTATCATATTTAAAATATTGCTTCTTGTCTTCCATTGTGTCCACGGTTCTGCCCCTGAATATAATATGAGTCTTATCAAACGTTATGTTCCTTCCAGGCGTCTTCGCTCTTTGGGTTCTGGCTTACTTACTGTCCCCAAAACGCGCACAAACTGGGGGGACAGGTCCTTTGCACATGCTGGACCATTCCTCTGGAATCAGTTACCCTCACATATTCGGGATAGTAGCACCGTCGACACATTTAAAGACAGATTAAAATTTCATTTGTTTGAAACAGCATTTAAGTAGTCTTTAAGTAGTCTTTTCTTTCTTCCATTCATCTTCCTATATTTCTTTTCATGCGCTTTGAGCACCTTTTTAGGTGGATATTGCGCAATATAAATATTCATTATTATTATTATTATTATAACCATAAAGAAAATACATACCCCACATTTCGGCTCCTTGGTATTAATGCGGTAAACTCACATTATGGACAGAGCTTGAACGATATGCTGATCTTTTCTCAAAATTATATGCGTCAAGTACAATTATTCCCAACAAGTCAGTTTCACCATTTGGCGTATTAAAGAAAAAGTCACATTCCCTCAAGGTGATCCCTGTAGTGCTTGCTGCCTTCCAGGTCGTATCGTTAACTTGGGTGTGATCCCTGGCTATACAGTATATGACTTCTGACTTACGCGCGCCCCGAAATGAAGGTATTGACTATGAGACTGCCACGTGAAAGCGGAGGTCGCAGGTTCAAAACCTACTCTTAGTCGATTATTCTTTTGTTCATCCAAAAAATAAATGAAAGAGGACAAACTGTCATTTCTGATCTGGCTCTCAGTTGGTCCACTGATATTTCATATTGACTATAATGTAGCCAGAGGACCACGCAATTGATCTTACAAAGGGCTGTGGGCCCCATTGAGACATGTTGCTACTCCATTCAAAAATATGTCGTGCACAACTTGGACCTTTCTATTGTTGATAAACAATCCGCACTGGATAATATTAATAACTAGACAAGTTCTTAAATAGCGCATTTTACAATAACGTACCGGGATTCGAACCCACACCCCGATGATTTAACCACCAGAACTTGAATTCGATGCTCTAAACCGCTCGGCCATGACACCCCGAATGTTGTTAGCAAAACATTTAATCGTGAAAAAGAAATACTTCACAAGATTGGTTGCTTTGTTCCCCCAAAATTCAACATTATTTTTTAATAATTTTGTGTCACATTGTTACAAACAGTGGCTATTTTTTTTTTGCTTTTGCATTTATAGCTTCCCATAGTTTTCCTTTGGCTGTGACGTTGCAATAGAAATGTCTATATCGATGAGTAGTCTTCCAATCTAAACCTGGTCTTGGTCCACTAAAAAACAGCCTCCGTAACACCATAGTGACTCCAACGTAAATTTGTGCGAGTTACTGACCGACAGTTTATAGCTTGACTAAACGTGCTGCAATGATCTTCTTTACGGTCTAAAATCGACGGAGCATTGAGGGGTTAACATCGATCTTTTGGTTAAATCAAACTGCCAATGCTGCAGTTTATTGATCAGAATGTAGTGTAGCACTTTATCACAATATTATGTTTCCCGCCAACGGCCATTGCTTATACGTAGGAACGGGATCATTCCGGTAGATGGTTACTTTTATTATTATTTTTCCATGTAGGAATACTTTCCTATGCTTAGAGTTTGGACCACAGTTGTTTGAATCAATACATCACAAACCAAATTAAGGCTTGGAGTGAAAAATGTCCGCCCCTATTGTCGTTTAGGAGCAATCATTTGCATAGCCTGTACACAGAAAAACGGTCATTTATTCGAGTTGGAATCAACCCACTGCCACGACTACAAACACCACGATGAACACATAAGTGACAGTGCAACACTGTATTCGGCGAGTCTCGACAGTTTCGCAGAAAATGTAGCTTTTTGATTTTTCATCAAATGCCATTAAAACCTGCAAGGTAATTTGGTATCCTCGGAGATTATCGACCATGTTGGTCAAACCCCCATTGATAAACTCTATGGTTAAACCGTAATTCATGGTCGAGGTTA
Organism: Leptasterias polaris; assembly: GCA_037783415.1. Taxonomy (NCBI): domain Eukaryota; kingdom Metazoa; phylum Echinodermata; class Asteroidea; order Forcipulatida; family Asteriidae; genus Leptasterias; species Leptasterias polaris. The sequence goes on from JAZGTN010000054.1 coordinate 88,706, forward strand.
CTCAACACAGACTTGATCCAGTCAGATGAGCCTTTTCATTTACCAGTTGGAGGATTGTCATGCATCGCGACCTTGTGTACAGAAATAACAATACAATTTTGCAGTCTTATAATTTCAAGTTATAAGCTTGTTACAGTGGTGGTTTTTATAACTCTCTTGGTGTTCACAGCTGTTTCAAAGTTGAAGTCGAGTCACTTAAAGGTTAAGTTCAACTTCGTCTTGAGTCATTGAATTTTTGAAGTAATTTTGTCACAATTTAATATATACTTTAAATTCAATTTTTTTTAAGTTTTATATATTTCGGGGCAATAAAATGTAGTACGTTTCGCATACGTTTTCGTAGGCTGAGAGCTTATTTTAAGCCATCAATACCACCCCCTTTAAACGTCAGGTTTTTTTTACAATCAAGTCAGTGCCCCATTATTCAAAAATGTCACTCATGACAAAATAACCGGAAGGTGTATTTTGATTGAACGATTAAAATCTCTACCATTGTTCCGTACAGCCAAGTATATACATAATTATAATGAATATAGTATCATGTAATAATAGTATTGGGTTCATATATCACGCACATCTCCTAGTAGCTGGATTGCATGTTATTGCTAGCTTATTAACAACGCTATTATTATACAACGGGTAATTCCAACCCTGTAATGTTTAACATGTTGAAGTATTCCCGTGCGCAAACGCCACAGTGAATTGTGACAATACACAACATAGAGCCATTACAACTCGCTGAACTAGCTTGTGTATAGGTGCCTTTTACTTTGATCGTAGATGTTCATTTTTCGCCCGTTTCCCCAGCAACGTCGTCGGGGGTGATTCGTGCTCGACGAGACCGCATCACTTCACTGCATTCAATTGATTTTACACAACCATGTTTCTCTTTAGCGAGGTCTTGCATTGTGTGCACTGACGGCAAAACATGCATGATTTCATATTGCGAGAGCGACCGGCCTAAAAGGGAGATTCAAAAACGTTAATCAGAGAGTAATGTTTTGCCTTTTATATTGGAGAGATATTACTTCTACGTATAATACAATTATGTCTCCAGAAAAGATGAAACAAAATTATTTATATCTGTTCGAAATAATGTCATGGGCGAGAACATCAAACCCCAGCAATGAGGTCTTATTTGGAGTTTCGAAGTCGAAATAAGCGCACTTGCAAATCCCAATAAAAACATTTACTGTTATTCAGCAATTTGTTTTGTTCCGTGACATTTTCGCAGGATGTTTGTTTAGTGTATCTAGTGAATACTAGAGGATGGAGCATGGTTGTTTTCTTCAATGATGATGCATCACACCTTTATAAGAAGCATGAATGATGTTGTAGCCAAAAAGACATATGCAAGTGATGCGAAAGAAATGTGCGAAATTGAATGTTGAAGTTAACAGTGAAATGAATCGGTTATTAACTACCCTCATTTGCATAAAGATTAACATCGAACAAAATACTCAAAACATGCATCGTTTTATACATTGTATGTACATTGTAAAACAAACTGGTGCATAACTCAAGCAGTCAGCATCCCGCGTGTCGTGACCAAGCGGTAAAGAGCTTCGTACTCCACTGGCTTTGATGTTTCTGATCAGCAGAGTGTGGGTTCGAGTCTCGGTCGTAACACTTGTCTCCTTGAGCAACATACTTATCATAATTACTTTGTCCTTCGGATGGGACATTAAACTATAGGTTCTGTGTACTAGCATTGGTAGTTTTTTGTTTTTTTATGAAATATCGCCTAACTCACAAGGCCACGGACGGCCACTCAAGGTGAGGGCTACACATAACTGATTTGGGCTATCGACCCAAATCAATTGACACCAGGGGCACGTTGCCTCCTACTCCTGGGGCTGAAACAGGATTCCCCCTTCACAGTCCTTAAGGATGTAGGCATGGGTATCATCCACTAGGAGCCTGTCTGGTAGAGCAGAATGCACTACCCTCCCAACTTTTTCGAAGCAATTATGGTTAAGTGCCTTGCTCAAGGGCACAAGTGTCATGACCGGGTATCGAACCCACACTCTGCTGCTGAAAACACCAGAGCTTAGGTCCGGTGACCTAGATCGCTCGGCCACGACACGCCACAAAAGTAGTGCACCCGAAAGAACCAAAACACTTATCGTGGACCAGTATAAAGGCTAACCCCTGTGTTTCTGGTTCACTTATACAAGCACCCTTGTTGACAGGTTTCCTCAGGCTTCCGAGCTACAGTAAACAAGTTCACTTATGGGGAGTCCTCGGTCTCACTACCAGATGTATACAACAATAACAATAATAATAGTTCCAACAATTGGCTTCGGTGACGTTGGTAATATACTTTTTACCAATTTACCAGAATTTTCAGTTAACCCCACTTTATTCTAAGATTGTCAAAACAATTGTTTATTCTATTTTTTTAAAAGTCATTTATCGTAAAATTTTGAAACGATAACAATGAAACGACTCTGGTCTATTCGGAGCAATAATTCCAAAAGACTTCATGTTGTACCATAGGCCAACCCACAGCATCATAACTCATTTCAAAGGACGGTTCCTGCCCCCCTCCCCCCCCCCCCCTCCCCACTAACCAAGGCTGCTGATCAGAGAGGAAAAAAACCGCTACATCAGTATATGGTTTTTATACGCAATAATTATCAGTAAATCGATGGTAATTACTGCAAACGACCCCGGTCTCCATATAGTATCAATGATGTATAGGGATGCATTATTATCTTCACCACGGAAGAGTAAACGCCAATTGTCATATTGTAGATATAGTCGTAATGTCAATGATGGCAGCTCGTGCTACACTAGCAGTAGAGACTAGAGAGAAATACATATTGCATCCTTACACAAAATAATTCAAAGCACGTCCTCATCAACATTTCATTTTTCTTTTAATCATAACAAATTCCCTTGGGATGTTAGTTGAACGGCCCGGGGATATGGTGAAAACAGTCAGGCAGTGGGTGTTAGTAGAGGTTCAAGAGGGGGGAGTAACGCGTCCAACCTCCCCGTGGCATATCTGATATCAGTTCCAATTTCGTAATAGGCGGAATGTTTCCTTCTTAGTCGCCCTTGGGGAAAAATACTTGGTTTCTGTCCTTTCTCTATGGTTTGCCAAACTCCCATCTCTCCCCTACCCAGGCTCACATACCTGAGTTACCATCCACTCAGGCGCCCTTGATACGCCGACACACAGACCGAACTTGTCAAATCGTGTTGCTTATTTCATGCACAGGTTGGTCTTTTTAGAACTACAAGTAACACTGATTGTACAACTCATGACGACTATTGTGAGGCTACTCATCAAACCAATTATTATTTTTCTCTAAGGGTGCAACCCTCTAAACAGATCGTCGTCCTCATCAATATTTTGTAGGCCCTCAAAATATTCTCTATTAGACAGATTAGAGAGCCCAATAAAAGGGAAACGGTGTAAACATTTTGCCAAATTGTGACCTGGGGGTTGTTGTCTTCCAACTTGAGGTATTTTGGATGACATAGGCCCTGAAATAAAATTGGTCCTACTTGCCGAGAGGTATGGGGACATTTTTCAAGATTGATGCTCGGACGTTTGGAAAATTACCCTGGTGTAGTGGTGTTTCTATTTGGAGGGGGAATAACTCGACGGGCTCAGGGACTCCCCATATCAAATTCAGCAGAGGGTAAAAGTTCAAGAGTCAATGGGAAATTTCCCCTTTACAGCAAAAAGCTGTAAGACTTCTAAGTATTTTTTGTATATTTTTGAATATTTAGCATTTTACACTGTATGCTAAGGAGAGTATATAGTGGGATGCACCCACAAAACAACGTCCTCCTCATTTATTAATCTCAATTCTTCTTTCTTTGTGTTATCTTAATATTGTCCAGATGATATCGTGCACGTAGCCTCCATCCACCATCACAGCAGCCTAATTAGACTACGTCGACGGCTATTCTGCTGCTGCGGACGATCGAAGCACATCCAGCCCTAGTAAGCAAAGCCGTGTCCGAATCAAGCGTCTTCGGCTACGGTTATGACCGTTGGCTGCAACGACTAATGGGCCTTTTCAGCGACTCAGCCACAGCCACAGGTGCAGCTGCCAATTCGGACACGGTCTATAAAGCAACCAAACAATATCAAGACATTCATTTGTTAACAAAACAAGGAAACCAAAATGGTAATTACAAATCGGTTATAAGTCGACACCAGTTTTCAGGGTGAACACCAGTGGCACCCAGTGAACACACAACATTGTGTATTGTGATCGCTCCCTCTCGCCCATTGTTTGTGGAGGATCAAGAAACTCGATGCTGGATTTTTACACTAGTGGATTATTAACCATAATATGAAAAGATGGCTTGTCACGAAGCTGCGAGACTCTCGTCAAAGGTTCCGTTTGTGCGAGGCTTGGTTTGCATCACAAAATGAGCAGAGCTCAACGCTCATGACCAACTTACAAAAGATAATTATACTGCCGTGAACGTGTCGAATTCAAAGGAATTTTAGTATTGCTACATGGAACGTGCAGTGCACGTCAAATTTAGTGATAATCAAGTGTCCAAGTACAACCGGCGGGCGAGGGAAAATCTGCCTCTCTCTTCTAGAGGAGCACGGTATACTCATTCCATTGTTTGCTCAAGCTAGGTTTGAATTTATGTTTTATCGACACGGCATTGGCTCGACTTTTGAAACAAAGCTGCGCTACTGCCGAACCATCCTGCATCATCGCCCTGCCGTGTTGAAACAACTAAAATCTGATTAGGCCTATTTGTTATTTTCGGCACAGAAGCGCAATAAGAGGTTTCATTCAAAGAAAACCGGGACTGTTAAAATCACATTATGCTGAATGCTAAATTATTTTATAGACCTCGAGCACATGAAGTCATTTGAGTAGGGCGCTCTTGGCTAGAGGTCCAAAAGAATGTTGCTCATTGGCCCATACTGTGCGCTGCGCGTACATAGCTGCGTACTATTTACCATTGTTCCATCACCGTTTGACCTCTAAGATGGCGGCTTGATGACGTCAGTGCATAAGGTCCATACCACAAGCCAGTAGAGTACAGTATTTATCCCTATACAGCAATCCTTCACCGATCTTGAACTCTTGGTGGCAGCAGATATGCCTCCATTACTGCGGTGTACCTGGGTGGTACTGCGCTGCCTAGCGACTGGTATAAGGTTTGGGCTACACGGCGATCATTTGATCAGTCGCGGGTTATTGGACTTTCACTTTGCAAATCGCTTAAACCCGTCGCTAGGCAGCGCAGTACCACCCAGGTACCACCGCAATAATGGCGGTATCTGCTGCCACCAAGAGTTCAAGATCGGTGAAGGATTGCTGTATAGTCCAATTACAGGGAGCTGCGGAGCAAATCCTTCACAATTATTTTCTAAGCCCCGTATGTATCTTATCAATTAATCGTACCGACCAAAATGTTAATAAGGGTTGTGTATCCGTTGGGCATGGTGGGTGTGGTTCACTTAATATAGTAAGGTGATATAAGCTGCTCTGTGAACGAGAATAGACAGACGCCCTCAGCGAGTATGCAACTTTTAGTGGGTATAAGTGATGTTTGAAGCTTTGTGTGGTGTAAATGATAACTATTACTAGTAAAAATTGGTGCAGACAGTCAAGCATCACCGATCAATCGCAACTCGGATCGATCTTAAACTTGCATCTCTCCAGGGCTACCAGTGCCCCAGCAGTAGTCCAGTATTCTCCTAAATACAACAAGGGTACACTTTTCAGAAACGTCGATCGAGACCATACCAATGGCAGTTCTCGGATCCAACATTCATTCCCAGAGAGATTTACATAAGTAATGATTACTTCTTGAGGTATGGCTATTAGACGAGATGGTTGGCCCAGGACAAGCCTTGTCATAGAATAGTTGTTTGAAATTTAAAGACAAATCGAACCTGGAGCACCTTTTAAAACTGCATGTTGTACACATTAATGTGAGGCCACCTTACTTTCCCCATTCAACCCAGTAGGCCATTTCAAGATATGGTGGACATATTCTGATGGCACTATATGTTTGGGTAAATGTTTGTATACACCCAAACCAAACAGTGCTCTCCTGTAGGGTCCAACATATCTAAACAAGGCTAGTAAACCAAACATAAGCTGGAAAGAGGGAAAGGTCTGGTCCTATAATGAAATGAGAATACGAACTAGGCCTATAGTATAATAGTGGCTTCTTATATAGCGCTCATATCCGTCACTCAGTGACGCTCAAGGCGCTTCAACAGTCAGTATTTTCCTGCAAGGTATATATGTGGAGCTACTTTTTGAAGGTTGAGACCTATTTCTTTACATAGCACCAGGTAATGGTTTACAAGGTGCTGTGGCGCAATATGCAGCCAATCAAACCAGGAACACCGGGGCAAACGCCTTCTCTTTTCGATAAGTGCACTGGGTTCTTTTACGTGCATTACACAACACACGGGACCAACGGCTTTACGTCCCATCCGAAGGATGAAGCAATAATGGTTAAGTGTCTTGCTTAAGGACACAAGTGTCACGACCGGGACTCGAACCCACACTCTGCTGAACAGAAACACCAGAGCGTGAGTCCGGTGCTCTTATCCGCTCGGCCACGAAGTACCCCGAAGTATAACTGTTACAAGTCAGGAAACCTGTTAAGGATGCACAATTTATCCCAAAGGGAATCAAAGAAAGTTTTGTGTGCAATCTGGTTGTTAGGAAATGCAGAGTATCTCTTACATCTATTTTTTTGTGGCGTGCTATAAACTGCATGAAACCCCTTTTTTCAATTATATGCACTCTTCAAGTAGGCCTACACACTGAGTTGTGTCGTCATTAATTACCAATAACGATTGCTGACCAATCAACTTTGTTAACTTATATCACTGTCAAGACCGTAAACAGGGCGTTAGTAGCTTCTTTGCACATAATAAAGACGACTAGATGTGAACTTTTTTATGTTGACCTTTTACGTTCAGTGCGTTTGGCCATTCAGTGCGTTCAGTGGGTTTGGCCATAGTTTAGACCCGGGCTTGGCGAGTGAATGTGACAGTGCAAAAACAAACCCCCTAAAACACACACACACTGTTACTTCCGCGCCAGTTCTTTTTTCACGTCAAAGTGTGCAGCAATTAGGAACTGTACAATAATCGCACATAAATAATTATCATCGAAAAGTAAGACTCGATTTGGGCCATTTAGACGTGGTTACGTTATATTGTAGGAGTCGCATCGATGGAAAAAACGGAAGAAACAACAAACCTGATGTCCATAGTAGTGTCGACATCGGTCTGGTTTCACTTCCTATCAGATTTAATGTGGGTGGGGTTTCCTCACGCTTTTAAAACTCGGCGTTTTCTTTTGCCAATAATTTCCTTCACAAAATATAAATAACGATAAATACTAATAGACAATCCATGTCTTTTTATCCCATAGAGCACGCACCAGCACCTTGCTCTTGGCTTGATCATATATTGGCCAAGTGACTATTCAAGATCTTTAAATCATAACATCTAACAAAACGGGATGTAAAGCATTTGATACACTGATTTTTGACATGTTTGTTTAAACATGTAGGCCCTAACAGATAAATGGGACATCAGTATCAGCCTCTAATTGATGCCCATGCCTGATAGTGATTAAAAACGGTTAAAAACACTGATGCATTCTTGGTTTTATCACAGTCACAAACTTGACATCAGAAGTTAGATCTCCAATAGCCCATGATGATGTCCCAATGCGCATGATCAATGCGCAAAGGATTCTGGGTGAAATCCAAGTCAAAGCAGTGCCGGCAACCATCATGGTGCGCTGAATTTGAAGCAATATGCAGTACACAATCTGGCATTGTATGATGTAAACTACAGCGTGGCGTCCATATTGACAGCTTAATTTTTTAACTGTAGGCTTCTCGGTTTCTTGCATTGTGGCACATCTTTAATATGGCGCTTGTTCCCATAATGGCCTATTCATGCCGTTTGTGGTCACTTTCCACTTGAAGAAACATTAATTTGTTGCATTACTTTTACTTGGCCGTGCATAAATAACCAGTTTCTGGCTGCTTTACATTGATGCGTGAGCAGTTGGGAACTGATCCATTTTGTTCCATGGCTTAAAGGCCCTGTACACTATTGGTAAGATCGAAAAACACAATGTTCACAGATTCACACATAACTTACATGATTTGAAGTAAGTAATGGTAGAAAGGGTTCCTTAAAATATTTCTGCCTAAAATGCTAACGTTTCTGAGAAATGAGTAAAACAATAGTTTTTATCGCGCGCGATAATAAACTCGATGTTTGAAAAACAGAAAACACATAAGGTCTCTTTTCACTATTTTCTCGTGACCTCGATGACCAATTGAGCTCAAATTTTCACAGGTTTGTTATTTCATGTATGTGGTTGATTACACAAAACATGAACACTGTCTGTGATTATTTTGTCAGCTCTGCCAATCCTGTATAATACCTTTAATGCAATACAGGCACATTCACTAACCGAACACCACGTATAAAACTGCCCCCACCTGTCTACCCGCATGCAATGCATGCGAAAGGTGAACCAGGTACTGGATTTGTTCATTTACATGAAACCAATTTTCAAAAGAATTTGTTTGAGAAATGACTCGGAGGAACTAACTTTAGGCCTCTATGCAAACGTTTCATATTTAAGGTATACTAACATTCTGAAACAAAGAGTGTCTCGTTATATATCTTGGTAGCTTATTTAACTGTCTTTACTTTTGCGATATTATTTTGTGTTTTTATGAAATACTTGTGCTGGGTAAACATAAAAAAATAACCCAGGTAACCGGGTAAATTTGTATACATCAAATGATGTTTTAGAATGACAGTTCAGTTATTTAATAACAATACTAATATAAATGTTTTACCTATAGGTATGTTACAATATTTATACTGAATTTCGTTGCAGGCAACTCAGAGTATACCACTAAGTGCAAAGTCCAAGTACGTACGTTTTGTACTTCGATCACAATATAAAAACACTATAAAAAATAACTAAGTATTTCTAGTATTTAAATATACGTTGAATTAGATTCATGGACACCATAAAATAAACTACTCGTACAATAAAACTTGAACTGTTATAATATATGAATTCTACCCTGTTGTTTTTATTTCATGTAGGTCAAAGGTCATTTACTGTGATTAGTTCTGATCCAAAAATTAATTACACATTTTTGATAAGAAATGATCAAACAATTTTGATTGACACTTGTCAATTTTCTCGAGAATTATTTCCCCAATACTGGATTCTTAGTTCTATTTGCAAATCAATTTAAAGGTGCGGTCGGGTTGGCGTAGTAGTATCTTTCCTCGCCTTCCACCCCTATACCCTAGCCTTGTTTTATAAAACTAACTCCGAAGATCACGAGGGTTATCCGAACCAAAAATGTGGTTCGGATAACCCACGTGACCTTCGTTTTTTGAAAAATGCTCAAAAACGACCAAAATTGATGGTTTCTTTTAGGAACCGTTCTTCTCCATTCCTGGAAGACATTTGGAGTCATGTTTTAGTCTATTTTGTAGCCAAAATAGCCCAACTAAGCCGGTGTGTCCCTTTAAGGCGCATGCGGCACCCCCAGATGTCACGCACGAAAAAAATACCAGCGTGGCACCCCCCGATGATGTCACTCATAAAAAAGACAAGCGCGAGCGGCAAAGCCGCAAAGTGCCTTTACCAACTCGTTTAGCTAATCAGTTATTCATGATCATGAAATGCTCATAATATATACGCACTTTCTTTTAACCAATCACTGTCAGCTAGACGTTAGACTCTTGTATATATGGGTTAATACTGTCTGGCAAAAAAACACTATTTCAACATATTTGACGATCGATAACATACAATAGGAACGATTCGACAATTTGTGCCCGATATTAACTATAAAAGAGAATATTGAGAGAAACAAATTCTGACAATGGGAAATAACAAATCATGACAAACACAACATAGCCCTGGCTAGGCATGATCATGCACTTGGAGGTAGGAATCATCCGTGTCTGTGATTGAAAACCCTGTGTCTACTCCCACCTGTGGGTGAGGAGATTTACAAATAAATCTCAAGTATACGGTCCAAAATCTTTCTAATTGTATGCCACTGTTGTGGCTTAGGTTCACCGGAAATTATCATTTGTTGAGCAGCAAAGCTATAACGCTTTGCTGAAACAATTTTGTCGTCAATACTGGTGGTATTGGTAGTCGCCATCTTGCTATGATTTGCATCAACGGCATCAAACGTTCATGTGACGTCATGCAAGTATGTGTCTAATTCTTATTGGCCAACATGGCATTATGCTTTAATGTATGGTTGAAAAAGGAAACGTATAATCATTATGTAGGTAAGTATTCTTTTCAATTCTCCGTAAAACAATAGACCCTTAATTGCATTGACCGCCATGGAAACGTGCACATTGAGACATTGAGACACCAATGGAAACGTGGCACATTGAGACATTGAGACCATTGAAAACGTGCACGCGTGTACGCACTGCACAATGATTCTCGTCATCACCGATGGCAGGCAATGCATGGGGTCTGTTCTCTGACCATGTTAATAATACACCATGCCACATTAGCTGAAAGAATTTCAGCATAAATTAGATTGACAATTTCAAGGTCAATGATATACCGTTTCTAGAGGAAGTCTTATTCAAATTGGATTGGCCGAATTGTTATTATTTAAAATTAAAAAACATTGCGAATTTATGTATCATTTTTAGAGATCGAAAACATGTTCCGACAGATCCGTTCATATTCAAAATGTTGCCAAAGTTAAAACAGATTTTAAAGTAAACTATTACAAAAGCATAAATATTACTTGACGATAAAGTCGTTTTCCTTCTCAATAAGCCAATACTTCCGAAGGTAAACGTTTCTATATCTTTAGAATAACTGACAAACGCTAAAGCACAACATGTAAAAATACGGTATTGCTTTTTACGTTGAAAGCGGAAATGACGGGCACAGGTAGGTCTCAAGTGGGTAGAAGCCCTGTACCTAGACTTGTCCACAAGTCTACCCTGTACCATGATCTTCAAAGGTCACAAGTCTAATACGGGACTTTTTCAGACCAAACAGCCAGTGCTTATGTATGCACATTCATGAGGTTGCCGGGCACGTACAGCTAAACATCCATCTATCAATATTGGCCAAAAGATCACATATCATTTTTCATCTGTAATTAACTAGATGGTTTTTATTAGAAATTGGGCATGGGGGTCGCGGGATGTAGCTCGGAAATCAAACATCTTGCTTAATTTTGACCACGTTTGGCTGTCTGTCTTGCTGGCTCAACCTGGCTGATTTAACGATTCTCCGACTTGCTCTCTAATAAATGGATAATACATATCATTGGTGATTGACAAATATTCATTCATAACTCTAGTTTTTCAATAAGCACGCCATCTATATACCACCTGGTGAAGATGTCGGTCCCGTTTCAGTGAAAATGCCGAAAAACGTTCCATGTTTTGTCCAATATTCAATGCACGTTCGTATTAAAGATATCGTTAATTCCAACGCAGCATTGGAACGGTGATGTGAGAGTTGTCAAATGTTATTCGACAGTATACCCTAAGACGGGCTTATTTCTCTAGAGGTTTGGTACTGATTGTAACATTTTTAATCAGTGAGCTTTAATCATTTTGCCCGATAATTAACAACCATTTATTGTGTCTTTAAACGTGTATATAATTGTGATCCATCAATGAGCTTCAAATCTAAATCAATGTGAGCATGCAATCGTTGACCTTTTGTAGCATGTAATCAAGATTAATTTCATTTTAACTCACTTGAATTCTACATTATAACATATTTGTTATCAACACAGACTTGCAGTACACGAAGTATCAATGAGTTAATAAAATTATGTATGAAAAAGGGGGGAAAAACAAAACTAAAACAAAGCAGCAAAGATGTGGAGGGGGAAGCAGTCTTGATCAGGGTTGCTCAAACAAGAGCATGGAATGGAAGTCCGTGGCCCCCACCCTATTGAAATAGGACCCTTTGAATTCAAAAATTACAAGAATAAAATGTTACGTTTTACAAACTGTTATGAATATAAAATGTATATTTTCACATCACTGACAAGTTATGTATTTTTTGTGTACAGCCACAATAGACGGTGACATTTTTATCAACGTTTTCATTGCTCAAAAATGCAAATGTACTATTGCCAGAAGTGCCCCGGGCACTAGAAAAATGGCACCACCAACGTGTGCCCCAAACATTACCGTCCTCATTTACCCCGCTGCGAGAGTTTATAAAACTGAATTTACAGTTAATGCAATGTTATAACAATAAACAATGAATTCAAGAAAACAGCAAAAATGACGACAATGCGATAAACATAATGTAATAAAGGGCAACCCACGTGTCCCTTCTAAAAGCCATTCACACAATCAAATCCCAACTGATAAATCGTCTGAGATAACAATAATGACATCTCAAGGTAAAATAACATTTTTCTGAGTGTCTCGCGCATCGTGTACATGTGTTCAATATGATAGTACTGTACCAACGTCTTTTTATTTCATGACACTATACAGAGGAAAAGATAGCTTACGGTAGGCCTAATATCAACAGTGGACAAAAATGATCAAAACGGTTGATACAATTGAACCAAAGATGGTGAGGTAATTAACTGACTGATAATAAAGATGGAATCTCACGAAATACCCAGAAATATCAAGCGGGAAAATTTCATTTCAATAGAGTGCATATGACAAGAAATCGATCTGTCTCATGTACTTTTGAGGGTGCAGAAGCCATGATACAGCATGTTTGGAAATTCCCCTGCAATAATGGAATTGTTGAAAAGAAGTCTCCTGCATTGATCGTAATTGTGTAAAAAAAGAGTACTGTAAAAAGTATATCTATTAAAGGGGGGATATGTTTGGTAATTACTCCAAAAATGAATGAACACAAAAACTGTCTTGGTAAGAAGCACTACAGCTGTTGATAATGTATAACATTTTCAGAAACAATTCCTTCAAAGGAATGTGGTTTGAGAGAAATGGATTCAAAACCATTTCAATCTGAGAAACGTCTCTGCTTGAAGCGTTTCTCAGATTGTGTATTCTAATTTACGGATTATTTCTCTTGCGATGACTGCTCCAGATTTTCGGCGATATCTCAAAAATGCCACCGCCTTTTGAAATTTAATTTTCACAGGTTAGTTCTATTGTACATAATAATATCTTCATTTATGTTAGGATAATATAAATGATTAAAACAGTCGAACGGCTCAAAAATCCAAAGGTATACTTTGCCTTTAAAGGGCCGCATTGCCTTTGGGATTGGGCGCTTTTAGGCTATGAAAAGCGTTTATGATGAGTTGGTTGGAAAGATGTTTAAAAGAAGAACATAATAATTCACACGAATATTTCTGTTATTTTGTGAACTAATTAACACGGTCCGTAATTTTGTGGAGTCACTAAACATGGCTCTACGCGGACCGTGTTAGTTCACGAAGTGAAAGGCAAACCATTCAAGGAATATTGGTGTGAATCATGTATTACTTTTAAAACATCTTTCCAACCATATTCATTTCATAACAAAAGAACAAATTTGAATAAAATGTGTTTCTGAGTGTTTCGGTAGGCTACTCAGTAACGTGAAGACAATTTAGATTTTAAGCTTCCGTACAGACCCGTGTACCCACTATACACATTCCCCTTTAATACGATGCCCGGCAATTGCAAACATAATTTGTTCATGACTTTATTACCAAGGCGTGAATTTCAATTGAAGAGGGAGATCTTGAGGGAGTTTGTTAGAGTGTCATCAAGTCCATCAGTAAAGAAAGAAAGGGTGATGTCCAGCACTGGTGACATCCCAAGTAACTTAAGTCAATATTTGAATGTGCATACATAAATGATGCATTTTAAATAAATCAAAATGTCTTGTCCCCCCCCGGTATTGAGTTTCCCGGATACACTCGAGTTGGCCAGGGGAAACTGGGGGACTGTTTGCCCTTCAGCAGTTCGTGGAAACCTCGCCTTCGGCTTACATATTTTATTAAACGTATGAAAGAAGCCCATGCCAATAAAAGCAAAGCAGCTCGGGGCAAGACAGGTGTTATGGTATGCAGCGGCAGGTGCGCCAACAGGAAAAAGCGCGGGAAAAGACATACAAGGGTGATTTTAAAGACAGATTTTGATTTTGGTGAGTCGTCATCGTTCGCTTTCATATAATGACTGTAGGCCCGGATGGTTGCTGTGTGAGCAAATATCAAATACAGTAGTTATTTGTGCAATTTTAACTAATAAATATACCAAATTTTACAAAGCAAAATCTAAAGTGAACGTCGTGTACAACACATAATGCAGGAATGTGCATTCTGCCCGCACGATGATTCGAATCAACACCGTAAGTGTAGTCCGTGCCTGTCACAAAATCCGAATCATAAGTGAACACCGGAGGAGAAGAAAAAAAAACTCAAAATATGGACTTAGAATCTGCACTGTCACCGCTTAGTGCAAGGTATTCCAAGTAATTCCAGAATAAAAAGGTACCATTGGAGATATAAAGGTGTGTGATTTGATAAGTGCTATGGCGCTAGGAAAGTACGCAAGACGTAATTAGATATCGGAAAATAACCGCGGCTAATATTACAGCACGTTGACACTACATTACATACTCCCGTACTATCAAATTGTCGGCGTTGGCACTTGATTCCTTCTCGTATTACACAAAGTGCATCAGATTTTTACAAGAGATTCGTTTTCAATGGTAAAAAGAATCATGGGGCTCAAGGAACAGTGTTTAAAATCAAGGGGAAAGGGGTACACAGAACGCTTCCTGGCTAGACATTGAGGAAATGTTGTTTGAAAAGAGTTCATTGATCAACAAATTATTTTTTCAGTGATTCCTAATCAAAACTATGGAGTTTTTAAACGACAACGAAACTAAAACTCAAAACAACAACACAACCAACAACTTATCAACAGCTTTATCGCTTAATGCTCACACTTTATTACTTTAAGTGGGTTTTAAAAAAATCATTTCAGCGTACTTTTGAATAATTTATGTTGTTACATCAATAATGCACAACAATACAAAACAAACAGTTTGAGAAAAAAATATATATATAGATATTTATAAGATCGGCTGATGATACCTTCCAATCAATCATGTTTGATCACTATCTTCTTGTTTTTCGTTTTCAAATAATAAATAGGAATCAAAAACATATTTATAAAGATTCAAATTTGAACCTCTTACTACTCTGCACATGTATAAAATGATAGCATTTCATACACTGACAGTGTGAATAAGTATCTGAAGTACACTGCACTGTGTACAAATTCAAATTCGTGATTTTTGTTCAGTGGAATAAACAACTAAACTTTGACATCTGATATGGCGTTCAATTATCACATTACACAATCTGACTCCCTCAGTGTCCTGGCCAAAAACTGCCCCTAATCCATCTAAATGCTTCTATCTATGGTAACTAAACACCCAAATGTTAGAACCATAGCCATAGTATATAAGAAGCCGTTATTATAGTACTTGTATGCTCAGCTCCATAATGAGTATATACTACATGTAGGTATAAATTACAACCCCCCCCCCCCCCCCCCCCCCCCACCCACCGGCCTCAGGGTAAAAGCGCAAAAATACTCTACTCTATGGTAACTCAGCACTTTATGGCTTGGAGTATGGTATTGTATGCCCGGCTTAAAAGTGGGTAGTTTGGGAGTACAGTTAACTCCACTAAGTTCAAGGCAAACCATGTGATGGATAATGAGGAATTTGGGAAAGTTAGGAAATAACATTTTTATCTAGGGATGTTACATTATGAGACACATCATCAAGTTTACTGAGCATCCAACATTACTTCTCACTCCTGGGCCCACTTTCATCAAGGTGCTTCAGCACAAAAAGTAGCTAAGCACAACAAAATTATGCTGACCCACATAAGGTTACCAGTCAAAATACCATGTCTTATGTACCTTTTGTGGCTGGTATCCTGCTCATTTTTACTAAGCAGAAAATTGCAAAACAATATTTTCTGCTTAAGCAGCTCTGTGAAATTGGGCCCTTATCCTAAATCTAAAAGGCACATCAGAAACTATTTCATATCATTGATTTGAGAGTGTGTAACTCAGCCAACACTTGCAATGATATCATCAACTCGGCTCCAATGTGACAGCTGTTCACACAGGTTGGACTCCACTTGCCAATTATGGCATCAACAAAAATAATAATATTAATAATAATATGTATCTATTATGTGCTTTCCAAGTAAAGAAGGCTTCTCAAAGCACCTTACATTAAGATTACCAATATTGATTTGGCCTTAAAACACATGTGTCACCTTGGTAATTGTCAAAGCGCAGTATCCACACTTGATGTGATCCAACATAAACATGAAATAACAAACCTGTGAAAGTTTAAGCTCAATCGGTCTCTGGAATCACAAGAAAAAAGTGGGGGAACTTAAAACCTTATTTAATGTTTTTACTGTTTTCAAGCATTGAGTTTTGGACTCACTAAGATCAAAACTAATTGTTTTACTCATTTCTCAAAAACTATCGCATTTCAAACAAAAAGGGAGTTTCCCACCAAGAACAACTTTATGTCATGTAAAGTTGTGTGCAAATCTGTGAACAGTTATATTTTTTACTCTTTCCAATGTTACATGAATGCACACCCTTATAAAGGCCCTATACACTATTGGTAAGATCGAAAAACACAAATGTTCACAGATTCACACATAACTTACATGATTGAAAGTAAGTAATGGTAGAAAGGGTTCCTTAAAATATTTCTGCCTAAAATGCTATCGTTTCTGAGAAATGAGTAAAACAATAGTTTTTATCACGCGTGATAATAAACTCGATGTTTGAAAAACAGAAAACACATAAGGTCTCTTTTCACTATTTTCTCGTGACCTCGATGATCAATTGAGCTCAAATTTTCACAGGTTTGTTATTTCATGTATGTGGTTGATTAAACAAAACATGAACAGTGTCTGTGATTATTTTATCAGCTCTACCAATCCTGTATAATACCTTTAAGCATTACTGAATCCATCTTATCTCCTCAAGAGCAGCACCGGCAGCCAAATTGGCACACAGGTTGCTAATCATTCACATCAACAATCACTACCCTTATAGGTACCCATTTACTCCTGGGTGGTGAGAAGCAGTTATAGTCCTGCCCAATAACACAAACATCACGACTGAGATTCGAAACCACAGTCGAGTATGATGCTCCAGACCATTCGGCCATGACACGCCATGTTGGTGTTAACATGTCCATGATATAACACATGGTCAAGATTGAGCCGAGAATTGAGCCGAGAATATGTTTCAAGTACTCTTCACTATAGAAGAAAAATTGCATCTTTCATTACTCCTGATGCACGAATTCATCATTGGCCTTCAAGAATAAACACATCTAGAAGGACTCTTAGCTGATACATGTAGGTCAACCAACATTATGCCTACCCAGCAATAGGAAGTCATGCATGAACTATAAAGCTAATATTTGACTTAACAAGAGGACATCAAGTAGTGAATTAACTTCCACTAGTCGGAGACAAAAGCATTAAGAATGGCAAATACTTGTATCTGACATTTCTTAATGTCAATGTACCTTTGAAAACTCACTCTTCTCAAGATATTCAGGTTGTTTTTCGTATTACAAACCCAACAACACTATTAGTGCAAATAACAGAATGAATAGGAAACGAGAAGAAATGTTCAGATTTAGATGTGGGAGGAAAACCCCACTCAATCAGGTAGGGACTGAAAACCCAATCCACATGCAAGGCTCCAGTCTGAGGTGGGATTTGAACCGGGGTCCACAGAGGTGAAAGGCAGGGAAAGAAACTACTGAGCCAGCCCGATCTCTGTGTGCACAAGGTACTCCAGTTACCTTGTCTGTCGTCCTCAACTTGACACCCCTACGCCTGACAGACTGTCTTCCACTTTGGGCTCATCTGTGCTGACAACGGCTGCTTCCATTTTAGGATTTGGGGGTTTCATATCTGCATCTGGGGGTCTGGATGCCATGATGGAGTCGGGTATGGGCACACCAAGCATGTCTGGGAGCATCCACGGCTTGAGCCAACCTACAAGAGGTGTGCTGCCGGATGTGTAGTGAGTCTGCTTGTGATAAAACAGGATGCCATCCAACTCTGCCTGCAAAAATAAAAAAGTTTAGTACAAATCATTTTTGTCTGAAATAAAAAGTTGCATCCCCTTATGGTGATCCCCTGGCTGCTGCTTCCCAGGTTGTATCGTATACTTGGGTGAGATCCCTGGCTACAGAGCAGTTTATGGTTGAATGGCTTCTGACTGGCACCCACGAACGAAGATGTTGACAAAATAGGAAGACCGCTAACATAGGGCTAGATAGCTCAGTTAGTAGAGTGCTGGCATGTTAATCTGGAGGACATTGGTTCAAATCCCGCTCTAGTTAATTTGTCTTTGTTCAACCCAAAATCAAATTATTATTGTTTATACCTTTCTGGTAATGGAGCCGGTCACACACCTATGTTCCGACACCCCTATGTTCTGACAGTGCTCCAAAACCCCCAGTGTATTTTCCTATTCCTAACCCTAACGCCAACCAACCCTAACCCTAGCAAATAAATCACAAAAGGGTTTTCGGAACATAGGGTTTACGGAAATAGGGGTGTCAGAATATAGAGCAGTCACCATAGAGTCAATTAGTCATCAGAAGTTACTAACATGCTGTCAGGAATGGACTGAAAACCAAATCCATATACAAAGCTCGGGTGGGATTCGTACTGGAGTCCAATGAGGTGAAAGACAAGGGCCAAACATGCAACTCAACCTGATCCCTAAAGTTCATTGACAACAATCATTCAGAGGTTAAAACTATAGGATCATCTGGGAGAGCTGGGCCTGTACATAAATTTTCTTAAATTTTTACTAATCGTATTGAGCCTGGAAGAAGGCTATCTACAGGCCCTTCTTCCAGGCACACAAAGTACCCTTTTCCATTGACAGAAGGCCGTAAGCAATAGAGTTGCTCCTGACCAAACATTTTGGCATTACCGTTTACATTTTTGTTGCTAGAATTACCCCAAAGACATATTTTCTCAATCTCATGCAGAATCTAACCTTCCACACTCAGTTTTCTTGAATCACAATTTTGCACACTAATTGCTTACGCCCTTTCTCATGTAACTTTTTGCTGCGCCCTTCGTCCGGGTACATGATGAAATATGCACATTGCATAATTGCATGGAGTTTCAGGAGTTATATCCAGCTCAGACCTTTTTCCTGTCTCAAAAGCCAATTGCCAGATAGTTGTCTTTGATCAGAGGGACCCTCAAAAGGTCTCTTGAATCACTCAGGTATTATCATAATCCCCTCATAGATTAACTTAATCCCTTCAGGGATTATACAACCCTGGTGGATTATGTTTCCCATGGTAACAGAGAGTAAGTGGATCCGCAACATAATGCAACTTGTTGAGCCACATGGATCAGAAGATTAATCAGGAAAGAAATGGAGAATTATCATTAGGGAATGACAGAGGCCTCTTTAGAAATTGTTCTTACAACCTTTTGAGAACATGGCGGCTTGTACCAAAATGCCCATAGCTAATGGCTGTAAGATTAGATGTACTTTTACTGAACAAAATAAATGAAAGTTAAAAGTCACGTCCTAAATTGATATTGATATTTTCCAATGTTTCACATGTTAATAAAACAGTAGAGATACATTTCTAAAAAGAAAATTCATTTTATCTCAGGCATTTTTACTGAAAATTTTAGTCCCAAAACATAAGTCAAGTCTGGGCATATGGTGATGATTATAAAATATTTACCATGAATAATTTGGATTTTTGTAAAATGCAAGTTTGCCCCAAAGAAGGCTTTAAGCCACTCTTTGTAAAGGGCTACAAGAAGAAAAATATAAAAGATGAAAACTAACTCAGGGGAGCTGAAGGTAAGAATTATTATTCCTCTTGAACAGTCTAGATTGTAGGATGGTGGGAAACATGCACCAGGCAGATAGTTCCAAAGAGATGCAGTACGTGGAATAAAGCTGTTGAAATGGCTCTGTGTTCTACATCTCAGCAAAGCAAGAGTGTACAGGTGAGAATAAGCAGAAAGCCTGGTTTCAAGCTCAAACATTCTTATAGGAGGAACTAGGTCGGACACACTGATGGCACATTTACCATGAAAATATCTGTAGAAGAGACAGAGACTGGCTATAGACCTACGGTGGGAAAGAGGATGCAATGTTGATCCCAACCCTTCACCAACAAGATTAACAATACGCTTATGCACTCTATCTAGTAGGCAGAAGCTCCGGCCCAAATGTAACAGCAGTACTACATTAGGGGATGTTTAGTTGTCTGATACAGGTAGAGAGAAGCATCAAGAGGTAAGAACTTACGAGCCCAACTGGCGAGATGTCAAGTCCAAGAAGGCAAAATCTGATACCTCAGGCAAAGCCGATCAACCCATATGAATAGATGGAAATGTATCATCTCTAGAGTGAGACAGAGACAGTGGTTTAGTTTTCTTTGCGATAAAGGTTACTAGCCAATAGCTCCCCCTCTTCAGTACGCTCTCTAAATCATTGTTTACCCACCTCACAGCGAGAAGTGTTGGAAGAGTTAGGGGAAACACAGTAAAGGGTTGAATCATCAGCATACATGGCGAGCTGAGACAAAACTTCATTCGGGCAAATCATTAATGTAAACAAGAAAGAGAGTAGGACCAAGTACTGAGCCCTGTGGAACACCGGAATTAATAGAATGGATAGGAGAAGATTGACCCTCAAAGACAACTTTAGACTTGTGGTTGGAAAGGAAAGCAGTGATTGTGGAGAACATTCTGCCGGACACACCATATGACTGAAGCTTGTGGAGCAGGCCAGTATGCCATGCACTTCATGCACTTTGTCGAAGGCCTTGGAGATGTCTTATGTTACAACACGAGCCTCACCCATGCAATCAGTAATTAGGGAAAGCAGATCAGCGGGAATGGCGAAAACCGAACTGGCAGTCAGTTAAAAGGTCATTGTCCTCCAGATATCCAAGGAGATGTTGATTGACTTAAAATGGTTTATTCACAGTAAAAATGTATTTGTGAGGTAGGGTCAAAGATTTGCAACTACTCTAAAGCTTACTTGGTGAGAAGCACTGTTGCTGTTGCTTGTATAAACTATTTTGAGAAAGGATTTTCCTCGAAGTGATATGATTTAACATTTGAATCTCAGAAACTATTCATGCCTAAATCATTTCTCAGATTTCCGAGGGTTGGTGTCCGTTCTTGAATGCTGCAGCCAGAGATGTGGTTGGTACCCACAGTCCCCTTGCTAAACGTGGATGGTATTGGCGTTTTCTTAGAAAACACTGTGACAGTTTTTTGCTGAGTTTTTTCAGAAAGTAGTCACCAGTGTTGTTGACTCGAGTCGGTGACTTGGACTCGAGTCAGACTCGAGTCGCCAATTTCATTGACTTGCGACTTGACTTGACTTGAGCAAAAATGACTCGTGACTTGACTTGACTTGAGCAAATATGACTTGCGACTTGACTTGACTTGAGAAAAAATGACTTGGTTACAACACAGGAATATTAAATGTGAAGTTATACGTTTACATTTTTAGGGTTCGGATAAATTAATGTCGAAACAATTCACTCGGAAGTTCCGCAAAACACGGACCACATTGCGATCGCAGTTTACACAACGCACGCGGTCACGTCTTTTCCAATTTAGAGGCTGCTAGTCTTTGTTATGTCGTTCCTTTATGCGCAACAATAAAGATAGGAAACATTGAACGCTAGAGGGCGTTTCAAAACAATGCGATACCATTGGAGTAAAAGCCCTCTATTGGTGAAATATCCCACAACACCTGTTTGAAACGCCTTGACAAAAGACTTTACGTGTCTGCGCATGCTCGGGGAAAAGGGTTTTTCCCTCGAATTGCAATAATCACCATCGCTGGTGCGCGAAAAAAACGTGTACAGAGCAATGAGCCACTGGTATTCACGCAAAAGCCGTCGACAGTATGGTCTTCAAAGCACATTTCCTCGGAAATGTTAGCTTGTTTACGGAAAACTGCACAACTTATAGGCTTTATTTTACAAAAATGACACCATTTTGGACATTTTGGACATTTTGGATCAACAGAAAGATTATTTAAATGTAAAACGTAAGATTTGTTTCTTTTTAAATATGTTTTGTTTTGTTGTTTTGGGGAATTTTTGGCGGGGTGTTTGTGCATAGGATAGTCAAAATGCTGTGGTGGTGAAGACGCATTGCTTTAGATCACATCCGTGGTTGTGTTCAACCTTAGTTTTTTCACCTGACACCTGTCGTGTTAAATTTTGTAAAATTAAGTTTTTGCCATGATACCCCCCACATTCGACAAAAATGCCGTGGTGCCCTTTTTACACTTACGAAATTGCTGCGATGCCGTGCATGTGGTTCAATGGTTGTATTTTTTAGTCTGTCACAACATCATCATGGGAGTGGGCTTATCGGGACATTATGTGACTTGTGACTTGACTTGAGAAAATTTGACTTGTGACTAGACTTGACTTGTGAAAATTTGACTTGCGACTTGACTTGACTTGAACAAAAATGACTTGTGACTTGACTTGACTTGACCAAAGATGACTTGCGACTTGACTTGACTTGACAAAAAATGACTTGGTTACAACACTGGTAGTCACTGTATTCAGCTGAACTTTCACATGTGGCTTTTATTGTATCTTTATTTATAATGTTGGCAATAAATTAGCAATCTATGACAATACCTGTAAGTATTTTACATCATACATGTCAAAGGCAAAACCTTTGTTCCTTTGTAACAAATACATTATAGTCATTGTACGCCAGATTCTGATAACAAGTTCTGAACTGTACCTGGAATGGTGCAGGCTTGGCCATAGTTTCTTCTATAACACTGGTGTGACATGGAGAGTTGGGCAGAGGAAGAAACCTGTACTGTGATAGGGGAAAGGTTAGACAAATATTTGATTAATTTAATCAAAGTGTAATGCATGGGGTGCTTTTGAGTAGTGGGGAATAAATGAATATTTTGATACCAATTTGATTTATCAATAATAGGTGGGATAAATTATGGATGTAAAACTTGTACAGCTGGTATTATGTGGAAACTCAATTTATTGTGTACTGAGGACTTAGTCTCTGCAGTCTCCTGTGGAATTTTGCGTCTAGGCCCAGCTTGGCAGGGTGAACCTGAACAGGCAAAAATCCTCAAAGATCCTACTTAGGACGGTTTCTGACTGTGCAGGATTTGGGAATTGTAGCCCCAACTAACAATTGCCTATTATTGGAACAGGCATTCCAATCTCATCCAAGTCTAAACATTTGGGTGACGAATTTGATTCCCTGTAGAGTAGAGGATTTTTGACAATATTGGAGGGTTTCTAGCAAAAAACTCCAGGAGTTGAGATTAAAATGTCATTTTGTTTGATACTCTTTCAGAGCAACATTTGAAACTTGACATCATTGGATGTCAAAAATAAATGAGTCTGTACATTCTACACAAAATGTTGTTTGTATATTTGGTTTGCGGTAACACCAAGTGTATATCTGCTTGCTGGGTAGATTTTGTTCTTTGAGAACTTGTCTTGCTATCTATTCTACTGCTGCGGAGTAGATTATTCAGAATTCGGGAGACTTCGGGAGACTTCTCAGTACTAAAAAGAACTGTCCTGCTTTTTGACTACTACCTGGGCGGGAGGTAGGAAATCGGCCGGGACTACTACTTTCGCTTAGTGGATCGAGGGGACTTCTCACTATTAACTTCACTGACAAGGAGTGCGTTTTTAATTGGTCTCAATGTTTCGACTAGCTTGCTCTAGTCATCGTCAGGAGACTGTTTTGTTTGTCATTCAAAAGATAAAGTTAACACTATTTTGACAAAATACAGCTGTGACTGAATATTTTTGAATGTTAACAAACTTTGCAATGGAAGGGTATCGAATACAATGGCATTTGACACCGCTTTAATGTGAGGTAAAAGACTTGTAATATTTATTGCACTTTAATAAGGACTGTACAACAATGTATCTATTAAGTGGTGTTTGAAGCTTTGCATGGTGTTGAAAGTAAGAAGTAACTATAACTATAAATGTAAATAGTAGTGAACTTGCGGGTACAACCATGTGTATAATCTCTTTTACACCTGGACAAATCCGCAATCATCAAACATTCACAAGAACAAGATCATCTCATCAAATGGAAGCAAGCCAAGCTCATCGCACCTGTCAAGTTCTGGCACCAACGCAGAGTCAGGGAAGCGATCGAGATCAAGTCACACAACACGGTTCCACAAGACATCGGGTTTTTCATCAATGACATCTGGTCACCTCTACTCAAGCCAGTCCTCCCAGCAGCAGCTCACCACAACACTGACACACTCCAGCGCACACACATCCAGCCAGCAGCCAACTACCATGCATCACCGGTCAACAACAACTTGGATACTTCCCGCCCAAAAGTGCACCCCACTAGCTCTACTTAAGCTGCAACACCACCAGCAGTCCAGCATTCTCCTGAAGACGAGCAGAGTATACTGTTCGAAACGTCGAGACCAAACCGGCTCTTTTCAGAGCCAACACTCCTCCCAAAAGAGATTATACACATTATGGTTGTACCCGCAAGTTCACTACTATTTACATTTATAGTTATAGTTACTTCTTAATGTATCTATTGGAAAATGAGTGCATCAATTAACTTGACCTTAGAGCCCCTCTTTAATGTAATAATAATAATATCAAGCATTTATAAAGCGCCATCTATCTAGCTAAGCTATTCCGAGGCGCATATTATTACCCCAGGGCTCGATTTCACAAAGAGTTAAGATTGATCGTAACTGCAAATCCATCGCAGTTGCTAAGCAAAGAGTGATGTCACAATACAAATCACTATGGTAATACTGATAACTCATCTAAAGATGAATCTTAGTGCTTTGTGAAATCGACCCCTGGTCACTGGGCCATTTTTATCATTTCTGAAACCATATCAGCTCCCTGGGGAGTATATACAGCCTGTGCTGCAATATATGCGCTACTAGGCTAAATCCATCACAAGAACCATCTCTGCCCTCACAGGTACCCATTTTACCCCTGGGTGGAGAGAAGCAATTATAGTTAAGTGTCTTGCTCAGGGACACAAGTGTCACGACCGGGACTCGAACCCACACTCTGCTGAACAGAAACACCAGAGCTTGAGTTCGGTGCTCTTATCCACTCGGCCACGACAATCTGAATATCAATCTGAATATGTTAAAAATATAGAGGACAACACAACACTGCAAGAGGAAAATGAGATGAAACTGGGCTTCTTAGTAAGAGGAAATCAGACAAAAACAATCTTCTTTTTTGCATACTTTACAACACATAAAATGTAAAAAATCAAGAATCTTAGACATCAACAACTTCAAGAATACTTACTGGATTGGTAGATGTGTTCACAGTGAGGTTGGGTACATCAGCAACCTTGGCATGCAGCCAAAAGAATCGAAACTCTGTGTCGCTGTCATAGACTGGATGACCTCTCCAGCACATGATATCAAGAATGTAGAACGTCCTGGAAGCTTCATGGAAAATGCAGTCGAGAAGACTGTAGTCTAAAAACATTGAAAACAAAAAATATATGAACTTGCAAGCTGATTCTTGAATCAAGTCAAAGACCTTCTCGGGAGGAGTGTATGTGGCACTTTTGAACCCAAATCAAAACAATGAATCACTACACTATCCTGTTTGATTGGGAAACCAGTTGAAGGATGACGTTCTAGAAATAAAATTTAGGGTCATTTACGCTATCGATCATAAAAGCAGTCTCTGCTTAATTAGGTTCACTGAAACCATGGCCAGGCATCTCAACGATTCCCGGCGCGCTTTTCTGACTGCATATTTCATAATCATATTCAGAAAAAAACTAACTCAATGCAATCTCCTTTGGGCTTCTTATAATTGTTGTAGCCAAACAGTTAAAGGTGTGCATGGTAAACAGTGGATAAACATCAAATCCCAACAGCATATGGCAAAAGTCGTGGTTCAAATCCCACCTGAGTAGTAAGCCTGTGGGGGGGAGGGGGGTTGTCAAATTCCACCCAAGTAGTAAGCCTGTGGGGGGAGGGGGGGGTGTCAAATTCCACCCAAGTAGTAAGCCTGTGGGGGGGAGGGGGGGTGTCAAATTCCACCCAAGTAGTAAGCCTGTGGGGGGAGGGGGGGGGTGTCAAATTCCACCCAAGTAGTAAGCCTGTGGGGGGGAGGGGGGGGGTGTCAAATTCCACCCAAGTAGTAAGCCTGTGGGGGGGAGGGGGGGTGTCAAATTCCACCCAAGTAGTAAGCCTGTGGGGGGGAGGGGGGGGTGTCAAATTCCACCCAAGTAGTAAGCCTGTGGGGGGAGGGGGGGTGTCAAATTCCACCCAAGTAGTAAGCCTGTGGGGGGAGGGGGGTTGTCAAATTCCACCCAAGTAGTAAGCCTGTGGCGGGGGGGAGGGGGGGTTGTCAAATTCTAGTAGTAAGTCTGCATGCTTTTTTATGGGACTCGGGGAAGCACTAAGTAGACAAAGCTTATCACACATCGGTGTATGGGAAAAACACAAAGTCATACTCAATTTCCCTGATATGAAATGTTTACATCTGTTCAACAGGATTTAGCTTCACTATGACATTCTACAACCTTGCTTTGTTATCTGTTTGTTTCCATATAGTACATTACATTTAGACTGTCTATATATACTCACCTGTATTATTGTGTTTATTTTTCCTACAACCTCCAGGTAACTGAGATGGAAATGTTGACAAGCGGTACCCACTCTTACTGTAGCTCGAAGTCTTCCCCTTATGACAGAAGTTTAAAACAAACTTAATCCAAAAAAATTCCAGAAACTCATTGATCTGTTATTTGATATTTCATGAAAAACAATTGTTCCCCCATAAAGTCCAGCATGAGGGGTAAAAACCAAATTAGAAACTTGTTGATTATTTATACAATATACACAGTTTGCCTAACATGGGATGCTCTTTTTATTTATGGCAGACCTGAAATTACATGAAGGCCATCGGAGCCATGGCCACTGGTGCCCTGGTCTTGACCTTGGTGCCCTTTCGAAAGTTTCCCATAGACTTTAAGATTTTCCAATGGAAGTGCCCTTTGTAAAATGAAAATGGCCTAGCCCTCTCAAAGATTAAGTTCCAGGCCTTTTATGGTCATTGTAATACTTCTCATGTATAATTAAAGACCTTATGGGGAACAATTGTTTTTCGTGAAATATCAAATAACAGATCAATTGTGTTGCTGAGGTCCGACGAGAAATCAAATCTTTGTTCCATTATTCAAATTGAGCAAGGTAGTTTGGTAACACTAATAATGACTGAACTCAAAATCTGGTGGTGAGTTTGAATTCTGGATTGCTTGACATCTTAATTACTTAAAGGGACACGTTGCCTTGGATCGGGCGAGTTGGTCTATAAAAAGCGTTTGTAGCGGTTTGTTATAAAATGCATATGGTTAGAAAGATGTTTTAAAAGTAGAATACAATGATCCACACAAATATGCCTCGAAATTGCGTGGTTTTCCTTTTACTTTGCGAACTAACATGGTCGCCCATACAAAATGGCCGACCGTGTTAGTTCACGATGTAAAAGGAAAACCACGCAATTTTTAGGCATATTTGTGTGGATCATTGTATTCTACTTTTAAAACATCTTTCTAACCATATGCATTTTATAACAAACCGCTACAAACGCTTTTTATAGACCAACTCGCCCGATCCAAGGCAACGTGTCCCTTTAAAGACTGTAAGGCAAAGAAACGGATTGGTGATTATAAAAACAAAAATGATGAGTTTAATCTGAAAGTCCACTGACTATACAAGTCAGGGCTTGAAATGTAAACTGGACCACAGGCATTGTGTTCTAAGCATTCTTTGTTTACAAATCTTGGATGCATTTAAGTGCAGTGTATAATCACAAGGTGAAATCTGGACTATTGCATTTCACGAGGTGAAGCCGAGTGAAATAGGAGCGCCAGATTTCATCGAGTGATAATATTCTACGACAATGCTCAAGGAAAACGCATTCAATGGTTTGTTTGATATAACTCACACACAGATCCTTCTCATTTGAAATGTGTTCACAAAATCACAAAATAGACACTGGAGTATGTCCAGTGACTCACCTTCGCTGCCACTACTAAGGTTCTTTTTCCAACTGGACACAAAACCATCAGCCATTCCTGTGCCAACTCAGCAGGTACTTCCACCAACCATTCTGATAGCATTAACTACAACCAAGAGGAATAAATGATTATTATTTTTCTTTTTGTATGTGTGATAAGCACTGTCTCAGCACTTTTCAGAATCCTGTGGGGAAAAAAGCTCACATACTCACTACTCCAGTGGGATTTGAACTCATGACCCTGTCATTCTAGATCAGATATCTTATTACTAGACCAACGAGCATGACCAGTGACAAGAGGACAGTTTGAATTCTGTAATAAGCAGAGGGTACTGCACCAATTTAAAACAAAATCGATTGAAATTGTTGCGGCAAAGTTATAGCAAAGTTGGGCATCCCATTTTGAATTTCAAGCTAAAACTCTCATAGACATTAGACAAGAACTCTAGAGACAAATTTGCAAAAGAACCATTTGTTGATTAGAGTCGATATTGCCTGGTACCCAACACATGTTAAGTACCAGTTAATCAGCTGCTAGTCAATAAATGATCATTGTGCAAATTTTTCCTATATAATGCAAAGACGCAATCAAATCTTTATACTTTGGTTTGGCTAATCAAAGAAAAACCAAGTGATGGAGACAATTTTCTCAAATAAGAAGTACATCCTCCAGAAATTGGAGCATTTCTTAGGGCAATTAGTGCTGGTATCAGCTTTATAAAGAGATTTTTAATTTGTCAGGTTATTTTTTTCAATTGTATGTATAACACCCTTTTTAATACAAAGTCTAAAGACAGGATGATATTTGTTTGAAAGTTATCAGATATAATACATATCTTGTTTATTCAAGTCAAGTAATACATTGTAATAAGTAATACATTGTAATAAGTAATACATTGTAATAAGTAATACATTGTAATAAGTAATACATTGTAATAAGCCATACGGTTGAGAACCAGCTCAAACCCGGAGGTTGCAGGTTCAAATCCCTCCCTAGTCAATTCTTCTTTGTTCACCCCCAAATTATTTTTAAACCACAGACACAGACACACATTCAGAGAGTTGTACCTGATTTCTGTAATATCGAGGTCTTCTATTACGTTTGACATTTGTCTTTGAGGTTGCACTCTCCATGTCCTCCTCATTTTCACCATCCTCCTCCTCATCTTTGTAATTGTCCCAGTCTTCTTCAGCCAAGCATCTGGCTTTATTCACATAATCCAGCCTCTCTCTGTAATCAACAACAAAAACAGTCATTCCAATCAAAGTTCCAAACTGCCACATTTTAGAATGTTTATCCAACCATGCCATTTTCCTTACTGAATTTAAACATCACTTAAAATTGTAAGCCACGCCTGTGCGCTATGTCATGTTTGTGGCCTAGTAGGGGTGAAGTGTACATCAGTAAAAAGTACTGGGCCAAGGACAGAGCCCTGAGGTGCTCCATACAGAACCTCAGCTGGGATTGAAGACTCCTCTAGTATATGGACAATTGGAAGGCAATCATTGAGGTAAGACTCAAGCCAGCTAAGAGCGGATCCTTTGATTATCAAAATCTTTATTCAGTCTACGGGAGAAGTAGTTTGTGGTTGATTGTTTTAAATGGCGGTGAGGGTTCATTTAAGAATAACAGTACAGCCTTTATGCAGTCTACTGCACATTATGTCATTGTGGACTTTGACATTGAGTCGTTTCTAAACTGTGAAGTCTTCTGTATGCATAATTCTAGTTCTCTCACAACTAATATTTTGCCAATTGCATGTTTAACCTGCTCACAACTTTCTTAATAACCTTTGACAAGAAAGACAAGTTGGAAATAGGGTGATAGTTTTTCACATCATTACAGACAAGCTTCTGGTTTTTGATGACTGGTGTGTTACCATGGCTGTTTTGAAGTGCTCTGGGAAACAACCAATGCTGAATGACATGTTCATGTTCAGTGTTAGAGGAAATGCAACTGTACAAGTGTGCCCAAACTGGCCTTGACCATGGATGCAAGGAGGGGGGGGGGGGGGGGGGGGGGGGGTTCAGTAAGCAGATTTTTTCAATCTTGAAATCTGAATGATACTCGAAATAAATTATGTAACAGAGAGCTGGGAAGACTGGAGGATTTCAGCATTGTCTGAATCAATTGGGATGCAAGTCGATTGGGACCATTGGGATGCAAGTCGTCTCTGATTTGTTGGATCTTGCTGATAAACACTCTCCTACATCTCATTAAAACTGCTACGTTGATAGAACTGAAGATGAATTCAAATCACTCCTAAAAAATGACATGTTTGTTTCATTGCCTTTTAATCTTGTAAAGCGCGCATCAAGACTATTCTTTATGCAGTTATAAGTACATTGTTATTATTGTTATTGTATTTGTGCTTGGATTATTATTATTACATATCATATGAACATTTTCCCCAAAATGTCACAGCAAATGTCAATGGACCAAATTAACAATTGAATTTAAGTAAAACACAAATTTGCAGGAAATTCACAACCAGAGAGTAGGCCAAGTAGAGCTACATGCAGGGACAAACAAAATCATAGCTCATCATTAAAAAATCTTGTATTCCTTCCACATTCAAATATGAAAGAGTTTTACATTTATCCCAGTGTGTACCACATTGGTTGCGCTCTTTACATTTGCTGACTGAAATGTGGACCTTGAAATGTAAATTGACCTTTTCTGTGATTCCAGTTGGCTAAGTCTCCTTTCCTCTTGATTCAACTTATTTCCCTTCTGTTTGAATTGACTCAATCTTGGATGCGGTGCAGCAGTGTCATTGTCTCTTCTGTTGACATGTAATGATCCTGTGAACGCTTCCTGTAGTTCCTCCATAATGAGACTGCAGAAATCACCTTCATGAGAAACACAACTTTAAAATGTTAAATCCGATCTAGACCCAGTAACTGGGGCGCTGTACTCCTTTTAAAAACATTTTGACATCTTCGGTGGTGCTTGTACGACCGAAGATGTCAAAATGTTTTTTTTTAAAGGAGT
Organism: Leptasterias polaris; assembly: GCA_037783415.1. Lineage (NCBI taxonomy): Eukaryota > Metazoa > Echinodermata > Asteroidea > Forcipulatida > Asteriidae > Leptasterias > Leptasterias polaris. The sequence continues at coordinate 119,846 of JAZGTN010000054.1, forward strand.
ACACTCAGTACAGCACCCCAGTTATATCCGACCCCACTTTAACATTATTTTTTAGGTAAATTAAACTGTTTTTGTTTACTATGGAGTGAAAGACGGTGGTCAAGCAAAAAAAAATACACCAGTTGATCGTGCTGTGGGTTTTATTTTTAGGAAGAAGAGAATAGGGGCATTTTTATATATTTATTTTTTTAAATCTGATTAATTTTTTCAAGGAGGAAAGAGCACGACTAAATATTTGCTGGCTTTTAAAACTTAAAAAATATCTGAAGTGTGTAAACAAAATCAATCGCTTAACGAATGGTGCCAAAATAAAGCAAAAATAAATGAACAAATGTTTGCTTAGCCTGGGATGGGGACAAAAACTTAAAAAGAATGCAGCTTTAAACAATTGGATGAGGGTATGATAAGTGGGTTTTTTTTTTTCTTTGTTTTTACTTGGCCTAGTGCAGAGAAAGGCCTTACACTACGGATGGAGAAAATTTGTTATTTTAAACCCCCCAAAAATGTTCCGCCTTATTTAAAGCATGTAGTGTACAACATTCAACATTGGTAATTGTCAAAGACCAGCAGTATCCACACTAAGTTGATGTGACCCAACATGTATCCTACCCTGTCCGGTTTTCGATGTAGTATGCCTTTTTCTGTGAATTGAAAAAAAAAAAAAATATTCCATAATCAACTGATGCCCTAATTACCTTCCTTTGTTTATAGGAAATATGCAAACATATATTAAAACGTGGTGGACATTGAAACTTTCACACCACGCACCGATCTTCGATGACTTCAATAGCGTCCCATTTGTTTTGAGTTTGACCTGTTTTCGACGCAAACAAGAAAGTATGGTGTCCGGGTGAAGCCATACGTGGAAGAAACATCTGCAGTGACTACAAGTGTTCTGTGAGACTTAGTGTATGACTCTATAGCCAGCAGTTTTCTTCATTTTATTCAACATATTTTTTATTTAGTTTTAAAAATAACCATGGTATTTTTCAAAAACTTAAAAAAAATAAAAATAAAAAATAAAGAAATGTAAATAATTCTTGGCTTTCAAATCTTATTTTTATTTAGTTTTGTGTCTTTTTATGTTTCTTAACATTTATAATAAAGCATATAAATAAACAGTGATAATCGAATCACAAAGCTGATGTTAAAATTTTAATATTAATAACAAAAATGATAGAGTGTTAAAAAAAAAAATTATCCAGACTATTAGAAAATGATATAAGGCACGTGGCTTCTTTAAGCCTCTGTATTTTTTCCACCAGAATGCTCAGCACATGATTTGATCATCGTGAATTGTGAATTGAAAAAGTGTTTGATGAAACTTTTTCGGTGGGGAAATTTTTTGTTATGGCCCCGACCGACAGTATGACATATTTTTGTACCTTGCAGAAATGCCTAAAATACCACAACTTTTTGCATTTACAAGTGCAACTAACCAGTGGAGCCTTACATGTTTCTAAGTTTTGGTCAAATGAGAGGAGACTCTTTGCTTGGCAAGTCAAACCACAAAAATTGTATCTAGGGACTGTTTACATCGCGCACAGAGAGGTAAAAGATTTGCCTCGATTTCAGGGACGCCCTGAATACAGGGCGTCCTACGATACATGAAATAACAAAAAACCTGTGAAAATTAGGGGGGGGGGGTACAGAATCTCCCGATCCGAATCCTGCCATGCCACACACACCCTTCCAGGCGTCACGTAAACCATGGAGGTAGTGACTAAGTGTAGTATTGTAAACACTCACACGACAGTCGACAGCTAAAAAAGTTATAAAAAACTAAGACTCACAGTACCTAACCCTCTAGAAAAAAAAAACTATTCCGAATCTTAGGAAATATCGGAACTATCTACTGACCTGTAAAGAGGTTTATCCGACAATGCAGTCTTTTGAAGCTCAGATTTGTGTAGTTTTTAATTTTAGGCACAAGATTAACAAGACTTCCATGGGCGCTGCCATCTTGTTACCGCAAAGGATTGTGGTACTGTCCTTGCTAGCTGTCACCGCTACAGAGTGGGCGGGGCGGGGGCTGAGGGGCGTTGTAGGTATCTGAATAGGAATCTTAAAGGGGCACACTGCCTTCAAATCTCATAACATTTTGCTTTTGGGAATTTTTCCCTTATCCTTATTAGTTGTTCATAATGTTGTAATTAGTGAGTAGTGATTAAAATAACCACAAAAATATGTCTGTGTTGAGACCTTATCAGTTTCAGTGTCACAGCCCAAGTTTTTGCCAAAGGTTAGTAACCTATGATAAGCCATTAATGTAAAGCAAAAACAGATAGCCACAGTTTGTTACAATGTTATACAAGTATTCCAAAATATTGTTGAATTTGTCAAAACAAAGCAACCAATAATGGATGTATTTAATTCCTTTAAATAAAAGTTTGCAAAAATACTGGTTTTTTTCACTTTTAACACAATTTAACATTTTGCTAACATTCGGCCATCCATGCCAACCGGCAAGGTTCAACAAAAGAAAGGTCTACATAACCAGCGAATTATACGGCCCCTATTAATAGAGGAGTTGAACATTTTTTGGACCATGTTCTGTCATGAAAATAAACAAAAGCCACACTTTTCAAGGGACATTTATGTGAACCATTAATTAAGTTATGTTTTCAAATTTTCTTTCCAACCATTCATTTCATAACAAATGCTTTTCATAGCCCAAAGTGCCCAATCTGAAGACAACATAACCCTTTAAACATAGTCGGCAAAGCATCCTATATGAAAGCCTCACAGCAACTTTTATAGTAGACAATTAAGAAATGTCAGCTTTGGACGTTGGAGGACAACCCCTTCAACAGGGAAAAACCCATGCAATTAAAGAAGGAACTGAAAACCCAATCTATATGCACGGCTCACGTCCAAGCGAAAGACAGAGAGAGGAAACCATCAAAAGTCAACCAATGAAGGTACAATAACCACACACTTACATATTTCCAAGGTCAATTGAAATTTAATATTACACATCTCTCAATAATTCCAAATTAACTGGAAATATTCACCTTCTTAATTATAGTCCCAACTAGTACAAAATAAAACAGGTTTTTAAATAATTACAACCACCGATATTATGAATTCACTGAAAGTACTTTTTAAGTTTCAAAAATTTATAAAAAAGTTAGTTATTTTCATGACTAACTAGAACATTACAATCTTAAACATATTTCTGAAATTAAAAGTATTTTCTTCAAATACTTGAGGCTAATTGGAATTTCATTGTGAAAGTTATGTTTTAAACAGTAATATCTACGGATAGTTAATGTTCTATTTTTAAAGCAAGTGAAGCTTTCAAACTTAATATCGCTATTCAAATCAAATGATGCTGATATATCCTTCTTGCACAAAATTTACTTTTGTGGGAACTGTTTAGATTATCGAGAATTGCATTGATAATTGCCACTCAGTGCAGTCAGTGAAAAAACTTCAATTGATAATTATTTTTCCACAATTTTTCTTTGTTAGTTTAGGTTCCTTATTTCCAGTTTAGTAACTTTCATGCATTCATTTATCTATCTTTTGATTTCATACTAACAAATTTGTAGTAATGTTTACTAATATTTTTGTTTAATAAAGAAATAAACATTTTGTTAAAGTCATAACAAAAAGATACGAGAATAAACAATATCAAGAGGTGTTCGTGCACGTATTGCACGAACACCTAAAAATAAACTACATTACAAAAAAAATACAACACGTCAAAGCCTCCCTTTTACCGCATAATCCCTCAACCTTAAGATTTGTTTCACTAGTATATGATAACAACTACAGTAACGGGAAATTACATCATTGGTAATTGTTTTTGAGAAAAGGAGATTTTTGGGGTAAAATTTAATATGAATATCTTTCCACTGACCTGCACATCTGTGACAGCCAAGAAAAACAAGAGCAAATGGTGGTGATTTGTAAGCTGTCAGACAGACCTTGTTGTATTAAAAATCACACACTCAAATGATAACAAATTGCATTTTTCTTTAAAATTAAGTAACACCGAGCAACATTTGTTAACTGGACACTTGGGAATAACATGTACTTTTTTTCAGTCAAGTAAGTTATTTTGTAGTAACTTTTAAGAAATACTTTTTGTTTATGTCTGCAAATGATGTAAAATACCTTTAAGTTCATGCATAGCAGCACTGATTACACAATCAGGCCCTATACTCTGAGGCAAATGCCTCCATAACCCTTTTCACTGCCTTGGGGCCCTCAAATGTTCCAGTGGAAATTTATATTTCCCTCATAGAGCCCAGAGGTGCCCTCTTCTGAAAGAAAAAACTGCTGAGCAAGGTACCAGGCTGCACATGACTGGAAAGATGGACACACTTTAGTTACACATTTATTTTCATGGATTACTTTTTTCCGTGGAATGCTTTTGACTTTAAGGAAATGAACACAGACCCTTTCATATTGGTACCAAAAACAACACACAGAAGGACAATTGGAAAGACTGGAATAAATCTTATTATAATAAATGTTTAGATCAAAAGGAAAAACAATTCCGGTTGGCACTTTCTTTGTTTAGTGTGAGCATTCGAACCATTGGAACGAGTGAAAAAAATTTAAACTACACTACTGTTATAAACAATATGAAATGCACTCATTGATACCTGTAACAATCTATTTGTTCTCTCTTTTTTGTTAAATCCTTCATTCAAAGAGAGTTAACATTCATTAACATTTTCCAAGTAATCAAATAGCAGTTGCTGAATGTAAGGCCTAATCCATACAAATTAAGGCTGAAAAAGATTGTGAATCCATCACTTACTACAAACTTGGGTACAATTCTAAAATCTGAATCCAGATCATACTACATGTCTCAGGATGTCCTATACATTGTTGTCAAGAGAAGGCAATTCTTTCAATGATAAACAGAGCTTTGTTTAAATACTGACACAACTTGCAACTCTTTTTCAACCAACCTCAGTGTATTTTAATTCAAAATATTTTAATTATTTTAAATTTTGAGTAAACTTAAAAAGGAATCAAGATGACCACTGAGAATAAAGGATGATCGAAATTAAGTGAATAAAAAAAAAAAAAATGTAAACACACCAGTATTAAATAATGTGTAATTCCATAAATTTCTAAGCTATAAATTACTACTTTTTAAAGTAATTGCAAATACAGATTTTAGTAATGGCTGTGGTAAGGGAAACCAAATCCCAAATTTTATTTGGGTTATTTGTAATTTGGGGGTAATTTGGTGTGTCAATACAAATGCATTAACAAGTCGGCCCTACCAATACACAGCCTGGCACAGGGCATGGATTAAATTTTACTTTTTTACAGAGAGCAAAAGCTGACCAGGAAAAAACAATGGGAAAAAGTTTTGCATAAACTTTCAACACAAAAAGTGGTCATAAGAAATATTTCAGCTCAGGCCTATAAGATCATAGCTGCAGTTTGTTTGGATTACATAAAATGGTTATTGCAGAATTTGGAGCCCGTGGTTAATTGAGTTTGGAGATCTCCAGAGTAATTGATTGGCAAACAGATTTTTGTTCTTCTAAGAAAAACATTTATGAGCCTTTTATTTTGGAACATTTACATGATTTTTCATTTAATGAAATTGCAGTTAACAACTATAATCACTGAGCCAAAAATATTAAGGCACGTTAAACAGAAGAAATATGAATATCACTTTTGAAGTTAGTGCAAGACACAAAATATCTTACAAGTTTTTAAAAATGGGAGAACACATTTCTGGATAAATTTTGAAGTTTAGGAAATGTTACTAAAAGTACTGCAAGCTTTAAAGGACCATATCATGATCTCTAAACGCAACAAGAAAAATGCAAAAACAAATATTTAAAATTTGGCGTTTTTATTGGTTTTTAACATACACACAAACTTGCTGTTAATTACAAATTTGCATCTTTTTGAGGTGGGAGTAAGTACCAAAGAGGCTCATGGTAGTACCACATAAATACCTCTACTAGAGATGTGGCTGTTTGTTCTCTTCTAATGTTTTACTCTAAAACCATGTTTTACATAGCCCACCTCAAACCTGTTTAATTTTACCTTGGATAATTATTAGTTTACTTGTTGCCAATATTTCTATTTGTCATCTTGTATTATCCGGTCAACCTCCTCCTTGTCACCACAGCAATCATGGACTCAGTGGAATGTCACAGAATCCTGGACCAGTCACTGGCTCAGCCTGTAAACCACGCCTGTTGAATTAGGAGGAAAACATTTTAAAATTAACAAGGTTTGTTTTCACTGTGTGCTTTAAATTGAATTTGAAACCACATAGGTGCAACTGTTTGGAAAAAAATATATATACGGAGATGCAACTTTTCTGTTTAAAATCGGTAATCCAACTATTTACTACAAGAATCTGACCCATTCTGATTTGTATCCTTAAATCAGATGTGTATAAATCTGCAAAATTCTTTAAAAGCTGTGTCTACAAAATGATAACCCTGTCGACATGGATGCGTGTGCATTGTTAGCCTCTTCCACCAGTCAAAAGTACACACTTTAACTGGTAAAAGCACTATTTCCCAGATTCGGTTAACATATTTTTTGCCTGGAGATAAGTTTACACATAGACCTACCGAACAATGAGAAAATGAGACGACAGTGTTCCCTACGGCTCTACGCATAGAAGGGCAGAATCGTCAATGTTTGCATTTACAGCTATTTCTCAAATTAATTTTCATATATATTTTTTTAATTCTACGGCTTGTAAACTGTCAAGAAGGTATTCTTGAAGATAATGAACTGAGTTTGAAGAACCGAGTTTGAAGAACAAAGATCACTGACAAATAGATGGCAACGCCTAACACAACCACTCAAAATAAATCATCACTCTGAATTGTGCATGTTTGGAGAACTGTACACAGAACTACGTACATGTAGATGCTTCCACCACATGATATATTGTAGCCAACATAGTACATGTACATCATCCGAAATATTTCGAATTGGTTTATGTAATGTATGTCAAAGGTGAATGGAGCATGGTTTTCAATAAATTCATGGTGGATTACAGAAAACTTGTATGGCCCGATAATTGCCAAAATTATTATTTTAAAGATTTTTTTTTCTGAAAGAAGTTTTACAAATGACGCTTCAAAACAAAAAACATTAAATTTTTACGTATGCATTGGACAAAGCTCAATGAAATATGCAAAATTGTTTGTACATGGCCGATGGACATGATGGAAGTGAGATAATGTTGGTATCCTAACAAGAGTTCATTTTTAGTTTTTAATTAACTACCACTATAATTGCCAGGATTTTTGTGTGAAATACCTTAGCTTATAGCTTTCTTGAGTTTTAAAATTAGATATTTAAAATAAAAATCTATGATCAAGCATTAGGGTTACAAATGATTACATTCAACAACAATTATTAGTGTCTTGTGTCCTCAAAAGGGTATGGGGTGAAACAAGAGACAAATAAAATCTTACTTTAGCATCCTGCAGCGTTGTTCGGCTATTCTAGGAGCTGCTTTGCCAACATCATTAACAGTCTCTGCACTCCACAGTCTCTCTGCTACTGCACAACCTCTTGGCCTATACGCATCACAAAAATAAATAACATTCAGCTGATTGGAAGGATTTCTACCTAAAGACAGTATTTGACTATAATTGTCTAAATTTACCCAATAAAGCCAACAAATCCATCCAATTCAAGGATACTTTTTGCTTTATGTTTACTCTGCAGTGAATGGAAAAATACTAATTCCAATAGAGTTGAAAGCTGCCATAGAAAAGTATGCATTATGCTGACAGATTTAAATGAACTCAGAAGCTTTTGTCTTGAAAGTTTGTGATGGTTAATAACCTTCTTTAATTAGCAAACTATGCTATAAGGGAGCTCTAAATCAAATGACTCATCAAACTTGACGTCACAATACGTATCACTAATTTTATCTCTGTGTTCAGAAAAAAGGAACTACATAACCTAATGATGGCAGAAAATATCATTACTTACACATGTACTGATCATTTTCAAAATGGGTTTTCACCAAATGTTGCATAATTGGCTTAAACAGAACCTGAAAGCGGCTTACCAGCTTCGCTGCATCAGATTGGTAGCATCAACAAACTCTCCCCACATGCATGCTTCTCCACCAAACACCAAGTTCTTCTGAGCTTCCGTACCTTTACAATAAAACAATGACTTTATGTCAACAAACATCTCTCTGGTACAGCCAAACAAAATTATTTGGTAGTGCAGTGAAGCATGTAAAACAAAAAATTATAAAAATATTTAAAAATCTCATAGTGCAATGCTAACTTTAATATTAGCAAAGTGATAAAGTTTGTCACAAAAAAACTGTTATCGAATAAAATACATGTATGTTAAACATAACTCTAATGTGATAAAGCAAAGCCTGCACTTTACTGGGTTGCATTTACAGCTGGAGTGTAATACAGTTGAGAGCTTAGAAAGCTGAAGGTGTTGAGTTATCAGGCTGATTAGATTAACAGCAACTAGATAGTCAGGGAAAGATGAGAAAAAATATTCCTATTGGCTGATGTCCTTAACTCAAGCACAACCTTGTCACGACAGTATACTATGGCTAAATTTCATATCCAACTTGTATCACTTGCTTTACTTTTCCTGTCCCCCTGAAGATTTAATATTTAGGTACTCCCACAAAGTGACGTTATGACAATTCCCTTCGGTCCTTTCCAACCATCAGGTCAGTGACACCAAAGCTACTGCCTTCGAAATCAAACAAAGAAATCCTTATTACATTAACTCAGGTTTCCTCCATACTCAACAACAATCCCCGTTCTTTTCCCTTTTTTAATCCCAAATGTGCTGTTTGTTTTGTTAGAGTTAGTGTTATGTTACCTGGTCCAATTCTGTTTTTTCTACTGACCACAATAGCTCAATGTTTTCATATTGACCGAGTTTACATGTTCTGTAAAATCAACGGTGAAAACTGAAACCCCAAGACTCTATCTTTGGAAAGAGGAGTTTGCTATTGAAATATTGTATTTTATGTTGACGTACATTATGTACAACTTTTTTTAAAGGCAAGTGCGCCGCGCCCCAAACAAGGCTTAATTCCACTCTTGGTAAGGGGCTAGAAAAAGAAAAACATTGGCAGGGAAAAACAAAATGAAAAAATTATGGAGAATAAAAACAAAAGAAATCTGAAAATGTTGCTTTCTAGGACAAAGCATAAATGTTATGCACAGGTTTGTTTTCAAGTAGGATTTCAGCATTTATCAAATTGCTGATGAAATTACTGTGTAGAAGACATCACAAACATTTTTATAGCAATATTTGTTTCTTTCCTATTTGTAATTTGGGCAAGGTTCAGAGGTTAATTGGTAATTCTATAAAAACAAATATCAGGGCGATTTCATGGAGCTGCTCAAGCACAAAAAGTACTTGATCACAACAAAATTATGCTTACCAGAATAAGGTTACCAGCCAAAGTACCATTGCAAACATACCATCCATGACTGGCGGTATCCTGCTAATTTATGCTTAGCAGAAAGTTGTTAAGCAAAATTTTTTGCTTAAGCAGCTCTATGAAATTGGGCCCAGGTGTAAGGCATTACTGCTATCCTACTCCGAGCTTGCCAATGATAGTTTGCAGAAAAGATAGATATAGACTCAAACATTACCAACCAGTGGCCACTATATGGATATGATTTATGAATCAGACAATTGGCAGTAAGTTTTGGAACTCAAATTTGATAAAAGGGGTGCGTTCCCTCTCCCCCACTTTACAATTAGGTGTCATCACTGTCTCTGCCAGGGAGAAACAAACAAGAATTGTTTTTATCAATCTAGTGATGGTAAAAATCACTTGACTCAACTTGACAACTAATTTTTTAATGAAAGGAACAATGAATCGCATTAACACTTGTGCAGACCAATGTATAGCAAGGTTTGATTAAGCAGAACAAAATTAGCAAGGATTAATGGGATAGGTTTAACATCCTGATGATAGCAGAAGGAAAAAAACAATAGACAAGCTTGCAAGCTAGAAAAGTGTAAATTACTTAGTTGACTATAACTGCATTAGCACATAACCAGTAGGTGTCAGCTTTCAAACAATAATGGTCGAGACAGTCACAGGATTCAGACAAGAATGCCTGATGTACACACAATATAAAGCAATAAAAAATAAGCCAATAAAGCGAGTAAAAAAGCTCATGCATAGAGCTAGAGGTGAAGGGAAATTGTTGCCTTTTTCTTCATACAATTACTTTGAAAGTATCTAAATATTGACACGATCCCCGGAGCTTCAAAATAATTCCTGTCTTACTTTTCTCATTTCCTGTTTCTGATTTGCCAGTTACATGAAATTATTCAAAAGACGCAGGCTTTACAGGCAGAGGAATGTTATGTATCAGTAAATATAAAATAACAAATAAGCACAGGGTCGGGTGTTTCTTCTGACCATATAACAATCGTCCTATATGACAATTTCAAATTAGTAAAGTTGAAGATTAAGTTGTATTATGACAAAAGTGACACTGATGATCGAATCCGTGGAGTGATGCATTTAATAGCAGAGGAATGAAACTTGGATCCCCAACAATTCACAAGGGTTACCAAAAAGCTGCATGGATCGTGTTAAACAATTTACCCCATGTAAAAAGTGAGTTTCTCAAGACTTAAAAAATGAAATCAATTTTGGCCAAAAAAAAATGAAATCAATTTTGGCAAAAAAAAAATGAAAACCTTTAATTCAAGATGAATTTAAAATTTGGATTGAATGAGTGGAGGCAAAAGCAGCTTGTGAATCTTTTCTTTATGTTTTAGTTTGGTTACCAACAAAATCCGAAGGTTCGACTGAATACAAATTCTTCCAGTCCTGCCCATAGGGACTACCAGCATAGTTCAGATACCACGGAGTAGACAGCAGGGTTTTGTAGCCGAGTTTGGTGATTTTGGTTAGTTCCTGCTCCCAGGCCCCTTTCCAAACATGCACCACTGCTTCAGGTACGACCTTCAAAAGTGTTAATGTTGACAATTTGGGCAACTCATGGCAAAGTTATTCTGATTGAACCCTAGGTGAATGACGTTTATTTACACTAAAAATGTAGCAAATAATATGAGATAAATTGAAATCAAAATCAACCTTAAATCGTAAAGGAATAATAATCATGAAAAAAATTAACCCATAAGGCATGCCCAGAAAAATACACCATTGATATGTAACCAAAAACAATCTACATTCATTCAACCGTGCAATTAAAAATTTTAATCAGTAGATATGATGAGTTTTGTACGGCAATTTATTTATTTTCGGAAGTAATTATGTTCTTCAAGGGGATATAGTTCACTGACATAAAATTTGATTCACTAATTGAGGCAAACAAAAATTTCCCTCATTCAAGTATTGACCCATTTCAAAACACGAAGCACACTAACACGCGCCTATCCTATCCAAAAGTTTGGGAATCAAACTGTATGCAAAGTAATTGATTCCCGAAATGGCAGAACGGCAAAAATGGTAGAAGTGCATTGTGCTGTCAGACTAGCAAGTGTTTCAAATAGGGCATACCACGGTGCAATTTTGAGACTAAGCTTGCATAAAGTAATAAAGAGCTGCAGCAGGGCAGACCAGGCAACCAGGGCTCACACTATTGGTAAATTATCGTGGAATAGATTTGTCTGATGTGCAAATGATGAGCAAAAAAAGAAAATACAAGAGTAAAAAAGAAAATACATGCAATAGTGACAAAAAGGATTAAGAAACACAGCAACACCACCGCATGCCAGTTAGCTACATTAAGAGTACAGTTAGCTGGTTCCCATCTACCAATACACATGCAAAATCACAACAAAAACAGCCACAACTCAATAGAATTACCATTGAACTTTAGTGGCTCTACGGAGTAAATGCTCCGCCAGTCTTCATTGTACGAATTACTGGCATAATTCAAGTACCAAGGAGTTGATATCAGTGACTTATAACCCTTCTTGGTGACATTGAAGAGTTCCTGCTGCCACGGCGTCTTCCAAACATGAACCACTGTCTCAATGTTGACCTTCGTAAAAATCATGGGACATTAGTTTTCTGTTTCAAACTCAGCAATTTTTTTATCTTGGCAAATTCTGTTACTAGCTAAATAAAGCAGAAACAGTTTTATTATGCCGAAGCAATGCCAAAAGCAGTTCAAGCGACGAAAAAAACACTGTGTAAAAAGAAACTGCTGGCAAGAATGCTCTCATGAAAAATTGGTCATGTGACTTGGAATGTGTCAAGTATAAAACTTTGTGGGCAAAAAGCATGCTTAATCGACAACACAAAAACCACTATGACGAAAACACAAGTAAAAGGTCAAGTTGTCAGTGTATTTGAAATAAGAAACCCCCAAAACACAACCCATGATGAGTGGCCACTGGTTGTTTCTCTGAAACACTGACAATAACAACCTTCAAAGTTATGCGGATCCACAAGGTACTCAAGTTGCCACAGCTCCAAATATGGATTTCTTGGGTAATTAAGGTACCATGGGGTAGACAGGACAGCCCTGTACCCTAGCTTGGTCACCCTGGACAGGGTGTCGGTAAAACCTGGAGATTTCCAAACTTGAACAATCGTTCCTTCCTTCAGCTGCCAAATAAAAGTTGAGGTTGTTATAATGGTGGCAAAGGCTCGTACATGACACCACCCCCCCCCCCCCCCTAACTCATGATGAATCTTGGCTGGAGTCAGTTTAAAAAAGCACTTGAATTGGCCATGGACTCGAGTAAGCAAATGACTTTGAATCGAAGTATGGATACCTCACATGATACTTTGTGACGTCTTAGCAACATGGGGGTCTTGAATGTACATGTTTGTATTTAAACTCAAAATATTTCACAAAAGGTTGTATGTGAATCTCCTATATAACACAAAGCATTGCTCTTCCACAGAACTTTTCAAGATACATGAACAACAAACTCAAACGAGCCACTTTTTCTGTTTTCTAATTTTTATCAGGGCATTTTGTGCTTGTTGTGTGAGTGCCTGTTAGGAAACAATGCATCGGCTCAGAATCCATGTCAAATCTTCATAAGTCTGGCGGTTGAAAAGTGTACAAAGAAATATTGTTCATTCAATGAATGATTTTTTTGTCAAACATTTACTTTTGAGACCACTTTTAGTCAATAAACTCAATTTACCAGGAGCTGATCAAAAGAATTATAAAGCAGTTTTAGAAAATCCTTAGGATTTGTTGAAAGAACCTTACAGTAATGTATGATTATTGATAATCACTATTACTACTCAATGATAACAGTACGTATTCTTTTATTTCATTTCATTTATTAATTCTCAGGCCTCGAATTACCCGGCGGCCACGACAGCCAGTGCCGTCGATGCCCTTGTAATGCCCTTGTAACTGGCCGTGGTGCCCTTCATAAAATTACCCTTTTCACAGCCATAATTGCCGGCCCTTCTTCCCAGTTGGCCGTCGTGCCCTTTTTAATAAAAAATCAACTGTTTTCAGTGTTGTCCAGAAGCGCAGGCTGCCGGCAATTTCACTAAAAACTTGTTTTACCCAGTTGACAATGATTTAAAAAACCTAAACTTTTCTACCCAAACGAAGCTGACAGGGAAAAAAACAAAACTGTCCGTCCTTTTCTTTACCTCAGACACTCTCCAGACACTCCTGGGAGAATGATTGACACTCCTATTGTGATCCAATTACGTCTTATCTTAATCCTCTGCAGATTGTTATACATTGTTTTAGTTTGTAATACTCTTGCTTCACTCAAAAGACAAGCCGCACATGCGGTGTCTTTGTGGTTTTATGGCCTGGTTTTTCACTTTTAGGAGTGGGTATTTTGTTCTATCATGGTTCTATTAAACCTAGAAAGTGCGTTGACATGTGCTGGCTGTAGCATGGAGGTAGAATTATACTTTTACAGTTTGTTTATGAATAAGATATGATTTATCAATATCTTATTCATGCAAACTGTTTCATTGGGTTTACCACCCTTAGGGGAACCTCTGGCCAATTTTCAAATTGTTACAATTTGTTAAACTTTTTTTTAAGGGTATCCTAACTTTTTCAATAAAGATAGTATAGTTTTAATCAATAATAAGAAAAGGCATGCACTATGGTTTTACTTTGGATCACAAAAGGGCCTCGTACCTTTTCTATTTTTACATTTTTGGCCTTGGTGCCCTACCTACTGGCCTTAGTGACCTTCAAAATTTGGCCTGCTCCAAGGCCAAAGTTGCCCTAAAAAATTTGTAATTCCAGGCCTGAATTCTGGTTGTGAAGCCAAGGACTCTCAGAAAAGTGAACTTAATCACTAAGCTAGCCAAGAACCTCATGGAGAGAAGACAACAAATTATAAACTTCTAGAGCCCTCGGAAGGATCGGAACTGGTGTCCTAGAGGTGGAAGGCAAGGAAAGGTACCACCATATGTCAACAACAATGAGGTTATTGTTCCTACCTTTACTCCATTGTCTACGACCTCCTGCCAAACAAGAGGTTGCACCTTCAGCCCTTCCACAATATCCAGAAATCTCTGCTCATAGAAACCTTCCAGTTTGGAGTAATCCTTACCGTAACCCATCTTCGTCATGAATGCTTGGATATCTTTGTTGCTCTGCCTAAACCAAACACAATAAGACATGGGTGTGAAACTTTGCCGAATGATTAAATATTTGCAGATGTACATTAAAAAAATGTCAAGACTTTTTTACAATCTGGGCCTTATTTCATAAGATGTTAAGCACGACAAATTCACTTAATGCTTTACCACAGCTAAGTATTGTTGAGCAGACACAGAATACCAGCCAATTACCATGTGATGTATATTGTTTTGACTGGTTTCTTGCTAAATTTTGCTTGCAAACAAAATTGGCTGATCACTGTTTTCTGTTTAACAGCTTTACAAAATTGGGCCAGGGCTTTTCCTGGCAGGCAAGGAACTATATAATGCTGTTGACATGAATTACCGTTTCTACATAAAATTAGGTACGACAAACACGACAACTGAATCATAATTTGATAAAATTTGATACGCCAATCTACAAAGAATACAAATATTGACTGCTTCGAGTGCTATGGCTAAAACTACAACTCCCGAGGTGATCTTCAGCAGGTTCTATTTAGAAAATAAAACGCTTCGATGATCACCAAGAGAGTTGTTTAAACCAAATCAAAAGTAAAAAAATAAGGTTTTTTTGGGGTTATAACACCCGATACAGTACACTAACATGGGCGTCTAAAGTAGCCGTTGCTATGGGTATTTAATACATGTAGTACATGAATGGTTGCTATGGGTATAGTACATGAATGGTTGTTATGGGTATAGTACACTGGTTGCTATGGGTAAAGTGCATCACGTTCATGCAGCTTTCTAGAAAAATAAGACATAACATGTGATGCACTCTAAACCAATCGCAAGGCATAATCCAAATATGGAATTTTATAAAATGTAATATTTTGAGTTGTGTATGCTTTTTTGTCATTTTTTATCTCATCTGTCTAATGAAATGATTCAGTTTTTATTCATTAAGAAGACACTCACCAGCAGGCAAAATTAACTTCATCCCCTCCGAGATGAACATATTGATCAGGGAACACTGTTGCAATTTCCTTGAAAAACTTTGTCAGGAAATCATAAGTTGAAGTCAGTATGGGGTTAACAGGGCCGTAGGAACCTGTGGGTTTCCCTGTCTTATCTGCACAGGGGGTCAAGAGGTTAGCCACGGAGCCCCAAGAGAGAGTGTGGCCTGGGGTGTCAAACTCAGGGATGACTCGTATTCCACGATCTCGTGCATAGTTGATGACTTTTAATACATCTTGCTGGCTGTAGACATAAGATGGCATAAATGCTCCCTAAGCATGGAAGAAAATACACACTGCAGTTTAGAAATCTATCTACTCAATACTGCACGACAAAAAACTCCTATTAAAGGCACTGAACACGTTTGGTAATTGTCAAAGACCAGTATTCTCACTTTGTGTATCCCAACATATGCATAAAATAACAAGCCTGTGAAAATTTGGACTTAATTGGTCATTGAAGTTGCAAGAAAATGATAAAAGAAAAAACACCCTTGTTGTACAAAGTAGTGTGCTTTCAGATAGGAATAAAAATAAGGCTTCTGGCCAGAAGTCTTTTATTATTTTAGTGAGAAATGACCTCTTTCTCAAAAACTACGTTACTTCAGAGGGAGCCGTTTCTCACACTGTTTTATACTATCAACAGCTCTCCGTTGCTCGTTACCAAGTAAGTTTTTATGCTAATATATATTTTGAGTAATTACCAAACGTGTACAGTGCCTTTAATGTATTAATATTATTATAATTATTATTATTAGTTATTATTCATACAGTGTAGCCACAATGCATCAGTGTAGCCACATCCTTCTCCCTGAGACCCCTGTAATAAACAACAAAACAAACATGAATGAAAACAAAACTCATAAAGCAACAACAGCATTCTAAACCAGTGAGAATAAAAGCAAAGAAGACTAAGCTAAACAAGAGTAAGAGACAAACAAACAAAAAATCTACAAATTGGTCGGTAACCGCCAGAACATGGAAGTTAAAGAAGTCATGGTGGGCTCATTATGCAATCTCTCAGGTAAACCGTTCCACAAAAAGGAACCTTCGTAAGAAATGCTTCTTTTGCCTTTCTCAGTCCTAACTTTAGGCACACACAACCCATTACTCTCTGCGTTTCTGGTGGAACAATTATGCCTTCAATGAAGCCATAGGAGTCATACAGATAGTTGGGCGGGGAATTTATTGATGGCCTTGTGAGTTAATTTGATTTTTGGAAAGCTCCATCTACTTTCGATAGAAACCCATCTTAATTTCAAGAAGACAACATCATGATACATCTCTGGTACTATTCCATACCAATCCTAACAAAGCAGGACGCCAACCTATGAAAATTCCATCAAATGGGTGGACTTGAATTGTACGCACATTTATTTTAAAAACAAAAAATAAGTTAGTGGCCTGACGTTTCGACCCTAGCAGAGTCTTTCTCGAAGGCTAAATGACAACACACAACACACATACAAGCAGACAAGAGTTGCAAGAGTAGTCAAGTGGAAATACATGAATAAAGAGAGTGGAGGGAGAAAAGCAGAAAGCATTCAGAGAAGGCAGGGGGTAAGCAGGGATTATGAAGACAAAGGGGGGGTTATGAAGGGAAGGGGATAGCTTGACCACAAGAAGTTGGGAACACAAAGGACAAAATGGAAGGTAATTAGAAGAGAGGTAAATAATTAGTTTTTGTATTAAAATACAATGAAGGGCAGACTAATAAAGTGGATAACTGTGTGGGAAAAGGAGAAGGCAAAAACAAAAGGTTATTAGTCATTTCCTTCTTGGATATTCAAACCATGGGGCCGAGTGGTCTTTATGCGCCTTATCCAAAGTTTTTCCCTACTCAGACGGACAGTCTCTCTGCAGTTACCTAGTGCCTCAATGCCCTGTAAATTCATGTCAGAAATGGAGTGGTTAGGAAGGTTGAAGTGACTTTGGGTTGAACAAAGAAAAATTTACTAGAGCAGGATTTGAACCAACGACCTCCGGATTAGCGTGCCGGCGCTCTACCAACTGAGCTATCTAGCCCTCAGTTGGCGATCTCCCTATTTTGTCAATATCTTTGTTTGGAGAGTGCCAGTCAGAAGCCATTCAACTGTAAACTGCTGTGAAGCCAGGGATCACACCCAAGTTTACGATACAACCTGGGAAGCGGCAGCCAGAAAGATATTGACAAAATAGGGAGACGGCCAACATAGGGCTACATAGCTCAGTTGGTAGAGCGCCGGCACGTTAATCCGGAGGTCGTTGGTTCAAATCCCGCTCTAGTCAATTTTTCTTTGTTCAACCCAAAATCATTTAAAATTTACCCAGTCAGTTTCCCTTGTGGTTTATTATTTGATACATTTATTTTAAAAGTACTTAATTAGTCGTTTAAAAAAAACATCATGTGTTTAGGTCCAATCCTGAGATTTGAATTTCAAAACATAAATGAATCCAATCATTAATCTTTGAATTACAAAAATGTAGTCCCATTTCTCCTTGTCTTTTACACCCAATAAAAGCCCAAAATACCTCCCTCTTGTGTTCATGAATAAGCTTTAAAGTACAGGGTCCAATTTAAGCAAAATTGTTTGCTGAACTGCTAGGATACCAGTCACAGATGTTACATATGACATGGTATTTTAGCTGGTAATTCCTTATTCTGATAACAGGGATGTGATTAGGCGGTTGAATAAAAACCCTGAACTCTGAGCGCAAAGCGCGAAAGCATGCGAGCTCGAAAACTTGCGAGCATGAAGCCCAATAATAACATTTATCTCTGGTTTTTAAAGCCCTACTCTGCAATCTGGGGCGTTATATATGGTTTTGTTTTTATTTATTAATGAATTTGATCTTTTTTCTTTTTTGGGGGGGGGGGAGGGGGGCAAAAAAACGGATTTCTTTTTTATAAATTATGGAGGGCAGAAAAAACAGAATTCCGGTTAAAAACGGAGAAATCACATCCCTGTGATAAGCATCATGTTGTTGTGCTAAGCTACTATTTGTGCTTAAGCAGCTCTATGAAATATGGCCCTGGCTTTTAAGCAAAAATAAGTTTACCTTTTCACTCATGAAGGGGAACGCAATGCTTTCATATGGGAAAGACTGGTCATCAACGATATGCCAGTGAAATACATTCATCTTGTTGTATGCCATCGCATCCTTTAAATTCAAAGAAGACACAAAAGTTACACACAAACAACACAAACTCTGGATAGAGCCAAAGCAATTTGAACAGCTTTCGTACAGGATTGATTTAGATAAACTCAACACTTTTTAGGCTTGCCCACAACAAATCATGCCATTATTTTTCTCGAAAGAAATTGCAGAAAAGCACAGATAATTCTTATGTTTGGATGAAGTGGCCCCTTTAGTCATGTTAGTTTTTCTCCATGTTAACTCAATAAATTTGCATGTTGTAATTTTGCATCAATATCTCTTTGACAGGTTTAGGCTGTTCAATGATCAGAAGGGCAAATGTTTGTTACAATAAGGTCCCATGAGTACATATGTGTCATTTTCTTTTTTGATTTGGGGTGTTTCCTGGGGTCTAGAGGGCCAATATCCATCTTTTTAGACTATTTGAGAAGACACTGTGTTCATCAAAACAAACATACTGTACATGTGTTGTAGCAGGCTTATTCAAGGTTTGCCATTAATTTTTCTAGTGACTGGCCAGCAGGACCAGTTAGCATAACATTCACTAGTCCGCCAGCTTTTTCACTGGCCCATATTTTCAGGTTTTCTTTCAACATTGTCATGGGACTTGTAACTTGAACTGAGATGGAGCTATTTTACATGTGGTGATGGGACTATAACAAATTAACTAGCCAGCCTGACTAGTTGGACAGAATTCCGACTGGTGCTCAGGTGTTGTAACTGGCATTTGGCCCGCGGACCACTGTTAAGGGACAGCGCTGTTATTCATACCTAAATAAAGTGCGATTGTGTAACGATCATCATAGATTCTCATGCTGCACTACAGGGTTTTAATCAAGCACCTAAAATAACTTTGTGCATGGTTTTGTCATTTAAAAGAATACTTTTCTTTGAACACCTTTCCCGACAGAGAAGTTCCTACTTTTTTAGAAAGATTTTGGAAAATAATACAAAAGCATCTCAAAAGGGTCACTTTTCATATTGAAATATGGTTTGAGGTCGGACAGTCAATATTAGCTTCCCTAAAGTATTGGAAGTTAACAAACTAGTTCACAAGGCAAACCCAATGGAACTAGTTTGTCAACTTGCACTATCGAAGGGAGCTAATGTCGATTTTCCACCCAAACAGTCTACTACCCATAAGTGTTTACCCTGTGCGTAAATACTGATGTGAACTTGGCAAACAGCAAAAACAGTATCTTGCTTGTGGTGATGATGAGTGGACCAGTGAGAATTCGGCTCTCGATCATGAATATGTATGAGGTATAGTAATATCATATAATATCCCCTTCAACGACATTGACCGACTCAAATTTCTACAGTATTATGATGGCAGGTGCATCAACTCTCTGGAAACCTTGCATTCAATTAAATTAGAAGATAAATTCTCTTACCAAGAACTGGAGAAGGTATCCAACTGGTAGAAAATGCCTTGAGGAATCCACCAGGTATCCTCGATGAGCAAAGCGTGGAAAGTCCACAATGCTGGTCCTGTTCACAACCAACTAGGGCAAAAACAAACAATGTTCTTATATAGTGCTTTATCACACCCCTATAGGGGCGTATCAAAGCACTCAGTATTTTTTCCTGCAAGGTATGTGGAGCTACGTTTTTGAAGTTATAGCACCATGTAGTGGTTTACATTGTAATGTGGCGCAATATGCTGCTGATCAAACCAGGAACACCGGGGCGAACCCCTTCTCTTTACGATAAGTGCACTGGGTTCTTTTACGTGCAATACACAACACACAGGACCAACGGCTTTACGTCCCATCCGAAGGATGCAGCAATAATGGTTAAGTGTCTTCCTTAAGGACACAAGTGTCACGACCGGGACTCGAACCCACACTCTGCTGATCAGAAAAACACCAGAGCTTGAGTCCGGTGTTCTTATCCGCTCCGCCACGACACGCCACTCTCTTGGTGCAAGACATTGTTGTTCAATGTTCATTATCACTCTACCATCAAAATTCTCTGTAACACACATTATCAATCATGTAAACATAAACCATTGAACGATACCGGGGAATGGTCATGCCGAATATATAGCGTTATGAGTGTGCATGGCTTTACTAATATAACAACTTACAGCATAAAACGTCTTGCACCAAGACCAATACTCAGTCCTACAGAAACAACTGTGATCAGGTGGAATTCGAACCCATGACCTCCGCATTCTACATAATGTCCTAACCACAGTACTTAAGCATAAAATTACCATCAATGCTGTTGAAACCCTGCAGTCCTTGTAAATTTTAGCTATCCAAAGATATCCACAAACCATGTTCCTATACCTGAGCACTGTGAACTTGACATCTGACCAGTTGACTTTAAAACAATCCTCAATGGTAATGATGCAGAAAACATGTTATAACCACACGGACAGACAGACGTTCAGACAGACAGACAGATGGACGCTAGGTGATGTAGGCAATGACAATACCCCTTCAGCCTATTAGGCTGAGGGGTAAAAACCAAAGTAGTATCATTTTATCCCAAATGCAATTATTACATTAACCCCCTAATCTTTGGAACATTTTCAACTAACTTGACCCACCATTTGAAACCATTCAACTGCAAGAGTTGTGTAGGGTGCGCAACTGTGCACATTTAGCTTATTTAATCTTAAACATTTGGATAATTTTTTACACCAAAACATTTGAATCTGATAAATAATTCATGCATGAATCGTTTCTCAGATTTCTGAGGGTTGGTGTCCGTTAGCGAATGCTATGGCCAGAGATGCAGTTGGTACCCGCTATCACCTCGCTAAACATGGATGGATTTGACATTCTTGTGAAAATACCATGACAGTTTTTTGCCGTTTTCTCAACAAATAGACACTGTTTTCAGTTGGAACTTTCACATGTGACTTTTAAAGTATCTCTTTTTATAAGTTTGCCTATAATTATAAATCAGCATTACATTGACAAAAACTAATCTATGAACCGTGTTGGTCATGTTTATTTTGTAGAAATACTCAACATTGAAACATAATGTATGCTCTGATAAAATTCTTACCGATCCTGCTGATGCGTACACAATCTGGCTGAACGTTTCCAAGCCTATGAAAGAAACATATCATAAACACGTCAGCAATCAATTCAAAGTTTGTTGGCTGTAAGCTCATACTCTAAAATTCTAAGAAAACACCTGAAAGGGTGTGCACTACATTGGTAAGAGTCAAAATATAAATGTTCACAGATTTGCACATAATTCACATGGTATGAAGTTGGTCATGGTGGGAAACTCCCTTTAAAATATTTTTGCTTGAAATGCAGTAGTGTTTTGAGAAATGAGTAAAACATTAGTTTTGATCTTGGGAGTCCAAAACTCAATGTTTTAAAACAGTGAAAACATTTAAGGGTTTTTCCAATTTTTTCTTGTGACTCCAATGACCGTTTGAGCTTACACATTATTTCATGTATAAGTGTGGATTACTGGTCTTTGATAACTACATGTACCAATGTGACACATGTGCTTTAATGCAAATGAGAAATAGTGGTTTTGTGCGCCATCTTTTTACATTACCTCTCAGTGCTCCCCAAGCTGAGTGGGCTACCAGTACAGAATCATTTCCACCAACTTCCAATGTGTCTGTGCATAGAGTAGAAAACATATATGCTGCAAGTCCATTACACAGTATAAATTTATAAAAAACTATACTCCGGTCTTAAGGGGACCATTCAATAAACATAAAAAAACAAAACATTCAGGGTGGGTTGGTCAAAAAGAAATATACCGGAATTCAAATTCCAGTTTTCAAAATAATAGAAGAAAACAAATTTAGACAAAGTTTTGTTTGCTCGGCATTTTCCTCTTCTGTTTCAACCACAAAGTTAGCATTGATATAAAATATCTGCCTCATTTGAGGCATTACTTTGTTTGCCATCAGTGTATAGGGTATAATGAACAGTCTGTCAACATTAAATAAAAATAATAAATTTAGGGTGGGTAAAACAGTTTGAATAAATTAGACTTTTTGGAACATTTATTGTTATGAATGGCCCCTAGAAAGTTAACGTTCTTTGGACAGAGACCCAACCTTAACAATCACTTAAACAACTGCATGAACTTTCGTAGTAGTTGTGCTACGAAAGCTCATGCAATTTCTTTATGTTATTAGTTAGTCATTAAGTGATACCACTACTGTCATTGTTTTATCTACCAGACTAACACGGCTATTTTATTAGTTAGTCATTAAGTGATACCACTACTGTCATTGTTTTATCTACCAGACTAGCACGGCTATTTTATTAGTTAGTCATTAAGTGCTACCACTATCGTCATTGTTTTATCTACCAGACTAACACAGCTATTTTATTATTGGTAAAACAAAAAGTGTTTGTTCACAAACTGGTTAGACCATTATTGTTGTTTTGCTTTTTGCACTAAGTAAAAGTCCTAAACCAAAAGTTTGCATTATTGCTCTAATCTTAAAATTGTAAAACTAACAGATCATCTCCCTTATTATTTGATGCTACTCACAGTTTTCTGAGGACTGAAGTGAAGGGTAGAGCTCACTGCAGTCAGTGATGCTGACTGCAAGACCTGTCAGAGGCAGGGAGGCCTTGTAATTCACTTTTTGCCTCTTCCCACTATGCTTTGCCAACGGCTCAGGCAGTTGAGAAAAGACAATGCTTTTATAGCGAACTAATGCTTGAGCCAAGACTGGGCAAGATACAGCTGTTTTCTGGTAGAATCTGCAGAAGGGTCAAAGGTCAAACATTGATTAAGGTCGGTTACATTTGATTTTAAAAATTGTCATCACACAAGAATTGGGGAAATGTGGTGGGTAGGGGACTTTTCATTTTGCAGTTTATAAATTTCACTTTTTCACAAGTTGAGGTGCCTGATTTATATTTTGTTATTCTCCGGGTTTGAATTTAGTGCTGGGCCAGTTAACTCAAGACCTGGGCCCAATTTCATGGCTCTGCTTACCGCCGAATTCTGCGCTTGCGGTCACCATTCTCCGCTTACCGAGCAAGCGCCGAATTTCTGCGCTAGCTGTGTAACCGTAGAATGCGTAGTAACGTGGACTACACACGCGCAGAAGCAAAAATTCCCTGCTAACCCGTGAAATACGCTTGACGTAAGCGCAGAATTCCCTGCTTCCGTAAGCGCCGATTCTTTGCTTACGGTAAGCAGAGCCAGGAAATTGGGCACAGACAAGTCTAGTGGTTTTGTGTTTTCAATTGAATAACAATATCCCACTGTGTAATATCTTGAGCAGAAACAAATTATGTTCAAATGCTGACTTTCAGTCTGATAAAATACTATTCTATTCTGTTGAGTAATGAAGTACTCTTAATACTCTTACTCAGTTTCCTTCAAATAAAAACAGTTAAATGTGCGTGAAACTCTGTCAGAAGGAGGTGTTTTTTTCTTTTTTTGATACTGGTCTTGTTAAAATAAAAATTTGGTGCAGTACACATTTTGAGCTCCAAGTAAGGTTGGCTTTTTACCCCCAAATTCGGCGAGCCCCAATTACATCTCAAAAGGACAGAACAAACATTACGGTCTATGGTTTGTGTATGGAAAGTATAAAAAAACCTCAGTCAACAAAAACAATAGATTTAAGAAAAAATATATGAAATTTGGGGCAGGGGATAATGAAAACCAAAAATTGATTTTAGCTGGCCTTAACAAGAGAACTGTTTCCAGCAAATAACTATAAAAAATCGCGTTCACAAATGTTGGGAAAATCAGCATTACCATTGCAAAATTTTAACACATGGTCCGTTGTAGCTACAGATCAAGGGATGTGACCAAGTACTACAATTATCATAGGAGTCCATGGAGGTTGAAATACAAGGAGACTAAAAGAGTAGCTGGTCAAAGGTTTAAATTTCCATGCCACTGCCATAATGTAACTGGCAATTTGAAGATGTTAAAAATGGTCAGAAGGAAGGAGTTGTGTTGTATAAAATTCCCAGCAAAACCCAAACGTAACAAAGCTGTTGGCCTAATCTGTGGAGTTGCTTGCATCTGTGCCAACAATACATTTGCGAATAAAATGTTAGAAAACTTCAGATGTAACACTTTTTTTTAAAATATCTTTAATTTTTTTTAAATATCTGATATAAAAAGTCGCATCCCCTTAAGGTGATCCCCTGGCTGCCGCTTCCCAGGTTGTATCGTATACTTGGGTGTGATCCCTGGCTACACGGCAGTTTGCGGTTGAATGGCTTCTGACTGGCACCCCCCGAACAAAGATATTGACAAAATAGGGAGACCGCCAACATAGGGCTAGATAGCTCAGTTGGTAGAGCGCCGGCACGTTAAACCGGAGGTCGTTGGTTCAAATCCCGCTCTAGTCAATTTTTCTTTGTTCAACCCCAAAATCACTTTTTTTTAAACAAACAAAATGGCAACTGTTTGCTCAATGGTGCTCCACATCAGTATAGCATTCCCTTGAATGCAAACAAGCTAACTTGGGTGGTCTTTCGATACGTCTACTTCAATATTCCCATGTTCATCAAGCATTACAAGACCAATTTAATATCAACATCAGATTCATAACACGACTTTATCATAATTTCCATAAAGTTTAAAGATCGACTGCTTAAAGGCAAAGTGTACCTTTGGTTTTTGGAACCATTTGATTGTTTTAATCCTATATAAATGTAGGTCTATACAATAAAAAACCAACCTGTGAAAATTTCACTTCAAAAGGTGGTCGCGTTTTTGAAATATCACCGAAAAACCGGAGAGAATATTTCCACACAGAATATTCCCTTTCTGGCTTTTTAGGAATACACAATCTGAGAAACGTTTCTGACAGAAACGTTTGTTTGTCAGATTCAAATTTTGTGGCAATAAAAAGTAATACATTTTTAGAAAACCACAGCACTTCAAAGTGAAATGTTTCTCAAAATGCTTTATACTATCCAAATAAGCTACTGTACTCTACTTCTTCTCTAAAGCTTATACCACGTAAGTTTTTATTGCCATTAATTTTCAAAGTCATAACCAAACGTATACAGACCCTTTAAATTGAAAACAGTTTTAAGTAAAGGCAGGTTTGAATAAAGTATTGTCTCTCAACAAACCTAAATGATTTCTGATCTGCCAATGTGTAAATATCTGGTGATGTGGTGAGCGCTTGCGGCATTGGCCAAGGTGAACCGACGGACTGTTGTTGCAGGCGCACCCGGTCAATGGGTCGCCCACCACCGCTCCGAGTTACTTCAGCAGTCATCTGTAGGTTTCCCTGAACATTCACCACAAACATCCCTAAAGCGGCTACAATTAGGGAAACCAACATCTTGTACGAGGAATGTTGTTAATAATACATGCAGAAAACAAAACAACTGCTGACGGACTCTACTAAAACACCGAACTGAAACTGCAACACACGACGAGTAGTCCTACGTTGTACGTAACTAACACACTGTATCACATGATGTGATATTAGGAGGTCACCTGATGAAGATCACGTGCCACTTTAAGTCCTCGCACAGTACACCTGTTCGCTTGTTCCGAGAGGGCGCCAGGGCCAAAATAACCTGCAGCTGATTGTTCTTGATTGATTCTGTCGCTTCTCGACTAGACTTGTGGACAAGTCGTTAAATGTCTGTCGCGGTGATAGCGGAACGGCTTTCTCGCAATATCCCGCGAGAGGGCTGCTCTGTGCGAGATTATTGCTCTCACGACTGGTCGCATTTACCGACTTGTGAAACCCGCTGGCGGTTTGTGCACGGCCTATGGCCACTTCAGCCGAATTCGTACGGACGCATCTGATTGGTCAATTTCGTTATATCTATGAATATTCAAACTGTAGATGAATATTAAACATCAAATCCTGTACTGGATGGAGTTTTATGTTGCTTTGATCATGCACGATCAAAACCAAACACTGAGTGGTGAGAGTGATTGTGTTCATGAATATTTTGACACAAGAAAATACGTATTCAAATTATGGGTACAACTTGTAAATAATTACAAAAAATCGAACGTAAGATTTTATTTCAGTGTTTGACAGTGCACAGCGTGTGGGGACATGACGTAAAACACACGGGCAAATCGTGTAGCTGCATGCTGCCATGGGGCGCAGAGTTTCTCTCGGTGGGGCTCAGCATGACGGAAACCCCTACCCTACCTAGCATGCCAAGAGATAGCTGTACCTGGAAGCTCATGAACATGTGGGAGGGGTTAGGGAGCCAGACCACCAACTACCTTGTCATTGCGGGTTTGTTAGTCGGTAAACCTCGCTGATCGAATCCGCTGTTTTAAAATCGTTACGTTTCAATGTTCGGTGTACGTTCCTTTCCCCCGATTTGGAAATTAAATAAGATTTATGTCAATAAATAGGAAAACCACTCTTATATTGACGGTGCAATTAAGTTAAACAATTTGTGAGACAAAAACGAGCCCCCCCCCCAAAAAAAACAACAACACACAAAACCAGAGCCCCTGAAGGAACAGGTGAAAAATAAATTACAAATTAAAATGTGAAAAAAAAATTCTCTCTGAATTTCTTTTTCCACTCTCGACACACAAAATTCCAACAAAGTCATTTCGTTTCCTCAAAATATTATATAATTCAATCAAAATATAATTTTGTCACATAAAATTATATTTTTTTAAATTTGTAAACAAAGTTGTGTTTTTCTAGGTAGCAAAATAGATTTTTCCTAGAAAATACGTTTTTGTTCCCTCGAACACGCCTTCTCCACCCGAAATACGATTTTGTTACCCAGAAATACGCGTTTGTTCCCTGAAAGATACGCATTCGTTTCCTCGAAATATGATTTTGTTCGCACAAAATATAATTTTGTTCGCTCTAAATATGCTTTCGTTCAATAAAAATAATTTTTTCCACCGAAAGGAGATTTCTTTCCCTGAAAACAAGCTTTCGATTCATCAAAATACGACTTTGAATTAGTTGCCCGAAACATACTTTCATTCGTCCTAAATATGCTTTCGTTCTATAAAAATATGAATTTTTTCCACCGAAAGGAGATTTCTTTCCCTAAAAACAAGCGTTTGTTTCATCAAAATACGACTTTGAATTAGTTGCCAGAAATATACGTTCATTCGTCCGAAATATGCTTTCGTTCCCTTAATATACGTTCTCGTTCCTTCGCAATGAGATTTTGTTCCCCAAAATTCCTCTTTCGTTCCCTTAAGATAGCTAGCTTTTGTTCCCTTAAGATAGCTTTCGAAGCCCTGTAGTCCAATCACACAAATTTGTTAAATTCCCTTGTGAGGGGCGACTATGAGAGGGGACGAGTTTGTTGTCAGGGGGCGACTTTGCTAGGGGCGACTTTGTAGTTGGTGACTTTGTACATGTGTTTTTTGAAATTGGCGACTTTACTAGGGGGGCGAGTTGACTGGTTTCCGTGTCTGTTGTTTATACACACTTAATACACACAATCACTGTAGAACACATCGGGTTAAATGATTGGAGCGATCAGTAACTATTCACGGAAGGCATTATTTATTTTTATGAGGCAAAACACACATCTTAAACAATTATTATAATAATGAATTTTAAGATAAGTTTACTTTATTTCTTTAGTTACTAAATTAATGAAGGAGTTAACACCCACAAAACACACCCACAGATGTCTCAAGCGCAAGCATTCAGTACATTTACAGTAACTAAAATTACTACTACCCTTAGATAAAATGGACTCGTCTTCATGATCGTCGCTACAGCAACCGTAATGTACACTGCGTTCGTACATGAATAAATGAATATGAACCGCCGGCGGGTTTCACAAGTCGTTAATGACGAAGAAGAGTTGGCAGCCAGCAACTTCGCGCGAGAGCAGTGATCTCGCGAGAGCATTCTTTTACGCGACAGCACCAGATGCGACTCGACTCACCGCGACCATCATTAACGACTTGTCAACAAGTCTACTTCTCGACGTATGAGTTTTCAGCAACAATAAAAAGAGAGGTGAGACGATCACAGAGCAAGGAACCTATACAATGTATGATCATGGAGGTAGAAATAATGTACTTCAATCATGTATGCCGATAGTCTGACTTTGACTTCCACACAGTGTGATATCCACCACCCACCTTTTGACAACAATTGTTAATTGTGAGTTTTAATAAAATATAGTATCATGATGCACTGCATACAAATCAGTGTGAGACATCATTCATTTTCCTTCCTCCACATGATTCAATAGTTTCGCCGTCCTTGGCAAATTTGACTTACACGTTGTGATCAATAATTTCAAAAAAAAATATAATAATAAAAAAATATAAAAAATATAAAAATAAAAATAACGATCCAAAGACAAGTATTCGTTATTTCAATCCTCGTGTGGATCGACCTTGGATTATTAATTCTCCTTACGTAATATTATTTTTTTGGTACAGAGCTCCGAGTCCTAAAAGTCATGCGGTTAAAAAAAATCCCATAGCTGCCGCTTCCCAGCTACACGGCAGCAAACGGTCGGGTTGCATAATGGCTTGCACCCGAACAAAGATGTTGACAAAATGGCGAGCCCGCCAGCATAGCTCAGTTGGTAGCTCTAGTCAATTTCCGCTCTAGTCAATTATTTTTTGTTCACACCCAAATCAAACAAAAAATAGAACAGAGGAATATATGTACACGTTCCCTCGAAATAATATTTCTTCCCCTCAACAAAAACCTTAAAATAATTGCTTCGTTCCTTTAAAATTTTATTTTGTTGCCTCAAGTTTTATTCCTTGGAATCATTCCCTTGAAATGTTCATTTTCTCAAACTTAAACAAGGAAACGAAAAAAGAACAAATTTGTGGGAACTAGGAAACAATATTTGATGGAACGATTTCCCCCCTGTTTTTGCTTTAGAGGTTCCGTATTTCTTTTGGCATTTATATTGGGAGCGATGCAGTTTCTATGTTAAGATGACCTCGGTCAAACAAAGGTTGTGAGTAGTCGCTCACGTCCAATGCTTGCCCGATGACCCTTTAATTGCTAGTTCAACCAAGAAGGTACAAATAGTTTGATTCCATAACAAACATCAACATTTATACGCATTATGTTCAAATTCATAGACAGTGGCATAATATACAGAAATGTCTGGGGTTTTTTTGTGAGGGGTGGGGGTGGGGGGGGAACTAACTAAAAATTTGGGCCATGCTATTTGCAGGAGGTGCAAGACGTAATTAAAGGCCTACATGTAAGGCCTACGCTTTGATGAATTGATGACTGAACCATTCATTTATGCATTTTTCAAATTTATGCAGTCTTGATTAGGTTATGAACAAAAACCTAACGAATCTGAGGTCTCATTTTGTTGTTTTTAGGAGGGGGCAGCATTGTTCTGATTGCGGGGAACTAAGGCTAAAAAACATGTTTAACAAGTCATTTAAGAGAACCTGAATGAGTAAACTTTAAATACTTTTGGGGTTGAACAAAGAACATTTTACTAGAGCAGTTTAAGGCCTGCTATAGTCGATTGTTCGTTGTTCGACCCCAAATTGTAAATAAAACGAATAAACATGTATACACACACAATACAGCAATTTCTTGAAAACTGGTTTATTGTATTACTTTTTAGGTGCATTTCCTTTTAATGGTTCGAGTTTGAGTACAACATAAAACACAATATAAGATTTAAAAATTTATAATATCCATTGAGTTTGCTAGTGACTTTGATATCAAAGTGTGATTTTATGGACGGACATCAACCTATGGGCAACTATAGACCTACTTTCAAGATCTGGTTCTCAAGATCTCAGATCTTAACTTAGTCCTATGACACTCCACTCCAAAGCTCATAACTCAGGTGAGAGCGCGAAGGAACTCAGTTGAACCATAGAGCAAGGACCAGCTTGCTCTATGCTCTATGGTTGAACTTTTGTAAAAGCACTGAGCTACAACGGCATCGAAAAAAAGAAAAAGAAAACAAAATCACGTGAAGTACTAAATATATACGTGTAGCTTAATATCGTTACTTCCCGGGGATGGCAGGGAAGTGTCATTGGGTTAAGTATGGTACTACTACATGTATATAGTTTAATGGAGGCCACTGCAAGGTTTCACCATAGGCCCTAAGCCTGATAGTCGTTCCATTGTTGGGCAAGGCTAAATCATTTATTCAAAAAATCATATGACTCCTATGAATATAATAAATGCAATTTCAAATTCCAACGTTACTGGAACATTTCCAGATGCACCGGCCAGGAAATAACACCGTTGCATTCGTAAAGTAGGCCTATTAGGCCTGTGTAGTTAATAATATCATTAACTGAACATGCGACATGGAATTGGGAACTGCCACATACCGGAAGGAGCTGTGATCTGCGAGTGTGTAAGTCGCTGGTGTTGTTGTGAATACTTGTGGCAATGGCCACGGTGAGCCTACCGACTGCGGCTGTACAGCCCTACCAAACGATGGGCCATCGATGAACGACGATTTAAACTGCATGTTGCCATACACTTTAACACTGGTAGAAAGCATCACAATAATGACGAGTTCAATAAACATTGACGACATTATTACAGACATTTGAGTTGCACTTTTGTAAATAAATGATATACTACATCAAAGAAGTGCTCATCAGTACTGGTGCTCATGCATTGTTTAGCATAGCCATGATGACATTGAAGTTAGAGGAAGGGAAATAGTCATATTGGTCTAGTTGAGCGCAAAGTTTAAATAAGCGCAAATTGAGAAAGAACGCACCCAATTGTCAATAATTCCCGCGCAAGTTTGCGAACTGCCCAGGCTAGTTTTTAACTTGAGCAGGTTTTGTTTTACAAATCAGTGGGTATAATGTTATGAGCTATATCCGGGTTAAAGCTAAAATTTTGTTGACAATAATTGGAGCGACTCATCATTCCATCCTTGTTGTTCAATGACTAGCCTATACATTTTTTAAACTAAGCTCTTTAATTATTCTTGGCACAAAACTTTGATGGCTAACCATTCAGTGATGTTAAAAAGACACGATAGTCTAGTTTTTGAGAAATAGGCCTACAGTTTTAAACATGGCCTAAACCACACAATTGATGTTGTTGGACGCGACGCAATTTTATTTATTTATTTTTTTTAAAATAAAGGATATAGGCCTATAATATGTTTTACGGCCCACACACCAACGGGGGGAATCGATACGGCGCGCTGCCCATGGTCAATACCGTGTCTCAGCCGCGCAATTTGATTTGTGTGTGTCGGAAGACTTCAGTTCGCACATTGCGCGCGCGCATTTTCACAGATTGCGCCCAACAACGTTTTTAGCAAACTTTGCATGTTTTTGCAAATTTGACTGGATATTTTTTGGAGAACTTTTAGTATAGTGTTTAGTATGTCTACAACTCACAAAATATACCTTCAAAAAGTAGACCCACGGGGGTCGGAACGGAAATCATTTTCCAGGCATCTTTTCGTTTACACCGTACGGCCTAAATGCTCTTGGCCAGGGTTTATAGTGCAGCTGCTAAAGTAACAATTCGCACTTTGTGGTAAAAGCATGAGATTTGCTATGATGGTTGGTATTGCGCTATTTATCAATTTTGGACGTGGACCCACTTTGGGTCTCTCCTATTTGGGGGCGGAGCTACATTTGCATAAAAAGGGGGATCTAGGATGGGACATTTAATTTTATGCTTAAAAGTAAATAATTGTATTTTTGGGGCACAACAAATATAAATTTGAAAATCATCAATATCAGTTGAAATTTGAAAATCATCAATATCAGTTGTGATACAAATGAGTGTAAATTAAACATACATGCAGGTGTGTATGTAACAATACAGCCAAGCACACCCAATTCAAGCAGCCAAAAATCTCATCAACAGCATACGAGTGACATGTCTTGGGCCAGCACTAGTCTGCTATTTGTGTCATTAGTCGTGACGTCAGACATACATCACCTGCTACAACATGGCTATGTCGACCTCAAGACCTCAAATCTCACACCATGCTATGATAGCACAATATGCCATGCAGACCAGTAAAATAAATAACTTTTAAAAGGGCAGACTTTAGGATGTGTTGTGTATAATTATAGAAAGAGCTGGTCAAGAAGAGTGGGAGCCAGAAATGACACAATTCTGGAGGCTGATGTTTCAAGGAACGGTGTCATGCTGGTAGATGTCAATGGCCATGGCCCCTCTTATGCATTCGTGGTGCCACGGCTGGATTGGAGAGATGAGTTTTGCAGCACCCTCGTCAACTTGGTGGTCGGCCAAAGTCTCCCCTCTATCCGTGTGCTTGATGTACCTCGAGTCTGCCGGTGCAGATATTCTGTCCGGTTTCCCTGACGTAAATCTTAACACAGGGAATGCGACTTCCTAAATACACGGGATGAGGGATCTTGCTTTTAATTGTCAGAGTTCTTTGGAGCGGATGGTAGGCCTTACGCCTGCTTGATGGAAGATAGACCGGAGACAGTGAGAATGGGTTTGTGGTGGTTAACCTTGGGTATAGGAGACCCTGTGGTTGAAGTCGGGGACGGGCTTGGTGGTCTTGATCTGCTTGAAGTGGTGGTATATCTATTCCATATACCATACACCTTCAAATCTCATCTCCAGACAGTGCCCGCCATTCACACCAGAAACAACCTGATCCATCCACATGCCTTGCCGGTACAATCTGTTGAGCAAAATAATGCAAAGACACTTTGCTCATCCGCACTAGCCCTTTGTCACTCGGTGTTCGCTCGTCTGCACTAACCACATGTGTCACTCAGTGGCTGTGAGTGTAGTCCCCAGGTTTGAGAAACTATTAACCCATGCACTAGCCTATTCGTTGTCATCAACACCATGGGGAGTATCAATGTTGCCGTTCGCTGCACAAGGACTGATTTGCTACCAGTCCTGAGTAGCATTGCCCCTGAGTAGCATTGCACATCCGAAGAGAGTCTGCCACATCAAGGCTAGTTCTCAAGATCCAATTTAACCCTGATCTCCCTCTCTTCAGTAACATAAACTTCCAACCTAGGCCAAGACTCAGTCTAGACACCCATCCTGGTCAAATATTCCTGACAGCTAGCGACAGCAGAAGACGAATGGCATTCGCAGTGGCAAGATCACACTAACGACCTGCACAAGTTCCTGGAAACTGATCTCACCATCCAGCTCCTGGGTCTGGACCTTCCCCGCCGTCAATGGTGCTTCCTGAACCGATTCTGCATTGACACAGGGCCTTGCCGCGGCAGTCTACAGGTGGGGCATCCCCGCTTTGTGACTAGTGTAGTGAGCCCCAGACGATGCACCACGATAACCCACTGCCCACACTTCTGCCTTTATGGTAGCATCGTCCTTCCTTGCCCGTGCGCGGCGTTCAAAGCCTCTTGGTATTGCCTTTTCCAATATCAGGGGCTTTCGTTCCAACTTCACTTCCGTTCAGTCTTTTGTTCTTAACAACTCTCCTGATTTTCTAGCTCTATCTGAGAGCAGACTGAATTGTGACATTTCTTCAGACTCTTTCAGGTTACCAGGATTATCTTTCATCGCCTTGACCACCCTCCATCACATGGTCTGGGTGTCTATGTCAATGAAACTCTCCCCTTAGCCCGTGAAAGCACTTTGGAATGTAACAACCACGAATACATGGGCTTTCGTCTTTCACTTCTCCATTCAACAACCTACCTGTTTTTCCTGTATCGTTCACCTTCATCATCATCCTGCGCTGTGCTTGATGCTATCTCTGATAGCATTGACTCTGCTATTTCTCAGCACCCTTCTGCTCAAGTCATGGTATTTGGTGACTTTAATGTCCATCACAAGGAGTGGCTGACCCATTCTCGTAATATTGACATTCCTGGTATAGCAACACATAATTTTTCAATCTCCCAAAATCTTACTCATATCGTTTCATCACCTACTCACATTCCGGATCGTGCTTCCGATGGAAGGTACTTGCTTGACCTCTTCTTGTGTTCTAACTCAGATGACTGTGTTGCCAAAGTCTTGCCTCCAATTGGTAACTCAGATCACTCGATTGTCTCTGTTTCCGTCTCATATTCTTCTCCAACAACTACATTTCAGCCTTTTCATCGTACTGTTTTTCAGTTTGGAAAGGCTGACTGGGATGGTTTTCGATGTTTTCTCGTACGATTTGCCGTGGTCGTGGATTCTAAGTCTTGGTCCTGATTTGGCGGCAGATGAGTTATCCCAATGGATTAACCTTGGTATGGAGATTTACATCCCCTCACGTACCTACCAGATCAAGGCCCATTCTCAACCTTGGTACACTCCAGCCTGTGCTGCAGCAATTGCCCATCGTAACCATTTTTTAAAGAAGTATCATCTTTTAGGAACTTTGGACAGTAAGCGTCTTTTCCATGAAGCTCGAAATCGATGTAAGAGAGTTTTAGAGGATGCTAAGAAGCAATATGCCAACTCTGTTGCTAGTTCTATATCATCACAGCGGCTTGGTTCAAGGGACTTTTGGCGAATTGCCAATAGTGTACTGAACCGCAACAAGTCCTCCATTCCTCCTCTTTTTCATGGACCCGAAGTTCTTACTTCTCCTCAAGATAAGGCAAACCTTTTTGCTGACAACTTTGCATCTAACTCCACACTCAATGATGAGGGGCATCCACTTCCTGCCTTTCCATCTCGAACAGCCACTGTTGTATCTGAACCTCTTATCACTCCAAAGAAGATTGCCCGGATTATTAATTCCTTGGATGCCTCCAAGGCTACTGGCCCTGATGGAATCCCTGTAATTGTTTTGAAAATGTGTTCCCCTGAACTTTCACCCATTCTTGCCAAGCTGTTCAATACGTGCTTGGCAGTCTCTGTGTTTCCTTCATCCTGGACAGTGGCATCCGTTGTCCCCCTGTCTTTAAGGGTGCTGGTGAGCGTTCTGAAGCTACTAATTATCGTCCTATTAGTCTGCTTCCCATAATAAGTAAGATCTTTGAATGCTTCGTCAATCAACAGCTCCTTGGATACCTGGAGGACAATGACCTTCTAACTGACTGCCAGTTTGGGTTTCGCCATTCCCGCTCAACCGGTGACCTGCTTTCCCTAATACCGATCATTTTAGTAGGGCTTTAGATCGCAGGGGTGAGGCTCGTGTTGTAGCATTGGACATCTCCAAGGCCTTCGACAAAGTATGGCATACTGGCCTGCTCCACAAGCTTCAGTCATAAATTATGGTGTGTCAGGAAGAATGCTATCTATAATCTCTGCTTTCCTTTCCAATCGCAAGTTGAAGGTTGCCCTTGAGGGTCAATCTTCTCCTACCTGTTCTATCAATTCCGGTGTTCCGCAAGGCTCAGTACTTGGTCCCACTCTCTTTCTTGTTTACATTAACGGGCGACGGGCGACGCGACGGGCAACGCGTAGGACGGCACGACGGCAAGACGTGACGGACAACGGAAGTCAAAACCACCATTCAAATCAATCGAAAAACAGGCGACGACGGCACGACGCGACGCGACGCACGACGCGATGGGAGACGCGTCGGTACGACGCGACGCACATTTGTTGTCTTTAGAACACCGTATAATATAGTTATATTTAACAATTTCTGTTTTTTACACCCCCCCCCCCCCCCCCCCACACACTTTCAGAAAATGTAGCACCGACCCTAGGCAAGATTCGAGATAGGTCCACGTCTAAAAATTATATTTAGGGTATATAAAACGACTGTGAGAAATGTCATGCTTTTACCACAGCACAATTTTCCCACTAGCAGCTGGACTAGTATGGCCCTAGACTTGATTTCAAGTCTGAGATCGCGGTTATTTCTCTGCATCATCATTAACCACGCAAAATTCCCCCGAAGATTGGCTATCACACGCTCTACGTTAAAGACGGAGGTTAATCCTCAAGAGGGCGCTATCTCAGGCAATAATGTTTTGGCTATCAGGTAGACTAAAAACCACGATCACAGACTTTGGAACCAAGTCTAGTATGACCCAGGCACGTGAGCCTTTGCATTACGCAATCCATTTTATGTGTAGGCCTACTACACGTGTCGAAATCGCGCTTACCGGCGTACGGACGGGGAGCACGCTGTTTAGCGGTTAGGCCTATAGACCTTTCCATTGTTGATAAACAAAGTGCTCCGGTTGGCATGGTCGGCCGAATGTTAGCAAAACATTCAATCGTGTTAAAAAGTGTTGCGAACAATTTCAACATTTTCTGTAAAGATTCATGAACTGAAATACTTTCCATAATTGGTTGATTTGTTTCAAACAAATTCAACACTATTTTTGAATATTTCTGTAACATTATACAAACTATGGGTATTTGTTTTTGATTTGCAGTTACGGCTTTCCATAGTTTTCCAACCTGGGTTGGCAAAAACTCGGGCTGTGACGTGTCAAAAGAAAGGTCTATAGATAGGTTGCAATATGACGTAAATCGGCCATCTTTACGGGCAATTTGGAACACACAGTCATGCGTTAAACTACGCGTGAGAACGGCGTGCAGCACGCGCACATTTCACAAAACTCATTGCGTGATTGGTTAGTAAACGACGCGGCTGCGTTAATAATTTGAGCGCTCGACGCGCCTGCAAGCCAAAATGCGATTTGCCCGTAAAGATGGCGTCTACTGGGAACTATCTATAGAACCCTTGCATATGACGTCACACTCTAAAAAACGACCTCACTGAGGCCAAAAAGCGCCCTCACTGATGTCAAAGGAGGCAGATGATTGGACGATAGGTGTTCTTTGTGCGTAAAATAGTGTGCGGGACCTCAGCGTCCATGTAGCGTTTCGCGTTATGCAAGGGGTCTATTAAATGAAGTTTAATTCCAAAGTACGCACTGATCAGATTTAACGATCGCGTGTTGCCTACAATCCTTCCCATTTCCAAATATTACACATTACGTTATTTATGCCGAGGTTAAACTTTTAAATTCATTTTTGTAACATTAGTTTTATATAAATGATTGTTATGTGACACCACTTTCGCAAAACAAAGGGTTATCGGTACGGGTAGGCTGCAGGGTTTGCCGCCCACTTATTCGTGGAATTTAAAGTGCCTAAAAAGTGTGTCTATTCGTAAATTTTTTCGGCACACGGGGCTTGATTTTGCAACATCCCCCCCCCCCCTAAAAAATAAATACAAAAACAACAACAACAACAACAAGCCAAAAGCCTAGATTTTCCGCCCCTGTGCATCCCGTTACATTTCTTTAACACCCACCCCCCCAAATAATCATGGGTGCGCCGTTGAAAATCGTTCCCTTCGAGCCGAGCATTTCCACCTTGAACTCTGCCACATATTGTGCATGATATGATGGACAAGAATGTGTTGAAGCTAAACAGCCCATCCCAGCAGCTTTGGATAAGATATGTGGAATGGGTCATAGAAAAGGGTGTCCTTTCTCTATGGATGGATCGAGCGGTTGCATTGTATACCGGTGTTTGCACCTTTGAAAAAGGCGGACAATGGGAGTAATTATTACGTAATATAAAAGTCTTATGAAAAGTCTCACAGAAAAAGAGCAGTCACAGTCTGTTGTGTGTCCAATGTATTTGCATATTATTGATGAAGCTCGGTCGTGCAGATCACGGGGTACGTGGTGTGTGTCACTGGAGCTTGCAGAAGATCAAGTCTGACCATCTGTACGACCGACTGATCATGGACCTGCTGAATGTTGTTTGATGTACAAGACCTTTATTAGTGCTTCCACTCATAAAACTTTTGTGACTGGAAAGTCCCAGGAAAGCAATATTAGTAGGTAAGTTTAATACACCATAGTCTAAGCATAGAACAAGGACAGCATGGTTACAACATTATACTGTTGAAAAGGGTGGGGACACTGACACTGACACTGACACTCGCCTGTGTTTTTACTGACATACATGTAGTTCTTCGCCCAATTTCATTGCAGAAAATATTGCGTGTAAATAATTGCTGAGTAATATATCATGTTGTCTGACCCATTCGAAGGCAAATGCCTGTTAATTTGTGGTACAGTCACGACCTCTGTGACCTTTCTTCACGATAGTGTCAAAGCATGGTCAAAGGTCGACCAACAATTCATTCACTCGAAAACAAAATAATTTGTGGATTTATACGGTACAATTTCCCACAAATAAAGCTAAATAATGGTACGATAATGTTGAATTTACAGAATGACATATGGATCCGTCAGCCAGCGCTACGTTCATGCCTCATGGTGTGTGCTGAAACCCCTGAGTGAGTTCTTAAGGTAAAAGGTCGCGAGTCGCGGGAACACGTCTTCATTTTTTGGCTCTTCGATTTTGGTTCTCAAAATGTCTTATTCTTGACATTCTTGATCGTTTTTTTCCATTCTCGTTCTGGATATTCTTGTGATTCCATTGTCAAGGATTGTTTCCATTAGTGCTTTGATCTCTGTGTGAAGTGGTT
Source organism: Leptasterias polaris (assembly GCA_037783415.1). NCBI lineage: Eukaryota > Metazoa > Echinodermata > Asteroidea > Forcipulatida > Asteriidae > Leptasterias > Leptasterias polaris. Next base: position 158,749 of record JAZGTN010000054.1, read on the forward strand.
TTTTAGCTTACAACATCAGCCTCCATCCAACAAAAAGGGCAGGGCCCTTCGTGAGTCTGCAACTTCTTGATGTCCCCCAACCTTCCGAAACCCTGTTGAACTGCCACCTCGTCTCAACCATGCTGGTTTTTATGTGCCTGACTACCAACTTTTATATGAAAGATCAATTTAAAAACCCATTTAAAAACCCATTCAAGCTTAGCTTAGCTGTCACCATTTCATTGATTGTGTATGGTACCCAGCTGCCAGCTTTGTTCATCCAAATTACCACAGCCATCACCAGTCACTACAAGCTTCGTTTTTTAGCAGCATAGCATCTTTGTCTTCGCCTGCATCACGTGCTAAAGCCTACCCAGTCCATCACGGTGGGAAACTTGTCATGTTATACCTAAGTGTCTTGCTCATCACCCAATCATGTGACACTGAGACAAACCCAGGCCCCTACACCCCTAAATACCCTTGCGGCGTGTGTAAAAAAGTGGTGAAATGGTCCCGCATGAGAACAGCGGTTGCATGTGACACCTGCGACACTTGGTACCACACCGACTGTATGGGCATGTCATCAGAGTCGTACAACAGAGTGAATCGGTCAGATGTTTCTTGGATTTGTGCAACCTGCTGTGATACCCCCAACCATTCTTCGTCCCTCCTTGATTCATATGTGGTTGAAACAGAAAACAAGTTTGTCTCACTGGCTCTCAACTCTGAAATGCAGTCATCAGCATTTGCCAGCAACGACGACGCCAACTGTTCTTCCAGTTCCAAGCACTCCGACAGTTCTGTCAGCTTCAGTTGAACTCTACCAACAACAACCTTTAGTCATCATCTCCGCTTATCGCCCCACAAACAATGACCTTCAGTATGCTGAGAAATTGTGTGGAGCAATTTGTGATATCGCATCAAGATTTCCCTCTGCTACCTTGTGGGTCAGCGGTGATTTTAATTTACCAGATATTGATTGGTTAGGTGAGTCAATCACAGGTCACCGTTACCTGCGCTCCACCAATGAATGCTTCATATCAACATTCCTTGGACCCCTACTCTTCCTAGTCTTCATAAACGACATGCCTGACACGGTGTCTTCAAACATCCGCCTATTTGCAGATGATGCGCTCTTATATCGATCCATCAAGACCAATGCAGATGCTGTCGCTCTCCAAGATGACCTTAACCAACTGCAAACCTGGGAACAAACTTGGCAAATGTCGTTCAATACTGACAAATGTGAGGTACTTAGAATCACCAACAAAAGAAACATCATCAATGCCAAGTACTCCATCCATGGCACCACCCTCAAGACTGTAGATGAAGCAAAATACCTAGGCGTTACCATCCAGAGCAAACTGAGCTGGAAGCCACACATAAACATCTGTATGAAGGCTAACAGCACCAGAGGCTTCCTCCAAAGGACTCTCAGAAGATGCCCAGCCACAGTTAAAGAGCAGGCTTACAAGACCTATGTCCGCCCAACGGACCCTCACCAAACGGACTTATCTGACCAAGTGGACATGGTGCAAAGACGTGCTGCCCGTTTTGTCAAAGCCGACTTCCACCAACGGCACGGTGTCACCAAGATGCTTGAAGATCTAAAATGGCAAACTCTTCGTGAGAGACGGGCTCATAACAAAGCCGTTATGGTGTACAGGATTGTGCATGGACTTGTGGCTATACCATGTGGACCACCATACTTCATTCCATCAAGATCCGGCTTTCTTCAACATCACTGCAGGATCCTCGTCTACCAACATTCCTTCATCCCAAGCGCCATCTGTGTATGGAACCAACTACCAGACACAGTTGTGACAGCTCCATCACTGGACCAATTCCGGAGTCAGCTGTCCAACCTAAGGCTCCGTTAACCAAGCCAGCCACCAGTTTTTACTTGCACTAGCAGCCTACCTGCACCTATTTTTATGAGCTTTTGCTGATGTGTTCCCGCGGCCTGCTCACTTTTGCACTTCATAGTACGATATTACTCACATGTGAGGACTGTACTTGTATAGGAAGAAGAAGAACAATGTACAATCAAGATTATAAAGCAAGCTGTTGCTCCGTCCTGGAATGCCAAAAAGTAGGTACTTCATCAGCAGTGCTACATTGCGTTGGCTTAGGATCGAGGAGTGAAGAATTGCCATATTCTTCACTCTTTCCTTTGTATCTATCTCATCTGTTTTGAGTTTATTTTCTACCTCCAGGTTTATAACACAAGACCGTTGTAATCAATGTCCATGATCTGAAACGAATACAAAGTCATATCAATCTGAAATGTGGATCTGTTTTAAATCAGTTTATCCAACATGGAAGTAGAATTTAAATCCAAATGCAAACAAATGATTATGCAAGGCAAGCGGCCAAAATACCGTCTTGCTTATGATCGTTTCTCTCCAGTAGAAAGTAATTACATATAATTATTTGTTACATTGTTAACATTTTGCTGAAACAGCTCTATGAAAATTTGCTCTGTTCATGTGCTCCTTTTTTCCATTCGGAAACCGACTTAGGCCAAAGTTGACGCTCATGACGGATTTGGGGAACGGTAATTCGGTGGTAAAATTGTAAATCATTCATTGTTTGGGTTTCCAAGCAGTTTTGCAGTTCACACTCTCTGAGTCCGGCCTTGAGAACATGAACACGCATTAAATTTCCAATGAAAACTTTTTCCATTGGTGTGTGAGATCATAAATATATTTCTGCCTCCATGGTGAGACGTTTCTTCAAATCTTTAGAGACGTATCTACCAGTTGTTGCTCATGTTACAAAGGGCGCATCCCGTATTATACTGTTTGGACGGCGCCCGAGGTCGCAGCTTGTAATTGTGTTGCCCAAATTCAATGTGATTTTTACCAAGTCTACTGAGCCTACTCATGAACACGTTTGATTCGAGAGGTGGGACGCAAGTGCATAATCATATTGATATAGGACTTTCACGAGATGAACAAGAATGGGACCCGGTTACACAAAGAGCTGGCTTTTCCCGGGCGTTAAAGTTAAACTAACTTTTCTTAACAGTGATAACAGGAGGATATGAAAATAAATATACACAAGTAGAAGACACTACACAAAATTATCTCACATTATGAACGTTAAGTAATGTATGGATATACTAAGGTATAAAAACAAAACAAACGAAAATGAATTGACAGAAGAAGAAAAAATCTTCAAAACTAAGCTTCCTTCTAGCTTTTGTAGCAAGATGGCATTTACCTAGGTTTTTGAATAGATGCGGGCTAGTAGAATTTTTAATATTAGTGGGTAAATTGTTCATTTCTCTTATGGCTGTGGCAAAAAAAAATAGAAAAAAATTGATGTCTGAAACTGAAACTTTGAAAATTCACATCACGGTTTCTTGTGTTGTATTATTTGGTGATAATGAGAAACTTTGATAAAATTGCCATGAAGATATTTAGGAGTGGTATTTAGGCCTTACATGTTATTCTGTACACTTGACTTGATATAAATTTAGTTGACAGACTCTGTGTTAAACTTCAGAAGCCCACTTTGTCGAGTTATTCCTCTATGTGGGCCCTGGAGTCTTTGTCCAGAATAAATCTAGCCATTTTATTTTGCATAATTTGAAGTTTGTTTTTGAGATGAAAATAGAACCAATAAGAATAGTCAAAGTAACACTACATCAATGCCGAACATAATGTGCTACGAGATTTTGTGTTAAGAAAATAAGCCTGTCTATAAAGGAGTGTTAACCTATCCCCAATTTTCTTGATAGTGGAGTCGGTAATTAATTCCCATGATATGTGTTGACCAATTAATGAAACCCCTCGGTAATTTAACGACGTATCTGGTTCAATGTATTTACCCACACAGAGAACTTTGAAGTCATCATCAACCTTCTTAAGTTTGTTTCTTGGACCAAAAGGGATAGCCCCGGGTTTTTTTTGCCTGAGCATAAAGATCCAATTTGTTGTCCATGAGACATTGTTTACATGATCCATTGTTTACATGATCCATTGTTTACATGAGACATTGTTTACATGATTCCACTTCAGCACTAAGTATCTCAGCTACAGCAGCAGGCTCTACGTAGTAAAATAGTGTGCCGCATTATATTGATTCAAAATGGCGGACGCGAGAGAAAATTGATATAAGTCATGTTTCATGATTGCAATTCGAGCTTTGCGACACTCGGATATTAATGACAAAATCATAATGCTAACGTTCCCCACCTTAAATGTAATTGTCCTTATTATACCCAACGTTGTTCAGTGGCATTCATGTCTATTTTATTGAGTTTAGGAAAAATCACATAAAACATTTTCCAAACGCTTTGCGCATGCGTATTCCTAAAAGAGCATCACCCGACTGAGAATTTAATTAAATTCGACACGGCAAGAGCGCGACGTTTATCACCACGTCGTGCAACCTCAGAGCTTGCCGTGCTATACACGGCAGTGTTGAACTTAAATCAAAAGTTTGCTCTAAACGTCGCTCTTTTGTCGAATTTAATTCATCATTTTCTAATTATTTAAGTTCGACACAGCAAAGACGCTAGCGCAGTACAATTTAAACCAGTCTACAGAACCACTGCCCATGATCGACAGGAGCCCAGGTTGTACTCCTCCGTTGCATAATAGACACTGACGTCCTATAGACCAGGACTTGATCGACAGTACCAATTCTTGTTGGAGATCGAGCAAAACCATTCCTTTGTAATTACTCACAGACATTTAAACACAGATGTGATTAAAATGTATGAGACAGTGTCAGTAGAAAATGTGCCTCTAATCCAATTTTAAGTGTACAGAATGTTGTTTTTCACAAGATAATCCTGAACGTTAATTGCTCAATGCCGTTCTACTGTCCCTTATATTAAACAATGGCTGAACCCTGGCAGATTTAAAATCGTTCGGTACAGTTTCAAAAAGGATGGTGAGATTTATTACATGAGTGATATCGTTTTTGAGTTCGCTGGCCCCGTCCCTCAAATCTGGCAGTAGGGATGTTGTCGGGACCAGTGCTTTTGCTGATAGTAAAAATCTTCAGCTCCATAAACACAATATCATGTAAAATGTATTCTCTTACATTTCAACCCAATCCTCCTTCTTTCTCGGTTACAGTCTTGTACCTCACTCTTCAAGGATCTGATGACTTTAAAAGATGTACCAACGCCACAGACGTCACTCCGTGCTCGTCTGAATTTTCCAAAGCTGCTTAAAAAACATTTTTTTGAGGCGACACCGACAGTTGAGATGCCCGTCGAATCTGAAAAGGCCGCCTTTATATGAAAGATATATAGGCCTAACGGACACTCGATTTTCAGCAAGGACTACACTATTTCGACTTCGGGCCGTATTTCCAATTTATATCGTTTAAAAAGGGAATCCAATGACTGTTGGTAAAAATGTCTTTCTTAGCAACAACTCGGACGATGTTCAACTTCGTTTTGCTACTCTATCTTTGTGGCTTTGCTGTAATGATGTCTAGATGGATGACAGTGGAACAAACAGGTAAGGGGATGGAAAATAATCATGTTTAAAGAGGAAGCGAAATGACCAATTCAATTCTGTGATGCACTCATATATGAGTCCTCAAGTGAGTAGTTGAAATGGTGTACATTGCCATGGGATTCGATACCTTCCAGTGCAAACATCCAACACATCTGATGATATCAATTTGAGAGAAATGGATCTCTACATTTTCGTACGGGGATGTTTTCTGGTTCATTTCTGACTTTCAATAATATTTAATCAAAACAGCAGTGATTGTGACATTTTGACTGACGAAAGGTTCCTCCTCGGAATTTAAAGATCCATTAGTTGTTGAAATCAAATGACTTAGTGTTTCAAATTTTGCTCTGAAAAAGTCGGTTACAAACCAAAACATCCCTGTACAAAAATGTAGCGATCCATTTTTCTCAGAATGATGTCATCAGATGTTTTTGATGTTGACAAATTTTGCACTGGAAGGGTATCGAATGCAATGGCAATTTTCATCATTTTAAAGTAAGGTTAGAGATACTTGTAATTTTTTCCCTGCTCACATGAGGACATGAGGAAAATGAGCATAGGCCTACTATCACAAAAATGAATTAGTCATTTCGTCTATATATCGACTTACTTAATATTTACCTTTCTCGTGACACTGTGTGTGCAAAATTACATTATTGTATCATCAAAGGCACAATCCCATCACAACCTATCGTACAAGTCTGTACAATGTATGGTTCTGAAGTGCAAATTAATCCTCCTGGTGAAATATAAAGCCCCCCGCCCCGCCCTGCCAAATTCTGTTGTTGATCTCAGCTTACCCCAAAGAAAAACATTTCTCGTTTTGACACTGGGGTAAATGTATTAAAAGCACTCTACACGTTTGGTAATTACTCAAAATATATATTAGCATAAAAACTTACTTGGTAACGAGCAACGGAGAGGTGTTTATAGTATAAAACATTGTGAGCAACGACTCCCTCTGAAGTAACGTAGTTTTTGAGAAAGAGGTAATTTCTCACTAAAATAATAAAAGACTTCTGGCCAGAAGCCTTTTATTCCTATCTTGAAAGCACACTAATTTGTACAACAAGGGTGTTTTTTCTTTCATCATTTTCTTGCAACTTCAATGACCAATTGAGTCCAAATTTTTACAGGCTTGTTATTTTATGCATATGTTGGGATACACCAAGTGAGAATACTGGTCTTTGACAATTACCAAACGTGTTCAGTGCCTTTAAATGCTAACATAACATCTTTTCATGCTTAAATCTTTTTTCAGTTCTTGAAGATGAATATGAACCCTTGAGAGAACGACGTGGTGCTGTAGAATCTATATCATTACTGTACATCAATGCCCAGGTATTCCATAATGCAATGCCATGTTTAATACTAAAACATTTAGTGTCACGGAAATTACGGAGGTCTAGAAGTGTCATCTCTACCTCTTGAGATCTCAAGATAATTTACTGCAGAATGATAACATCATGGACGTAAGAAGACGACATCCTGAGATAATTCATCTCGATATGACAATGTCCTAAAGTAAGATGTCGTCTACCCGGAACACTGCAAACACTGGGGTATTAGAATTGACACCATGTATGTGTTGTCAAATATAGGCCTAGATACCAAAAAAGAATCGCAGTTTACACTAGGGTGTTAAAATAACACACATTTCTGTAGGATTTTGACTTCCTGGGTAATTTATTTTTGGATGTCTCCATCGACTTCCCAAGATAATGTATTCTAGGGTGTCGACATCACAAGTAGGATGTTGTCTTCTCAGGATCACATCCTGAAAGTATGTCGTCTTCCTCGGCTATTAATAATTAGCCTATGAGATAAACTATTTATCTCATAGGCCTACAGAGTGTCACTAGGAAAAACGCCGTCCTACTTTCAGGATGACATCATCACCCGTGACAGATTGTTTCTTATACGTTTAATGGTGTCATCGTCCATCGATAATTATTCGGTCAATTTTAATGCCCATATTTTCTGACCCAACTGCTCAAGTGTTGCAATATTTAGACTCTGTGGGTCAAGCTACACGACTATTGAAAGTGTAAGGAAATGGTCTTAACTTAAAAATAAATTGTTTTTTGTTTTCGCAGGAGTTACCGACAGTTTTCCATCACGACGAAAGCCTGCTTAAGATCGACAGTGACATACCCATCTTGAAAAAAGACTTATCTAGCGAATCGAATGAGAGTGTCGAGCAGAACAAAGTAAAAGTACCGGCACCAAAAACACAAAGGAAATCAGCAGCGCCAGTAAAAAAATCAAGAAAGAAACCACTTAAAGAAAAAACTGCTGTAAAAACTAAGGCGAGTAAAGGTTCGTTGTCAACCCAGAAAACTGTTGTAAATAAAAACGCTACTAAAAGTGCCATCATTGCGAAGAAGCACACAAAAGAAAATCTAAATCCACAAAAAGTAATTGTTCCGCAAGAGAAGGTGGACCAGATTTCCAAAGCTAAGGTTGCCACCAAAGGTAAAAAAGTACCCGCTGCTGAAGTAAATGTTGCCCCTGTCAAACCAGTTCCAGGTAAACCAATGAAACCGCCAAAACATGCGGAAAGGCCAAGACAACTGCGACGAGGAAAGAAGGATCTTAAGTCCTTATGGGAAAACGAACAGGCCAAACGACGAGCCACTCTTCGGCAAGCCTGTGATCGCCATGGTTTTGGTAATCAAACTATCCAGCAAACGATCAAACAAAGCAAGCGCAGTTTCTGGCCGTTCATTGTCGAAGATCGTTACCGTCTACTCTATACATACATTTCTAAAGTGGGGTCGACCAACTGGAAGAGGGTTTTCCTCGTTCTTCAAGGGAAGTACAAACATGTCGAGAATGTGGCGGGGAGGTTTGCGCACTCGCGAAGCCTCGTTAAACTTAGCTCCCTCCCAGATGACGAAATCCAGAAACGTCTAAATGACTATACAAACTTCATCTTTGTCAGACATCCATTCGCACGCGTACTGTCGGCTTACAGGAGCAAGTTCTTGGAACCCAACGAATCTTTCCAAAAGCACACGGGATCTCGCATTATCAAGATGTACCGCAAGAACGCAACAAAAATGGCACTCCAAACGGGCAGTGATGTCACCTTTCACGAGTTCGTAAAGTACATAGGGAATTCCAAAGTGATCAACTTCGACGGTCATTGGCAACCTATCTACAAGATGGTTCTACCCTGCATAGTGCGGTTTGACTTCATTGGTAAGCTGGAAACAGGAGAGGAGGATGCTAAGTTCATCCTAGAGGAGACCAAGGTCGACCATCTTGTTCATTTAATGGCCACAAAACGCAACATAAGCCATGACGATTCTATATTTAACAAATTCTACTCGCAAATACCAAGTGACGATCTTGTCAAACTGTACAAAGTCTACGAACCAGATTTCACCTTGTTTGGATACGAGGTACCACAAAGCATTAAATCACTCATTCAAGTTGCGGGCTAGACAAATTGGCAGCAGCAATTTTGGTTTGATAAAAGCTAATTATTATTAAGAGAGGGGAAAATAAATAAAAAGCAGGTGCCTATGTTTACAGAGCTAATAAATAAATTAACAACAAAAAAGATTGCAATGTATCAACGTAGCTCTGGGTCCGGGTCCTCGTCCTCTGTTTGCAATTAACCAAATACTAAATTTGAAAATAATTTGTCGTTTTTCGATGCCCTTCATTCAAGTTGGAGATTAAACAAATTCTGGTGTCATAGCAAAAAAATATTATTTCCCAAATTTTCGTTATGCAATACGTGCTGGGGCTTTTTGAGGATTATTTGCCGCCAAAACGGTAACCGTGGTCCTTATCACATTGTTTCTTTATGAACAACAGACTGAGCTTTCTCTTTTGGACTTAAATTTATCGTTCTGATAATCTACTATCTTAAAAATAAAAACAAATTAATGTTGTGAATTGAACAGCATTAGTATACTTATTGGTAAACTATAGCTTTACAATAAAAATGAAAGTCGATCGGCAATACACCGATCCATTAATTAAAGCCACGTCCATTTCTCATTGACCAATCACAACCGCGAAATCTGATCACCATTTGAGCCGTTTGGTGATCTTTGCACTAATGGTGATCGAGTTTCGCGGCTGTGATTGGTCAACTCGTAAGGAGGCGGGGCTTAATGGATCGGTCTATTGTTTAGAATTGTCATAGTTGAGAATTTGTTACACTTTTATCATTGAATTAAGAAACATTTGTAAGGAACAACCACAAAGAGGCTTGGTCTCATTCATTGCAATTTATTTTTTAAAGTACACATTATACATCTGAGTTCAGCTTTTTGAACGCTCCACTTTTGAACGTACGTGTCAACAAGTTAACCACAGGTAACTGTGGTTCGTAAGCAGTTTGTAAGCAACTTGTTGTACATTAAAAAAAAGATAAGCAAAGCTGACGGGTGTTATTATTTTTAAACTACATTTAAAAACATAATTTTATTTTAATTAGTGCACGTGTTGTTAATAAAGTCAAAGGAACATTTCCATTTATATGCTCACTGATTAAACGGGGCGTATATTAATGGAAAAGTTTATGTGTGAAAAATACACTCAAAGACTTATTTAGGTGAACAAATATTTATGTTATGATGTATTTGTTTTGGATGGGGAATTAAAGCAACACTCATAATATTACCGCGGCATCATGCATTTACTGCAGTAAGAAATGTTCGTGCAACGGTACTTTCTGTATTGTTACGGGGGAAAAAAGTGAACGTGCTCAGGGTTTTTATTTTATTGTTTAGTTACTTTATTTGTGTAAGTTAAGTATTCATGAAATATGGTATCAAAGATTCCTCGCCTGGTTTTGTTTTTACTCAAATTTAACGGTGACATAATATGATTGAAGGTTTACATGTAACCGTTTATTTTTCAGCACACTAGAAAGTTATAAACTTCTATTTGGAACATTTATTAAACAAATTTTGTCAAAGATTAGTACCAGGTTAGCAAAAAGTACGCATGAATTTTGGTCTGGGCCCGACACCATTACAAATAAGTTGCATGTTGCAAGAAGTACATGCCTCGTGGTCGTACATTGTAGGTGCACTCGCTAACACTGCCCAGCCCTGGGTTCTATAGAGCGAGTGTACAACGCAGTCACAATGTTTGAAAATTTCGCTGCTTTTTGTGAATTATTCAAAAGTAAGATTTATATAAAACCTCTGCTAATATTAATCTCTACCTTTTTCTTTCATTTTCAGTTTTCATCTTCATAACTCTGTTGAACAAATTGTTATCATTAGTACAAATTCGTAGGGAAAAAAGACAATTGTTTTATTGTTTCGGCTAAAACTTATTAGTTTCTGCAAAAAAGTAATAAACACTACATGAAATCAACATGTACAAATTTAAAGAAAAGGCGACTTTAATTGTAGAAGGGGATGACATAACAATATTTTCAATATTCTATTTGTCCACAATGCTGTTTTCTTGTTCAATTGAATGTTACCACATCAAGACTGAAAGGCAAATAGTCTCAGGCCTGCAATTTAATAATAATAATAATAATAACGGATTCTTATATAGCGCACATATCTGTCACTCTGACACTCAAGGCGCAATTCAACAGTCAGTATTTTCCTGAAAGGTATATTGAGCTTTTGAAGTATGAGACCTATTCCTTTACATAGCACCAAGTATGTAACCAGGAACACTGGGGCAAACACCTTCTCTTTTTGATAAGTGCGCTGGGTTCTTTTACGTGCATTACACAACTCTCTCTTTAAGAGAGAACAATCTTCCTTTTGAAAGGGCACTTCCAATGGAAAAATGTAGGAGAATCTTTTGAATAGGCACCAAAAGGCCAAGACAGCGGCCTCGGTGTAATTCCATCCCAATAGTATGATTGGTAAGAAGGGGAGAATTCATCCTTGTGACTTTAACCCATGATTAAGGTGTTCTAATAAGACCATGTCCAAATTGGCCACTGGGGCTCTCTGTGGCTTGATCATCACGTGAACATGTGTTTAAGTCAAAGTTATTTATAATGGTATTAAGAACTAGAGGGAGCACTCGCAATATCATATTGGAACTCCACCAGCAAAGGTCGAAAATTCCCATGGTACAATTACAAACGAATGTCCACTTGGAAGATGTTAGCTGTGTAAACTGATGAGTGACTATTTTAACTATGATTGATCATAAACCACATATTACACTTGTAGTTTCCATTCAATCTAAATATATTTGAGATGAGAGCAATTTAGTTGTATTTACTATCGAGTATTAAAGATAAAACGAAGGTGTACAGTGATTTTGAGTAATTTTCAGTTGATTTCTGTTCTTGAATAGCAGAATCTGCTGGCCTGATCTTAGCCTTGTTGGTAACCCTTTAAAATACTCCCTCACACAATTATTCCTCTAATTTGTGACCTTTACTCGGGTAAAGTAATCTTGCCCTTCCAAAAATTTAATAATAGGCCTGTGGTTCATTTTATACAGCCTTATAATAAGTAAAGTTACGAAGGACTCAAAAGAGTAAACCCTTGCCACTTTCAGAACAATAACAATCAACAAAAACAGTTGTAAACCATATTAAACACAGTTGTATCTCTTCACAAAAATACAACTGAATTACATCTGTGATTATTTGTTACATTGCAAGATTGATCAAAGACACAGAAACTCTTCAGTAGTATTTCCACGTAGGGCTTCTGCAAACCTCTTTGAATTACATTAGCACAGATTATCTTATCAGGTTTAAACACATACATCTAACCACCAATCCTTCCCAGAACGTCTACAAGCGGTATAAAAACTCCCCATTTTCATCAAAGAACTCATTTCCCCTTTGAATGATCTTAGGTGGACCAGACCCCTCAGTAACATACATGTAGGTCTCTGGCTTCTCCATATCAATGTTTAGTTCCTCCTCCACTTCACGTCCTTGCAACTCCAGTTCAGTTCTCTCATTCAATCCAGGTTTGTTGGTTCCATTAAATGACTTGTTGCTTCTTGCCCTTGTATCAAAGAGGGAATACTTGTTTTTCTCTTTCAAAGTAACACTTTGATTGAACGTTTTTGATCTTGGATTATTCTGGAGTGGCGCTTTCCTTGAGTACGCTCTAGAATGTTCCTGTAAGGCAATCTTGTTTACTATTTTCTCATCGTTTATACTCTGTTGAGGTGAGAAAGTATCTTTCTTGACAAACTGAATCTCGGCAGGGTTTTGGTTTGAAGCCGATGGTAAAGTTATTCGGGTCTTGCTTTCTTGTTGTCCTTTTTTAGAAGACGACACTAGAGCTCTCGCAGTCTTTTTGGGGAGGTGTTCTGCAAGAAAATTCACCCTCTCGTTCTGTTTCCTCCTAGTCGTCTCTGTTGGTACAAATTTGCTCTTTAACACCTTGACAATCAAATCCCTTGAAATTCCGAAACTTGTTGCTAATTTATGTGTGGACCACTCCTCACCATTCTCCTGTTTCAGGTAGCGAATCTGTTCAATTGTATCCCAACTTAAGGTGCGAGATTCTTTTGGTGGTTTAAACAAACGTGATGTGCGTGCTCTGTCCACTGCCCGAATCCTCCGTTTTTGATCCCTGTCATTTATAAGAAGGTTAAACATTAGTTACAAAGTGCTCTGAAACACGAATAGAACAATATTGATGGGTTTTCCATGTGTTTTTGAAGTATTATGATTTTCATGCTTAAAGTTTGTTTAGCTTTTATTTAAGTTAAAAACAAATCAATATTAAAGACAAACAAACCAAAAGATCAGTCTCAGTATTTTAAACTTTGCAAGGGTCAAAGGGGCGACGTTGGTGCATATTTAGAACAAAAAGAGATCAAAAAGAAATAATTGTACCTCTCCAATTTCTTAAGCAAAGAATATGGATCATCCAGTGTCTCGGTGTCCAAGTTAGTCTCTGCTTTTTCAAATTCCTTATCAATGAAACTGTCAATGTGATGTGAGGACGACAGGGAAAGCCTCCGTAACTGCTGCAGGATGTCAAACGGACTTAATCTCAGCAGTGATGCAACTGCTTTCGGCATCACAGTCGATGCAAACATTATGACAATTGCAAGTTCTCTTGCAAGCAGTTATACCTGTTTGGACGAAAAAGGTAAGAGTGCTGTGGTTTGGAGCAACAATGTTATAAACAAATATTCTATATCGTAGGACGCCCTGTATTCAGGGCGTCCCTGAAATCGAGGCAAATCTTTTACCTCTCTGCGCGCGATGTAAACAGTCCCTAGATACAATTTTTGTGGTTTGACTTGCCAAGCAAAGAGTCTCCTCTCATTGCAAAAAGTTGTGGTATTTTAGGCATTTCTGCAAGGTACAAAAATATGTCATATTGTCGGGGCCATAAAAAAAAAAATTCCCACCGAAAAAGTTTCATCAAACACTTTTTCAATTCACAATTCACGATGATCAAATCATGTGACTGAACATTCTGCTGAGCATTCTGGGGAAAAAAATACAGAGGCTTAAAGAAGCCACGTGCCTTATATCATTTTCTAATAGTCTGGATAATTTTTTTTTGTAACACTCTATCATTTTTGTTATTAATATTAAAATTTAAACATCAGCTTTGTGATTCGATTATCACTGTTTATTTATATGCTTTATTATAAATGTTAAGAAACATAAAAAGACACAAAACTAAATAAAAATAAGATTTCAAAGCCAAGAATTATTTACATTTTTGTTTTATATATATATTTTTTTAAGTTTTTGAAAAATACCATGGTTATTTTTAAAACTAAATAAAAAATATGTTGAATAAAATGAAGAAAACTGCTGGCTATAGAGTCATACACTAAGTCTCACAGAACACTTGTAGTCACTGCAGATGTTCCTTCCACGTATGGCTTCACCCGGACACCATACTTTCTTGTTTGCATCGAAAACAGGTCAAACTCAAAACAAATGGGACGCTATTGAAGTCATCGAAGATCGGTGCGTGGTGTGAAAGTTTCAATGTCCATCACATTTTAATATATGTTTGCATATTTCTTATAAACAAAGGAAGGTAATTTTTTTCAATTCAAAGAAAAAGGCATACTACATCGAAAACCGGACAGGTATGACCTTTTTTTGCAATGGACACTGACGTCCTACCGCTGTACAAATTGTGGGTGAAAAAAACAGAGTACAGCGTCCCAGATATGTCTACAGCGCGGCGCACGCCCCAGTTACTGAGTCTATCTTCTACCTCCATGCTGAGTCTTAGTTTAGTAAATAAAAGTAGTAGAATAGTCCATGGTGTGGACTAAAGTTCAAAAATTGCGCGCGCAATTTTAAAATTGGCTTGCGCGAATTAAAAAAGAAGAACGACTTTAAATTAAAGATCGCGCCCAACAATACCAAATTTGTAGAGGCGTGATGAAAAATACAAAGCTAAGCAACTAGTATACCTTCGTTTGTTCGTCTCGTGCTCTCGGTCCTGGCACTTTACTTGTGTCCTTGACTGAGCAAGACACTTAAGAATAATTGCCTCTCGCCGTTTTGTCCTATCTTATGGAACCTGCTGAGAGGACTGACTTCAGAAGTAAATTAATTGCCGGCTTATGGACGCCGCCATCTTTAGACTCTTTCACCGTGATTAAGATCGCTGACTTTAAGTTTGTCTACAGTTGTTTTATTTGTTAATTTAATTAATTTCTTTATTTAATATAAAACACGTTAAAAGTTATTTTGTAAAAAGCATCCCAATATAAAATAGATGAAAGGCTTTTCATTACAGATTTTATCTTGTTGATTCCAGCTGAATTTAATGTCCAACTATAGTTGGCTGGACTATTTAACATCCTTTTGCAATAAACTCTACCGAAGCAGCAAACGGCCAGAATACTCAAGTCGGGCCAACTATGTTCATTATTTGGATTTTATCAGTCAGTCAGTCAGTCAGTCAGTAGTGTCGATAACGTGACTTTCTACATTAAAACATAATGATAATTTATGTAATCACACACACAAACAGGTAGACTAACTAGCAGGCTAGGTAGTAGGAACGAATACGGTGTAGGCCTAGTCAGTTTTTGTTCAACATCGACCCTGCTAAGTGCAAAAGCAGCAAAGTTTACTTCCATCCATCGTGTCATCGACTGGCCTTCCTTGGCGATTGGGAAAGTCCCTACACTCCAATCCAGATATGATGAAACAGGTAAACTTTGAGCTTTTTTCACAGTGCAGTGAAGGCTGGAGACTGATGTCGTGCTACAAAAGTTACCCACAACAAAAAAGTGACTGTAGAGTGGATAAGTACTTGGTGTGAATGTCCATTATTGTATTAATTATGTAAGGATATTTAGCAGGATAAGAAAAGGTTTGTTTTCTGGACTGGGATTGAGATTGAGAGCCGAGACTGAGTAAGTTAGCCTGAGTTTTAAAAAACAAAAACAAGCGTGTCCAGTAACTCGGACTAGACTTATTAAGCATTAAGGGAAAGTTTAGTAATAGTAGGATTGACAATGACAGTGAGTGAGTATTGATTGGGATGGAAGTATTTTATACCCAGTAGGCCTAACTGAGGTGCTGCACTATTTTCTTAATTTTTTTATTTTGACATCTGCAGTAGCAGTGAGTATGTAGGTAGGCCATAGAACAAGGCCTCGGCGTCAAATGTCAAAATTTCAAAATAATTAAAACATAACTACGTTATTACAAAGTACGCCTACAATACATCTGTGATCTTCACATGTTTAGCTATAGTTTAGCACTCTATTTGTGGGCATGGCTTTTCCTTGGAGAAAGTGTAGTTCCAGATTGATAATTTCACTTCGAAGTACAAGGAAGACAGTCTTGCTGCTTGAGCAGACTAGAACAGTAGAAGACAGGGAAGGCATGGAACATCAGCTTTTTCAACTTCCTGGGGTCATACAAAACTCTGTTTTTATATTAAGTGTCTAGAAAACACTTTACAAAGTTTTGTATTCTTTAGAAGTGGTTTCCTCTTATAATTGTAATAATCCTAAATTTCTTTTCTGTTCTCAGTATCTTTAATCAACAGCTGAAGACCAAGAATTTCACCCATGCTGACAGGAATTTGCTGGATTCATCTCTGGCCATAGTTTCCAATCATCACCATGGATAGTCAACTACCCACAAAGGCTATACCAGAGGATGTTTTAAATTCACTCTGCAGGTATGAAGCTTAAAGGCAAAGTGTACCTTGGTTTTCGGAACTGTTCGATTGTTCTAATCCTTTTATAAATGTAGATATGTACAATAAAACCAACCTGTGAAAAATTTCATTTAAAAAAGTGGCCGCGTTTTTAAGATATCGCCGAAAAACCAGAGCGAATATGTCCTCACAGGAAGAATATTCCCTATATAGGAATACACAATCTGAGAAACGTTTCAGAGAGAAACGTTTCTCAGATTCAAGTTTTGATATCTTTTTACATAACCACGACGTTACTTTGAAATGAAATGATTCTCAAAATGCTAAATAGTATCGAAAGCTGCTGTACTTCTTGTAATTTTCAAAGTCATTACCAAACGTACATGTATACAGACCCTTTAACCAAGCTTCATTGGCTACAAGTAAATCTATTCTTAAAAATCGTCTCTCTTCAAATCCTGATGAATTTGGTACGGTATTAAAATCATTCTGGAATTTCTTCTGCAAAACTCAGGAAAGCACCTAGTTCATATTTTGATGTACACAACTGTTAACATTAATTTTTTTAAATGCGAAAAATTATTTTTTAAGTTGTTAACTATTCCCAGAGCAAGTGTTGCATTATCCAACAGTTTCTTGTTTGCACCTTTTCTGTACACAGTCGATTCCTAATCAACATTCCCACTGAGGAAAGGAACAACATGATCAGAGTATTCTTCCAAATCGAGCTGGCACACTGGTTCTACATTGACTTCTACAAGGCTGAGAAGCACTTCCTGCCTGGGTGCAGCATCAAGGAGTTCTCCAAAGCTAATATCCTTACAATCAAGGAGACAATACAATTGTTTTACTTGAAGATGGGTGCAATAAGATTTCAACGTTGATCAGAAAAAAGAAGAAATGTACCCTTACCTCTGAGAGGTTCAACTGCCAAATTTACTACAAAATGCTTACAAGTTACAGTGCAAGCTTAAGATTGTTTTCATCATCTTCATTACAATGATGATATTACACATATGTTACAACCTCTTTCCCACCGTAGATCTGTAGCCATCCTCTGTCTTTTCTACAGATATGTTCATGGTGAATGTGCCACTAGTGTGTCCGGCCTGGTTCCTCCTTTCAGGATGTTTGAGCGTGAAACCAGGCTTTCTGCTTCTTCTCACCCATACACTCTTGCTTTGCTGAGATGTAGAACAAAGTGCCATTCCAACAGCTTTATCCCCTCTTTGGAAATCCTTGCCTGGTGCATGTTTCCCTCCATCCTACAATCTAGACTGTTTTAAGAGGAATATCAATTCCTACCCTCAGCTCCCCTGAGTTATTTTCATCTTTAATACTATCTCTTTGTAGCCCCTTACCAAGACAAGAGTGGCCTTTTTCCTTGTTTGGGGCGAACTTGCATGCAACTAAAAAATAAAAAACTTAATTCCCTGAACATTTAGGCCTGTCAGGTATGGTAAAAATAATCAGTTTTGTTGTTTTACCTTAAATATGCAATGAAGCTTATTTCACTGTTTTATTGTTTTTCTCAAAACCAAAGCCGGGGTTATAATCAGTATTAGTAACTATTTGTAGTGTTTTAAAATTGACCTCAGATTGATGTTATACCATAACCTTAACTGACCCTTACTCTTTAGGCATTGTCCCTTCCTCACTGAGTACAGGGATCAAGTAGATGAACACTTTGCTAAATGGAAGGAGTATAAAAAGAGTGTACCGACGTACGGCGCCATTATGGTTGATGCTACACTACAAAATGTAAGACCACGTAAATCATAACAAATTTTTGAACCTGGGGCAGGGATCTTCTGTTTATTATTGTTTCTGCGCCATGAGCGTCATACCTGACGGATACCGGCGCTTTACAAGTGCTCATTATTATTATTATTATTATTCCATGGTGAGTCTCTAACCACTTGTGGTCGGTAATCTGAGAAAAAAATTCTCTATGCCCACCCACGGTATTATTTTTCTGAATTTTTTGGAGCTTCTGGATGAGTTGTTTTCCTTTGAAGATATCATTGCCACAATGAAACCCTGACTTTAACAAAGGAAAGACAACAAAGGTTCTCCTTATTAGCACATGCATTTGATGTTGTGTGAGAAAATATGAGTAGGTACTCTGCATGATTGGCAGAACCTCGGCAGTGAACCATATCTGATAATCTGCCATGGTATATTGGAATCTTAAAATGCCCAGACTTACCTCCCATTGAGCCAAATACAATGGTAAACACTGGTGGTAGCCTGTACATTCTTTTATGCCACATTTATACAACAGGACAAAGGTGTTGAATTGGGGGGGAGGGGGGTTACACAATAACCCCCAGAAAATAGGGATATTATGAGGCATGTTTTCCAATACCTGGTATCAGTCTCTCATTGTATGGGTGAAACGAAGCACAGCTTGGTACAATGTAGGTGCATGCCTGTGCACAGTAAACAATGCAAATATTTCCATCAGCTGTCCGGCTACCAGCAAAACAATAAGGGCCCTCCATGTTCCAGTCATAATAAACCATCCGCTGTAAGCCAGTCCAGAAAAATGTTGTGGATATGGGTCTTTCCACAAATGAGGGGGCCAAAGTGTGACATGTTTTTATATCTCAAAAGATAATGTACTTTCTATATTCTTTGCATGTTTAAGTGGTGGGGATAGCTCATACGTTTAATGTATAACTTCAATTTCTCGAATCAGATTTTTTGTTTTCATATACGATCCAAAACAATCCATCACACTGTAACGGAGACACCGGAATCTCAGTTTCCTGTTTCCTGTTACAGTGGGAAACTTGTGACTTGTTTTGCCATAAATTAGTAGGTTTTCATTGAAAATTTAAATTTCAAAGGGTAATACATGTATGTAAATATCATTGGTATTGGTATACTGTAATTCAGCTATTTTCAATGAAAACCTTCAAACGTAGGCCAAGAAGTAAAAGCCGACAGTTTCACGCGTAACCGAGATACTGGTGTCTTTGTTACACCGTGACTCAAAAAGTCTTCTTTCCCTCATTATGCATCATAAATGTCTGAATCTAGCAAAGTGCATAGTAATACATGCTACATACGTAGCAGGTATTACATATGCATTTTGCTAGATTCAAAGTGAATAAGACAGAAACTTAACTAGCGGAAGGAGACGTGCTTTACAAAGAAGACGTTTGGGCAAACCAATGCAGTTTATACTGTTTAAATGATTGATGTAAAACCAAAGCTGTATGGGTTTTAATGCAAAAGAAGAGTACATCTAAAGACAGAATTGAATGCAGTTGATGAGGGGCACCCTTAATTCGTCGCGCGTACCACGAACCGACCTAACTGACAAAAATCACACACTTTTGCAAATATTCTTTTTTACAAATTATTAATATACTCATTACTGTTAACATTTTCAGCAAGTTTCAGAACTAAATACGTAGTAGTTTTGTAATTACACTAATTACTAAAAACGACGTATCACTAGATTTGCCGTTTTGTCTTTTCACAAAGTGACCTATCTAGATACGCCACTTTACCAATGATGTACTATGCGCTACAGCGCGCGCAGTTCAGGCGCGCGTGTAAAATTTGCGTACCACGAACTGACCTAACTCAAAGCGTGGTATTTTCACAAAGTGACCTAACTAGATACGTCTCTATTATGCATTGGTTTGTACACGGCGCTCTGCGGGCAAAACTCAGATTTTAATTTTCACAAAGTGACCTATCTGTTTAGGTATTATTTACTAATTAAAATAGTTGCGGGGATTAAATGAAATTGACAGTTCTGTATTAATAAAGTAGTCGGCTTTATTTTTGTCTTAAAAAATTGTATATACAAATAGTTAGCAGAACCCGAAACAGCAGTTTGAAAAATAGTGCAACTTCATTCGTGATTTTCTCCAAACATGTTTTTTTATACTGTGTACGAGTTAGGTCGGTTCGTGGTACGCGCGACGAATTGATGTGTCATGATAGTTTTTTTTTTTAAAGTCTAAAATTTTCTTTTTTGTGTATTTATTAATTTTTTTATTTTTCAGATTGTTTTGGTACAGAGTTATTTCAGTAAGACAAGTTGGGGGTTTCCAAAAGGCAAAGTCAATGAAGAGGAGCTGCCGAAGCAATGTGCAATAAGAGAGGTAAGGTTGCACAATGTAACTTTTCAGATCTGTTATCATTGCACACAAAGTGTACTTCAAGTTGTAATTCTGTGCAGTCTGAACCTAAGCCGTGTCCCAAGCCGATGAAGTGGGCACAACTTTTGGGTTGTGCATTGTCAAGGCTGCGTGATTAAGTTTACTGAATTTGTGATGCATTTGTATCGTTTACAACACACCACATGACCTTAAAAGATGACCCTTATGATAGTTCAAGTTGGAACTCAAATAAAGTTTGAGAGTCAGTGTAGTCTAAAAGTATATATTTACAATTAATTTGCACATAACTTGCATAATAGAGCACTGCTAGGGTTAAAAGGAAGTGCACTATTTGTTATAATCAAAATATGTTCTGTGAGTTTCATTAGTAAAAACTTTAATGAAAGAAAAGAAGAGTTTAAAAGTGTGACTATTGGCTGCTTAAGCAGAACATTTTGCTGAACAATTTTAAGCTAAGCAAAAAACTTGCATGAAACCAGTTATGCCTCGCTGAGGACGGTACAAGTGATGTGGTATTCTTATAAGCAAAATTGTTTTGTGTTCATAGCTTTTTTGTGCTTAAAGGTATTATACAGGATTGGCAGAGCTGACAAAATAATCACAGACAGTGTTCATGTTTTGTGTAATCAACCACATACATGAAATAACAAACCTGTGAAAATTTGAGCTCAATTGGTCATCGAGGTCACGAGAAAATAGTGAAAAGAGACCTTATGTGTTTTCTGTTTTTCAAACATCGAGTTTATTATCGCGCGCGATAAAAACTATTGTTTTACTCATTTCTCAGAAACGATAGCATTTTAGGCAGAAATATTTTAAGGAACCCTTTCTACCATTACTTACTTTTAATCATGTAAGTTATGTGTGAATCTGTGAACATTTGTGTTTTTCGATCTTACCAATAGTGTACAGGGCCTTTAAGCAGCTCTATAAAATGGGAGACTTTTGGAAATCTCTGCCACTAGAGGGCAGCAGACCTACCAGGTAAAGTTGTCGGGCTGTTACACTACAGTGTTAGGCTTTCGAATGGCGGGAGAAAAGGAAATAAACAACTATGTCGTCTGTTTGTGATCCCACTGTCTGTCAGTGTATGTTCTGTCTCTAAAAATGCTTAGAGTAAATCATGTCACATACATGCAGTTTGGCCACCAAGATCGGCCCTTGTTGTTTGTGACTGTACGGATTGCAATGCTACTCGCCACTCAGCACACCACTTTTTGTGTGGGAACTGATGTCCAGCAGTACGTGCTGTTCCAGAACAGTTTGGTACTGCACTCACATGTTTGGTATTGTGTTATCAAAACAAAAATACAGTAGGGTTGAATCTAAGATAACTTAAAAGAAAAAAAACAACACGCAAAACGCGAAGTATTTGTTGACGAGTGCTGTCGGTGACCGTCACTCCCATGCTTCTCCTATTCCTAAAATGTTAACTTTACCTGGTGACGAGCGCCCTCTCTTGGTGATTGGCTGAAAGTCTAAAGTCTCCCATTGGACCAAGGGCTAGAAATACCTACAGGACCACTGGCCAGAGTCAGGCCAGTGCTGCCTCGCAACCAAACAAGTCTGGCCATCTAGCATTTTTTCAAACACAAATTTATTGAATTGAATTATCAGCATATACTTTAGGTTTCAAGTACAAAACTTCCTCAAAAAAGTTCAGTAAATGTGAGCGGTGAAATGTATGATGTTGGTTCTTTAAAAAGACTTTCTGATTCTAAGCTGCTGAGATATTCTTGAAATGCAAGCCCCACACACCTCTTTAAAGTCTGTACATTAAACAGATGCTACTCTGAAATCAGTGGATGTTTTTATTGATTTATATGAAATACAAATATAACATGGTATGAGGGTCAACATTCGATATTAGCTCCCCAAGGTATCACTGAAGGAACTAGTATGTCAACTTCCAATACAGAGGGGAGCTAATATCAACTGTCCTCCTGAATTGAACCGTGTTATATGTGTTTTGCTAAACCTCGTACTTCTGTAGTTGGGCTTTATTGAGTCCACCATTCCACAATTGCTTCGGAAAGCACATGCTGCGTAGCAGACTGTCAGTGCATGTGCGAGAGTCTAAAATGTATGCGTGTTTACCCTGTGCATGAGTACTCACGCGTTTGCTTGGTAAACAGCAAAAGTAGCGTCTGGTTTGTGATGGAGAGTGGACCAATGGGAGTTCAACTCAAGATTATGAATATGTATAAGGTATAGTAATGCATGATTTTTTTCTCTGCCTGAAGGTGTTGGAGGAGACAGGATTTGACATCTCAGGGCTGATTGATGAGGATTATCTTGAAGCAACATTTAATG
This sequence comes from Leptasterias polaris, assembly GCA_037783415.1. Taxonomy (NCBI): domain Eukaryota; kingdom Metazoa; phylum Echinodermata; class Asteroidea; order Forcipulatida; family Asteriidae; genus Leptasterias; species Leptasterias polaris. The sequence goes on from JAZGTN010000054.1 coordinate 181,741, forward strand.
AGCAATTAGCAAGGCTTTATGTTGTGACTAACGTTCCCATGGAAACAGACTTTAAACCAAAGACAAGGGGAGAGATTAAGGTAAATTTTCTGCTAGATGTAAAGTTGTTTAACCATAACTGCTTCCAGGTCCTTAGAAATCTAGCCTTGGTCTGTTCCTGTACATGTATTCTTCAATAAGTGTTGTTTAAGGTGAAATGTATTATCACCTGCTTGGTGAGTAATACATTTCACTGATTACAAGATGCAAATGTTGGCAGCTCTAACTCTAAAACCCTATCTTACGTTTCTAGCCTCTTATCATATTTATAATCCACTCACCTTGAATACTCCTACCTGCTCTAAACCTGTTTGCCGTGGTGCCTTTGGTTGTACGTGCTCCCCTCCTTTAGAATTGCTCCTCTTCAACCCTAGCCACTACATTCAAGAAATTGTTTAAAACTGAACTGTATCTATTCTAAGTTATGTTCCATCTTCCCAGCTCATCAATCTGGTACCTAGGATCTGTTCACTATTGTATAGAAGAAATTGTTGGTTTTATATCAATAATAGTAGCTTTTTATATAGCGCTCATATCTATCCCTCAGTGATGCTCAAGGCGCTTCAACATTCAGTATTTTTCCTGGAGCTTCATTTTTGAAGTTTGAGACCTATTCCTTTACATAGCACCAGGTAATGGTTTACAAGGTGCTGTGGCGCAATATGCAGCCAATCAAACCAGGAACACCGGGGCTAACCCCTTCTCTTTTTGATAAGTGCACTGTTTTACGTGCATTACACAACACACTAGACCAACGGCTTTACACCCCTTCAAAAGGACGCAGCAATATTGATGAAGAGTCTTGCTTATGAACATAAGTGTCACGACCGGGACTTAACCGACACGCCACATTAAACTCAATTTTATATTTCTTCAGGATATAAAATGGTTTCACGTTGATGATCTTCCAACACATAAGAAAGATAATGCACCAAAGGTCAACCTGGGTCTGAACCCTAACAATTTCTTCATGGCCATTCCTTATATGAGGTACGTATCATCTGTCCAAAGTAGCCTGTATTCATTCTAAATTTGTATAGCTCAGACAGAACCATTCACTGGAACATTGGAGGGTACACAAATTACATATGTAACTTTCCATGCAATAAACCTCTTGCAGAACCAAGTTGATGTACAAAAGTTATCATTTTAATGATACACAATATGTAAAACTCAAAGTAGATCATCAATTGATTGGAGGATTGTTGATCACGCGACATTCATTTACCAAACCAATACACGACCTACATCATAAGCTGTGCTTTTTGATACTATTCACTGTGCGTTTCTGTCCCATCATTTTTTCACTACTGCATGCTAGACCACATTATACAGCAGTACAAAACGCCCTCTTAGTGGTTGCAAGAATGCAATCTCGTACAATTTCTTTTTTCTTATAGTTTTAGCCCCGCTCAATCAAATGACAAAGACCTACTTGGATGTTAAACAAATAAATAAATGAATATTTTGCATTCATGCAATAGAGAGAATATTTTCATTCATTGAGCAATGGAATACATTCCTTTCAACTTGGCTTCACCTTATTGAATGGACATTCATTTTTCAACTCATGAATATATTATCACTATTACAATATTCCTAAACATTCATTGTTGGTACACTTTTTTAATCCTCCAACTTTCTAATTATTAAGTATCATCCACCATGGTTTTTAAGGATAAATGCATTTTGACTACCTGCAATATGGATTGAATTTATCTACACAAGTACATAGCTACATGTAGGTCTGTCACCATACACAACCTGTGAAGTTGTGCTGTTTCACACGATTGGTCAATTTGCTTGCACATGTTACCAATGGTAGCAGGGTGAAAAAGTAGCTTTACAAAGTGTTTTCCAACAAAAATACCCAAACAGTGCAAACAGGAGAGCCTCGCCTTATCACTCCATACGTCTGTCAGAATGGCTTAAAAGTGCTGACTTGGACACGCTCAAACAAGAATCTTTGCGGCAAATCCATGGTTTACTCACACAGACCACAGGTGTGAGAAATTTGTTTTATGGAATGATTTTGTGGACTACTGTAAATAAGTTCACATTTGTTATTGATAATGGTTTTCCCGGCCAATTTCAACAAAATGTCATTATTTGAACTCTTGGCTCATTCAATTTCATTTTATAGATAATGCTCAGTTGCATCAGCATTCAAAAGTAAAAAGGTGAAAAAGTTTAGCATTCACTGGTCATATAAGATCATTCAGTTTCATTAGGTCGCAAAGATCATTCAATTTCATAAAATTGTGTGTCTTAACTTGATAACATCAATTGTGAGTAGGTAAGTAGAAATTCAACTTAAGAATGGTCAAAGTGTAGTCTTTAATCCCTTTAACCCTAACAATCCCTAACCCTACAAATTCAAACAGGGCAAAGTGTTTAATTTTGTTAGGTTAAGTACAGTGAAGTTAGGATTGGGTGTTTGATTCTGTGGGATTGTGTATCCTTGCTGACAAGTAATGGTGTTTGAATTTGATTGAGTGGGTATGGTGGATGTGTGAAATGTACATGTCTGGCATTGCTCTTTCCTCCATGGTCTAATGAGATAGTTGTTGGATTATGTTATGTTGGGTACTGTGTGATTTCACTGATCAAATTTTGCACATGCCAAGTGTACACACTCCAACAAAATCAAACAAAAAAGGCCTGTTGGAGTTTGTTAGGTTGTGTATCGTCCCCCTAAAGATTGGGTACAGTTCCCATCGCATGGTAGTATAGGCTGTTGGAATGTGTTGGGTTAGGGATGGATTCTAGTAAAAACGCTTTGGGAGTTAGGGTTAAATGAAATAGAATGACAGAAACAAATCTGATTGAGAAAAACAAAATCTTTGGCACAAAACGAAACTGAATGCATTAATAGCTAAAAATAAAAAGCGTCAATTTGAATGGGTGTTAATGAAAGTGAATTAATTTGTGCTGAAATTGGCTGGGAGAATCTAGATATTCTAACAAACTTCAACTCTGTCATGAAAATACATCAAGAAAGGTAATGCCTGCCTTCAATGTGCTTTTTATGCCCCGCCGGCGAAGCAAGCTGAAGGGGCATATAGTGTTTGCCTTGTCCTTCCGTGTGTTTGTGTGAGTAGCTATACACATTCAAACCGGGGACCTATAACAAAAGAGGACAATACTGTAGGTCCACGGTTCGGGAAAGGTCCACGGTTGGAGAACGTGTACAAAACCAATGGGAGCTGTTGCAAAAAAGTTAAAGTATAAACAAAAGAGGGACAATAGGAGGTCCACGATTGCAGGTGTTTACACACTTGCGTGTGTGTGTGTGTGCAATCATTGTCCGAGCGACTACTCAAGAAGGACTTGGCATATCAACTCCAAACTTGGTGTGTGGGTTGGTCTTGGGATCCCCCAGAAGCCTATTTTTTTTGGATCCCATACAACAAATGTCAAGGTCATTATGGCTAAAACAAAAGAAATGTTGTCCGAGTGATAACTCAAGAAGGACTTGGCATATCAACTCCAAACTTGGTGTGTGGATTGGTCTTGGGATCCCCCAGAAGCCTATTGTTTTTGGATCCCCTAAGTTAAGTGTAAAGGTCATTATGGCTAAAACAAAAGAAATGTTGTCCGAGCAATAACTCAAGAAGGACATGGCATATCAACTCCAAACTTGACGTGTGGATTGGTCTTGGGATCCCCAAAGAGCCTATTGTTTTTGGACCCCCTACGACAAATATCAAGGTCATTATTGCTAAATTTGTCCAAGCAATAAATAGAGAATGAGATTAATCTCAGCGGGGCATTTGTGTTTGTTAACACACCATTCTTGTTGTAATAATGTGTTTACAAACTTTGTCTTCTTTTGAAGATTACTGAAGAAGAAACTTGCCAAGCGAAGAGGGCAGAAAGAAGTCTCAAGGATGGAGTCTCCTTTTGAAGCTCTCACAAAGTACACCCAACCCAACCAGCCGCCTGCCGGGCCAATGATGCTGTCACAGAACACACCAAACACAAAGAAGAAGACGTCAGCCAGCCCCATTATGAATGGTGCTGATTACAAAAACAAAATGAAACAACAGAGGGTGTTCTCGAGTCAAAACCAGAGCCAAACAGATCTCTTCATGCGATTCAAGGACCCGCAGCAAGAGTTTATCGGTGGACATAGGAAGCAGGATTACCAGCGAGAAGGATCTCCTGGAGTTACACAGGGCCAAGGGAACCGAGGAAAGGGGCAAATTAATGGAACCACCAGTCCACAGAAGCAGTATCACATACTGGTAAGATATCTCAAGCTATTCATGTATCGTTTGTTACTACAGCTAAATACACACCCCTGTGGAGTTTTTAAACTGAATCGCTGTATTTTGAAATTGAAGCTCAAACGCTAAATTTGGTCATGAAATTTTAAAGAGAAGCTTCAAGGTCGCACTCGTTTTTGTTCTGCACTCACTTTACAATAGACACAGTCGTCATGCAAATGGGGAAAAGTTAACAGGCTCTAACCTCATGTTAAAACGGTGCAAAATGCCTTTTTAAGCCAAGCGGTGGCATACTGTTTCCGACATGTCCTTCCGTGTGTGTGTGTGAGTAGGTAACCACATTCAAACCGGGCACCTATAACAAAAGAGGACAATAGGTCCACGGTTGCTATCACAAAGGAAAGCTTTGTGGTCCACGGTTGCTATCACAAAGAGTTGAACAAAGGAGGGTCCACGATTGCAGGCTGTTACACACTTGGGTGTTCGCACAGATTGGCACTTGTGGGGTCCTGACAACAATGGAACAATGGACCCCACAAGGTCATTTCAATAGGAACAATTGGTTGGACCCCACAAGGGAATTCTTCAGAAAAGGGAATAATAGAACAACAATAGCAGTACCCCACAAACCGGATCTGTAAGGGTGTGTGTGTGAGCGTGTCTATCCATTCAAACCGAGGACTTTAACAAAAGGGATCTGGGTGTTTGACAGAGCGAGGCGTCTTCGCTTCGTTTTCGTGTACAAACCTAATGGGGACGTCGCTAAAAACAACTATGTCCAAACAAAGGGAGAACAAAGAGAAGTCCTCGGTAAGCGGGATTCACAAACGTGTGTGTGTGTGTGGGTAGGTATCCACATTCAAACCGGGGACCTATAACAAAAGGGACAATAGGTCCACGGTTGCTATCACAAAGGAAAGCATTGTGGTCCACGGTTGCTATCACAAAGAGTTGAACAAAGGAGGGTCCACGATTGCCGGTATTTACACACGTGTGTGAGTAGGTATACACATTCAAACCGGGGACCTATAACAAAAGAGGACAATAGGTCTACGGTTCGGGAAAGGTCCACGGTTGGAAAACGTGTACAAAACCAATGGGAGCTGTTGCAAAAAAGTTATAGTATAAACAAAAGAGGGACAATAGACCTTATGCATATGACGTCATTTGAGTAGGGCGCCCTCACCTAGAGGCCAATCCTGTGCGCCGCGCGTACAAATCAGCGCGTTTCCATTGTTTCATCATCAGTTTACCTCTAAGATGGCGGCTTGGTGACGTCAATGCATAAGGTCTATAGGAGGTCCACGATTGCAGGCGTTTACACACTTGCGTGTGTGCGTGCATGCAAATTATAACTCAAGAAGGACACAAATGCCAACTCAAAACTTGGTGTGTGGATTGGTCCTGGGATCCAAAATGTACACCTTATGACTTGGACCTTGCAGTGGTTTGATTAATGAATGCAGCATGACATACAATCCTTCAGTCAAATGTAAAGGATGTTATATCAGCAACCGGCGCCTTTGAATGGTTTGATTCCAGATACTGTGCGCCTTATAAATGTTATGTTATTATTATTATTATATAAACTAGCTCGAATTTTACACTAGACCACAGGCCCGAGGCCAGTAATTTTAGTGTTGGGCCAGTAAACTTATGACCTAACAAGTCCGATGGTCTTGTGTTTTTCAATTGAATAACAGAAACACATTATGTTCAAGTGTTGACTTTGGGTCTGATAAATTATCTTTCAATTCTATGAGTAATCAAGTATACTCTTCTCTTACTTGTCTCAGTTCTGGTTCATATAAAAGCAGTCAAATGCATGTTAAACTGTGGCAGCAATTTTTGGGTTTTTTTTTACATTTTGAATCAGGTCTTGTAAAAAAAATTCTGGTCCAGTAAAGTTTTTGAGCTACAAGCCCTGTAGTCTTGTGGATTTTCTCCCCAAATTCGAGCCCTGTAAACGCGTACAAACATGTTAAATACACCTACATTTATAGCATGTGAATTAAAGTCTGAACTTACAACAATTATTTAATATAAGAAATAACTGAAAGTAGCAAACTTGCGGGTACAACCATGTGTAAATCTCTTTTGGGAGGAGTGCTGGCTCTGAAAAGAGCCGGTGTGGTCTCGGCGTTTCGAACAGTATACTCTGCTCGTCTTCAAAGAACACATGGTTGTACCCGCAAGTGTACATTTTATAGGTTCTTCCCACACATTCACTTAATATTTTGTTGCTGGTTCACTTTTGCATTATTACTGAAATTTGTTTCACTTTTGCTTTTGTGTCAAGTATGAAAAAGGCTTTCTTTGTGATGCTTAAAGGCACCGAACATGTTTGGTAATTATCAAAGACCAGTATTGTCACTCGGTGTATCCCAACATATGCATAACATAACAAACCTGTGAAAATTTGGGCTGAATCGGTCATCGAAGTTGCAAGAAAATAAAGAAAGAAAAAACACCCTTGTTGCACAATTTTGTGTACTTTCAGATGCTAATAAAAGGCTTCATGCATGAAGTCTTTTATTATTTTAGTGAGAAATTATCTCTTTCTCAAAAACTACGTTACTTCAGAGGGAGTGGTTTCTCACAATGTTTTATACTATCAACAGCTCTCTGTTGCTGGTTACCAAGTAAGTTTTTATGCTAATATATATTTTGAGTAATTACCAAACGTGTTCAGTGCCTTTAAACAAAAAACAAAAATTATATGTAATTTAGTTTTTTTAATACCATTTTTGGTGTCTGTTACTTTTACAGAACAGAAATCAAGGAAGAATTGCAAATGACATAAACACTGGTAAGTGTAAACTTGAGCGCGAACACATCAATGTATTTTTTTAATTTAAAACCCTTTGGCAATTAATTTCTGTCTGGAAATCTTCCCATAAAATATTTTGTTCTCAGGCCTGGAACTTTATCTATGAGACGGCATTGCCATTTCCCTTTTGCAAAGGCAATTCCATTGGAAAAACATAAAGTTTATGTGAAGTTGTTGAAAGGGCAACAAGGCCAAGACCAGGGGTCGATTTCACAAAGAGATAAGAATAATCTTAACTGTGAATCAATCTTAATTGCTAAGCAAAATGTGATGTCGCATTACAAACCACTATGGTTATACTGACAACTCATCTTAAGATGAAGCTTAGTGCTTTGTGAAATCGAACCTAGGGCAACAGAGGCCATGGTCTGCATGTGCATGTAATTCAAGGCCTGCACTCAATGGTAACTCAACAATACAACCAAATGATTTTCTCCGGACATACCTTATGAAGTTTGCATGCTTGGCCTTATGTCAAGTAAGTATGTTTTGGCTATACGTAGTCAACCAAATTCAAATATTTCTCACTAACATTATTACAATTTGTGTGTCTTTGTCCCCTGAACTAGATTCAGCAATCTTGTCTAATGGAGACCAATACAACAAAAGGCAAAAGTTCAGCGTGTCTGCATTTGTGAATTTTAAACTGGACTCTGCAGCCATTATAAAGGCTTTCGATATTGGGCTGAATGGTAGAGGTAACATCCGGTAAAATGCCAAGCTTTCGTCACCCATTTGATCATCAGGTACCTTGGTGGTGGAACAACTACCAGAAGTTTGAACTAAGTCATCAGGAATGCAGATTCCTGTTTGGGTGTGTGACCTTTTTCCCCCCTATCTGCACAATTTGCTACAGGGAAATCCGGAAAACTTTTTTGTGTGATGGATACAATCAAGGAGCCAGCAGGGCTACTTGAAGGCTTGTTCCAACATTGTTGCTTCACACATGAGGATATATTGACTCAATTCACCTGGTGTCATTACCCATGATAAATCTTGTTTTCACCATTTTGGGAGTCAACATGTGTACCTCGTACTGTGCATTGTGTATATAGGCGACACGCGCACCATCTTTGCATGCAGTCGGACTCCCCAAAATGGCAGACTATGGGCAGATTGTAGCTGTGTCTGGCGTCAGTGCTATCTACATCATGTACATGTAGTGGGGTAACACAGGAAAAAAACATTGTGGAAAAGGCCTGTCATCTCATACATCATGCACAGCAGCTGGTTTGTCTCAAAGAACAGCTGTATTTCATGAGAACTTTAACAATTAACAATACTTGCCACTCCACTGGAACTGTCCAAGGCTGAAAATGCTTAATTTTATGTAGGAAACAGTTAGTATCAACGGAGGGAACTGACTGGTATCCAGCCTCTTGTTCCCTTATTTTGTACCATTTGTGGTTGTTATAAGTTGCTAAATTTACAACAGTGTCGAGTGCATGTCTCAATTTAGCTTCTCTTCTAGTTGTTGTAGGCATAATAGGAAGGTAAAGCTGCATGTTTTCTCATAGGCATTGCATCATGGATACTTGCATACATGTAGATCGTTAAAAGTGTGTATTTGCTGCGTATGATGCCTAGCTTTGTGTTTGCAGCGTCAAATAGACAACATGTGTATCTAGTCGTTTTCTCGAACGAGTAAGAAAACACTGTTAAAAAATTCATTTTTAACAAGATTTTTATGGGAATGTTTTTACAAATAGTTCTTCTTTACGGATCAACCCTGAAAAGGTAATTCATTAATAGAAGATTTGAGCTTTTGCAGGAATTGCAACATGAAAATTCTAAGGACTATACACGTTGCCGTACACACTACACAGGACTTATCGTTTAGCTTAACCTCTGTAATGTTTTTAGCCATAATGTTTGTAAGCTTGTTTCATGTTGCTCAACTTGTTGGTATAACCCCCTATTAAACTGTTAACGTGATGCAGAATTTTTTTAATTTTACCTCTAAAATGATTTAGCATTGTAGCTGGCAGTAAGAGACTTCAAATAAAGGGCCTTTTCCAAACCCTGGCCCAAATCTGGCCCCAGGCTCTGTTTGATGTACATGTAGGAAACACCGTGCAAAATGTACACTGCTCCAAAATTTATTGCAGAGCCTAAGCCAGAACTGGAGCCCAAGGCAAGGTTTCGAAAAGGCCCCCAATTTACAGAGCAACTGTCTTCTTTGAGTTGTGACATAATTAACTTTGTGCAGTTTTGGATGATTGTGTAAAATGATGACCGCATATAAATACTTGCATTTTGACACACATACTAAACAGGCCTTGAAATTCGCTCTTGAAGGGGCACAGCAATTTTCCTCCAAGGGGCTCTTCTATGAGGAAAATTTAAATTTGTATTGGAACTTTGCAAAGGGCACCACAGCAAAAGCACATGGCAATTGCTGTGGGTTAATTCAAGGCCTGTACTATGCGCCCATAAGCACCCTACATGCACTCAAAATTGTCTAACATGTCTGCATGAAAAGCAGTGACTTTTGAGAGTACATGTATATCAGTGTTGTTTGATGCTTCTCTGCCAGGTGTTAATGATGAAAGGGATCAGTACAGTGCATGGTAGCGAGGCTGATGTCATCAAACCGAGGCTAAAAGCAAAAGTAGTCTGGTTCCTTTGTAAATATTGGCATTCCATCTTGCATTTATGCAGGGAAGTTGATAAGGATTTATGGCTCAAACCCTGATAGCAGAGATTGGCAATCATAATTCAGGTGGAATATTGTGTCAAGAAATTTTGGGAAATTGGGTCAATTTGTTATTATGCAAGCAGCTGAACACTAACAGATACATTATTTTCATACATTTACATACATGAGTTCGCTGCTTTGAGAATAACAAGATACACATGTAAGGCTTGGAATTTCTCATCCTGAGCTTTCTATTTTTTTTTATTATTAGTTTGTTTTCCCTTTAGTTTTGATTTCTTCAAAAGTCCATTTGTTCACATGGGTCAATTAGTTGCTAAGGGTAAAAGTGGAAAAATCCTTATCCAAGCATCATGTGTGCCAATGCCAACTTGCACCTAATATCAAGCAACTTAAAGTTTATCAAATGAAACTTTTTCAAGATTGTAACTAGGCGCCCCCCCCTCCCGACTCCACCCACTTTAGTGCTTTCTACATTTTTATTTCCTACATTTTCAAATTGGCAGCTGCTATCCTCCCTTCAACCAGTATCCTGATACCTGGGTTTTGAAAAAAAAATTGTTATATTTTTTTTTTTTTTTGTACAGCCTGCAAGCAGCCCCTTTCATTATTCAGACTAACTTTTATGGCGTTGGTTACCAATGAAATGTGCACTCATAGTACCATTTGAAGCACAAAACTCTGTGGTAAGCTGCGCCATGAAATTGGGACCTAGTTGTGTGAAAATGATGTCTTTGTCTTTTATGAAGGATGTTGACTTCATCGATGGCAACAGTGGTAGAATTTAAGTGTGCTTGACCTCTTTATGAAGTGCATTAGTTTTAAAGTTTATCAAATACTATGTACATGTACAGTAAATTTAGTTTTGTCTGTTGCTGTTGTATTTTTACAATAAAGCGGTTTTTATTAGTATTTTTATACCCGTTGAAAAAATGTTTCACTCAAAATGTTAACAGCAATTTGTGACAGGTTGTATGTATTTTTCAAGTTTAGTTTTATTTGAAGATTACTTAAACATTTATAAGTTCAACAGTTCATATTTTACCATTATTACTTTTGTACTTTTGTACAATCCTAAATCAACATAGAGATTAGTCTTGTAATGACCCCCTTCACATCTCACTACTGTCTGCCATGCTTGACATTTTGGGAGTCAAATTGCCGAGTACGAACAATATTTTGGCAAGTGTCTTACATGGCCTGAAATGCGCACTACACTGTATAGGCCAAGAGTGAGACATGTGGACAATGACCTCGAAAATGGCGCAAGCAAGATTATAGACTCACTGTGCAAGTCTCGCGCGTATCCGAACGAGAAAACACGTCAAACGAAGAACATTATTATTTCTGAAATCAAATCTTTGTTTTAAATTATATCTCGTGACAAAATCTGAACAAAAATAAATCATTACAATTTTATGAAATTAGTTTTAGCTTTTGAAAAAAATACACAAAAGTGTGTTAATTCTTATTGAAAAAAAAATAAAACTCTGGGACAAGGATGCTTTTTTGATGTTAACTTTTTAGAAACCCCTCACGCGGATTCGTGCCGGTCAAACGGGTTTAAAATTGACCCGTGACGCAGTTTAAAGAGGATGCTGATGCCTCAACAAACATAGGGTTCGCTTTGCAATTACAGCATCTGGCGATTATAATCGCGCATCAAAAACAAGCGTTTACATAAGTTTTATGATCGGAGGCGAGCACAAAATTCTAAATTTTTTGCAATAACCGGAAGCTGAGGTCAAGTTTAATTCTCGGCTTTTCTTCGTTATATTGTTGAATTGGTTTTACTTTCATATTTTGTTATCACTTAGTATTACATTCCCAACAACATGTATAATTTTCTAGGTCATAAACTACGTTAAACTAAAATAATTGACGAAACAAAATCTCGCCCACGTAAAACTCCATATGGTTGGGACCACTATGGTCCCGGAAGTTCGAATGCGCGCGAGACTTGCAGAGTCTATTGTGACGATAACATCAGGTGAATTGGGTCATGGGTCAATAAAGTACATTATAAGAAGTGGATGGGTATACAGTATACATACTGTGCGCCTAATATTTCATAATAAAGTTACCAGACAGTTGCACTGCATGAAGAGTTCAGACTAGTCTGTTGATCTTTCAACTGTAATTTTTGGTTGGCTATTACATTAAATTCAATTTTCAGGCCTGGAATTACACGGAGAACATGGCATCTGTTGCCCCTGGTCTTGGCCTTGGTACACCACGAAAGGTTTCCCATAGACTTTAAGATTTTCCAGTGGAAGTGCCCTTTGCAATGTATGAAAATGGCTTTGCCCTCTCAAAGATGAAATTCTGGGCCTGAATTTTGTCCCTTAATATGAACACCTTTACTATCATTAGTGTAGCACAGTTCGATTATTATTTTTTTTTTGGGGGGGGGGATCCACAGGACTTGTACCTCAAAATGTTAACTGGACTAACAATATTTTTACAAGACCAGAATCAATATGGGCAAAATTTTCCTACCACAGTTTAACATACAATTGACAGTTTTTATTTGAACAAGCTTGATGACATGTAAGCTTGATGACATTGTCTTCATGGGTTAAGAATTTTTCATTTTTCAATAGAATTTACTGGCTCGATGCTAAAATCACTGGCTTCAGACCTGTGATCTACAGTAAAATTTGAGCCCTGTGTAGGTATCTTTTTACACAGATCGAATATCCCTCATCACAAAGAATGCATTATGTAAAAAAATTAAGATGTTTTATAGCGAACTACTCTACTAATTTTTAACTGTCAACACATTTTAATTAAAATACGCTATTTTATGATGTGTTCTTATTTTTTAATATCATTGTTGTGACAAGAAAAGAAAATACATTCTGTTTAATGTAAGTCCAACTTATCTTTCAACTCTAGACCAAATATTAAGAAATCCAATGGGAGTGGGATTCGTGTAGTTCTAGGTAGTGTGTATTTCAAGGAGTGAGAAACTTATTTATCTAGTGCTTTTTGAACACAAAATTAACTTAATTGAGATCTGATTGAATGTCGATGTGGCAATGTAAATTTAATGTCGATGACAGCGGCGATGTCAGATTGAGATTGGCTACAATAATTACAAATCACCATCTCTATTTTTACCAACCCAATCCTTTCTTACATAGGCATTCTTGCACAACATCTCAATACTAATTATCCATGGCATGGTTTTGTCCGGGACTGGCGCTAATCACGTTTTCCTCCTGCTTTCTCCTCCTCCAATAATAATAGGATGTCTTCTGCAGGCAAGGCCCTCGTGTTTCAAACTTCTTTCATACTTGGTTGGGGGCTGTTTTTATTCAGACATGCTGAGAAACTCATGACTGGCACCTCTGAGCAAATGTTATCTGGAATCTTGAATCACTTTCCATCCTTCCCGGCAATGCATCCCATTCCTAGATCAAGGCATCCTCTCCCCCATATCCATGCATCCTGCCCTACTTGTTTACTGTCTCTTCGGCATGGTGACCATCCCCATTATTGGCCTCAACTCTTTGTTGCTGATCGTCGTGCAACTCCGATGCAATCGCCTCTGCCTCCTCGTCGTCCTGAGAATGCGGCTGTGGAATGTTGAAGTTCGGGTCGTTAAGCCGGCTGAGGAAGGACGTCAAAAGTGATTTGTTCAGGTGGTCCGTCTGAGTTATTTCCCGCTCGTTTTGGCTTGAATTTTCGTCTTCTTCTGCCATGTCTCCTCCGGGAACTTCCAACGGTACACCATTCGGTGGGCTTACCACCGGCACCGGGCTGTTTCCAGTATTTTCAGAAGTATCCATTGACTCACCATTCGGCATGTTTAATTGTTATTTGTTTAAAATGTTAGATTATCTTTTATTTCTAACACAGCAGTACTGTACTACTGTAAAGTGTAACACAGAAACACTAAAACACAAAAGCCACATTTACTTCCGTAATCTGCACTTAAACGCAAGAGGGCGCCCTGTCAAGGTCAACGTAAAGCATGCACTACATAGGGGATTAGCACATTAATCATTATATTACATGTATTAGGGAAACCCCCGAACCCCATTCAATACGTTTCAACTCACAATCGCAGCAATCGACATCTCATGCCCCTCCTGCTGTCAATATTGACAAGTGACTTTTTCTGACGCCGATGTGAAAATCTGAGTGACAGTCACTGACACTACAGTGATACTTTTCGCTGTAAGTGTAAGCATGGCCATGGTCATGGAGTCAACAAGTTTTGGTTTCACGAGTTTCACAACGAAAGAAAAAGAATGCTTCAAAAGATTTCTCTTGAAAGAATTTCAGATGAATGAGCTTCTGTCATTGGTAGAAACCGTAACCAATCGATTGGTGACCGTTCAAAGTAAACCAGGTAGGTAGGCCCATGGAGGAAGGAATAGGTAGGCCTAAGAAGATTAAGAAGTGACATGCTTCTTCTTCCCTTTTTAATTTTAGTTGGTGATTGAAAATGTATGCACTGCCAGAGACACAACACGCGAACCCTGGATGGAGAGGTAATGGCCCTGAAGGGACATCAATTATCACGCAATGATTACATAAATATTTGCGATTATTGTCTGTGACGTGAATGTTTACATAAATATTCACTTTTACGTCCACATAATTACACACAAAAGTTTACGTAAATATTTGTATGAATATTTGCAATTGTGCCCCCGATCGCAAAATATTTAGGCATGCACGCGGTTTAGCCTAGCTCAGCTGGTGGATGGGACAAAACAAGTGAATCTCGTAAATGCCTCCTCTGAAGTTGGAGATCAGGTTTGTCTAAGTAAGACTAAGAGCCAGACTGAATGGATGGTTTAAGGACATCGCGAGTGGCTGGCGAAAAATTTCCGCTAGTTCATGAATTTATACCTGAATATTTTGATTTGTGCCCTAAATCGAAAATATTTACTTGCATTTAACATACTTCATTTAATACAAATATTTGCTATTTGGGACACAAATCGTGAATATTTACATAAATATTTACGTTAATATCTGTTTGCTGGGACACAAATAGCGAATATTTACGAAATAATAATGAATATTTACGTGAATATTTACGCAAATATTCGTTACACGGACAATAATTGCAAATATTTATGCAAATATTCACGTGAACGTTTGCAGTTTGGAACACAAACCTAGGACATTACTGTAAATGATTGCATTTATGTTTGATGTCACTTCAAGGGCCACCATAGCGAACCCCTTCTCTTAGCGATAAGTGTTCTGGGGTCTTGTTACTGGGGCCATGGAAGACTAGATACAGATTCAAGATCAGGGAGGTGCGGTTGATGCACATGTGCATTGTGCAGCTTCTGATTTATGTTTGTGACGCATTTTGACTCAGTACCACACCAAAGGATGATTTATAAGCAACTTGGCAGCTTCTGGAATTTATGGAATTTGCTGGAGTGGATAAAGAACTTTCTAGTTGCCAGGCGGCAGAGGGTGATAGTAAAGGGAGTGACATCTGAGTGGTCCTCTCCCATGTGTCTAGTGGCATCCCCAAGGTAGTGTAGTGGCTGGGGCCGATCCTGTTATCATGTGAATGACATGCCAAAGTTGTATAATAATGTCACAGATGCGGATGGGCAAGATGCCTTCCAAAAAGATCTGTAGGGTTGTCCTTAACTATTTCAGTTACTAGCCAGTGGGACCAAGCTCTTGTTATTTCACTGGTCTGCCAGCAATACACCGATCCATTAAGCCACGCCCATTTCTCATTGACCAATCACAACCGCGAAATCTGATCACCATTTGAGCCGTTTGGTGATCTTTGCACTAATGGTGATCGAGTTTCGTGGCTGTGATTGGTCAACTCGTAAGGAGGCGGGGCTTAATGGATCGATCTATTTCACTGACCAGTCCATATTTCATATTGAAGAGGGACAAAATTTGGGGGACAGAATTTCCTGCCAAACCAGCATCCTCTTGCACATTCCAACCTCTTTGCATTCCAACCGGCTTTAAAAAGCAGTGGTAAAAGTCTTAGCGTAAGAAATTAGTTTTTCTCTCTGCTTGTAAATGACTGAACAGCCTTCCAGTGTTGTAGTCGAGACTTAGCATCTACCATGTATCAAGGTTGTATGGAGGGGGAGGGTATCCAAAAGTTACGAAAGGTTCCTTACTTTTTGTTGACTTCAACAGTCAAAATAAAAATTTCTAAAATGAGGAGTACAGTACCCCCCCAGTTACTGGATCTTGTTCCTTACCTGCTCAAGTCAGTTTTGGTTTTTGAGAATCGTTCTGTTAATGTTTGTTTACACAAAAAGGAAACATTGCCAATCAGGTATCTTATTCTTATCTCAATTTTGAGATGCGCCTCTAAAATTGCCCCCAAATCACCGTTGCAAAAAAGGAGGAGAAAAAAAACCCAGGGCTACTGAGATCAAGATACATTGTAAGGGGTCACCTGAATACAAAACATTCAGTGCCTAGCAGCCCCAGGTGAGGTCGTGCAGAATGACACAAGTGCCATCCGACCTCCGGTTTTTAAGGTCGCCGGTGCGATTCTATGACAATGAGGAAGGTTGGATTTTATTTCCCATTTTAAAAGTAACCCCTTAAGCAACTGGTGGTACTCTAATTACTGAGCTTTTTCACCAATTTTTACAAAATGCTGTAGTGATGTTTGGCTGCTTTTAATATAAAATGGTAAATGTTCTTGTTTTTTTAAATTAGGCCTTAATAAAGCTTCAAAATAACGCTTCCAGACTTTGACATGTATAGACTCAACTCAGCAACTGCTAAGAAAACTTTTTGGTTAGTTTCTCTTCAGCGCAAAAATTTCCAAAAGGTTTCATTTTAGTCCTTACTGACTATCATTTATGCAACAAAAATTAAGTTTTTAATTTTAATATTTTAAAATCAAATCATATTTTCATTCTTACTGCAGAGGCCATCAAGGCAATCATCTGTTACTCTAATAATGCACTTGAGCTTCTGCGCAGAAGAAAGGTGAAAAGAGATTACATCTTTCGTTTTTTAGCATCAGAAAGTGTAGCTGTGTCGCCAACGTCTAACAAAGCAACACTCATGAGGCAGTTTTTCTGGCATTGTGGAACTCAAGCACCTGCATTTGAGGAAGCTGATGAGGTAAGGCAGTTTAAGTGATGGGTGAAGTAAATGCTCAAATTGGGTAGAGGTTCCCCTCAAGACATCAATCAAGTTTTTTCTTTTGAAATGATCACCAAAATAGAAATTATCACAAGAAGATGTTTGTGGTTTTTCGCTGTTCAAGTGAAGTGACCAACATGCAAAAAGAGAACAATACTCTCATGTAAGCTTAAATTTAAATATTGAGTAGTACATGTATGTCCAAACTCTTTTCAGAACCTAATCAAAATCAAAATTTCAATATTGTGCAACCTGAACAATAGATAGGTTGCAATATGACGTAAATCGGCCATCTTTACGGGCAATTTGGAACACACAGTCATGCGTTACGCGTGAGAACGGCGTGCAGCACGCGCACATTTCACAAAACTCATTGCATGATTGGTTAGTGAATGACGCGGCTGCGTTAATAATTTGAGCGCTTGACGCGCCTGCAAGCCAAAATGCGATTTGCCCGTAAAGATGGCGTCTACTGGGAACTATCTATGGGGTTGTTGAAAGACGTATTTTACTCCAGTGTAGCTCAAGATTGAGATACCAAACCCTCAGTACTTATTGGACAAAAACAGGTTATTTTCATACTATTATGACAGCTACAGCATGTAACAAGAGTTTCTTAATAATTAATTTCAGGCTGCTGGAGAACCTGCTGGAGAACCTAACAGAATCCCCACAACAGTTTCAAGCGTCAGGTACACATTTGTTCAACAGAACATACATGTGTCAATCAACAGCTCAACACAGGTTCCAAGAAGAACACAGGTTCCAAGAAGCACACAAGAACTTGCTCAAGAATTTGCAAAATGGTTTTACGGCAATTTAAACTCCAATGCTCAAGGCAGCCAACCCACTTCCTCTGAGTGGGGACCTCAACACTTCTGGGAGGACTCCAGACTTAAGCTCATCATCATCATCTCATCAGAAAGACGAACAGAAGTCTTTGAAGGGGCTGAACTTGTTGCAAACCGATTGAAATGTCTTGTCAGTGTTGAAGGGCTGATGTTCAATCCTAACATTGGCCCAAAGGGCACCAGCGGAACGGACGACCCCCATGGACTAGTCATGGTGAGGGTTTGTGGGACTGTTCACCAACGTGATGAGTGTTTGGGACTATTTGAGCAACAGTTTGGGCTCATCAGAGACCCATTGAAACAGAACACCTGGAAAATTAAATTCACTGATATGAATCTGAAACAGTGTGGTGTCGAGAGAATGCCAATGTTAGAGGAATCAGCCGCTGGAGTGTTAGCAATCACGTAATCAGAATTGTAACGAATCACTAGTTTTATTGAGAAGAATGTAATATTTGGTTTTATTTTACACTGATGTGTTTTAAGCATTCTTGCTAATAGTAGGAATTCCACAAGTACCTCCAGTTGAATTTCTTAATTAACAACAATCTACATTCTCAAGCAGAATCCTTGCAAGCAGTGTTATAATATTTATTCATAAAAACCTGTGACAGTTTATTCATTCTGATTGGTTGAGAGGACATCATGTAGCCATGTTTAAACGTGTGATATAAACACGGCTAGGTGTTTAAACACAGTTTGCACAACTTGGAACACACGTTCGGACATGATACGCGCCCTTCTATTTTGGGGGTCAAACTGTACACAAGAATCATAGAGTTGACTCCCAAACTGGAAGGGCGCGCATCTTTTTCGATTGTGCGTTCCGCATTGTGCAATGGATCTAGAAATTTAACGATATCGAAGTGAGCTGCAGACAACCGAAGGAGCAAAACTGTTCGATTTGTTCTCAACTTTTTATAGGTTTTTTCTATATTTTCAAGGGGAAGATATTTATGAATGGGAATCAAAATGTGTTGAATCGGCCTGGTTCTTGATAATTTTACCTCGACCTCGTCTCGGTAAAATTATCAAGAACCAGGCCTCGGCGGGTTTAAACCACTAGTTTAAAACCTCTTCACCACACATTGATTCCCTTATTATTAATAAATTTTATAACACCCCTTATAATACCCCTTGCAAGGATTCTGCCTTATGAATGGTTTAGAGCACGTCACATGATATGTCTCAGAAAGCTGCATGAACGCGACACACTATACACACAGCAAACAATGTACTATACCAATAGCAACCAGTGTGTTATACCCATAGCAACCAGTGTGTTATACCTATAGCAACAGTAGCTTCTTGGTACTGACATCTCGGGCACAAAATGAGGTGATACCTGGACGTTTTATTTTCCCTCGGCTTCGCCTAGAGGAACATAGAATGTGCTGAAGATCACCTCAGGAGTTGTAGTTTTAACCATAGCCTTCGAAGCAATCAATATTAGTAAACTATTATTCAAAGAATATTTGAAGGGATGATTGGTTGGTTTCTGTATTTAATTTGTTGAACTATTTGCTTGAAATGAGGCTAGTCTTACTTTTTGTAGCTAGCAACTTGTTTTTTCTCTTGATGTGCTGCAATAGAAATAGCCAAGGTTTATATAAATTTGTCATGCGGCATTGCTTCCTTGTTTATTAGAAGGTGAGGACTGAATATTTCTTATATTAAAGTTTCTTGGCAATTTATATTTCTTATATTAAAGTTTCTTGGCAATATATTTTAGCCCTATGGGTTTCTAGATGGCCCTCCGCTCAATATGTATTATTTTCTTCAAAGCTGTTGATTTATGACTTATTGTTTACTTGAGTGGAAATTAATAAACAAACAAACAAACAAATATACAATGTAGCAATCATAAAAACCATTTCAAGGTAAGGTCACAGTTTGGTGTTTGTCAACGTAATATTGATTTATACGCAAAAATGTCAATGAATATACAATAAAAGTCACCTTTGATTTTTTTTTCTGAATACAGTGTCTACATGTACTTGCTGAGAAGACAGCAAAAAACTGTCTTGATAATTTCAACAAGAACGTTGAAGACACAGCTGGTATAAACTGCATAACTGGGCACGGCATTCACGATTGAACACCACATAAATTTGAGAAATCTGAAAAACGATTCATGCATGAATAGTTTCTCAGAGTTTTTGGGTGAAAAAATATCAAAACCATATGAGGGAATCGTGTTTCTAAAAATATAGTATCAACAGCTGCAGTGCTTCTCGCAAGTAAGTTTTATGGTCATTAATTGTTCACAAAGGAATTGACTTCCCCAAAAGGCTGAAATGGTAGACGTGCATTGTTTGTGGTACGTTTTGCGATGTGCAAGGGGGATCTATAATGCATTGTCATCGAGAACAACAACTCTATTGTAAGCAGCTGTGTAAGATATTTTACTGTCAGTAAAAGGTTGGACTAGCTCATTTGGAAATTCGAATATACAAGTACAACCATTAACTTACTCTCCAAAATCTGTCTACATAGGCTCTTTGCCAAAATAAAGGATTCAGAAGGACTTGTGAGGGCCCCCGAACAAAAAATAACAATTACTTATCACTGGGTCAGGAATTCCAATCTTTTAAGTCTAAACAATTTGGTGTGAAGTGACATAGGAGAGCAGGATATTTGGAGGATTGAAGTCGCCTGTAGGCAAAAACAAATAAACATTTATAAACAATCTGATCAGATTGTTAGTGTCTGCAATTTTCTTTATGATTACATCTTTATTAGTTAAATGTAACCTCCAAAGCAATATTTTCCAGAGCAAGTCACACTTATTCGGACCCATTGTTATAATTTGAAACACAGTCTGGGTGAAATTAACACTTTGAAAAGAATTATAAACTGGTTTCCGAAGCCAAATTTTGAAGGTTTTCTAATGCATCTTTTCTTAGAGGTCCCAGTATCAGCAAGTGATTTGGGTTGTGAATTTTGGAAATTAATGGAGGAAAAAATTAATATATTATGAACAAATTAGTAAAGTTTTAAATTGCGAAAACAATTAACAAAAACAAACCAGAAAAAGATGAGCATTTTCCGTCGGACATGCTTCTAAATAAACGTTTTAAGAAAAAAGGAAAAAAAATGAAGCCCCTTAATTAAAAAACCCACTTCGATGGAAAATATCGGGTGCTTCTAGTTCTAATAACAAGGTGCGTTTTTTGTGTGTTGTGGTGTTTTTTTTTTTGGGGGGGGGGCCACTTATCATGGTCACTGTCGCCATTTGACTGTGGTGCACAACAATAACGGTCGTGTACGGTAATTGACCAAAGTGTGCAAGAAAAATGATAGTGACATTCGATCGAGAATGACGGTCGTATGCAATCAAACTAATCAAACCTCAACCACGAATTGAGTCTTCACACACTACACGCAACACACACGCCGCATAAAATGACTCGGACATTCGATCCTCCCTATGCATTACACACGTACACGTACACACATGCAGCAGTCGTCGACCTTGCACCATCATGGCGGCGAATACGAAGAAAAGTAGAGGAAAGGGAGACAATGTTTTGCAGCAAGAAGACGTTCTACAAGCTGTGGTCTTAGCTGATAGTTTTGATGTTAAGTTTGCACCAATCACGTTGGAGAAGCCACGGGTGAGGAAGATCACTTGATGATTAAGCTAACAAATTATCTCTTGATTATTTTAACCAAAAACTTGCTCCATCCACTCCAGATGAGATGCATGCTCCAGATGAGAGTCCATCATCATCAGAATCAGATCATGTCTGACCATCCCAGAGCACTAGTCCATGGCACTTGTTGTGGCCACTGACATGCTGTTTGATTTCATGGGTTGTTTCTAAATAAGTGAATTTTGATACAGCGTAAATTAAAGTTTGCATGCCAATTAATACTCGGCAAAAATGCAGTATCCAAACCATATGTGACAAAAAAACAAAAAAATTCCATGGATTTCAATGTAACTGGTATTGCTGGAAAGCTCTTGAATAAAACTTTAAAATGACACCAAGATCATCTTTCTATGACCAGTAATAAGGAAG
Organism: Leptasterias polaris; assembly: GCA_037783415.1. NCBI lineage: Eukaryota > Metazoa > Echinodermata > Asteroidea > Forcipulatida > Asteriidae > Leptasterias > Leptasterias polaris. The sequence continues at coordinate 203,487 of JAZGTN010000054.1, forward strand.
TTATGGTAATTTTTGTGTCGTCCAATTAGCCTAATTTGCGTCCACTGGACTTTAAAGACAATACATATATATATGTGGATCCGACTTTGTGACCGAAATTCCGACTTTTTGACCGAAAAGACCTAAAATGATAGCACCACGAAAAATATTGTTGTTTTCTTATTTCTTGTTCAATTTTCATGAATTTTGTATCATTGGAAAGCTAAGAAAAGGCTCAATAACATTAAAACTGTAATAATTTTGTTTAATCATATTTTAATTACCTGGTGAGGTGTATGAATTTGAATAAATAAATAAATAAATAAGTTGGTAATAATAATATCGTCATGTGAATGCAAGAAAGTCGTCACTCACTTTTCGGTGAAATATAGTTTTCTATTGATATTGAAAACCATGTGAAAACATACAAATCAAGCTTTAGTTCAAGCCTGAAATCAAAATAATTACATTCTATGAAAGAAATAACATTTAAAAACTATAAAAACAAAACAAAATTCAGCAAAATGGGTGCTTCTGTAAAGTGACAAAAATGCAGGCAACTTTCTTGCTGATAAAGTCAACCCTGGCTTTGCTGGGGGAGGAGCTTTTTTCTTCCCCATCTGATGAGAGAAAGAAAAGAACAGAAAGATTAAAATTAATAAAGATAAATATAAGTGACCAAAGAGATTGAGTTTGATTTGTTTCATTTGTTTTATTTCTCCCTTTCTTTTTCATGTACATTTGTCTGCACTTTGTAGAAATAATGCTTACTAAACAAACAAATATCATTTGCATTAAATATTATAAATTTAAAATTTTCATTTAAACCAACCAAACTAAACCACCTATTGTTGTATAAATTAATTGCTTTGTTCCATTAATTTGTAAATAAGCCTCGGTAGTTTTGTTCTATAACTCCACTCAAGAGATGAAAAAAATAATAATAATAATAATAATAATTTTTATAACAATTAATAAATAATTGTCTTTTCTCTATGAATCATCTATACACGAGGCCACTCAAGGAAGATCAGGTCAAAACGCATCTTGGACAAAATACCTTCTCAGTATGAAGTATTAATACTAATAGCTTGAACTCCCTACCCGACTCAGTCGTTAGGTCTTCATCCGCAAACCAATTAAAATCTCGACTCGAGAAGCACTGGTCTGACCATCCATTGAAATACAGCCCATATAATCACTAATGTTACAGTTTTCCAGTCAAGAGGGGCAAATAAGCGTAAGCTTTAAAGTCTCTACATCCAGGTAACCATTCTCAGATATCCAATTTTTAGGTCGTCCATCCATGTCCAGAAACTGAGAAAGATTGTGACAGAATGTAAGTTGTGGAAATGTGGGGGTTTGTTCCGAGTCAAATTCCTGCTTCACTTGCAACTTTAAATTTGTTGTAATCTCTTCAATTAAACCGGAGTGATTATGTACATGTAGGCGTCCCTAATGCCTGCAGTTCCACTGAGTGCATTTTCACTTGTATACTATGATAGAGACATGTCACATCAAAGATCTGTATTTGTGACCTTGATTAATAGAAATTGTCAACACAGGGCGCCCTGATAGCTTTCCTTCAATTAGCCAGTTGTGACCTTGTATTTTGCAGAAATCTCCTAAGATAATTTTTTTAAATCTACTATAGTTACAGCCTATAAAGCTCCCCCAATTTAGTCTGACTCAATGAGGTTACCCAGTTTTGTGCAGCCATTGCCTGTTGTATTACCGACCAGTTGTGGTGCCATCAATCATCTACCAACCCTCCTAGTTTTGAAAATGTCCCAATAAGGTATTTTTGTTCGTTTGTTGATTGTTACCATTGTGTGCACCCTCCAAACCCAGACTCTGAGCACCACAGGGTAATGCCTTGGGCCCTTTATTGTTCCTTATTTTCATCAACGATCTTCCTGCTTGCGTCTCCAATTTACAACTAGGCTGTTGGCTGATGGTAGTGTTATTTACAACACATCTCATTCTTCAATGACACGACTAGCCTTCAAAAAGATCCAGAGATGCCCTCCAAGATTGGAAGTCCAAGTGGCTGATGAGGTTCAATGCGAAGAAATGCCAAGTTCTTCAAACCACGAACAAACACCCATCCAAGCATCTTGCACTGTTCATGGTCACACCTTAGAGGTACTGTGCTACAATATGAAGACTCGGCCAATTACCTTGGAGTATATCTTGATTCTTATCTCACCTACAATAAACATAGTAGACACAATCATTGGAATTTAGCAAATTCCATCTGCTTTCTTGTTCCGCAACTTCAGGCATTGCAGTCGCAAGATAAAAGAAACTGCCTACACCATATTTGTTGGACCAGCAGTGGAATAAGCTAGTATTGCATGGGACACCCTAACACAGTGCAACACTAAGAAGGTGGAGAAGGTTCAGCATACATGGCTTAAAGCAGCCCGCTTTGTCACAGAGGTCTATGACAGGATAGTGTCTCTGCTATGCTTCAAGAAATAAAGTGATCCTCCCCACAGGACTCTGACACGCTCGCAGTCACCTGGCCATGATGTACAAAATTCTCTACAGTTTAGTTGACAATGCCTGGAACCAATACCTCACCCATCAAACTATATCAACTAGATGTCGCAAGCTCTGTTTTGTCATCCCTCATACTAAATCTTGTGTACACAAACTCCTTCAGGGTTTGGCCGTAACTTTTTCAGTGACAAGCCTTGCAGTAGACATGCAGCAGAATATGAATCTCTTGATGCCTTCAAGCTTGCGAGAGGGATCATCCACTGAAGTACCTCATCAACACCAACCCTTTCTATTTACTCACACTATCTGTACATATTTCCGCTCTTGACGGCATCTGCCTGTTGCTGTTATTGCTCAGACCCTTGTGCAACATACAGAGTTTTAATCCTCATACATGTACATGTGAAGATGCTTTTTTTCAGGAAGGAAAGATGAATTCATTTTAGTTTGTTTGGGCATGATGGCGCATGAGTTCACGCTGCGCAATACATGTCAGCATGAATGTTCTATTATTGAATGTCAATTATTAGCATTTTAGGCCGAGCTACCAATTCCTAGGGGAAAGTAAAAAAAATAATAAAGTCCAATATTCATAGGAAAATCTGTGCAAATGTATTGTCCGTGTGTCCACGCATACGCGTGGTATGCCCATGTACGCAGTGCAATATCTCTTTTGCAAAAAAAAACCCCAAAACAATAGGTAAACTGTACAAAGAAAACAATTGATGTTGATAGTTCCTGCACAACAGGCACAGTGCATATGTACAGAACTTTTACACAATAACATGCTTGTTTACATAGTTTAGGGGCTATTCATTCGCTAGTTCACAGAGCCGGTCTTTATATATCACAAAAAGGGCAACAACCTCTCTGACATATTAATTAATGTTATTTATTATTTCATTATTTCAGGCCTTGTTACCACTGGTAAACTGCCCACTTATAGATTACACTCTAGAGTTCCTTGCAAGTGCAGGGATGCAGGAAGTATTTGTCTTTTGCTGTGCTCATGCAGACCAACTGAAAAAACACATCAGGTAAGTTTGTCTCCACTGTGAGATCTCTCTCTAGTCAACCGGGGTCGGAATCATGTTGAGATTTGCCCATTCCTGTTTAACTTTCATTAAGTAGGGGAGATCAGTTGGAAGCACCCCGATGTCCCTAGCAACTACGAATATAGCTGAGCATTTGTCTTCCCCTATTTCTCCTTCCATGTTTTGGTGACAAGGTGATAAGCTGAGGAACAGGTTCTTTGATGTTTCTGTATGAGTGCCCTGCTAGTCTCAGACGACGCTGTTGTATTTCAGTGGATAGTTTAGGATCAATGCCATACAGTTCAGTATTTGTCATGACTCCAGTGTAGAGGATTAATTTTCTTTATCTGACACGTACATGTATGTATAAACCCATCTCAGATGATGTCATTATTTTTTCGCTCGCCATGATAGTGTACTTAAACACGCACGTCACGCACACACGTTACTAGCTGAACAAACATGTGCTACGAAACGCAACGCTGGATGGCACTACAAAGTCATATCCTACCTGTCATGCCTGTGCATAGCACTCCAGCATAGCAGACCTCCTGCATTGCTGTAGAAATGTGACATAAGTGAGAAGTGTCTATGCTATTCTGTTTTTACATGTAACATTGTGTAATTGTGATGTCTCTAGTGCACTGTACAAGTGGTGACAACTGGCAAATCTTGACACTTAATTTGCAGTACAGAAAAATGGCTGACACTGCAACTTTGCCCACAAATGACACATACCTGCTCAGATTTAATTGGAATTGTTCAGATTGTTGAGATTACAGGCAGCAAAATATCAGAACATTCCTATTTCTGACAATGACAGCAACACGATGGTGCCTCTAGATGCAGTGACACTTATTTCTGTAACTTGTCTGATGTGATACGCAGTGTTGTTATATCAGACAGAGGTGATAACCAGGGGAAGGTTTTGTGGCAGTATTTTTATTGTTCTGTTGTATAACATAGTTTTCAGTGGTTTTACTTACTTTTTTATTGTACATTGTCATGCGCCTTTGAACAGCCTTTTCTGGAATTGGCGCATTTTAAATAAAGTTATTATTATTAGGCATGATTGATGTATTAATTGTGATTCTGAAACTAATTTTTTTCTACCACCCAGGGCTTCCAAGTGGAACCATGAGAGCTCTCACTGTACAGTGACCCCCATAGTATCAGAAGGCTGCGCCTCCATTGGGGATGCTCTACGAGATATTGAACGGAAATCTGTGATCAGGTCACACTTTGTTCTAGTGAGTGGTGATCTGGTGTCTAACATGCCGCTGAAAGAGCTAATTGATCAGCATAAGTGAGTAGTCCTAGACCAAGATTTTTCCAGAAGGGTCAAAATTTAACTAGATTTTCATGGTAGCCAACAGGGCTAGTAACACAGATTGATACTTTAACATGAATATAGAATATGAATATAGAATATGAATATATATATATATGAATATAGAATATAATTAAGTTTTTTACCCTTACACCACTGTGTGTTAAGCACTGTATACTCAGTACTTACCCAAGTTCTTTGAAAAAAAAATCCGCGGGCAAATCATTCGGGTGGCATTTGAACCCATAACCTTTGCATGGCTAGAGCAGATGTCTTACCACTAGACCACTGAGCTAGCCCGATGGCTAGAGGCAGTTCAAATCCTTCCAAAAAGCTCCACATGTTCCTGTTGATGACTCGAGCCAGCCAGCTTCAAATGTTCAATCAATCATGGAAACCTTGTTTGCAGTAGTTGAACGTGTACAGCTATAAATCCGCTAGTCCTAAGCTAACAGGCTACCGGCAATTTCTACCCCTGAACCCAAGAAAATTCTACCTCTATTAAAACCAAAGGGAGAAAACTTAAATGTGATGTTTGAGTGTGTCGCTGATTTTTTGAGAAGCCATCATTATTTGATAAGCATTTTTATCAATACTTTGTTTTCAGTCTGTAGAGGTTCCATACAGTTTAGTATGTGACTAGGTACCTGATGAAATCATACACTGGCCTAGTCTTGGTAAAAGATTCTTAGCAAGTTTACAAACAATTTGAACATTTCAGCCTTTCAGGTTGTGCACAGAACTAACTGCGTACATTCATCATATGGCTGTAGGTTGGGCATACATGTATTGCACCGACCATTCACATCCACAATGGATGATATTGAACAGTTAGACAGCGCAGCATTAATGTCTCCAGATAGTTAATAAAAAGTTTCATATACAATGAAATACACACTGAAAGAATGCAGTGTCTACTTACTGAGAAAACAGCAAAAAAATGTCAAAAGTACTTTCACTCAAACTTTGAATCCATCCACAATTAGCAGCTTCCCACCACATCTTTGGCTGCAGCATTCGCGAATGGACACCAACCCTCAGAAATCTGAGAAACAATTTATGCTAAATTGTTTCTCAGATTTGAATGTTTTGGGTGTTGAATTATCCAAACCATATTTCTCCACAGGAAATCCTTTCTCAAAATAGTTTTTACTATCAACAGCTGCAGTGCTTCTCACCAAGTAAGTTGTTATGGGCATTGATTTTTGGAGTACATGTACTTAACAATCTGTGACCCACCTTTAAATCTGGTCCAGTTCACAAATTATGTTAAGATGTATGTGTTTTCAGAGAATCAGGTACCATAGGAAATGATGAGACTGTAACTATCTCTTTATCTTACAGGGAGCGATTTAGGGCTGATAAATCCTCCGCGATGACGTTAGTCTTCAAGAAGGCATTTCCTGGTCACAGAACACGGAGTTTAGAAGATGAGATTGTGGTTGCCACGGACAGCACACAAAGGATACTCAACTATCAGAAAATGCACGGCAAGACGAAAGCCAGGTTTCCCTTGGTGAGCTGTGTTTAATGGTTTAATCAATTAACGCTAACATCTTAAACCTTTCTAATTAAAACTGAAGGTGTGGCTTGACTTTGCGATTATTTTTAAACCAAGTTTTACCTCTGTGGGGTCGATCGCGTCAGTTCGTGAAACCTGCGACGAATAACCAAATGTATACCCAGCCCTTAACACACCATACCTTTTGTGAAAGCCCTAATCATCAGGAAGAATTTCATCAACTTGATGTTTACCTCTTCATTGAGAAGGTTTGACATGTTTACGTAGTCTATTGCAGCCAAGCTAACTATGTTTTTAGGAAAGTCTACAGATTTAGGTAACCATTTAGTGTTGGATTGCATTAGATTGAGAGAAGCTCCTCATGAAATAACCCTTGAGATGAAATTATTCACGATGGATCATACTTGGTTAGCTCAAATATTATTTTGACTGGTTAACATTCAGTAGTAACTGCTTAAACAATAGAAAATGCAGAAAAAGGCAATGGTACAGATTTGGTTATTGCTCTACTGCCAAATTAATAGATCGATCCATTAAGCCCCGCCTCCTTACGAGTTGACCAATCACAGCCGCGAAACCCGATAACCATTAGTGCAAAGATCACCAAACGGCTCAAATGGTGATCAGATTTCGCGGTTGTGATTGGTCAATGAGAAATGGGTGTGGCTTAATGGATCGGTGTATTGACAAAATATCCTCCAGTGATATGTTTAGTTGTTCAGACATTTCAAGGAATTTGTGCCTGAAATGAAAAGAACACTAAAGATTTAAAGAAAGGGTGTACTTTTGGTAATTACTCCAAAAATCATTGGCCATCAAAACTTCATTTGTAAGAAGCACTGCAGCTGTTGATAATGCATAACATTTTGAGAAACAATTCCCTTCTAAGGAATGTGGTTTTAGAGAGAGGGATTCAAAAACATTTCAATCTGAGAAACATTTCTCAGATTGTGTTTTCCAATTATGGATTATTCTTCCTGCGTGGACATAACTGCTCCAGGTATTCAGTGTTATCTCAAAAACGCTACCACCTTTTGAAATGAAATTTTGTACATGATTAAAACAATAGACCTGATGCATATGACGTCATTTGAGTAGGGCGCCCTCACCTAGAGGTCAAAAGGAAGATGTTCATTGGTCAGTCCTGTGCGCCGCGCGTACAAATCAGCGCGTTTCCATTGTTTCATCATCAGTTTACCTCTAAGATGGCGGCTTGGTGACGTCAATGCATAAGGTCTATTGAGCGGTTCCAAAAACCAGATGTATACTTTAAACAATGCTTGGACGACGCATATTGTAAACACCTGTAAAATATGTATTGGCTCGTAATAAAAAGTGTCCTTAGTTTATCAACTCATTGTTTTGATATGAATGCTCAGATTGTACTCTGGAGATTGAATTAATATCTGGACGATTACTTTGGTTCCCTTGCAGAGTTTATTTGAGGAGAATTGTCAGATGAGTCTACGATATGACCTGATGCACAGCCACATCAGTATCTGCTCACCTAGGGTCACCGAGCTGTTTGTTGACAACTTTGACTACCAGACTATGTCTGACTTCATCCGTGGGGTCCTTCTCAATGAAGAGGTAAACATCAAGTTGATGGAATTGTTCCTGATGATTAGGGCTTTCGCAAAAGATATGGTGTGTTAAGGGCAGGGCATACATTTGGTAATAGACTGTGCAAGTCTCGAGCGCATTCGAACTTCCGGGACCATAGTGGTCCCAACCATATGGAGTTTTACGTGGGCGAGATTTTGTTTCGTCAATTATTTTAGTTTAACGTAGTTTATGACCTAGAAAATTATACATGTTGTTGGGAACGCAATACTAAGTGATAACAAAATATGAAAGTAAAACCAATTCAACAATATAACGATGAAAACCCGAGAATTAAACTTGACCTCAGCTTCCGGTTATTGCAAAAAATTAAGAATTTTGTGCTCACCTCCGATCATAAAACTTATGTAAAAGCTTGTTTTGGATGCGCGATTATAATCGCCAGATGCTGTAATTGCAAAGCAAACCCTTTTCATTGCAGTCTATGGTGTTGAGGCATCGGCATTCCTCTTTAAACTGCGATACGGGTCAATTTAAAACCCGTTTGACCTTCACGAATCTGCGTAAGGGGTTTCTAAAAAGTTAACATCAAAAAAGCATCCTTGTCCCAGAGTTTTAATTTGTTTTTAATAATAATTAACACACTTTGGCGTATTTTTTTAAAAAGCTAAAACTAATTTCATGAAATTATAATGATTTATTTTTGTTGTTCAGATTTTGTCATGAGATATAATTTAAAACAAAGATTTGATTTCAGAAATAAAAATGTTCTTCGTTTGACGTGTTTTCTCGTTCGGATACGCGCGAGACTTGCACAGCCTATTGTCAAAGACCAATATCCTCACTTAGTGTATCCCAACATATGCATAAAATAACAAACCTGTGAAAATTTCGGCTCAATTGGTCATCAAAGTTGCAAGTAAGAAATGAAAGGGAAAAAAACCCTTGTTGTAGAATTGTGTGCTTTCAGATGTGTGCTTTCTAAGAAAGGCTTCATGCCTGAAGCCTTTCTTAGATTCAAACTTTGGATGAAAACTTACTCTTTCTCTAATACTACATTACTTCATAGAATGTCATTTCTAGCAATGTTTTATAATATCATCAGCTCTCCGGTCATTAATAACTTGTGGAGTAGTTACTAAAAGTGCACCCTGCCTTTAAAATCAGTTTTATTTTAAAATCTAATTTGAGAGCTTAAAAGATCTGTCCTTTTTTCACAGAATGTTGCTTTCTACCTTAACACCTTCTTATTAAACTGATTCAATAATTGCAGTCCTATTCTCCCTTATTTTTTATTAGTAATAAAATAATAATTCCAGAGTCATATACCTATTTACCAATAATGGTACTCAATGAGCTTGAACACAGAGGAACATTTTAAAGAAATTTTGAAATTTTGAATTATGAGACGGGGTTATGTAGCACCTTATAATGGTTTTTAACCCTCCTACTGATACACCATTCAAAACCATTCAAAATTCACTAACGTTTACAACCCAATTGTTTTTGTACACACATGGCAGTACCATTTGACCTGTATTGATGATAAGCTGTGTCACCATTCACAACCATTCAAATGGTTTTGAGTGGTGGATACACTGCACTGTGGTATGCCCCCAAGGCTAAATGGTTTTGAATGGTGAATGTACTGCACAGTGTTTATCAGTTCAGAGGAAAACACTGGCACTGTGTTTACAAAAACATTGTAACCCTAATTGAGTTCAGCTGACCTGCCATTCAAAACAATGCACTCAAAATCACCACTCCAAGGGCAAACCATTCCACCACTTGAAAGTATCCATACTGGGCTATAGATAAGCTGACATACCATTTGAAACCATTCAGGGGGTCTACTCTATACACTGTTAGCTCACCACTCAAAACCATTCGACCAAATGGTTTTGAATGGTCAGTCAACTCAATAACAAATTGTGTTGGCAGTAGGAGGGATAAGGTGCTGCGGCGTATTCAGCAGCCACTTGGCGATAATTGTAACTGGGTTCATTTACGTACATTACACAATGCATGGGACCTATGGCTTTATTTCCTTTCTGAAGGACAATAATGGTTACGTTTCTTGCTTAAGGACGCTAGTGGCGAGACCGGCCAGTATTGTTTTGTTAAATGAAAGAGAATGGGCTTGCAATGACCCTTTGCATGCATGTCACACACAATGACTGTACCAGGCTCACCATTTGCATGCATGTCACACACAATGACTGTACCAGGCTCACCATTTGCATGCATGTCACACACAATGACTGTACCAGGCTCACCATTTGCATGCATGTCACACACAATGACTGTACCAGGCTCACCATTTGCATGCATGTCACACACAATGACTGTACCAGGCTCACCATTTGCATGCATGTCACACACAATGGCTGTACCAGGCTCACCATTTGCATGCATGTCACACACAATGACTGTACCAGGCTCACCATTTGCATGCATGTCACACACAATGACTGTACCAGGCTCACCATTTGCATGCATGTCACACACAATGACTGTACCAGGCTCACCATTTGCATGCATGTCACACACAATGGCTGTACCAGGCTCACCATTTGCATGCATGTCACACACAATGACTGTACCAGGCTCACCATTTGCATGCATGTCACACACAATGACTGTACCAGGCTCACCATTTGCATGCATGTCACACACAATGACTGTACCAGGCTCACCATTTGCATGCATGTCACACACAATGACTGTACCAGGCTCACCATTTGCATGCATGTCACACACAATGACTGTACCAGGCTCACCATTAATTTGCATGCATGTCACACACAATGACTGTACCAGGCTCACCATTTGCATGCATGTCACACACAATGGCTGTACCAGGCTCACCATTTGCATGCATGTCACACACAATGACTGTACCAGGCTCACCATTTGCATGCATGTCACACACAATGACTGTACCAGGCTCACCATTTGCATGCATGTCACACACAATGACTGTACCAGGCTCACCATTTGCATGCATGTCACACACAATGACTGTACCAGGCTCACCATTTGCATGCATGTCACACACAATGACTGTACCAGGCTCACCATTTGCATGCATGTCACACACAATGACTGTACCAGGCTCACCATTTGCATGCATGTCACACACAATGACTGTACCAGGCTCACCATTTGCATGCATGTCACACACAATGACTGTACCAGGCTCACCATTTGCATGCATGTCACACACAATGACTGTACCAGGCTCACCATTTGCATGCATGTCACACACAATGGCTGTACCAGGCTCACCATTTGCATGCATGTCACACACAATGACTGTACCAGGCTCACCATTTGCATGCATGTCACACACAATGACTGTACCAGGCTCACCATTTGCATGCATGTCACACACAATGACTGTACCAGGCTCACCATTTTGGTAGTCAACAGAGAAGCATGTAATTGCCGTGTCACCTAAAATTTGCACTACACTGTATAACACACAAGGACATTAGCTCCCAAAATGGCGCAACCAAGATTATGACATCCGGTGATTTGGGTCAATTTGATACAACTCTATTCTTCATGCACACCAGCGTTCTCTCTTAACAGTGGTCCACTGGCCAGATGCCAGTTAAAACAGCCAAGGATCGTCAGAATTCTGTCCCACTCTAGTCCGGCTGGTTAGTTGATCATTGCTTGCCACTGCTACACGTAAACCACTGATTGTTCATATTGCTTACAAATCACATAGTCCCATGCTAGTATATGTTGAAAAGAAACCCAAATTACGGACCATTGCAAAAGCTGTTGGACCAGCAAAATGACAAGTTAACTGGTCCTTCTGGCTATTTGCTGAAAAAGTAATAGGCAAACCCTGCACAAACCATGCTGTCGGACTTTATGGATGGTTTGTCTATGAAATTGATTTCATCAGCTTTATTGAATTTACCTTTTATATATAGCTATTCATTCATCATTGTAGATTGAAGGCAATAAGCTTTATATTCACATCATAGAAGAGGAATACGCAGCTAGAGTTACAAACCTACCAATGTATGATTCTATTAGGTAAGTAGTGAGCAGGGAAATTTACTCCCAAAAAGGGTTAGGTCACTTTTTTGTTTTTATGCTTTTTAGCATGTCACAGCCAAGCAGTCTAGTGCATTTGGCTGAAGTTGTGGGAGAAAAGTAATTAGGGTGTGGGTTCAAATCCCTGGCAAGACTTCTGTTTTCTTGAAAAAGGATTTGTTTTATGTTAACATCATTGGAAAGATCTGATCTTTCTCTTTCCAATGATGGTAAGCTTGGGTATGGAGTGTGGGTTACCAGTCAACTCGCCCCCCAGCAAAGTCGCCCACTACAAAGTCGCCCCCCAGCAAAGTCGCCCACTACAAGGTCGCCCCCCAGCAAAGTCGCCCACTACAAAGTCGCCCCCCCCACTTACAAAGTCGCCCCCTGTCAAAGTCGCCCCTCACAAAGTCGCCCCCTGACAGAGTCGCCCACCAACAAAGTCGCCCCCTAACAAAGTCGCCCCCTGACAAAGTCGCCCAGTGTATGGTTGAGCGACGTAAAGCCATAAAAATTATCACAAAAGTGAGGGCGCTTTTGAATATTTTGAAACAATTTATTAGCACTGGGTAATTTAATTCAGAAAACTGTCTATGTTGGATTCAGTTTTACATAATATTAAAAGGCCTATTCAAAGTTGAAAAAAAGAGTTTTCTCGAAAAGACAAAGCATTCGCCAAGCCTGGAATCTCAAATGGTTGAATCTAAACCGTTAACAAAGGGCGCCCTCACTTAGTGAAATCTTCTTGGGCGACTTTGTTAGGGGGCGACTTTGTTGGTGGGCGACTCTGTCAGGGGCGACTTTGACAGGGGGCGACTTTGTGAGGGGCGACTTTGACAGGGGGCAACTTTGTAAGTGAGGGGGCGACTTTGTAAGTGAGGGGGCGACTTTGTAGTGGGCGACTTTGCTGGGGGGCGACTTTGTTGTGGGCGACTTTGCTGGGGGGCGACTTTGTGAGGGGCGACTTTGACAGGGGGCGACTTTGTAAGTGAGGGGGCGACTTTGTAGTGGGCGACTTTGCTGGGGGGCGACTTTGTTGTGGGCGACTTTGCTGGGGGGCGACTTTGCAGTGGGCGACTTTGCTGGGGGGCGAGTTGACTGGTTACCGAGTTGACTGGTTACCGGAGTGTGAACATGGACAAAACTACAGCTTTTTATCAAATGGCCTTTGTGCTCAGGCTTGAGTGCTTTTTTGTGTGTTATCTTGGGCGACTAAAGTCGCCATTGGGGCTCAAGCAGGGTATAGTGCACAGTCGACTAAAGTCACCATTGGGGCTGAAAGGGTTAATGTATGTTGATCTGGCAAGCTGCTGACCCCAAATGATTGCATGACCTCACCAAGCATGAACGCGTAAGCACAAGCTTTCATCTCTCCTATCGTGCGGTCTGAATCAATGTGTCTGTAACAACCGCGGTACCAGATCTTGGACTCTTTGAAGCCTGTGCTCGGAGCTGTTCCAACACCTTGTGTTACTTCCTCTATGGTTAGACCATCTAAGATGGGTAGTTGTTTCTATTGCCACTTATTCCATGCATTCCATGCATATTCCATCTACTTCAGAGATTCCACCAGAGTGATTAGATCCTGAAGGTGTTTCTGATGTATGACAACCACCAAAGCCAGTCTCTTCTCAGAAATAGTGAAATCACATTAAAAGTGAATATAACTGAAACATTTGCATTGATATTAATGTGGTATATGTTGAGAAATACTTAAATTGTAGGCCCTCATTAAATAATTTGATTTGTTTCTTTCCTTCCAGTAAGGATGTCATTCGGAGGTGGTCTCATCCAATGGTGCCAGAAAATTTGACAGCTGAAGGTGAAGGCTACAAGCTTGGCAGGCACAATGTATATTTAGCCAGTGATGTCACATTAGAAAGGTAAGTTAACTTAATTGCATTTATATGCCTTTAATTTGGGGTTGAACAAAGACATTTTAAATAGATCAGGACTTCAACCTACAACCTCCGGATTAACGTGCTGGCACTCTACCAACTGAGCTATCTAGCCCTGACAAAGATATTGGCAAAATAGGCAGGTTAAACCGGAGGTCACAGGGTCAAGTCCAGCTCTAGTCAACTTTTCTTTGTACAACCCAAAACTATTTAAACATTTACCCAGTCAGTTCGCTTGTGGTTTATTAGTTGATATATCAAATAAAAAGTAGCATTTCCTTGGTGATCCCCTGGCTGCTTCTTCTCAGGTTGTATCCTAAACTTGGGTGTGATCCCTGGCTGTACAGTAGCTCCAGGTTGAAGGGCTTTTGCCGGCACCCACGAACAAAGATGTCGACAAAATGGGGATACCGCAAACATTAGGGCTAGAAAGCTCAGTATGCAGAGTGCTGGCACGTTAAGCCAGAGGTTGCAGGTTCAAGTCCTGCTTTAGTAAATTTTTGTTTTGTTCAACCCCCAAGTATTTAAAAATTAATCAGTCAGTTTTCCTTGTGGTTTCATTGTGAATGCTGGTTAATTTGAAGAAGAATGTTCATAAAAGCAGGAAAGCACAGACCCGATCCTGATGATTGGGCTGTAGTGTGATATTAAAGTAATGTGGTAGGTAGAGAAGGATGGAGGAAGGGAGAGGAGAGTGAAGAGGGGTGCAAGAGTAAAGAGAGTGTCTGTATCTGTATCTGTATCTGTTGGGTACTGTAAACAAACTACAAAATGATTTGGTGAAGATCAGATGGGAAATATTGCAACTGCATGTAGAGTGTGGACATACATGTAAGTTCCATGGATGGAAAGGGGATGACAGAAAACATGGGAAAACTGTAGAGTGAAGGCAACAAACAATTTCTAGAAAGCGCCAAGAGACATGGCTAGTATTGAAATTCTATTGGTGACTAGTGATACAAAAACGTGGGGGAACAGTGTACTGCAGTTTGGAAGGTAGTGCACTCTGCTCTACCAGCCAGGCTCCTAGTGGATGATACCCAAGCCTACATCCTTACCAATTGTGAAGGGGTAACTCTGTTTTAGCCCCAGGAGTAAGTGGCAACGTGCCTCTGGTGACAGTTGATTTGGGTCGATAGCCCAAATCAGTCAAGTGTAGCCCTTGCACCAACCCTAAGAAATCTGAGAAACGACTCATGCATGAATCATGTCTCGGATTCAAAGGATTTTTGGTGAAAAAATACCCTAACCAGAATCCTTTCTCAAAATAGTTTATGTAAACAGCTGCAGTGCTTCTTACCGAGTAAGTTTTTGTGGTCATTAATGTTTGGAGTAGTTATCAATCTATGACCCTACTTTAAGCAATGGTGATTGTAACAGTGTAGCATGCTTTGGGATGTCAATGTTTATGTGCACAGATAGACTGGTTTGTACCAATCGATTTTGGGGCACTTTCGGATTTCATTCGTACTATTTATCTAGATAACATTTCAAAGTTCACTGTTAAACCAGCTAATGTAACATGGTGCCTTTCTTTGCTGAATCTGCTTCAGAGGTAGTATTCTACAGGAAGATGTCATCGTGGGTCAGGGAACTACCATTGGCACTAACACCTTTATCACACATTCAGTTATTGGTAAAAACTGTCAAATAGGTGAGTTAAAAAAAGAGTTATATTTCCCGAGGTAATTTTACATGTATGAAGAGCTTAGAATTTAATTCTGGATAAAATATTTTTATGAAGAAAATTTGTATCTTGGGGTCATCTTTGGCTTCAGTGTAATTCTAAGCCATTTATTCTACAAAACTTCTACCAGAGATTTAAAATCAACGTGCCTCCAAAATATTGAGTTATCAGTGCTTCTTTTCATTTGATGCCTTTTCATGATTTGAATTTCACACAGTTCTCAGACTGCCCGTTGCTTGTGTTGCCCTAGGCTCAGATCCATAAAGCCTGTAAACAGATGATGCAACCCATAGCAGACTTTCTGTTTCATAGCTAGCTGCCGCTATTCAACAAACAACATAAAAAGGCAAGCTGACTTGCCAATGGTTCTTGTAAACAGATGACTGATGCACAATGTAACATCCATTGATGTTTAGAGAGCACACTTTGATTCATGTGCATTTTTCTTCTAGAGTAGGCACACAAGAGCTTCATGAAATTGGGCCTCGGTATTGGCCTTCATTTGTTTAAAAATTCCCCATAAAAATCCCTCATTGAAAAATCATGATTTTTTTAATAGAAATGCACTTCATTCCCTCTAGGTGAGAATGTCAGATTGGATAATACATACGTATGGGACAACGTAACAATAGAATCTGACTGCAAGCTGAACATGGCTGTTTTATGCGACAGGGTTTACATCAAAGATAGCGTCATTGTAAACTCTGGGTGTATTATCTCATTTGGGGTACGTTTTAACAGACTGCTAAATAACCCCTTTTTCCCATGTCTTATCTCATTCGGGGTAGGTTTTAAAAGACTGCTATATACCCCCTTTCCTTCCCATGTTTATCTCATTTGGGGTAGGTTTTAAAAGACTGCTAGAAACTCCCCTTCTCCTCCTCGTGTGTTATCTCATTTGGGGTAGGTTTTAAAAGACTGCTAGAAACTCCCCTTCCTCTCCTCGTGTGTTATCTCATTTGGGGTAGGTTTTAAAAGACTGCCATATACTCCCTTCCCCTCCCCATGTCTTATCTCATTCGGGTAGGTTTTAACAGACTGCTATAAACCCCCTTCCCTTCCCATGTTTATCTCATTTGGGGTAGGTTTTAAATGGCTACTACACACTCCCGTTTCCCTCCCCATGTCTTATCTCATTCGGGTCGGTTTTAACAGACTGCTATAAACCCCCTTCCCTTCCCATGTTTATCTCATTTGGGGTAGGTTTTAAATGGCTACTACACACTCCCGTTTCCCTCCCCATGTCTTATCTCATTCGGGTAGGTTTTAAAAGACTGCTATAAACCCCCTTCCCTTCTCATGTTTATCTCATTCAGGGTAGGTTTTGAATGACTACTTTATACTCCCGTTTCCCTCCCCATGTCTTATCTCATTTGAGAGAAGGTTTTAACAGACTGCTATACACAAGTTAGCCTGTGTCTTGCACTTCTTGCTTGCAAACTATTTTGTTTTCCCCTCCTGCCCCTAACCCTGCAAACGGAAATGTCTACTTCTGCCACTGCTCCCATTATTTTTAACAAGTTGGTTTCTATCTCACTTTTTTATTGAAGGGTACATGTAACAATTCAGAAGTAGAGCTTTAAAAGGACAAACAAAAAAAGATGAAAACAATTAAAATATTTTAATTTCTTTTTCCAGGTCAAAGTTGGGCCCGGTGTTACCCTCCCACCAGGCACACTCCTTACAAGATACCCCCCTGGCCACAGTGTATTTGACCAGGAACACAATAACTTAGACCATACCATGCAACCGATTGGGGATGTTCCAGTGGATGCAGAGGTTATTGGGGATGGGGGTGAAGGGTATGTGTGGATTTCACCGCTAGATGAAGATGAGGAGGAAGAGGTCCTCAGACAGCAACTGTTAGGTACAACATCTAGTTAAAAAGTGACCTCCAATTTGCTTCTTAATCCTGTCCTTACCCTAGGCCACTCTAGTCCACGGCACTCATACCCCTCTTCCTTACCCTAGGCCACTCTAGTCCACTGCACTCTACCCCCTCTTCCTTACCCTAGGCCACTCTAGTCCACTGTACTCTTACACCCTCTTCCTTACCCTAGGCCACTCTAGTCCACTGTACTCATACCCCCTTTTCCTTACCCTAGGCCACTCTAGTCCACTGTACTCATACCCCCTCTTCCTTACCCTAGGCCACTCTAGTCCACTGCACTCATACCCCCTCTTCCTTACCCTAGGCCACTCTAGTCCACTGCACTCATACCCCCTCTTCCTTACCCTAGGCCACTCTAGTCCACTGCACTCATACCCCCTCTTCCTTACCTTAGGTCACTCTAGTCCACTGCACTTATACACCCTCTTCCTTACCATAGGCCACTCTAGTCCACTGTACTCATACCCCCTCTTCCTTACCCTAGGCCACTCTAGTCCACTGCACTCATACCCCCTCTTCCTTACCCTAGACCACTCTAGTCCACCGTACTCATACCCCCTCTTCCTTACCATAGGCCACTCTAGTCCACTGTACTCATACCCCCTCTTCCTTACCATAGGGCACTCTAGTCCACTGCACTCATACCCCTCTTCCTTACCATAGGCCATTCTAGTCCACTGCACTCATACCCCTCTTCCTTACCATAGGCCACTCTAGTCCACTGCACTCATACCCCCTCTTCCTTACCCTAGGCCACTCTAGTCCACTCTAGTCCACTGCACTCTTACACCCTCTTCCTTACCATAGGCCACTCTAGTCCACTGCACTCATACCCCCTCTTCCTTACCCTAGGCCACTCTAGTCCACTGCACTCATACCCCCTCTTCCTTACCCTAGGCCACTCTAGTCCACTGCACTCATACCCCTTCTTCCTTACCCTAGGCCACTCTAGTCCACTGCACTCTTACACCCTCTTCCTTACCCTAGGCCACTCTAGTCCACTGTACTCATACCCCCTCTTCCTTACCCTAGGCCACTCTAGTCCACTGCACTCAACCCCCTCTTCCTTACCCTAGGCCACTCTAGTCCACTGCACTCATACCCCCTCTTCCTTACCCTAGGCCACTCTAGTCCACTGCACTTATACACCCTCTTCCTTACCATAGGCCACTCTAGTCCACTGTACTCATACCCCTCTTCCTTACCCTAGGCCACTCTAGTCCACTGCACTCATACCCCCTCTTCCTTACCCTAGACCACTCTAGTCCACTGTACTCATACCCCCTCTTCCTTACCATAGGCCACTCTAGTCCACTGTACTCATACCCCCTCTTCCTTACCCTAGGCCACTCTAGTCCACTGCACTCATACCCCCTCTTCCTTACCATAGGGCACTCTAGTCCACTGCACTCATACCCCTCTTTCTTACCATAGGCCACTCTAGTCCACTGCACTCATACCCCCTCTTCCTTACCCTAGGCCACTCTAGTCCACTGCACTCATACCCCCTATTCCTTACCATAGGCCACTCTAGTCCACTGCACTCATACCCCCTATTCCTTACCCTAGGCCACTCTAGTCCACTCTAGTCCACTGCACTCTTACACCCTCTTCCTTACCATAGGCCACTCTAGTCCACTGCACTCATACCCCCTCTTCCTTACCCTAGGCCACTCTAGTCCACTGTACTCATACCCCCTCTTCCTTACCCTAGGCCACTCTAGTCCACTGCACTCATACCCCTCTTCCTTACCCTAGGCCACTCTAGTCCACTGCACTTATACACCCTCTTCCTTACCCTAGGTCACTCTAGTCCACTGCACTTATACACCCTCTTCCTTACCATAGGCCACTCTAGTCCACTGTACTCATACCCCCTCTTCCTTACCCTAGACCACTCTAGTCCACTCCACTCATACCCCCTTACCCTAGGCCATTCTAGTCCACTGCACTCATACCCCCTCTTCCTTACCATAGGCCACTCTAGTCCACTGTACTCATACCCCCTCTTCCTTACCCTAGACCACTCTAGTCCACTCCACTCATACCCCCTTACCCTAGGCCACTCTAGTCCACTGCACTCATACCCCCTCTTCCTTACCCTAGGCCACTCTAGTCCACTGTACTCATACCCCCTCTTCCTTACCCTTGGCCACTCTAGTCCACTGCACTCATACCCCTCTTCCTTACCCTAGGCCACTCTAGTCCACTGCACTTATACACCCTCTTCCTTACCCTAGGTCACTCTAGTCCACTGCACTTATACACCCTCTTCCTTACCATAGGCCACTCTAGTCCACTGTACTCATACCCCCTCTTCCTTACCCTATTTTTATTTTTTATTTATTTATTTTATTTCAGCCACATCCAACAGCGCAAGCGCCAATAACAGGATGGATAAAAACATTAAATTACATAAAATAGCACAATAAAATTATTTAAACAAACAAAACAAGACCACTCTAGTCCACTCCACTCATACCCCCTTACCCTAGGCCACTCTAGTCCACTGCACTCATACCCCCTCTTCCTTACCCTAGGCCACTCTAGTCCACTGCACTTATACACCCTCTTCCTTACCCTAGACCACTCTAGTCCACTCCACTCATACCCCCTTACCCTAGGCCACTCTAGTCCACTGCACTCATACCCCCTCTTCCTTACCATAGGCCACTCTAGTCCACTGTACTCATACCCCCTCTTCCTTACCCTAGACCACTCTAGTCCACTCCACTCATACCCCCTTACCCTAGGCCACTCTAGTCCACTGCACTCATACCCCCTCTTCCTTACCCTAGGCCACTCTAGTCCACTGTACTCATACCCCCTCTTCCTTACCCTAGACCACTCTAGTCCACTCCACTCATACCCCCTTACCCTAGGCCACTCTAGTCCACTGCACTCATACCCCCTCTTCCTTACCCTAGGCCACTCTAGTCCACTGCACTTATACACCCTCTTCCTTACCATAGGCCACTCTAGTCCACTGCACTCATACCCCCTCTTCCTTACCCTAGGCCACTCTAGTCCACTGCACTCATACCCCCTATTCCTTACCCTAGGCCACTCTAGTCCACTGCACTCTACCCCCTCTTTCTTACCCTAGGCCACTCTAGTCCACAGCACTCATACCCCTCTTTCTTACCCTAGGCCACTCTAGTCCACTGCACTCATACCCCCTCTTCCTTACCCTAGGCCACTCTAGTCCACTGCACTCATACCCCCTCTTCCTTACCCTAGGCCACTCTAGTCCACTGCACTGACTCATATCCCCTCTTCCTTACCCTAGGCCACTCTAGTCCACTGCACTCATACCCCCTCTTCCTTACCCTAGGATCTAGTCCACTGCACTCATACCCTTGGCCACTCTAGTCCACTCTGGGCGAGTTTCCGTGTCTATTTTATGTTTATTTGACAAGGATCTGTGTGTGAGTTATGTAAAACAAACATTGAAAGCATTCCTTTGTATGTATTGTGGCAGAATAAGATCACTCGGTGATTGCTGGCGTTTTCCATTTTACTTGGATTAACTTCAGGAAATGGAACATTCCTCCCATCCTAATCAGAACTATGCCCCCCGTGAGATAAAAAACAAAATGCACAAATGAAGGGGTTGATATAACCCTCTAAATCATGTCTTTGCCCCTGCTTGCTGCCCCCCCCCCCTTGCAAATGAAAATGTTTTGTTACGCCACTGATTATTTCAATGGCAAATTACTTAGGTTGGATTCGAACTCCCTAACTTTGCCATTCTAGAGCAGAAGTGTTACAACAAGACCACCAAGGTCGCCGGGTAGCTAGAGGCACAGTGGGTACCGTAATGATTTTGGGTAACATTTTGTTATTTGGTTTGAATCTTGGTCAGGTTTAAATATATCCGTTGAGGAAGAGGAAACAAGTAGCTTGGAAGAATCTGACGATGAAGATGAAGACAGGCTTACCTCAATCTCACCCCCACCAGATGATACTAAATGTAAGTTAACTCGTACGTAGTCATAAATGTATTAATTTAAGTTTTGCATTGTAATCCAATTCATTGGGAACTTTGGAGATCAAAGTTAAAATAGATTCATCAGTTGGTCAGTTGGTATCCCCAACAAATTGCCTTTCTTGAAAGCAAAGTTTATTTGTTTTTATTATCTATTCCTCTTTTAAATATTCCCAAGTTTTCATTTCATATATAAGTGAACTCTTGCACGATAAGGAATCCTTATTAACTCTTTCAGTGCCAAGGTCTTACATGTAAGATCTATTTTTTACTTATGTATTCCGAAAGGGCCATTTTATCATGTATGATCTTATTTATGTACTAAAAAAGTGTCATCAGTTGTACATGTACAACCCGTAATAAACATGTTATCACAAGAGGGCATTATCACTCAAGAATTACTATTGACTTTGGGATGTACCAAGGCAACACAAATCAGCAAGATACATTTTGTGTGGTGAGAAAGACTTATTTATTAATCTTTTTATACAGAATTTAAAAACAAAAATCAAAAAGCTGGGCCTTTTAGATTCTAAAAAGAAAAACCAATTTGGAAATGAAAACGAATGCCTCTGTTACAAACAGTCAATTTCTGTACCTAATACCCTTTGAAAAATCCTTTCAAATCACGGTATTCCGTGTGTATAATAAACACCAGTAATTTTATACCACTAACAGCTACTCGTTGTGCCTCCCATGCATTGGCGATAGAACTTCTG
This sequence comes from Leptasterias polaris, assembly GCA_037783415.1. Lineage (NCBI taxonomy): Eukaryota > Metazoa > Echinodermata > Asteroidea > Forcipulatida > Asteriidae > Leptasterias > Leptasterias polaris. The sequence goes on from JAZGTN010000054.1 coordinate 225,656, forward strand.
ACCTTTTAACCTTCGGAGACGGGCATTGTAATTTTTTCTTATGGTGACCATGTGCTATTTTTAGGCTTTTGTCATGTTGAGATCGCACTCTATTTACAGCTGTTTGCTTTATTCTAATCGCATGTTTAGAACTCAAACTTCAACTTGTCAAACTTCGAGGGCGGTTGCAGGCGGTATGTGGAGTAATAAGCAGGGCAGTTGCAGGCGGTATGCTTGCTAAAGGGCTAATATACTCAAAGCATTTTGAAATTGCTTTGTAGTAGTATTGTTTTCATATTCTGCCCCCTGTTTCATAATTGGACTTCTCTGGATGTTTTTTTTCTCTTCAAAGCCTCAGCTTTGGCTCTAACTTAACGCTCCATTTGATGTTGGAATCACAGTGCAAAATGCATGTGCTTGTATACACATCAACTTATGAGGTTTAACACCCAATTTGTCCCTATCCCACAGTATTCTACAATGAAGTCGTAGACAGCTTACAACGCACTGTAGACGAGAATGTGAAGGTAGAAAACTTAATTCTAGAAGTCAACTCTTCAAAGTACGCCTACAATGTATCCATGAAGGAGCTTAACCAACTAGTAGTCAAAGCCATAATGGAGATGCCCCACCTCAGAGCATCTGTCCCTCTAACGGCAGCTCAGTTACTACCAGCGCTCAAGAAGGTAGGCCAAGAATGATCACCAACATCCCAATTATTGAATTTAACTTCACTTACATTCATTAGGATCTTAACCAGTTAAAGCTGGATGACGTGTTAGCACGCCCATTTTTGTATATTTGGTTTGTGGTAACACCATGTGTATTATCTACATGCTGGGTAGATTTTGTTCTTTTTAGAACTTGTCTTGCTTTTTATTCTACTGATGCGGAGTAGATTTATCGGAATTAGGGAGACTTCTCAGGTCTGAAAAGAACTGTCCTGCTCATTAACTACTACCTGGGCCGGGCGGGAGGTAGGAAATCGGCCAGGTCTACTACTTTTTCGTAGTGGATCGAGGGGACTTCTCGTTATTAACTTTACTGCTGCAGAGTGAGTTCTTAAATTATTGGTCTCAATGTTTCGACTAGCTTGCAATAGTCATCGTCAGGAGACTGTCAATTTTTCCCTGGTTGCCTGCTGGAGGTTATAATTTGGTTTTTACCCTTACACTGATGTGTGTTAAGCACTGTATACTCAGTACTTACCCGAGTTCTGTGAAAAAAATCCACAGGCAAATCACTCGGGTGGGATTCGAACCCCGACCTTTGCATTGCTGGGGGTTGTTACTTTTGTATTTTTGTGTCACATTGGACGACCAACAACAAAGATCGTCTGTACTTTCCATTATGGAGCGTGTACAGAGTATACACTCTCACCATTAAACACTTCACTCAGAAATAATGCTCAAATTCTGTCCAATTTCACGCCTTTTGTCCTTTTGTTGTAAGAAGATGATAACATGGCATCAAGAGGCTATATTGTGTTTCATTGTATTTGTGCTCAATGGAGATAAGTCTGAGATGACCAAGATTCCATCCTTGGTCCCAGCTATGGGCCCAAATAGTGGCTGTGTCTCACGGCTAAAGTTTTTGTATTCACATTGCTAGAATATGGTATTTTCATGAAAAAGAGAAAAAAAAATAAAAAATGCTTCAAACAGAATATTTGTTCTCTTGGCTTTGTTAAGTCATGGTTTCATTGTGCCAGTGGAACTCTAAAAAAACAAAAAATTCTAGCAATTCCGAGAAAATATGGGTAGAAGTGAAAAAAGTGCCGATCACCAGCTTTAACTGGTTAGGCACAATAGTAGGTATTCAGGGATATTTGAGTGAAAAGGGACGGGCAAATTCTTTCTATTTTAGGTAATTAAAAGCGTGAAGAAACATATAAATTTGTGTCTCAAGTGAACTGTTTCCCAGCTCAAAGAAACTAAACAAGTAAACTAAGTGTTAGTTTTGTTTTTTCTTGAAATGACTGTGGGAAGAACCACTCTATGTGGAAATTGTTAGGTTTTTTGTATGTTATTTGTAGATATTTACAGTTTAGTTGCTGACTGTTGAGTTTTGTTTATCATTCACTAGCTGCTGAATAAAATGCATCCACTGTTTCAGAATTACATCAAGAGTGCTGAGTCACAGCTGGATTGCCTCGGAGCCTTAGAGGTGGGTAAACATTAGATTGGTACCCTGTCTACAGGGAAAGTCTTGTTTTTACAAAACCTGTTGTAAACGCTAGACTGGTACCCTGTACGCATGTGCAGAATTTTCTGCATCGAGGGCCCTTTTTGAAAACACAGCTGTGGCATAGGCCCCAGCTTAGGGTCCATCTGTTTGAAGCCTTGTAAGGAAAGCGCATGTTACTTAATCATTGACCAAGCCCAAGCATAAGCCTTAGATTTGAAAAGGGTCTATGAAGAGCCATTTCAAAGCATTAATAGCATTTGATCTCTATCTTAATATGTTTATGAATTTTGGTTGTCTTTCCCTCAGCTTCAGAATTGCTTCAAATATCCTGTTTTCAAAATTGAAGTTTGATTTAAATTGAAGGGCCATGTCACACATGGCAATTTACCAGCAATTATTTCTAAGTAATCTCCAGCAAGAAGAAAACACATTCACATTTAAATTTTGACATACATTTTTGGGGGTGGTAAGAAATATAAGAATGTACCATGTGTATCCAGTGCTGTTGGTTGCCTCCTGAATATTGTGTAACAAGGCCCAAGTGATATATTGGGAAGAACGAGTGAAAAACAATGCTTTCCTAACAAACATTTGTAATAATGACTTTGGTTTCATTTACATGTACAGGAGTACTGCCTGACAAACAATTCTACTGCTACAGTTCTTCCTAAAATCCTACTGCTGTTTTATGAAGCTGACATTCTGGGCGAGGACATGATACTGCACTGGTACAATGCTCCCTCAGTGTGTACGACAGACAGTGAAATCATCACAGCAAACAGGCAACAAATTAGAACTCGGGTAAACTTTAAATTGTACCGTCAATTGGGCTTCTTGTAAATATTTCCAATTGTGATGATTATTTTGGATCAAACTAGGGCCTAAACTAAATGACCAGCTGTGTTGAACAGGCTGCTATCGATGGAAGTGGTTGTAAATGAAAGAATAAACAAATCTGAAGAAGCAGCTTGCATGCTGGGTAAAATTCCATCCAAAGAATAATCCAAGGAATCTTTCTAACATCACAAATCTGCAATTAAAACAAGCAACATTTTACATGTGGTGCACTTTTGGTAACTCTTTTGCCCAGACCAATATAATGAGATGCAATTACTTTAGTGAACTCGAGGTTTTCATGGACTTGCGGGTTATGAAATGTACACAGCCTGAGCACCAAAGACAATTTCAAGTTTTAGCGCACTAAAAAATACCGGTCTTTACTTTGTGTAAAATATTTATTTTTGATGCCAGGTTAAACCATTCATCAAATGGCTGGAGGAAGCCGAGGAGGAGAGCGATAGTGATTGAGAAAGGTGACCATAGCAACGACAAGAACATAAACCACAACAACTTGGAGCTGCACATAAAGTTTATTCGGCAAAAGAAATATTTCTCTTATATTTTTAACATAAAAAACTTCAATGCCTTGTGATGTTCAGGTTATTATTTTTCAAAAGCTGGTAAAATTACTGCTCTAGATAAAGTTGTGCTTGGATTAATATACATCTTGCCTCTGAATTAACTGTTTGCAACATTTGATGGTCTTGTATTATTGCATGACTCAGCTGAGTGGTCCTGCACACCAATTGTGGCCAAGTCGTCAAACCTAAGGCTGCAAATCATGGTCTTTTATTCTGTTGATTCACGAATAAGACTCAAACTAAAACTGCCTGCTATCACTGAGGAGTATTATTGTGTAATTCCCAATTCAAGACCTTAGTCCTTTTGTCAGACAAACAATTATCATGAGAGATCTCTTAGCAGCCATGTTTACCTTTACATTCAACAAGGAAGACTAATATTTGGCCGATTCACGGTGAGCACAAACCACATTTTCTTGAAAGAGAAAAACAAATCCTGTTTTCTTCACTTGTGTTACTCATGGTTACTATATTCTCATCAAGAAAATTATTCCAGAAATTCTGAAAGTTAATCCTTCAGATGAGCATGAAAAAGATTCAGAAGCCCCAGGGTGTCATGCAATTCCACTCAAACAATGCTACACTCTAGTATTATGGGAGACTTTGACGGGCAAGGTGGCACCGGACTTTCCAGTTACTTCCACAGTGCGCACATTTCCCAAGAACAATGTAATAACAAAGTAAGTTTGTTGCCCTCCAGCATTCCCAACAGTCTCCCATTTTACTGATTACACTGGTGATATAAACTGTGATAGGACGAACGAATAAAGGCCAGTTGAGGTTTCAATATATTTATCTAGTGTGCAATTTATTCAGGTACAAATATAAACTAAAGTACATATGTCATTTTAGGTAAAAACGGGCACACACAAGCAAACTTATAGCAAAGTAAATTATATCTGTGTTCCATTGGCTGTTGCTAAAATGAGATTCAAGAACACAACCTAAGCTTTTTTAAAAGCCTGCCTTTTGCCCCCGGTGAGGTCTCTGTCAACTATTCTTTAATTTCCTAGTAAAGTCCTGAAATTTATGTGAACCCTTATGAACTAAACATACAATACTTGGTCTTTAAAGGCACTGGACACGTTTGGTAATTACTCAAAATATATATTAGCATAAAAACTTACTTGGTAACGAGCAACGGAGAGCTGTTGATAGTATAAAACATTGTGAGAAACGACTCCCTCTGAAGTAACGTAGTTTTTGAGAAAGGGGTAACTTCTCACTAAAATAATAAGACTTCATGCATGAAGCCTTTTATTAGCATCTGAAAGCACACAAAATTGTGCAACAAGGGTGTTTTTTCTTTCTTTATTTTCTTGCAACTTTAATGACCAATTCAGCCCAAATTTTCACAGGTTTGTTATTTTATGCATATGTTGGGATACACCGAGTGACAATACTGGTCTTTGATAATTACCAAACATGTTCAGTGCCTTTAACCATCAACAGCGCAAGTTCTGTTTACATTGTATTTGACTTGCACAGTCTATTGCAGACATATATGTTACCTTCAATAGACCCGACAACAGCGCCCTCACTGAGGAAAAAGGAAGACTTATCAGCCAAGACTTGTGACAGGTGAATGTCTCTATTTGATGCCAGCGATGGCGTTATATGCAAAGGGTCTATTGAAATAAGGTTCAGTGGTATCAAGCTTTACAGGAAAGAATACACTTGCTTTAAAAATCCACCCATTTTGTAGGTGTACAAATATAACCCAGCCAAGTATTACAAATGCTGGTCCAATTCATACAGAGTAGATTTGAATCAAGTACCACTTTACTGCAGTCTGAAAGCATAATTAGAGCTAAATATACCAAAGTAAATGTTCTATTTCACTGTACATGTAGATCGAACAGTCCTACAAAACTGAAACTATAAGCAAAAATGCAATCTGAAGATATTTCGGTGGGAACCTTTTATACAGCTTCATCACATCCCCATATCAATATTCATACTAATAAATAAATCATTCTGTTTCATAATTGCTCTCTTGATTTAAGTAAATATCATTAGGAGAAATTAAACCCATTTTGTTCACCATCTCACAACACTTCACTATTGCCAAACAAAAAGCCATCAACTATTTCCATACTAGGCTAAAGTTTGAAATGATTTAGTCCTACATAGGCCAAGTTTTTAAATTTTAGGGCCATTCAGAATGATCAAGAAATCTATTTTTGTAAAGTGTTACCACCCACCCACCCAAAATTAAAATGTTTTAATATTGAAAGGTTGTTCATTATAACCTATACACTGAAGAACAAAGTAGTGCCTCAAATGAAGCTGATATTTTAGATCAATGCTCTCCTGGCTCAGGAGTTTTGTTCAATGGCTCAGGAGTTTTGTTCAATGGCTTTTCCTGGCTTTCAACAGAGAGTTGAAACAGTAGAGGAACATCGTCTCCATCGGGCACAGAGGCCAGCTATCAAAACACGGCTGACCAAAAGTTTAGACAAACGATCCGACAGAGGCCACTGGGTATTTTGAACTGTTATCTTATCTTGGGTTTTTTCTTCTTTTTAAACAAGAATTTGTTTCTACTATTTTAGTTGAGAACTGAACTGCAACTTGTTGTTATTTCTTTTTTCATTATTTCTTTTGACCCATACACCTACAATTAAAAAAGACATTCTTAAATCTTGATTATTCTGAATGACCCCCCTTAGCTACAAACAAAACTGTATGAAGATACATTTTTCTCCTATATGGGAGCGTTAACAAATTGAATAAATTTAAGTAAGAAATACAAATAAAGTTGTCTTTCTTACCCTGAGCTGATAAATTGAATTCAATGATTTCTAATAACAAACTATTTGTTTTGAAATTCTCCAAACATAATATTCCCTATAGAGAATATAAATACAACCATGCACCAACATTTCTATTATACACAAAGTCATAGGAATGTCATAATATAGTACATGTACGAACTGAACTACCATGTGTATAACTCCAGTGCTCGGGTCTGCTACATTTTTTCGTTCAAATAATGTCAAATAAACTACAGAACCAAAAGTGCAAAAGAAAACAGAATTGATGTGACGTTAAATATAAACAACAGAGCGTTGACGTTCTGATAAATACATGTACATGTAGTTTGTTAGTTTACATGAAAGCTGATTGAATTGCTTATTAAAAATAAGGATACATGTGTACGAGACTATGCACATACAAAAGCAAACTCTTAATTAAATTCATTTCTGGAAGACTTTAGTGTATAAAAAATATTTACTCTGACCATGGTCGGACTGTTTGGGGGGGATATCTAGAACTTTGTTAAATCCACATGGTGGTGACACGTTTCAGTTTGGATTGTTTAAACCGAGTCGGCTTAACCTCTTGCGGACGGATGACAGCTATGGCCGCGGCTTGATAGAAGGTTAGGGTGTCGGGTGACAGCTATAGCCGCATACTGGTTGCATACTTTCTATTCATTATGCACCTGTGGTTTCTGAGGTTGCTGGCCGGTTATTATTGAAAGACCAACTCTCTGCTGCGAAGGGAAGAGTTTGCTGAACCTTTCTTGGCCCTGTATCATGGATCTATTCATAGAAATTGCCCTTTTGTTTGTGTTTGAATAGATTGGTATTTTCGAGTGAAAAGCTACTGCAACATGTGGCTCCGTGCTTTTCACACGGGCTGTTCATGCGATGAATACGGGCTATTGTTTCGGTAATCCGCGCTATTGTTCAAGGGGTTAAAGTGAAGTAACAGAGTGCCCTTCTAGTAGGACTCGGTGTTTGCTAAATGATCATATTTACCCATATCTAACAATTCTAGCCAGTTTATGCCAAGCTCAATACTGCTGCTAAATAATACACACTTGCAGCTGAGTTGTAGGAATGTATTCATTTGATAGCAGTACTGATTGAGAGACACTTGATTGCTTCCATCATGGGGTGACAGGTATGTAGCCATTCAGCCCTTTGACCTTCCTTCTCTTCCCCACTGTTTCAATGTGGAAGCCGATCTGTTGCAGTTTATCATGATCTAGTACACGTCTACCGTCGAAGGCAAATGCTGGCTTCAGCATGCTGTTGTAAATCGTCTGATAATCCAAAGTCTGGAAACAAAAAAGAAAGAAAGAGAATGCCAAAAACTCAGAATCAAGAACGGCATTTAATTTCCCTCTCCTCCAGCCCTGGTAATATTAGCAGGAACTGTTGACCAATTTTACTAAGTTCAATGATTATCAGCCATACACAATTTGTGCTTGGAATACAAATTTTACAAGTCATATTTTCCTTGAGGCAGCTCTGTGAAATTGGTCAGAGGCAACTATATACCCAAATCAGAGGTCATGGAGAGTCAAACAATGGAACATCTTAACACCATGCACTTTAAAAATAATTGAAAAAGGAAAGAAGACCGAAGAAATAAAGTAGGCTGTCACAACTCGCTAATGAGAAATACAACATCGCAGTCGAGTTTATCCATTCAGGTGACCGGAGTAGGACGCTGGCCACAAGCTCGTTCGTGAGAAAAAGTCTGATCTGTGACGCCATACATCTACCACAAAGCCGACACGCCAAGACCGATAGTGTGTAGGCAGCAGCTGGTAGAGGGGGTGGAAGGACACGTTCATGACGGCGATGCCGTTTAGCATCTGCGTCTGCTGCTCTTGCCACTTCAGCTGCAGCAGATCCAGCTTGAACTGCAGCTCACCAGGCTGTCCTATCCTTAGCCGTACTTTCCCATTGTTGGACATTAACACCAGCAGCCTTGAGGAAATGGGAGCTTAAAGGCCTGACACGCCCAAAACTTGCTGTTACAATTTTACAGTAAGCTCTTCCAAAGGCACAATACTTCCTTTCAAACAAAGAAACCTTTGATGAAACTAAAAACAACTTTGATGCACTCACCACAAATTCATCCCATTCAGTGCAAATTACTAAGGCATGAGTGTCTTTGATGGCCTCGTAGGGGCTTTTGAATATAGTCACCAGCCGATCCACTGCAATGAATACAACAAACGAAAATAAATAACTAAAACACATTTTGTTTACTGAGGAGTACTATAATCCTTTAGTTAACAATAAACAAACATAATAAACCTGTGTAAATTTCTTTAATAAAAACAATATTTTGTGCACATCCCTTTGCACACTTATTTGATTGCTGCAATGTTGTCATTTCATGTATACATGTATATTCCCCATAACTCAACAGTGCGCAAATGAGAGAGCATTCCAAAATTAGAGAGCATTTTAACTGTGTTTGATTTTTGCTCCCTGATGTTTTTAATCTCCTTTTAATCAAGTTTTCTTGTTTTGCTCTGCTTGTGGCTCTATTTGTCTTTTTATCCTGTCTCCTTAAGTGAGTCACGTTTGCTTCACATTTTGTATTTTGTTTTTTGTATATAACTTGGTAGTAGATGATTTTATTGGGTCCGACACATCTACGATGACAGGGTTTTTAAAACTTTTGTCTTGACCCGGACAATTTTAAATGTATAATGTACTTTTGTCAGAAGATTTAAAATAAATAACTAAAATAAAAAAATTCAGAGGCAAATTTTACAAACTCTGGTAGAGATCACTAAGATCAGTCAACCAACTGCAAGAATCTTACTTCCCCAAGTGTGATCTGAAACAATGAACATTTTTTGGGAAACAAGATCTTTCCACTCCTTTTTGAAATGATTGCTCCTCCATATCCTCACACAAACAAGGACATTTAAACATAACACCCTGGGACTCAAACCACAACAAAGGTTTCCTGGGTGGAACTACACAATATTCAAGTTCAAGATCCTCACCATTGAATACCAGTCTATCAATGCCATAGCACCTAGGGACCTACAAGAACTTGTATTTCCCAACAATCCAGTGCATCCAGTGCACCAACTGCACTCCACTGATGCTCACATGTGCCTTGTGTCTACATCTGCTTGGCTAACATAGCTAAACATGATAGAAACTTTGGTCACAGTAACCCCCCCCCCCGCAATGGAACAGACCACCAATAACCCTAAAAACACATTGCGTCATGTCAGTGCCAAAAATTAATAGATGTTAACTTTGCATCGGGATAAAGAATATAATTTATTTTTTTGCTTTTACACTGATGTGTAAGGGCAAAAAGAACCGACCCCCCAAAACAAATATATATTCTTCATACCCCAATGCAAAATATTAACATCTATTAAATTGTTGAGGTATCGCTTCTAAAATATAGGATTTGAACTGCCTCTAGCCACCAGGCTAGCTCAGTGGTCTAGTGGCAAGACATCTGCTCTAGCATGGCAAAGGTTGTGGGTTCGAATCCTACCCCAATGATTACCTGAGAGGTTTCTTTGGCAATTTCAAACTCGGGCGAACTATAGGAGATACAACATTTTTGCACTGGCACGACAATTGGTTCCTCAAAACTGCACTCTCTACTCAATCTTATCACTACTTTTCCACTTTCGAAGAGCAGGAACAGTCGTTTTTACTAAATACTAGCGCTATATAAATCATTGTTAGCATAATTATTTCGCTAAAAATGTCAACTGTATGAGAGATGACTTGAAATGATAAAGCAAAGAAATTGACTTTAAATTAGGCACAAAGACATACCAGCATTGGAGTCGAAAATAGCAAAATCTAATTTGTTGACTTGTCACCAGGATTGAGGTCATTAAGAATAACTACTGCCCTTGCTAGAGGTCAATAACATATGAATACTGACCTTTCTTTGGGTCTTCACAAATGCTTGGATGCTTAAGCTCACTCAAGATCTGTTGTGGGACGACCTGTGGGTCATATATGTTCAAATTAGCACCTTCCTCCATCAGAAACTTGCACAGATAGATGCTGGACGACTCCCTGTTATGAAACCAAACCATACCAACTTGACTGTTACTGTCTGTGTGTGATACATGGTACAATGTTAGGTATACTTGGTTCATTAGAAATTCTGGCAAGAAGAATTTCAAAATCCAAATACTCCACGCAATATAATTACTCAACACAAAAACATTCCCAACCCCCTACAAAAAAGGTTTTATAATTAAAAATCAAAATTGCTCAATTGCAATCGAAAAGCTCACTGATTATAAAATGTATACTAACTCCAACCCTCCGGGAAATAGTTTTGTCTACTGTATCGTTGAGATTTAAAAAGCATTGGAAGATCCCCATTGCTTATTTCGAATGCTAAAATCTAAAAAAGCCTGAAATAAAGACCTTGCATAAAAAGCCAAAGTGGTTTTCTTTGTTTTTCAATAAAACATGACCACCGAGGTGGGTTTGGATGATGTTTATGTAAAACAATATCAGAGAATGTGACTTGATAGTATCTGCCAACAATAAAATGGTTTTTTTTCTCCTTAAAAACTCCTGCTAGGTAACCTTTGAGCTTGTTACTAACCTTGTGTCTCCTGTATCTTTCTTAAAGGCAAAACCTAAGACTGCTATTTTCTTGTCTGTTACCGTGTTGAACAGTGAGCTGATGATCTTGTTTGCAAAACGCCTTCGTTGAAGATCATTCATAGCAATGACCTACGACAGACACAGAAAAGAAAATCAGGAACGTATTTCATTAAATTTGTAAGCGGAGATTAGCAGAATTTCTATTTCGGAACCACTGCTACCAAAACAAAACTCCTGAACACTGCCGGAAGATGTGAGTGCAGATGAGTATAATGTAACAATGCAACCCATTTGTTAACTTGAACCCACACTGTCAAAATGTCTTCATGGTTTATATTAAAACTACATTTTGTGCTTTCACAATTTGTTCTGCTTGAACAAGGTGATGAAATTGGGCTTTCTTCTGATATTTCCCAAGGCCTGGCCTTTGCATATCTACTATGTTGGTGTACATTTACCTGGTGCCAGTAGGCAGCAACTTCTGGTAGATTAAGAGCTTCACAAAGATACACCAGATTCAGAACATCTTTCTGGAAACAGCTGCCACCGAACCCTGCAATAGATAAAACAAAATTGATATCAAATCATGTTAGTACAAGTAAAGCATACATATCATCATTGTTTTCACAAAGCGACGTATGTGTCAATTTTTTTTTTTTTTTTTACAAATTATTGAAATATTTAAATTACAGTTAACACTTTCAGCAAGTTACAGGACCTAAACACCAACAGTTTCATAATTACACAAATTAGCATGAACGACATATTACTAGATTTGTAATTTTGGTTTTTTTCACAAGGTGGCGTATCACAATTCGTTGCTGTCCACTGAAATACATTAGCGCTGGCACGGAGCCAAAGAGCGCTTAGTACGACTTCTGCATTTTCAAAAAATTAGGTATCTGTTGACCTATTTAAGATGAATGTTTCCATTAAACACGGAACTCAATATGCGTAGGTTTGTACACAGCACTTTGTGTGCAAGTCTTGAATGTTTTTTTTCCCCCGTTTTCAGGAAGGTTTATTGGTAACTTTAAAACAGTTGCCAAGGTTGAAAACATACTGACAGTTCTTTACGAATAAAGATTTTGGTATTAAAAATAATAGTAAGCATTCTACAAAACAGCAGTTTGAACAATATTTAAGCTTAAACCGCTCTTTTACTCAAAACAGGGAATTTCGGCTGTGGAGCACCATGACCGTCACTGCATGAAAACACTAACGATAGTTTAATAGTGAATGTATTGAAAACTCTGGTAAAACTAATAATAATAATAATAATAATAATGGAAATTTATAATGCGCCGGTATCCATCAAAAAGATGCTCATGGCGCAGCGAGACACATTAAAAATCTAATATCACAATCATGGAGTTTTAGTCAGTTAATGAGATTTCATCAAATGTGTTTTAAGTGATGTTTTAAAAGTTGCAAGTGATGGCGATAGCTTGATGTGTTCCGGTAACTTGTTCCACAAGGTTGAAGCTGCTGAGGCAAAGGACCTTTCACCCCACGATCTCTTGAAATGAACTTTCGCTAGAAGGAGTTTGTTGTTGGATCTCATGAATTCACGATTTGAATGATGCCGTTGGACTAGGTCGGAAAGATATGATGGTAGCCTGCCTGTAGTGGAGCGGTAAACATACATTAAAATTTTGAAGCATATCCTGTCCTTGATAGGTAGCCAATGCAGTTTCCTTAAGACTGGAGTGATGTGTTGACTTCTTTTAGTCTTAGTGACAATCCTAGCAGCTATGTTCTGAAGACGAGACAGACGATTCAACTGATTTTCCGGTAGTGAGTAAAGTAGTGAGTTTCCCATATCAAGGCGGCTGGTGACGTAGGCGTGGATGAGCTTTTCTGTTGCGTCCTGGGTGAGGTATTTCCTGATGAGCCCGATGTTGCGTAAATGCATTGACGAAATCCTACACATTGAAGATATGTGTGCTTTGTGTGACATCGTGGAGTCAAAAATGGCTCCCAGATTCCGTACTTCAGATGATGCGGGGACATGAGAAACTCCTATACGGATATGTCCAATGTTAATTTTGCTGCGATGTTGTTTTGAGCCAAATATGATAAATTCAGATTTATCATCATTCAGCTTCAAAAAGTTAGCTGACATCCAGTCGCGGATTTCATCAATGCACTGCTCCACTTGATGAATGGCCAGTTCCGCTTTCTTTTGGTCGGGATCAAAGGAAACGTAGATTTGCGTGTCATCAGCGTAAAAGTGGTAATGGAGGCTGTGCTTGCGGATGATGTTTCCAAGAGGACCAGTGTAGAGTGAGAACAAAACTGGTCCAAGGACGGATCCTTGGGGAACACCTGATGTTAGGGTCGTTTGGCTTGAAACTTTGTCTTGAATTTGTACTCGTTGCGAACGGTTGGTGAGGTAGGACTGGAACCATTTTAATGCCATACCATCTATACCAAGTTGCTGAAGTCGTTGTAGTAGTATGTGGTGATCAACAGTGTCAAAAGCGGATGATAAATCAAGAAGAACAAGTGCAACGAGCTTTCCATTATCCATGGCAGTCAAGATGTCATTCTGAACTCTAACCAATGCAGTTTCAACGCTGTGATTTGCTCGATATGCAGACTGACATTTGTCAAGAAGACTGCGTTTATGAAGAAAAGAGGACACTCTGGCAAGCACAACACGTTCAAGCAATTTGGAAACAAATGGGAGGTTGGAGACTGGGCGGTAATTCTTCAATGTCTCTGGATCGAGGTTGGATTTCTTAAGCAGCGGTCGCACAATGGCTGACTTGAGTGATGAAGGGACAATTCCCGATGCAAGTGATTGGTTCAAAATGTGAGTTAAAAATGGTGCAAGTGTGTCAGCACATTTCTTGAGCAGGTCAGTCGGAATCGGGTCGAGGCAACAGGTCTTGGGAGGAGAATGAAGTAGTATCTTCTTAATCTCGTAAGAAGATGCTGGCTCAAATAAAGTTAACTCTGTGGATGGAATTGCGGAGCTCAGAAATTCTTCTTTAGTTGATGCAGTGCTAGGGAAAGTGTCACGTATATGTTGAATCTTCTGAGTAAAGAAGTCGGAAAATCTGCCAGCAAGGTCGTCGGCAGATTTCATTGAAGGAAGCTTAGATGGTTTTTTGCGGTGTAGAAGTTGGTCAGTGACTCGAAACAGCTGCTTTTGATCTGATGAGTTGGTGATGAGTGTTGAAAAATGTTGCTTTTTCCTATCGCGGATGAGGTAATTAACAAGGTTCCGTTGCTTGCAGTAAAGCTGACGATCAATTTCAAGTCGAGATTTACGCCATTTTTGTTCTAATCTCCGTCTTTCATGTTTAGCGTCAGTGATGTCTTGGCTATACCAAGGGGTGTTTGGACGTAAGCGAATAGTGCGCTTTTTAGCAGGGGCATGGTCGTCAAGTAGAGATGATAGAACGATATTGTAGTTATCCACGTTGTCTGAGATGGTAGTACTATCCGAAATGGGGAATATATGGGAGTTACCGATGCTAGCACTGAAGGAATTGATGTCAATACTGCCAAGATTTCTGGTGGTAACAGTCTTGGTCGGAACACGTGGCTTCTGGAGAGAGAGCTTACAGATTATTGCATTGTGGTCCGAGATTCCCTCTTGAATGGAAATACCGGAGACTGGTGAATCATCGCTGGCTCGTGTTATTAATAAATCAAGGGTATGTCCGTCTTTATGTGTAGAACGCGTAATATGCTGACGAAGATTGTTAGAGGATAATAAATCTAAAAACCTATTTGCATCAGAGTTAGCAGGATCATCAACATGAATATTGAAGTCGCCGGCAATGATGAGTTTAGATGAACTCAGGACATAGGAGTCGAGGAGGTCGTTGAATTCTTGAAGAAACTGAGTGAATGTAGTCGTGTTCGAGCTCTTGTGGGGTTTGTAAAGGACAATGAGGGAGATGGTGGAAGAGGACGATGATAATTCAAGCTCAAGAGATTCGAAAGATGCAAATTTTCGATCACTGGAGACCTTCACAGGTAATGTAGACCTTGAGAGAAAAGCGACCCCACCTCCTCTTCTATTGAGACGGGCAACATGATGGAGAGCATAGCCATTTGGGGTTATCTCACTGAATAACAGCATGGTGGGAGAAATGTATTTTTCCTTGACCACATCAAATGATATCACCAGTTTGCCAACTGTTCTTTCTACAATTGGTATCACTTACCTAAACTAGCCTGTAGAAATTTGGGTCCAATCCTGGAGTCGGTGCCTACAGCATGTGCTACCTCTGCTACATCAGCTCCTGTTGCTTCACAGATAGCACTCATGGCATTAATACTTGATATGCGTTGAGCTAGAAAAGCATTACCAGCCTATCAAGAACAACAACTTAGGTATTATGCAACTGTTGACAGATTTAAAATTTCAAGCTGACAGGAATGTCTTGATATATAGTTGAAATATTCAACCATTTTCCAATGATCATTTGGTTTGTATAATATGTATGCTTCCTTTCTAATAACAACCAAAAACAAAACCCTATTGTGTTTATCAAGACATGGGGTTGAACGGTATGGAGGTGCTGTATATCCAGTTTTTCCCTACTCAGACGAACAGTCTCTGTGTGGTTACCTAGTGCCTCAATGCCCTGTAAATTCATGTCAGAAATGGAGTGATTAGGAAGATTGAAGTGGTGTCCTACAGGTGTATCCAGCTATTGGGTGTTGACTGTGGATCTGTGGCCGTAGAAACGCTTCTAGAGTGTAGTTCTTGTTTCACCTATATAATGAACACCACAGACTCTGCAAGATATTAGATAGATTAGATTAGTGGTGGTGCAGGTGACATGACCCCTTGTCTTATGGGTGGTACCACCAGTATGGCTGGTAAAGGAGTCCGATTCACTGATGTATTGTCTACAAACGATGCATTTGGAAGTGTTGGAACTCCTAAAAGTTCCCTGTGGCAAAGGGGGATTAACAATAACGGTATCACAAATTGATGAAGTTGATCTGATGTGTGAAGAATATGATGGTTAGTAAGTAACTGTTTTTTTTTACGAATGGGAGAAAGTGAGGGGGAGAAAGTGAGGGGTTGAAAGTAACAACAACATAAGGAACTTTCCCCTTGGAACTTTATTATTGCTTGGGTCCTTTGATAAGTACAGACTTCCCAGAAGGAACCTTGTTAAAAAGAATGACAACCTATTTGCAAACTTGGCTGCTGTCAGTCTAAACGTTTTCCAGTTTGTGAGAAAACTTACCAGTTTGGATAATTCTGATGACCAGGTATTAGTCAGTATAATACTCTTCCTTGGGATCCAATTCTCGTAGATGCTTGCGAGATCTTCCATAGCGCGGCGCCCTCTTTGTGTCTCATCTCCACCAATTAAAACACGGTCAGGATTTAACAGATCCCTTATTGCTGTACCCTCTGCAAGGAACTCTGGATTTGATAAAACCTGGAGATATAAATAAATCACCCAAACTATCATTAAATCATTCTCCATGTTTTCAGAACAGATTTGTAACCCTCCCATGAAAAGTTTAGAGCTGTATAAAACTAGAAGGTGCACATAAGCATGTGACGCATTTCGACGAGAACAATTTTTAGCCGTTGAGAAAAATGGTGCTGACCCATCATATAGCACAGTTCATAGTTCATATAGTTCATATAGCAAGATCGCTCGGCCACGACAATCATATTTTGACCATATTTAGCGTTACAACACATGGTTGTATTAGCTGTTACACCTACAAGTAAGACTTAAGTCTCTTCCTTTGTTTCCCCCAGCAGCAATGCTTCACCTTAACGCCAACATGTTTCTGACCACACGCAGTAACTGAACAAAAATTTAGAAACTTAGAAACTAATCATTAAAATCAACACAAAATCATTTTTGGGAGGGTAGCTAAGGTTCGCCTTCCTAGACTTACAGGGGAGTTAATTCTGTGCCGTTGATTACCGTAAAGTATTATACTATGGGTGGTAGATTTTGAGGTCTATTTTGATTATAAACCCGTTTTAATCAAATATGTGTTTTGTAAGATTAACCGGTTATTAAATTAAGCAAACATTTCCAGCACTTTGCGCATATGTACACATATGACATTGATCCATGACTTTCAAAAACAATTAGTACCACTTCCTTTGATCAAAGCTGTAAAAGGAAGTCAACTGATTTATCAAATAAACTGATATCCTTAGCAAACAAACCACCTGATAAGATCATTTTTTGCATGCAATTTTCAGCTCATCACCTGATCCCATCAGTTTTTGCTCAACAGCTGTGCCATAAAAAATAGAAAAGCACTGTACAAAGTCTAGCTGCGCCTGCCACTCCTCATATTGTAGTTGCATGGCTTTTTTTTCAACTGGTACCTGTATATTTAAAGCTGCAAGAGTTAAAGAGGTTTGAGTTGAAGTGGTTCTATTTATAAAACAAAGATAATCACTATTCCATGAGCACTTGCGTAGTGCGTTGGTAAATTGGTCAAGAGTCAAGATGTCAATGAGAAATTGCAACTGCATGGGGCTATTAAGCTTCAGTGAAAGACAAAAAGTACACTGCTAAAAATGGTACTCTTGAAACAAATCCTATTTCAAGAAATCATTTCTTGTGTCACTTCCTAGAAAATGTTTCTATTAAGATTTTTGGGAGTAACACAAGAACAGTTTTCTTGAAACATGATTTTTTTTCTTATTTCAAGAATACAATTTTTAGCAGTGTATGAGTGCATTGAACTTTAGTGAAGATGCCACTATTCTAATATAGGTTTTCTCGGTCAATTTCGGCAAATGAGCAGCCAATTTAACCACCACGCCATTCTATTTCGCGCGAAATCGAATGCTACTAAAAAGGGTCATTCGATTTCGTTTTATGACTAGTCAAATGTACTGTTGCGTCATTCGATTTAACAAAATAATCATTCAATTTAACGATTCATCAAAGCAACATTCAAATTCGCAGGAGCTTTTTGAGGCGTGTGTTTAGTCATTCAAATTCATTTTTGGGCAGTCATTTCTGTAATTTGTGCAATCTAAAAAACACTCTGTTAAACTTTTGTTTCCTTTCGAACTTTTGTTTCCTTTTATTGGCACTTTGACGATGTAATTCGAAGACGAGCTTTCGCTATAGTTTTCCACGCATTTTTCTAGAAATGGCATGCTCGTGGTCGCTACGCTAGAGTATCCAAGGTAGATCGAGAACGGTTGACTGAGGCATTCGAGGGAAACGAGCAAGACTACCCTGAGTTTGCCAACAGATTGATGGTTGAGGAAGAAACAACATAAACAATGAGAAAGCAGGAAAACATAAAAAACATCCCATTCAAACACAATACAAAATTAGGTCTTGGTCAGTTTACCAATAAAGATCCCCCCCCCCACCAAAAAAAAAAAAAAGTCAAGAAAAGAATAAAGAAGAAAACAAAGAAGAAAAAACCTAACAGGCCCCATGTAAAATCTACTGGAAACATAAATAACGAAAATAATGTTTGCCTGAATTAAAATGAAGATACGAAACAGTTGCCTAATACAGTTTATCTGTTTATTCGTATTTCTTTTAATTTGAATTCTCATTTAGCGAAATTGATTGCCTCTTTACGAAATTGAAAAAAACAAAAATCAGTAAAAATTTCCAGGCGAACCAGCTTTGCTAAATTGAATGATGATTGTGCGTCACGAAAAAGAATGACAATATGCTAAATTGAACACAGTGCTAAAGGAATTTGAATGCCTCAAAACGAAATTGAATGCCCGAATTCTGAATTTGAAACGCAGTAAAAACTGGGGAGGCAAAATAGCTTTAATTCGAACACACGAAAATTAAATCGGCTGCTCATTTGCTGAATTTGACCGAGAAAATCTATACTATTAAAAGTTACAATATAAATATCTATAAGCCAGTGTAGTGAAATTCCATTAACAGCTGTTGCCTTCCCCTTTTGTGTAACTGTACTTGGAATGTCAACTGTGAATAATCACAATGGACTCTCTACCTTAGCTAGGAAGAGCCCAAAAACCCCAAGTGTTATATAAAGGCATTTAGTTAACTTCTTCTGTGTATGCATGGAGCATACCCTAATCCTTTAATTGTTGTACATAGGCATATAAAAACCCATGGAGACAAAAACTCTCTCACTCTTCTCCAGCTTTCAAGAGAGACAAGTTAGCTCCTCATGTTAGCTAGTTATATCTTATTTAGGGTTAGTATTTAGATGGTCGTCCAAAGGCCGGTTGGGAACTGAATTGGCAGTAAATCACTCCTAGACAGCAACCTTCTGGCTTGAGGACACCATAGTCTTTTAGGTATTTTCTCTAGGCATAATTACTATAGATAAGTTTGTAAATAAATTAAACCACATCATTTGACTGGAGTGTAACGGACCAGCGTAACATCGTCAACAGGAGGCCAGTTAGTCACCCAAGACGCAGAAGTAGGGTAAGAATAATTAAAGTAACCATTCACCCTATACCAGGATAAAAAGCCAAGGAGTACATCTTTAGATTAGTTCAAACTCTTGCTGAAGGACACTAGTGTTACGAACAGGATTTGAACCCACACTTTGATAGCTCAGCTGCCAGAAAATGACTTGATGCAATTGCATGACAAGCTATGATACAATACCACGGTACCAGTAAATGTACTTGGTGTAATTGCAAGGTAATCTGAAGGTTTGGCGTGATTTGGGAAAAGTGTGTAAAATATGCCTGCATGTATGCTATACATGTGTGTGTCCAAAGCATATTTGACAGTGTTTAATATTTAATTAAATAACAATAAGTAAATGAAATACTTTTTAAGAAAATGATTGAATGTCTGTGCGACCTCTGACCTGACACATATTTTTTTTAACTAAGTCAAATTCCATGAATGATTTTTTGTGACTTGATACAGTTTGCAATCCGAGTCCAATTGACATAATTCTCAGCTTAGCACATAATTCAGCGCTTACAGCCAATAGAACTATGTGCTTTACAGGGCGCAGTGTAAACAAACCAATCTTTAACAGTGCAAGTGTCATGTAAACTGAGTGTGTTAAATAACTTGGAGGTTCTTCTCTTTTAAAATTCTATCAGCTTTTGATACATACCCACCCCTGATACAATCTTTCTTAAATGTTGCTGCCTGTACACAGGTTGACATAGCACCCTATACAAGTCTCTACATTTTTTGTATGCACAGTTGTGTCCAATGTTTCAAAAATCAGATCAGTATATTCACATTTTCTGGGGGGTTTGCTGTTCAAATTGTCTTCTATTATTCAGTTGTTTCATTTCTGCTACTGGCTGGTCCAGGGTTTTTGTGGTTTTTGTGGTTTTTCTTTTTGTAATAATATACATATTATTCAGAATTGATTGCTTTTGGTGTTTTCGGATGTGTCACTGAAGTATCCACACACTGTCATTCTTTTGTGATCTAGGGTGATCACAAACTCATTTCTATAAGTTTATTGTGGTTAATTTTAATACCAAAGAAGATTTTACTTTGAGAGAACTAAATCAAGATCATCGAATAGTTTATTTTACTTAAGTAATTCCCATATATAAGTTCCACTCCAAACTGGTATGTATATGTGGGACTAATTCAATCATATTCATTCTGGCCAGAAGTTGTAAATACTCAGAAGTGAAAGAAGCCGACTGGTGAATTAAATTGTATATAATTCTTGTAAATATTACATGAGTTGTCCCTGTTGTAATTATTTTGTGTTTGAGATTTAATCTTTATTATCTTTCCAGTCGCAGTACCAACTGTGACACCTACATGCATTTACTGACAGTATGTAACCATACATGTACATGTAGTATCACAGCTTTGTGCATACTGTATGACTGCATGTTCATATAGATGTATGCTGGTGGTAGTTTGCTTTATCAAACTGTAAAGGAAATATTATGACCTGGAAAACAAAACACAGTGTGGTACATACCAAATGTAAAAGAGCTCACAGGGTACATGGTATGTACTTGCTGTTATTTCTAGTCTTCCTCCCAGGTATTGTGTTGAGATAAAAAGTTAAATTGCCCATTCAGGCTGATATCTACATTGTAAAAGGTTATTATCATCTTCAACTAAAAATATAAAATGATAACTCTTCAACTTTACTATATAAGCACAATACAAGTAATTACATAATCATTTCCATCTGATAATAAGCTTACCAGCACAATACATAATCATTTCCATCTGATAATAAGCTTACCAGCACAATACAAGTAATTACATAATCATTTCCATCTGATAAACTCTCAAGGTCAAAAAGGGGAAACAAAATTTTTTTAAACTACACTTTCCCAAAAGGCCTACATGTATTGTTTGGCCTAATTTGCAAAAAGAGTTCATTTCAAAATGCCAAAAATATTCATCAAAACTGTTGTCACCGAAAAGTTTGAGCCACGGTACATACATATTAAATGGGTAAGGACACTTTGTGGATGCAGTATCAATACATTAATTTTAGGCCAATATGCTGGTTAAAATAACTGGCCCCAATGGATGGAGGTCTCCTTTTTTTACCGATTGTAAACTCTCTTTCGGCAGCAGTCGCTGGGTCACTGAAAGGTGCCATCAGCCAACTGCGTTGTGGTTATTCCCAGTCTCCCAGTAAAACACCGCAAAGAGTATAATGCAAGGCCATTTTACCCTTTAATTCTCTGACAAACTTATATGTCAATAATAAATATTTATAAAATTTAAACACAATGACGCAATTTGTCAAAAATTTGGAATGAACTTATTGTACTAATTTGCGGCCACTAGCAAGTTAATAATTTGTTTGTGATGAGTAAATTCGTCGCAAAGATTTAGTGAAATCATTCCAAAACCCCTTGCCATGTTGCAATCAGTTTTGGTTTTAGCGTTTGCGATTGATCAAATGGCCTTAGTGAAATCTGCCCCTGATATTGTAGCTCCTAGCATGCCTAGTTTGAACCTACATAGCTTGATGCTGCCTTATTATGTCCAATAAAGAGATTAAGGTGTAAGCCTCCATACATGTACCTCTGCAAAATGCTTCCAGTAAACTTACATTCCCCTCAGGAAAAACTGCCTTGCCCTCACAAAAAGAATAAATCAGGCTGAGAACCCAGAAGTTCCTCATAAAAATAGCCGAGGAGGGACATAGGGTTTTAAAATACCTCAAAAGAGCAGCCGGGTTTGTTGTTGGCTTGAAGGATGCGTTGAATACTCTCTGCTGCCCTCACTGGTACAGTGCTTTTCTCAACGACAATCTTATCCGTAACAGCGACCTTTGCTATTCTTCTTGATGCAGCCTCAATGTACTTCAAGTCTGGAGCTCGCCCCTGTAGTGTTAATTAAATGAAAATTATCTTTGAGATTTAAAGGCAGGGTATACTTTTGGTAATTGTCAAAGACTAGTTTTCCCACTTGATGTATCCCAACATACGCATAAAATAACAAACCTTTTGGACTCATTTGGTCATCGAAGTTGCAAGAAAATAATGAAAGAAAAAACACCATGTTGCTTAGAATTGTGTGCTTTCATCAGATGCCTGAGAAGGCTTCATACCTTCATTCAGAATTGTATGATTTCAGATGCCTGAGACTGAAGCCTTTCTCAGATCCTAATTTTGGGGTGTAACATTACCTCTTTCTCTAAAACTACATTACCTCAAAGGGGGTCGTTTCTAACAATGTCTTATAATATCAACAGCTCTCCAGTGCTCTGGATCATACATTTTTAGAGTAATAACCAATGGTATACCATTCCTTTAAAGGAAAGTACACAGTTAATTTAGAAAAATTAAATAAATAAATCAATTTAGAAAGTGAATTAAGTTCATATCCTTTGGTTTTCCATTAAAGGCACTGAACACGTTTGGTAATTGTCAAAGACCAGTATTCTCACTTGGTGTATCCCAACATATGCATAAAATAACAAGCCTGTGAAAATTTGGACTCAATTGGTCATTGAAGTTGCAAGAAAATGATGAAAGAAAAAACACCCTTGTTGTACAAATTAGTGTGCTTTCAGATAGGAATAAAAGGCTTCTGGCAGAAGTCTTTTATTATTTTAGTGAGAAATTACCTCTTTCTCAAAAACTACGTTACTTCAGAGGGAGTCATTTCTCACAATGTTTTATACTATCAACAGCTCTCCGTTGCTCGTTACCAAGTAAGTTTTTATGCTAATATATATTTTGAGTAATTACCAAACGTGTACAGTGCCTTTAATTGACTTCTTGCACCAATTTTATACTGTCTGCAGCTACTGTCTGCAGCTACTGTCTGCAGCTACTATCTGCCCTGCTCACCTGCTGGGAGTCAATTTTAAGTGTGTTTATGCCAAGTTGCTTAAAATGCACACTACACAGTTTAACACACAAAGTGAAGCAACTAAGATCATTGTAATGATGATGTACATGTAAGAGGCCATTCAGAATATTCAATGTTAAAAAATGTATATATTTTTGTCTTTTCGAAATTGTGGCAGGGTCAAAAGAAATGACTGAAAATCAAAATTCAAATAAATAAATAAAAAAGTGTATAAATTAACAAATGAAAAGAAAAAGTACCCAGTTGGCCAGGATGTCAATTTCATTCCTGATTAAACTACAAAGTTGTTTGTTTATGCCAGAAAAAGCCAGTGATAACTACTGATGTTGGAGACCTAAAATATCTGGTTCATTTTAGGCATTAGTTTGTTCTTCAGTTTATAAATTGTATTATAAAGCCCATCAATATTTAAGTGGGTTGGTCAAAACAATTTTAAAAAAAATATATATAAGTATATATACCTATTGACTATTCTGAATGGGCCCTAAGGTGAGTTGGATCAATAGTAGAACCGTCCAGTGGTTGTCAGCGAAAAACTAAAAAGGGGCCCCCCGGGTTGTTTTGTCAGGGATTTTTGCGTTCATATCAAGCTTATTTCAATAGCATCAAATGAAATGGTGATTTGTACCTGTCTTTAACAGTATGAAGAATGACAATATTTCTCTGTAGGATTTGTACTGCTAATGAACTTCATAATCATTAACCTTTCAGATTAAACATGTTAACACTACCGGCAAATACTTATTTTCTATGGTTAATAATAACCAATGCTGTTCTTTGTCGATAATCTGAAGTGCTCAAAATGCATACAAGAGTACAATTTTTAACAAAATCTGTACAAACATCAACACAAGGAGTTATTTGAATGAAAATGTGGCTACCTTTCCAAGACCAAATGTTTTGGTGGGTGTGTTGACTGAGATGAAGATAAGATCTGCTTCTTGTATAGCAGTATCAATATCTGTCGAGAAGAACAGGTTCCTACCACGACACTCCTTGACCACTTCTACCAGGGACGGCTACAGAATCAGAATCATAAGAAACTACATGTATACATAGTGTGTACATGTACATGTATCATACACAACTTTTCATAAATGTTCCTCAATATGATGACAAGATTTTGGTAATTTGTTGGCGTGTGTGAACATGTCTAGATGCATTCGAACTGACGACTTAAAAAAAACAAATCCCAGAAAAGGACACACCAGGGACAGTCCTTACCTTGCTTTCATGTACAAACAATGGGAAAACAAAGGGGTTTGTGTGTAGTTTTGTAGGGGGGAGGGATGGGGCAATTCCACAGTGACTTTCATTACATTGTTAGGCACTTTGGCCCGCACAAAAGAGTCTCCATGCATACCTAGTTTCAACTGTCAGTTATTTGTATTTGAGTACTACAATGTAACTGGAAAGCTTTTTTTTAAAGTAGCAATACGATGTAGTTTAAACTTCGGTAATGTTTGCTAGGACACATCTGATTTTGTGGAGGTATTGATTCAAAAGTCTCTTTGCCCCAGACATGCAGCATTCTCCCTTAACCATGTTTTGACTGGTCCACTTGCCAAATGCTAGTCCAAACAGCTGAGGAGCAGTCAAAATTCACACCAAGTTAGCCAGCTGGCTTGGTGTTGAAAGTTTATTTAACTCTTTAAACTGTCTAATAAGTAATATTGTGCACAAGTAGAGTCAGTGTTTTTTCCTCACCGATGAATAAGCCTAGATTTGCAACAACAAAAAAGCATGGTGATTACACTTAGAGATTACACTCATTCAATCGCTCTGACAACACTCTTGTATTGACAGAAAGGTTTCTGAAAGATAATGTTGTAAGTAAAACTGCCCCTATTAGTGTTTGGTATATTTGTAAAGTTTATCAAATGCAATGGACACAGGATTATAGGACAATGCAACTTCCATTACTTGTGGGTAACTTTCATCACACACAAACTTTCTTCTTTTTTCTCAGCAGGATTATCTTGTTAATTGTTGCAGTTTATTTTGCTTGCCACTCATAGGCGTAAAAGAAAACTACAAGTTTATTCATGTAGTCTGTATATATTACCAACTACCTACTTACAAATAAAATTACCTTTAATATGAAAGTAAGTAATTGTTAATGGCCTCACATTTTGACCCCAGCATAATCTTTCTCAAATGTATTCTTTTGAGAAAGACTATGCTGGGGTCAAAACATAGGCCATTAACAATTTGTGCATCTTATACATGTGTACCACAAGTCATTTTGAACATTGGTAAGCAGTTTGCATACTAAAGGTTACTACATCACAGCAAGGGTAATTTTGATTGGTAATTACTCAACAAATTAATGGCCATAACATCTGATAGTATTAACTATTTTGAAAAAGGATTCCCATCAGGTAATATGGTTTGGAAAAAATGTTCACCCTAAAACATTTGAATGTGAGAAATAATTCATACATGATGAATCGTTTCTCAGATTTCTGAGGGTTGGTGTCCGTCCATGAATGCTGCAGCCAGAGATGCTGTTGGTACCCGCTGTCACCTCACTTAACGTTGTTGGATTCAACATTCTTGTGAAAATGCCATGACATTTTTTGCTGTTTTCTCAGCAAGCAGCCTGTGTATTTAGCTGAAACTTTCACATACATGTATGACTTTTATTGTATCTTTATTTATAATTTTGCTTATAAGCATTACACTGACAAAAACCAATGCATGACCCTACTTTTAACTACAATGAAGCAACAGATTTGATATTAAGTTGGCACTTCTTAAGCACATTATTAGAGACAATCGAACATCTTCAAGATTGTTGATTATTTTTGAGAAATTAATCTGTTTCATACATGTACACCTTGGGTATACATGTACATAACAATTTCAGATGATTTGTTAGTCTCCCAGATGGTTTAGGGAAGAGGCTCTACACAGATCCCTAAATAATTCACATTTTTGTAACAATCATAATTTATTCATGTGTAAGTTTAAATTAGAATAAATTTGTTTTTAATCTAGTACATGGGATTTCGTAATTCAACGTTGTTACAATTTTAATAAAACTGCAAATATGAAGGACACAAGTTTATTTTTTGGGGGGCAAGTCTCTTTTACAGTGATTTTGGTTTTCAATGGTCCCACTGACTGATCAATCAAAATCCACTCAATAGATATAGGTTAGCTGTATGACATGTTTATAACAGGTCCTGGAAATATTGAAATTTGACAATTTTTACCTCGTATATAGGAAGATTGAAGTCTTCTGAGTTCCATTGGTCAACACGTTCTTGACTCAAGTCAACTACTGTCACAGTCACCTCAGGACACTTGTAGGCTATCACTGTGCAGGTTGGGCCACCAACATAACCTGCTCCTATACAACAAACCTTCTTGACAACCATCGTTGGAAGGTGCTCTTTCCACAGTTATTTACAAACTCTCTGTCAACATTCAACAAAATAAAGATGGTTTTAGTGACTGGTTCATAACAACAGCTGTAACAAAGCACCAGGGCCCTGTTTTAGGCCACTGTTTACTACCCCCTTCAGGATTTTCTCTTAACTTTTTTCAGTGACTACATGTAGCCAACATGACCAGTCAGCTTGTTATTTCACTGGTCCCCCAACTTTTTCACTAACAGGTCCATATTTCATATTAATTAAGAATGCATTTTAATAATAATAATAATAATAACTAGTTCTTATATAGCGCATTTTACAATAACGTATCAATGCGCTTTACATTAGTGCCCTGGTCATTGGGCCAATAACATTCCTTTATTCTTTCTCAGCTCCCTGGGGAGTATACAACCCTGGGCTGTCGTGGCGCTGCGAAGGCTTTTTCAAACACAATATCAACCTCTACCCTTGCAGGTACCCATTTATACCCCTGGGTGAAGAGAAGCAATTATAGCAAAGTGTCTTGCTCAAGGACACAAGCGTTATGACCGGGACTCGAACCCACACCCCGATGACTAAACCACCAGAACTTGAATCCGATGCTCTTAACCACTCGGCCATGATACCCCATTTTAACACTGAACAAGACAGCCGGACCACTTGGAGAGAATTTAGACTGGTCCTCGGGTGTTTTAACTGGCATTTGTGCAGCAGACACTGTTAAGGGAGAACACTGCCCCTACGTGTACATGTAGTGTAGACCTCTTTTCCAATTATGATGAATTACTTTGCATACTAGAGGTTGATATTATTTGGCAGTTTTATTGTTTTGGTTTATTTTCCTCTTTTTGTTTTTTTCATTTTGGCAGTTAAAACATTTAACCTGTATCAAACATGTATAGTGATAACAAAAAATTGTTAGAATACATCACTTTCGCATCAAATCCTTGTTTAATTCCTGATTAATAAATGGTCTTGAAACAGAACTGCAATTCAAAACAATAGACACAATCGGCGACTGCGTCACGTGACCCATAGTGGGTATAAAATGTAAACAAACCAAGCAAGCAAGGCGCAGTGTGAATGGAAGCAGCCATGCGTTTCCATTCACACTGCGCCTTGCTTGCTTGGTTTGTTTACATTTTATACCCACTATGGGTCACGTGACGCAGTCGCCGATTGTGTCTATTGTTTCTAAATATTCTATAAAAATTGTGTTTTTCTTCATGTTCTTCTGTAAAAAAAAAAAAAAACCAGATTGGCAGAAAGTTCTTGGTTTCAGATTGCCTGGTTACTAATACATTTAGGTGGCCGGAAAGAGGTGGGGGGGGGGGGGGGGGGGGGGTTATGACCAGCAGGTTTGTCTGAAAAATGCAATAATGAAAAAGATGAAAGGGGGGGAGAGCAAAAGGGGTTAACAAATCCTAACATCTTGAAGACACTTTCGACACTCATTGCTTTGATAGTGAGGCATAAAAAAGAAAAAAGATACAAATAAAAGGAAGGCGTGTAGTTCCGTGTAGTTCTGGCTATCGAACCAAGGACAAATTACCAGAAAAGGGGATTTGTCTTGTATACAAAAAGTGTAACCTACCTCAAGTTGTACGCATGAACAGGTACATCTATAAAGATGGGTCAAGAAAATGTGACTGAACGAAGAAGAACCAGAGAATACAAATGGGACCACACAGAACTACTTAAACAAACAAAAAAGGGTGACGTAGCGGTAAATGTCTGCCGATTAAGTCACCCGAATATCCGACCATGACCACTGCGTGCAGAAATGCCCAGCTACGTCACCCAGATAACTGAGCATGCCGAATAGCTGAGACCATGACACCAGGGGCCCAATGACTCTGACTGAGTTTGGACGGGATTGAAGAGCCTACAATGTAGGTTAGGTTGTACTTAGCCCCATGAATAGGGTCAATCCACTTCTTTGGCCCTATTCTGTATTCATGGGGCTAGGTTGGACTCCTCCGTTGCATGTATGTTGCACTTTGTGTGGTAGTTTTTATGCAAATAAAACTAAAATAACTTACACAAGTTGTAAAACTAAAACTAAAACAAATGCCAAAGAAATTGTCCATGATTAAACCATAAATAGGGACCATAAATAAAATTGTGTTAAATACTGATTACGTAACTGTGTATAGACGATGTGACCCGTGACATCACATGTTTACAAAAGAGCCACAGAGCCTGGACTTCCTGCAGGCACATTTGTACACAGATCTGATCAATGGAAGAAAACAACAAATCTTATGTTTTATGGAGATTGCACTGTCTGATTTTTCTCAACTTTTGATATGAAGAAAGGGGGGACATCTCAAAAAATGTAAATTTTCCCATAAAGCCTGTGTATAGTATCTTGCCCGGCAGGAAACGCTTTAGAATGTACAAGGTCACCACTCTGTAAACAAATGTAACATGGTCTATAGGCCTAGTGTATTGAAATGAAAGAAAAAATCATACAACGGAGCCTGGCGCCCGGCCCTACACAACTGGGGTGTCCTCCTCCCACTTTCTTACACCGAGAATGACGTTCGTTCGCTCGAGCTCCAGCTAGGCTAGGTAGTCATGGTAGTGCTAGTGCTACTGAGTGGTGGTACGTACGACGTGGTCAAAGCAAATCAAAACGAACCTCGTCATTCAATCATTCACATACTAATACCATGTTCCTTGGGACCACAATCGGGAAGCGAGTGGTCTTACTTAATTAATAATATTCTTATATGGGGATGGCCATCAAAGAACTTTCCTCCACACCACGGTTCCGGACCTAAATCAAATGATAGCGACGTTTAACTTACCAGAAGATGAACAAATCGTGATCTTTTCAAGCATTTGTTTACGGAGGCCTAAATTTCTTCATACACCTTCGAGCTTCCTAGACTCACACTGGGAGCTGTGCTTCGCACGGATTTTGAACTGTGTCTGTCTTTCCCCTAATTCTAGTCTTTCCCTCGTTCGTCGGTACTAGTTGCACATGTTGAGCGCAAGGAAGTATCTCGCGCAATTTCAAACTTAACTGCGCAAGTTAGTACAAACAATAATCTGAGCTAGTTTTGAATTGCGCACATTTATCGGATAAGTTTTGAACTGTGCGCAGGCATATCTCTACTTGGCGTAACACGCATAATGAGGGCGCCCTTTACACACCAAATTGGTGAATAACAAACATTTCTTGTGACCCGAAGAAATTTCGAAAGTCTTGTGCGTCCCTGGCTCAAGGTGAACCATAATGTTCCAATAATTTATAAAACAAAATTTCATAGAAAGGAACATAAATACTTAGTGAAGGCTACAATTTATCATTTAGGATCCTGCTTTTATCATTATTTGGACGCAGAACAAACAGTTCTTAGGCATGGACGTTTTTTTAAAATTGTAGCCCGTCACCAATTGAAGTGTTTATCATGTTCTTTTCTATGAAATTTTGTTTTATAAATTAGTGGAACTACATTATGGTTCACCTGAAGGGACGCACGAGACTTTCGAAATTTCTTCGGTCACAAAAAACAGTTGGCATTGTTATATATAAAATAAAAACAAATCAACAACAAAACGCGGACACCAAACCAATTAATGGCGCACCCTCATATTGAAAAAAATGTTTCCGTTGAAATACCAATCATGCATCCGTCGCGACTCCCAGCAAAGTCACCTCCTCAAGCAATTCAAAGAATAAAAGTCACCCCGGCCCCATTCCAGCAAATTCCCCCACCCCCCACCCTGGCCACCACCACACCTGATCATCATCAAATCAGAGTAAAGTCAATGAAACTGGTTGTACAAAGTACAACAAATTGAAAACTCCTACCCAGGCTGAGCAGGGACCAATTGCGGCCGTTCCTGCTGGAGTTGTAAATCAACTCAGTGTGTGGGCCTAAGTGATAACGAAAGGCGTGACCGTGGCTGAGGGTGTCTGCACGGGTCAGTGATGATCGCAATGAAGAAATTATTATAAACAATTTTTTTGGATATTGGGTTTTATTCAATGTAGTCGAGGGAGCTGCCGCCGATGCCGTGATCTGAAGCAGTCGTATTATTTATCAACTCATCGTATTAGCTCGTCACCTAGCTACCTACATCAGCCCCTTTCCTTTCCCCCCACCTAGAACCATAGACAAAATTCCCACATTGATAATACAGATCAGTTGCATTTAAAATACAGGTATGCAGATTCACGGTCTGCTTTATTAGACCCATTGCATATGACGTCATCATCTACATGTACACGCGCGTAATTTTGGGTGTCAAAACGTGCACAAAAGAATGGTACACGTGTTTACAAGCGCATTGTGCGTAAACACGCGTACCATCCTTTTGTGCACGTTTTGACACCCAAAATTACGCGCATGTATGCGCGCTGCGCGTTGTGCAATGGGTCTAGACCATAGAAATAGAACCCGGAGTACGCTGAGCTCGACCGCCCTCTGTGTCGTCTGTGGACGCGGCGTATCGATACCACGCGACACGCGTGTATGGCAAAATGATCATCACGTGACACGCGTGTATGGCAAAATATTATCACTGGCTTATCATTGACGGATGTTTGGCAAAATTTTGCCATACACGCGTAAAAAAAATGGCGTACGCGCGGCCATAAAAATGGTCTCACAACGAAATCGCACGCACAATGACGCACTCAGCGTTCTCCGGGTTCTATTTCTATGGTCTAGACCCATTGCACAACGCGCGCGGAGCACGTTCGAACACGATGCGCGCCCTTCCATTTTGGGAGTCAACTCTATGATTCTTGTACAGTTGACTCCCAAAATGGAAGGGCGCGCATCATCGTTCGATCGAACGTGCGTTCCGTGTTGTGCAATGGGTCTATACCCATTGCACACCGCGCAGCGCGCATCACGTCTCCTGTTCGCCATTTTGGGTGTCAAAACGTGCACAAAAGGATGGTACACGTGTTTACGCACCAATTATTGCGCGTGAAAACACGTGTACCATCCTTTTGTGCACGTTTTGACACCCAAAATGGCGGACAGGAAACGTGCGTGCAAGTGCGCTGCGCGTTGTGCAATGGTTGGGTCTATAATACCAATTGAGTTCATGGGCCGTTGAGCATCCATTATAAAAGTATTATAATTTCAATTTGTTATACTTTGCCATAAAAGGCCTTATAATTATTACAAACAACTCTAAAATGCAAGAGATCCAAATTATTTCCAAAGTTATGGTGGACTAGGAATGGTGGGGCACCGCTTGTCATGTATTATTTAGCTCATCCTCGGCCTCCTCGCTCGGTCGACATACCTTATTATATTAGGCAAGTATAAATATCATGAGCAAGAATCAACCATTATTATTTCCACGAATTGTTAAACTGTGAGCACGACAAAACACTTATTTGGCACAAAAATCGTACGCGATTTATAATATTATGGATGTTGTATCGATACACCATGGAGGAATATTATTCCTCCATGGATACACCACCAAGCACCGCTGTTTTTCTACGACTACGAGATACATATAAATAAAAAATAAAGGGTAAAAAATAATTGTCAAGAGGTGGCGCACTGCAAATAAAAAGTTTGGGAACCCCCCCATCCGACCCCCGTAACCACGAAATGTACGCAACGTTTTGAACCCATTCGATTAAAGCTAATCCGTCAGCAGTAGTGCAGTGGTCATTTTTACTGCACTGTAGTGGGAAGAAACAAACCTTTTCCAACCCAGATTTTCTTTCAACCTGAATAACTTCAGTCACCACTTTTTAAACACAAAATGGCATCTATGCGTCTGTCCTCGCGGTTCGACATTCTCCATGTTATGGACCCCTCGCCGGATTTTGGGGAGGATTCAGACGACGAGGGTAAAGCAGACCGTGTGCAGCGGCAGCCCAACAACAAGGGGAACAAAGATGGCAAATCCACGGCAGGGTCTGGTGACGGGACAAGTGCCAATGCCAAGAAACGTATTAAGAAAAAGAAGAACAAACAACAACAGCAAGCAGCTGAGGTATTCATTTCAATGTATTGAGGAGAAAAACTGTCTTATCCGGTCCCATCAGACATCAACTTTAACTTGTTTATTTGTGTTGCCATACTTATTTATGATTACTTGCCATAAAAACATAATTTTATCGCAGCCATCTTGTAGAATCATTAAAATTGAGATTAAATTCGGTTATTAAAAAGGGTGAAACATTACAACTTGAACTTACACAGTCAAGTTGGCTCAGCATGCAGCATGCTCAGTGGTTGGACTGAAACCTTGCATATATCATTATATGGAATGGGTTTTCAGTGCAGTCCCTTCCAATCCATCCTACCTGACTGCGTGGGATTTCCCTCTTTTGGGAATTTGGGTTTTCCCCGCGTCTAAAACTTAAATTTCTTCATTGTCTTCTTTATATAAAAGTTGGGTGTGATGTTTCATTAGGATGCTTTGCTGACTATATAAATTCAGATTCATTTCAGATACACAAGAACACAGTCTGTATCATGTTTCGTTCCAACTTGACAATTGTCCCAACTATAGTTGGGACCGGTCCCAACTTGAGTGTTGGGCGTCCCAACTATAGTTGGGATCGCCCATAGAACTCTACAGTACAGGATCCGCAAACATGATAACTGTGATAGATCGTTGGGACTGTGACATGCGGGTGTGGAGCTCCTCCTCCTCAATAGCTATGTGGGTTTCAAAGCCCAGTTTTGGCTTTAGAATAGTAGATGAATGTGAATTTTGTCATTATGTGGTTTTGTTGTTTTAAAAACCTTTGTGGCCGACCTTTTCATTCAAAAACCTTATTCACCCTGAAAAAGTCTAAATTTTTGATCAACCTAAAAAAACACAGACTTTCTGACCTTTATCATGTAACCAATGTATGCTTATTGTGTGGTGATGGTAATGTTTTCCTCTGTATATTGACAAACACTTAAAAAAAAAATATATATTCTTTATTTAAATTAGTGGCTTTACTTAACAATAAATACCTCTTGTACATATAACACATAAAACAAGCCAACAATTTATTGATTCATAAAATAAAAAATAAGAATTTTCTGGGATTCTGCTATAACACACACAACCTGCAAATAAACAAAGCTCCCCTGCTTGCTCCGCTGGTACACTGTACAATTACTACTGTCCCAACTATAGTTAGGACGTCCAGTCCCAACTATATTTGGTACGATTGTCAAGTTAGGGCGGAACAAGTACACCACAGTTACACAACATTGGTAAAATTAATAATATTTTAAATATAAAGTGGGTATTGAGATACTTGGAAAAAAATGCTTAATCCTACATATTTAAGATGCTGATCCTTGAACATGCTGCTGAGTCCGACCACCACTTTTTCACACATTTATGATCAAATTGGTTTATACCCAAACAAGGTCACTGGTTTATACCCAAACAAGGTCACAAGGTGTTGTGGGAAACAGAGTCACAGAACCCCCAGTTTTACTTACATGTTAAAATTGTAAATTCACACAGGTTCTTATACTTTGTTTAGGCCCTATACAAAGCAAAACAGTTTTGGATTGCCCTTTACCATGTTTAGACCTACAGTGTTGAGTGTATGTCACACACAACTGGCTGGCCGTCACAAACCCTACTTTTGATTTTATTGAGATAATCAGTTTGTCAGCTTAATGTTGATAGATAATACAACAACATTTTTAGACTTGAACTTAGAAGCTTATTAATGCTGAATTTTAGTTTTGGGAAATACCCCAAACTTCATGCATTTAGAGCTACCAGACAATCACCCCAAACTCGTACTGCTCAAGAGTGAGTTGATGTATCAGAGTATGCTAATTATGTTTTTAAATGTTGTCTCCTTATAAACAGTTACGAGATATAGCCTTCAACAAGATCCCCTCCATTCCCAAAGGGCTAGTCGGCAGCCCTCCGCCAAATTCTTTCCTCAATCTTCCCCCTGGATTGTCTTTAGAGGCAACTGTACCTCCGGCCAACTCGTTAGACCGCCTGGTTGGAAACCCTATGCAATGGGAGGACTGGAAAAGAAAAGACAAGGGGGTAGGTTGCTTAGTATAAAGGGACATGTCCATTTTAAAAAGCTCTTTTGAAAGTTTGGAAATGGCTTTGTGTTTGGATGCTATGTTAAAGCTGCTTAAGCGCTTAGAACATAATTTAGGTTGGATTTGCAACTTCTTGATATTAAAACAGACTCGAATTACTTTTCCATGTGGAGCTAATTTTGTTTTAAAGTAAAGTTACATCTACATGTAAGAACCTAATTGATTTTTATAATTAAGTTTACAGTGAAATCATAGCTGAGACAACCTTAAAATAAATTCTTGTTTAATTCAGTTTTCTTTAAATTGAACATTTACAGAGCAGGATTGGAACCTGCGACCTCCAGATTATCTTGACCGTGCTCTACCTACTGAGCTATCTAGCCCTGTCTGCCTTCGTACTGGCACTTGTGATTAAAAGATGTTGACAACATAGGGAGACCACCAATACTTTGGCTTGATAACTCAGTTGGTAAAGTGCTGGCACGTTAATCTGGAGGTTGCAGGTTCAAATCTTACTCTAGTCAATTTTCCTTTTTCAACTCAAAATGGAATGAAAATTTACTACAGAATGTCAGTTTTCCTTGTAGTTTATGATTTGAAATAAAAATTCACATCCCCTAAGATGATCTCTGTCCTGCCACTTCCCAGGTTGTATCGTAAACTTGGGTGTGATCCCTGGCTATACGGCAGTTTCAGCTTGTATGGCTTTCCAAGTTGTCCCCTTACCCTAACAAAATATTGGCAAAATAAAGAAACCATTGACATTAGGGCTAGATAGCTTAGTTGGTAAAGCACCGGCACATTAGTTTGGAGGTTGTAGGTTCAAATTCCGCTTTAGTCAATTTGTCTTTGTTCAACTCGATAGTTATCAAAAATTTCAATCTTAAAAAAAAAAAAAATTCCCCCCTAAACCAATTTCGATGTCTCCATTTAGTAATTGTGTAAAAAAAATTCTAACCAATGTTACTTGCCATTCCTTTTTTTTGCAATTAAAACACACAAAATCGAGTTTGAGGTTGAAGGGAAGGTTTGTCTGCATCCCAATAACTCTGTACTATAAAGCACATGTTTCACTGTTGTTTTCTCTTTAATTATTTGACAGTATGTACAAGACCAGTATCAAGAGGATTTACAGAAAGCCATCCTTGCCAGCAAAATGGAGTTTGAGCGCCAGCAGGAGGTGAGGACAGAAATAATGAAATACATGCACAATTGGTATTGACCCAAAAGTCTCACAGTTTGTTTAAAGGCCTGTACACTATTGGTAAGATCGAAAAACACAAATGTTCACAGATTCACACATAACTTACATGATTTAAAGTAAGTAATGGTAGAAAGGGTTCCTTAAAATATTTCTGCCTAAAATGCTATCGTTTCTGAGAAATGAGTAAAACAATAGTTTTTATCGCGCGCGATAATAAACTCGATGTTTGAAAAACAGAAAACACATAAGGTCTCTATTCACTATTTTCTCGTGACCTCGATGACCAATTGAGCTCAATTTTTCACAGGTTTGTTATTTCATGTATGTGGTTGATTACACAAAACATGAACACTGTCTGTGATTATTTTGTCAGCTCTGCCAATCCTGTATAATACCTTTAAAGAAGCCCCACTCAAATGAGAAGTTGTTCTGCAAACCATGTTGTAATTTTTTAGAAAATCTAGAATCGTTTTGCCCTTCATCTACATGTATGTACAGTGTATGAATGATAAGCAGTCTGTACTCAGTCTTGCAGAAAACGATTCACAAGGACCTAGGATTGGAGTTCAACCAACAACCTTTTGCATTTTATGCTTGGCTAATGAACCAAGGTTACACAGTGATGAATCATATTTCTTCATCCAAAATACAATAATATGCATGTTAACTAAAAATTGAATCGTTTGCAACTTGTGCACTTTGAGCAAGGCACTTAACCATAATTGTGGTGTGCCGTGGCCAAGCGCATAAGAGCACCGGACTCAAGCTCTGGTGTTTCAGATCAGCAGAGTGTGGGTTCGAGTCCCGGTTGTGACACTTGGTCTTTAAGCAAGACACTTAACCATTATTGCTTCGTCCTTCGGATGGGACGTAAAGCCGCTGGTCCCGTGTGTTGTACAATGCACGTAAAGAACCACAGGCACTTATCAAAAAGAGAAGGGGTTCGCCCCAGTGTTCCTGGTTTGATTGGCTGCATATTGCATCACAGCACCATGTAAACCATTACATGGTGCTATGTTAAGGAATAGGTCTCATACTTCAAAACGTAGCTCCACTTACCTTGCAGGAAAATACTGACTGTTAAAGCGCCTTGAGCGTCACTGAGTGACGGATATGAGCGCTATATAAGAAGCCACTATTATTATTATTTTTAATCATAAATGCTTCATAAAAAGTTGGGAAGGTAGTGCATTCTGCTCTACCAGCCAGGATCCTAGTGGATGATACCCATGCCTAAATCCTTACAGACTTGAAGGGGGTAACCCTCTTTCAGCCCCAGGAGTATGTAGCAACGTGCCTCTGGTGACAGTTGATTTGGGTCAGTAGCCCAAAATAAGTTAAGTGTAGCCCTCACCTTGAAGTGGCCGTCCGTGGCCTTGTGATGTTGGGCGATCTCTCATAATTTTTATTTTTTTTAATCCATAAATTACTCTTACAAATTGTTTGCTGAAATTACATGCTTTTGGTAACTAACCCAATACATATACCTAAGTGTAAATTGAACTCTCCCTCATCATTGCACAGTTTGTTCATGAAGTCGGCCCAGTAATAAGTGAAGATGATCAAACTGCGATTAACCGAAAGGAGAGGAGGAAACACATGCAAGGGAAGGACAAGCCCCACCCAATGTCGTTACAAAGTTTCCAAACCGCACCCGCTAGTAACAGTAATGGAGGAGGCATCGATGACATAGAGTTACCGAAGGTACGATCTTTATTATCGACAAACACTTCCAACAACTTGAGAAGGAAAATTATTTTGGGGGGTCAAGGTCAAGTGTTGTGGTTCCTTTTGTGCAATAGATGCCATTTAAATATCTCTAAAAATGTAAAATTCATTTGTGTAGGTGCTTAACTTTTAGAGATGTTTTCAAAGTTTGCAAGTCAAGAGTTTATCGACGGTTGACACACATCTCAGAAACTTAGGTGGGGTTTTCTCTTTTAGGCCAAGCCTCATCAAAATGTGTACTAAATAGTGAAAGGAATGTGAAGAAACATGTTGGATTGATGTGGATTAACAATATTGTTCTTTTCTGATCCTAGAAACATGAACCAGATCCAATGTTCTTTGAGAAAGTCGATAAAGACGTGGCTGAGATTATCACTAAGGAGGAAACTAAAACTAAGAGGAAACAGAACCAGGTACTGATTGAGTATATCATTCTCTAAATTCTAGGTTGAATTTACCTTAAAGAGGAAGTGAAATTGGCAAATCATATTTGTGATCTACTCATTTATACGAGACAAAGTACTCATGTGAGTTGGGAAAAAATTACAAGTCTGTAGCCCCACGTTAAAATGGTGTAATGTGCCATTGTATTTGATACACTCCAGTGGAAAATTTGTCGACATCCAAAACATATGATGACTTCATTCTGAGAAAAATGGGTTTCTACATTTTTGTACGGGTATTTGTTTTGTTCATAACTGACTTTTTCAGAGCCAAATTTGAAACATGACGTCATTGGATTTCAACAAGTAATGGATCTTTACATTCCAAGGATGAATTTGTGGTCAGTCAAAAGGTCAAATTTAAGGACGTTTTGTTTGAATATTATTGAAAGTCAGTTATGAACCAAAACATCCCAGCCAAAAAATTTAAAGACCATTCTTTCTCAGAATGATGTCATCAGATGTTTTGGATTTGACAAATTTTGCAGTTGAAGGGTATCAAATGCAATGGCAATTTACACAATTTTTTACCTGAGGTTTGAGACTTGTGATTTTTTTCCCACCTAAATAACATGAGAACTCTATCTATTGGAAAATGAGCACTTCACAAAATTGAATTGCTCATTTCCCTTCCTATTTAATATATAGATTCAAAAGAGTATGTTTCATCCTTGTTCTATTCAAGCCAAACCTAGTTTGGTCATGGTACTTTGTGACCAATGGTTTTTCCCAAGGATTAAAACTCATTTCTGCCATCCAGCCTAATCCTGGGAAGCACAAACAAGACTAAAAGCCTGATCAGAATTAAGGCTGATTTTGTTCATATTTTTGTAAATCATGCATTGATTACTACCACCTGACTTTTATACCTATGATTTCTGAACTGTGAAACTGTAATTTTGTAATCTTGGACTCCAGCAGGTCAGCTGGATTTCTCTGTGCAATAAAACTTTCTTTTAATCATGCATAGGCCTGGAATTGCCTGTTGGCCATGACCTTTGTTGCCCCTGGTCTTGGCCTTGATGACCCTCCAACATTTCTGTAGATTTTCCAATGGAAATGCCCTTTGCAGAATGAAAATGGCCTAGCCCATTCAAAGATGAAAGTCAAGGCCTGGCTGTATAGTAATACCTCAAGTTTGTTTTGCAAAACTAAAAGTTGTTCATCATAGAGGCGTTTTTAATGAAGAGGAAGACAGCGAACGAGTTATGTCGGTGTCCTCAGGAGGGATGCTCGTGTGGAGATAAGGACAGAGCTGTCTGCCTGCATAGGAGATTGGAGTCACAGTAAGATGTCCAGGCCTGTGCATGATTAAAAGACAAGTTTTACTGCAGAAAGTAATCCAGCTGACCTGCTCTATAGTCAACCAGTAATGATGAGATTACAAACCCACGGTTGTTCAGTTCATAGATGGCTTCAGAGAGATATTGTTGATGGACAAAACTTAGACCCAGTAAGGGGTAATTACTCATTTAACAAATTTGACATCTGTGTCAATTTTTGTAAATACAGCACCCTAGTTACTGGGTCTAGACAATTCTAATTTTGTTTGTCTGAAAATGTTGCATTTGGAAACTAGTGAGAACCTTAACGAACCTTGTAATTTATTTATTTATTTTCTTACAGAAAGTGGCCGCGGAGAATGCAAGGAGAGTTCAACATGAAGATGATCTCGAACAGAGGGATCATGAAATCACTGAAATGAAGAATGCTGTAGAAAAAATGAAGGTTTGTTCATTACATTCTGTTGTGGTTTAAAGTTTACATATCGTGGCTGTGGTAATTAGGTTAACCAGTTTGTTTCAGACATGTCAGAGGACACAATTATGCACAAAACTCTTATACAACATACAGTGGCCGGCTTATAAAGTTGTGATTCAAGTTTCTGTACGTGTTGGCAGTAGTCATGTCAACAGGCCACATGTGGTGAGACACTGTGGCGGATTGCGTGTAAAATGCAACTATTTCACAGAGTCCATGGGGTCATGGTTCATACAGTGACCCTGAGAAAAAGGCACTACAAACAATGAACAAATGAACTGTTTGCATGAATGTTTGCATAATGCCTTCTTAAAAGACCTGGGCCCAATTTCATAAAGCTATGAAGCAGAAAATACTGCTTGACAAATTTATTTGATAAGCAAAATATTCAAGGGGGCACCAGTCACAACAATGTAAACTTATTGTAACTTTGGCTGGTTATCAATTTCTGCTAAGCAATACCTTTCTGTGCTTAGCAAATTCTTGTGCTTGCAGCCTTTATGAGAGGCAGGTAACATGAGGATAACACTGGAAATAAATCAACAAAACTAGAAAGCAAAACAGAAAAACTGCACAAAATTATCAGAGGATAGCCCGCAAACCAACCTCGTTCCCAGGGGTGATCAATCTTGCCGTGACATTTTTTCCCAGCACGCCTTGCTCGCTCTTAACCCCTGGAATTGGTTCATTAAATTGTGCTAGAATCTGGCACATTTCAGTAAGGCCTGTAATCGATCCATTCTACGCGCGCTCTAGTATGGTAGCCCGAAAACCGCCGGCATCAAGTCAGAGAGCAACTGGTACCCTCTCATTCTTTTTTGATCTTGTGACATGTCTAACTGTATGCAGTTTAGGGTGACCGTGTAAAAACAAGATTCATTTGAAATCGAATCGCGTCAAAAGACTTGCATTTTCACATTCCTGTACTAAGCGTCCTTCAAGTGCCATGCAAGCGCTCGAAAGTATTCACTTTAGATAGCCTATCAGCGTTGTTTTTCAGCACATCCTTACCAGGGGTTAGTGACGAGAGGTATCGATAAGGCTGCTCATGGTAGCGAGGCTGCCCCCAAACCAATAAGTTAGACTTATTTCCATTGGGGAGCATAAGCCTTAACCAGGAAGGTAGCATTCTATGGAATGTTCTATTTACACAAATCAACAAAAAACAGCATGGTTGTCTTTGTTTCATTTTTAGGAGGAGCTTGCACAAGTCAAGAAGAGAAACAAACAGCTTTGCTTTATTTTAGCCCAGGGGGAAAGTAAGTACTTTTCCAAATCATTCCTTTCTTGTTTTTTGTGTTTTTAATAATTTCAGTCAAAATTTGTTATAAAAAAGAGAATGGAAGTGAACCTGAACTATTTCAAATATCCACTGAATCTGTTCTCTAAGTGATACCAGCCTCTGATAGTATCAAAATAGTACCTCCAAAAATTCCTTGCATTGCCTTGTTTATTTGTGGAAGCATTTAAAAGTGTGATTTTAATCCAACCATTTTTTTTTTAAAGAGGTTGCAAATAAAATGTTCTATTCAGTAATTCATTAATTTTGTTAATTCCTATTGATTTGTAAACACTTTTGCCAAAAGGCTTAGGGAAGTTAGAATTCTGTATAATCTACAATTTGTTTGACTTTTCATTCACAGTGAAAGACAAAGCTGATGTGTTGAAACAAGTGGATGAACTGACGGCAGTGAAGGATGAATTGACCACAGAGGTATATCAAGTTTTGTTTTGATATTACCAAATCAGATTTTAATTTTGCTCATTATTTATTATAACATTTTGAATTGTATATGTTCACTACATTGTCTTGTAGGGGCGTTTTCTCATAGCCTTTTCTGTTCATGCACATCTCATCAACAAACATTTGTCTTCTTAGGGTAAATTATGTCTGGTGGATGTAATTTTGCCATAATGGAATAGGCATTGATTTGTGTACAACTCTGAATCGTTTTCTCATTCTTCAGAAAATTGGAGATGACAAATGCAATTTAGTTGCCACTGTAATCAATAAAGATCCTGCAGAAACATCGATTTTCAAACAACGGTTCTATTATTCTCCTTTCCATGTTTAAACAAATGCATTTCAAAACAAATAAGCAGATGTATTTCATGAACTGATGAACCTCTGCTGTAGTAAGATATAGTTTGTTTTATAAATATATTTACTTATTTTATTGTCAGTTTTGGTATGGGGAAGGGGTTTTGTTTAGTTTATAACCTTATTGCACAAACATAAAAATACAACGTGGTGCAAAAGGGAAATCCCGAACAGGCATGCAGGCCACTAAATGGGGACCCTTGATCACACATCAGAATAAAACAAGCAAACAA
Organism: Leptasterias polaris; assembly: GCA_037783415.1. Lineage (NCBI taxonomy): Eukaryota > Metazoa > Echinodermata > Asteroidea > Forcipulatida > Asteriidae > Leptasterias > Leptasterias polaris. The sequence goes on from JAZGTN010000054.1 coordinate 267,726, forward strand.
GGAAACATTGTACTGTTTTAAATGCCAGGAAAGGTTGTTAAACCTGGCTTTATAATATAATTATAAGGCTTATTTGCATGAACGAAAGACAGTGATTCCCAAGAATTCTGGTATCATGCACCTGTACATTCCTATCTTCTTTTTTAATTTAAGTAATTTTTCAGAACTGTGCCAAATTTCATAGAGCTGTTAAAGCAGACAATAATGCTTAATAATTTTCTACTGAGCAAAAGTTAACAGGAAAGCAATTTGCAAATGGTACATGTTCCATAGCTTGTTGGCCGGTGACCTTATTCGGTTGGTAAGCAAAATGTTGTTGTGCGGAGCCACTTTTTTTGCTTCGATAGCTCTATGAAATTGGGCCCTAGGTCTCATGTGAGTTTCTAACACTTCAAACACAATCATAAAATCACACGATAAGTTACTGATTGAAAGCCCTTTGTTTATTACTCCAACTGATGCCTTGCCTTTACACCAATGAATTAAAATATGTATTTACATATACATTTCTTGTTTAAAAACCTTAGGTTGTTTTTAGAGATAAAGGACGTTGAAAACCTATTGTACCATGATTCTGCTTGCCTTATGCCACATAATATTTCAAAAGAGGGTGCTATATAAGTGGTTAGTGCACTATCTACTTATGTATTAAATTGCTGTAGCTTACATTCCAATCATCTGTTTTTCCAAATGCTAATTTATTTACCCTTTTGTTTTGTTGCTTTAGGTTTCAGAGCTTTATGCAGCGTTAGAGCAGGAAAAATCCAAAGTGTCCACATTGAAAGCTGAGCTGCAAAGACTACACGACAGGAAGAAGTAAAGACAAAGAAGACGGGTTCTAGAAAGTGTGTGAGGACCGAAATGTTGTAACCCAATGGAATTACTGATGACAAATAAGTTGACTTTTAAACAGCTGCTTAAAACACCACCAGTGAATGACTTGACTGAAATAAATGTGACATTGTCAAACCCGTTGATTGGGCAACCTGGATCAGGAGGACGACTTCCTTTCAAATGTGGCCAGTAACAATGTCCAAACTTACACTGTGCGGCCATTGTTGCATTAAAAAGCCCTCTTTTCCGTTTTATTTGGGAATCTAACCAAGTGCATCAGATTTCATCTACATGTGACTACTCAACACTTACAGTAAGGTTGGAACCAGGCCTCTTGTCCAAGCTTTGCCTATTGGTCAAATCTGGATTATTAGCTGGTATGATAATGTACATCAAAGATCAATTGAGGACTCAAATTTGACATTGCCAAACAAAAATAAGTATCACAATTTCAATTTATCTGTCACTCTTTCAACTCAAAACTGTTGATGTTAATTGGATGATTTTAAAATAACTTATAACTTACAATTAAATGGTTATTCCACAACTTGAATAATGGTGTAGCAATGATTCTGGAAAGTGTACTCTGTATAATCCATTAATGTAAACAAGTGTTCTAATAAAGTCACCTTAAAAAGTTCCAGACAATAAGTGAAAGATGTTTTCAAGTGAGGAAAAAGGGTAATTGTTAATTTTATTTTATTTTATTTGAAAAACAGTTTGCTTTAAGCTTTTGCTCAAAGTTGTTCAGGATTATTGGTTCTTTTACCAACTTTGATAGAGAATGATTCATTGAACAGCTTATGTTGGTAATATTTTGCAATCAGGTTGCTAGGTATGCTTTACACTGGTACTATGTAACATTGTACCATAAATCTTACCCTTTCCTTGGAACTTTCTTTTTCGTTTTAACATCAATAACAAGAGTAAGTGATGGAGTTTATATGTTTGAGACAAACAATTTTATAAATAAAATACTTTCTTTCATTTGTTTAATTGGTGAACATTTTCTCAGTAAAGACATAATCACAAATTTTCAATTATAGCAAAGATTCCCTCTTTTTAGAATTTGAAAAAAAAAAAAATTCCCTTATAACACTAAAAAAAGAAAGATTTTAAAATAGATTTTAAGTAATAAAAAAAAATCACTCAATTTTTTAAAGTTAATGAGTTAGGTAGGTCAAGTATTCATTTCATTTTTTAAAATAAATGTTGAATGTCACATTGTTTCACACTTTCTGTTGAGTGATGTAATATTAAAGTAATAAACCCAGATCAAAGATTGATTTTTTTAATTGTAAATGTTTTCCTTTTCCTTTTTGAAAAAAGGATTACTGAAACTTTGGGGAATTTTAACTTATGGCTATGAATTTGCAGCTTATTTTTCGCTTAGAACTTGGGCTCAATGGTATACATTTGCTAAGCTGATAATTCTGAGCAAGAACCACAAGGTAAGAATCTCACGGTAAAATGTTTCTTTGGTCAGTCAAAGATGTATCTCAGCAAAGTTGCCTTTTTCATGTTTCTTTATGGGAGCTTTTTAATTTTCTTTAGTTAATTTAATCTATAGCCACTGTTCTTGCATTTTTATAAATAAAGTAATTACTCATGCCCTTAGATGTATGGGAATTTAACCTCAAGTTTTGTGTTCATCCATTCCAAACATACAGAAGCTACAGCAGGTGCGGATCCGGGGAGGGGTGGGGGAACGTGCCCCCGTGAAAAAAAAATGAAAAGAAAAAAAAAATGAAAAGAAAAAAAATAAAAAAAAAGGGAAGAGAAGCGAGAGGAAAGGGGATTAAAATTTTCTAGGAGTCCCGCGTTGATGTTACAGGAAATTTTCCAGTCAAATTAGACGATAGTGATGTGGATCAGAAGTGCTTAGAAAGTGTTTCTTTTCCTCAGTATCATTTTTGTGTGGGTGCTCATAATCAAAGAGAAATGCCGGTGTTCTGTGGCGACGGTGTGGCAGGAGATTTTTGTCCCCCGTATGGCGAACTGTGTACAAACCTCTTCTTTCGTTTGTTTTATGCTCATATCATGTTTTTATTAAATTATTTATTAACTCACTTTTTTTTACAAATTTAAAATATGAGGAAGACTTAACAAAATTCTGGACAGAAAGTCTTTTAGTTGACATTAAATTTGGTTTTGAACTTTTGAACTTTTCATGCAAGCTTCCGCTTAGTACTATATCCTCCCCTGTCCGGTTTTCGATGTAGTATGCCTTTTTCTTTGAATTGAAAAAAAATAAAAATATTCCATAATCAACTGATGCCCTAATTACCTTCCTTTGTTTATAAGAAATATGCAAACATATATTAAAACGTGATGGACATTGAAACTTTCACACCACGCACCGATCTTCGATGACTTCAATAGCGTCCCATTTGTTTTGAGTTTGACCTGTTTTCGATGCAAACAAGAAAGTATGGTGTCCGGGTGAAGCCATACGTGGAAGAAACATCTGCAGTGACTACAAGTGTTCTGTGAGACTTAGTGTAAGACTCTATAGCCAGCAGTTTTCTTCATTTTATTCAACATATTTTTTATTTAGTTTTAAAAATAACCATGGTATTTTTCAAAAAAATAAAATAAAAAATAAAATAAAAAAAATGTAAATAATTTTTGGCTTTGAAATCTTATTTTTATTTAGTTTTGTGTATTTTTATGTTTCTTAACATTTAAAATAAAGCATATAAATAAACAGTGATAATCGAATCACAAAGCTGATGTTTAAATTTTAATATTAATAACAAAAATGATAGAGTGTTACCAAAAAAAAATTATCCAGACTATTAGAAAATGATATAAGGCACGTGGCTTCTTTAAGCCTCTGTATTTTTTTTCCCAGAATGCTCAGCAGAATGTTCAGTCACATGATTTGATCATCGTGAATTGTGAATTGAAAAAGTGTTTGATGAAACTTTTTCGGTGGGGAATTTTTTTTTTATGGCCCCGACAGTATGACATATTTTTGTACCTTGCAGAAATGCCTAAATACCACAACTTTTTGCATTTACAAGTGCAACTAACCAGTGGAGCCTTACATGTTTCTAAGTTTTGGTCAAATGAGAGGAGACTCTTTGCTTGGCAAGTCAAACCACAAAAATTGTATCTAGGGACTGTTTACATCGCGCACAGAGAGGTAAAAGATTTGCCTCGATTTCAGGGACGCCCTGAATACAGGGCGTCCTACGATACTACAACCATAAATAAATACTGAAAGAGCCTACCAGTTTAAACATGGCCGCCCCCATTGAACCCAGAATGTGTTGAAACAAGGGTGGCAGTTCAGCCCTAAAAAGACAGCGTAAGGCATAATGAACAAGGTAAGGAAAACTTAGATATTTCTTATTTAGTTTTTACAATTTTGAATCTCTTGTGACCAGCAGCAGCACCAACCATCCAACGTACATAACATACTCGCACGCCACTGCTGTCACATGGATGATGGGGACGGGACGGCGGGGAGGGCGGGGAGAGTACACACACAATAGCTGACTACCACCGGCCCAGCAAGTTTCAGTTTAGAAATTTAATACAACACTGCACTGCTGCCGCGCTGATGTACATGTATCCTCCCCTGTCCGGTTTTCGATGTAGTATGCCTTTTTCTTTGAATTGAAAAAAAAAAAAAATATTCCATAATCAACTGATGCCCTAATTACCTTCCTTTGTTTATAAGAAATATGCAAACATATATTAAAACGTGATGGACATTGAAACTTTCACACCACGCACCGATCTTCGATGACTTCAATAGCGTCCCATTTGTTTTGAGTTTGACCTGTTTTCGATGCAAACAAGAAAGTATGGTGTCCGGGTGAAGCCATACGTGGAAGAAACATCTGCAGTGACTACAAGTGTTCTGTGAGACTGAGTGTATGACTCTATAGCCAGCAGTTTTCTTCATTTTATTCAACATATTTTTTATTTAGTTTTAAAAATAACCATGGTATTTTTCAAAAACTAAAAAAAAAAAGTAAATAATTCTTGGCTTTCAAATCTTATTTTTATTTAGTTTTGTGTCTTTTTATGTTTTTTAACATTTATAATAAAGCATATAAATAAACAGTGATAATCGAATCACAAAGCTGATGTTTAAATTTTAATATTAATAACAAAAATGATAGAGTGTTACAAAAAAAAATTATCCAGACTATTAGAAAATGATATAAGGCACGTGGCTTCTTTAAGCCTCTGTATTTTTTTCCCCAGAATGTTCAGTCACATGATTTGATCATCGTGAATTGTGAATTGAAAAAGTGTTTGATGAAACTTTTTCGGTGGGAATTTTTTTTTTTATGGCCCCGACAGTATGACATATTTTTGTACCTTGCAGAAATGCCTAAAATACCACAACTTTTTGCATTTACAAGTGCAACTAACCAGTGGAGCCTTACATGTTTCTAAGTTTTGGTCAAATGAGAGGAGACTCTTTGCTTGGCAAGTCAAACCACAAAAATTGTATCTAGGGACTGTTTACATCGTGCGCAGAGAGGTAAAAGATTTGCCTCGATTTCAGGGACGCCCTGAATACAGGGCGTCCTACGATACACACATAACTAACTACGGACTACTAAACTAGTTCAAGTTGGCATGGCCGGACCAAATGGCTGGCATTCTAAGATTCTTAATCTTCGGTCACTCTAGTTAATAATAATATGAATGATTGAATCATGAACGCTCTCTAAGTCTAGTCTATTTTCAGAAATTTAATTAGAATCAATTCAACCTTTGCAAAGCATGCTCTACATCATGATTCAACAAAAAAAGGAGGTGGCTCTTATTTTTTGGGGGGACACAAACATAAATTTGTGTATTTTTATTTTCAAGTACTCGATCATCATTCCAAAATAAATAATTTTTTTGTATCCATTCAATTTACCTTGTGAAGTTGTAGTGGTGATGTACTTCTAGAAACTATAACTTATAAATATAAGGCTCCCCCGTGAGCCTTTATATAGGGGTCTAACATTTTGGACCTCCGTAATACACCTATCAATTGTATGACGCACTATATGACCCCCGGGGATGGTGCGTCAAGTTTGCGTCTTTACTACTCTAAAAAAACGCCGCGATGAGGGAAAAACAACCGTGAGTATTGCGTGGTAAATTTCATTTTTTGAAGATGTTTTTGAATATAACTCAACAAAAAGGAAATGCATTCATTATGAATGTATATTAAGTGTATGGGGAAAGTTTTTGTTGTGTAGTGCAAAGGAAACTGAAGTTATTGATGACAAACCACCGTAAAATGTTCACCTATCAACGACCATTTTGAAAACGTATAGCGTTACGGAGGTCCAAAATGTTAGACCCCTATAAGGCTCACGGGGAGCCTTAAATAGTTTCTCAGAAGTAAACACACTTGACTTACCCACACACACCAGCTTACCTGGTTACCATCCCAAATCAAGTTGTATAAATTTCCTCTAGTGCCATAATGGAGGATTCAATGACTGCAGGCCCATCAATTGCTTAATCACACTTCACAGGGTCAGTAACTGGGTCAGGCATTCCAATTTTGTCAAAGTCCACTTTTCCTTCCTCTGTCTGTGGTCCAAACAATTTGGTGTGAAGTCACATAGGATAGGAGGAAATTAGAGGATTGAGGTCACATGGAAGTACATTGTAAACATGACTAGGGAGTGAGGGTCAAACTAGGAAAAAATAGTTTATGCTAAAAACCTGGTGTCATACATTGTATTCAGCTATGAAATTAGGTGAAACTAGTAGCTTTGACCAAAACTGTCTGCTCAGCACAAGAACCCCTCTGACGAGGACTCCGTAGGGAGGCATACATGAGAAACATTCCTACTTGACAAGGCTACTTTTAACCCTTCCCTACTCTTGTTCGAGAGCAAATCCTCAAATATCCATGGCTCTTTGCCAAATTTGGTTCATTTCACAAACGAATCCCAAATTTGTAATTTAATTTCAAACTTCTCTGACAATTTAGGCAGCCGTGTTGGTTAAAAGGTGGTCAAGTGAGGTGACCATATAATATTTTAACGGCTGATGAAGACATCTGGAGCTGTTTAAGACATCTGGTTATCTGAAGCGCACTCGGCATTCATAGACATCGTGTTGGCGCGCAAACTTACAAACAACTGACTAACGTGTTACGCAATCAATACATACGGACTACTCAATGTAAAATTAAAGCGTGTGTGTAGGCACAATGGTTGAGTGAGGTATGCAATTGATTTGACCCTTGGCAAAATGGCCTGGGCCTGAGGACAGCAGTTGAAAAATTACAAAAAGACAAGTTCAACATTACAGTTTTTCCTTTACTTTTACACTTTCTCCCGAAAGGATATTTATGAATAGAGTAGAATAATACTTGGTCTTAAATGTCAGTTTAATCCCTTTCAGGGTTGTGGCCGTGCGCACCCGGCCAGATTTAGATCTCATTGCCACTCTTTTATTCCCTTGATATTCATCCACTTGTTTTACACATCTGTAGGAAAAGGCAGAAGAGTCAAGGGAGCGTGGTAATGCCTGTATGAAGAAAGGTAGTCCCACTGAAGCGTTCTTCTACTATTCTGAAGCTATCAAATGGAATCCTACAGATCCTCGTCTTTACAGCAATCGTTCCCTCGCATTCCTACAGATCGACCAGCACTACCATGCACTAGAGGATGCCAAGAAGGCCATCCAACTTAAACCAGATTGGCCAAAGGTATGTGTGGTGACTTTATGTCTTTCCATTCCACAAATTTTATATACATACAATGTATACTGCTTGTCTTGTGTAAACAAGGATTTTTGAAAAAATAGTTTCTTCTTCAAAATGAGCCTTCATCTCCAATTAAACCTATTGCATTATTATTCCCTCTTGTTTCAATCCTCAGGGTCATTTTAGAAAGGGAGAAGTAGAGATGAGTACTGGACATTACGAGGAGGCAGTCTGCTCATACGAAGTAAGTGTTGCTTATTAGTCTTGAAGGCAGGGTATACCTTTGGTAACTTTTGGTAATTGTCAAAGACCAGTATCCTCACTTGGTGTATGCATAAAATAACACACAGTGTAAATTTGGGCCCAATTGGTCATTGAAGTTGCAAGATAATAATTGAATAAAAACTACCCTTGTTGCATAGAATTGTGTGCTCTCAGATGCCTGAGAAAGGCTTCATGCCTGAAGCCTTTCTCAGATTCAATTTTGTGTGTGAAAAATTACCTTCTTCTCTAAAACTACATTACGTCAAAGGGTGTCGTTTCCAACAATGTTTTATAACATCAACAGCTCTCCAGTGCTCGCTACCAAGATTGAGTATGGTAATTTTGGGGGGAGTGATTACCAAAGGTGTACCCTCTTGTTAATGAACAAGTGCATAATACCTGGCACACAGTTCTCCCTTTTCTTGTTGTCAAAGTTGATTATAACTATTCGACCAGTACCGGTAGATGTAAACGTTTTATTGCTCAGATTGTAGCAAGTGTTAAAACCTTGGTTTAAGGTTTACCTACGAAAACAAAATTAAATTTGTTCAGGCTGATCAATCCCATTGCCTTGAGCAGGCTTCACACAAATCGGAGCTTGTATGTTGTTGCCTAGGAATTACAGCATTCCCCAAAAGTTTGTTTTATCATAACTCATTCAAGTGAGTCATTTTTCCAGATTGCTCAACTCTTTTCTGTTTATGAATTATGTTATCACTAGTGGGATGTTCAGTAGACTTCTTTTACAGCTGACCATATACCAAAGGTCCTGGATTTCATAGTGTTGAAGTGGGTTGAAGGATTTGGTGATTAAACTCACCAGTTTCTGACGTTTCTTTCATCATCAGTCTACCACCACCTTTATCATCTTTTCCATGGGCAATCTTTTTTAGCAATTAAACTTTTTAGTAAAAGTTACAAGGTTTATTATTTTATTATTATTTTTTTCAGGTAGCGATAAGATTAGATGACAAGGATCCAAAGTTGAAAGAAGCTCTTGAGAAAGCCAAAGAGGAATTCAGGAAAGTGAAGTTGGGTAAGATGTTGATATTAGCAGGCAGGAATTACATGGAATGTGGCCTCTGTTGCCCTTGTCTTGTTCTTAGTGCCCCTTCAACATTTCCCCACAGACTTTAAGACTTTCCAATGGAAGTGCCCTTTGCAAATTGAAAATGACCCTGCCCTCTCAAAGATGTAATTTCAGGCCTGTATTAGTGAGGTATTGTCCTTGATGGAGTGATAACATGAAAACTGGCTGAAGACAAATTGGAAACTTTGTTGTAACTTTCACTGTCACCACATTGGTTAGATTGAAAATATAAATGTTCACAGATTTGCACATAACTTACTTATGGTATAAAGATGGTCATGGTGGAAAACTCCCCTTGAAATAGTTTTGCTTGAAATGCCATAGTTTTTAGAAAATGAGTAAAACAATAGTCTTCATCCTGCAGGATAAAGTCCTATGTTTGAAAAAAAGTTAAAACATATAGTGGGGTTTTTCACTGTTTTCTCACGACTCCGAAGACCGATTGAGCTTTCACAGGTTTGTTATTTCATGTGTATGTTAGGTCACAATAAGGGTGGATACAGGTCTTTGGCAATTACCAATGTTGTACCCTTTAATCAATTTTCATGTACTTTTACCCATAATGCAGTAATGCACTTGCGGATGTTCCATTAGATAATGCACTTTGGACTTTACAAGTCATGCGTGTATATTTGTAACTTGATATATTTAGTGCTTGTAGTAGCAGTTTTGCAACTTTAAATGATCTACTACACCATTCTAGACAGATGCATAGTCTCTACACAGTACAACCTGTTTGCATTACTTAAAACATGGCTTTACCTAGATTGATTTCCTTGCTCTATGATTGATCCATCCTCACCACTTTAGAATTTATTCTTGGAGTATAAAAGTTTCTCATTTAAGGGAAAATTATAATTTCTGTAGAAGTTATCAAATCCTATTACTTCACTTGCTTGATTTTAATGTATCTAAGAAACCCAGAACCAAAATTAAAGCTTTTCATGTGTACCATGTTTTTCTTGCTTGTTTTTTTTTTCTCAGCCGAGTTTAGAATTCCTCTGATTGGTACAATCATTGGTTTTCTGATTGGAGTCTTGATTGTCCTTGCTGATCATTATCTCACTACAAAACCCTCACTTCAGGTAATTCTCTACCAATAATTTCAGTGTGATATATGGCAGAGGGTGTCCCCCCCCAAATGTTCCCATACTTTAATACACTATTTTCTCTTGTACAGAATTATTCCCAGAACACAGTGAAGATACAAAAGGAGGGGGGGGGGGGTAGTATACCATGCCACATATCGAGCACCAAATGGATCCCTAATGTAGTTATTAAATTTGAAAAAGCATGTATACTTTCACATATTTTTTGCAACAAGATCTCAATCAGAGAAAGATACACATTTCTTGCATGTACAGTGTACATGTAGCTACTGATGGCTGTCAATGCGACTTAAGTTTTAATATGACCCATTTGCTCTGGCTGAACATTACCATATACTTAATAAGAAATAATATATTGCTTTGTGGGGACGAGTTTAACATAATGAAGTGAATTCTTATGTACTTACTATTCTAGCCCTTAGCAATGAAGCTAATCTTCCTGGTCATGTTTTCACTCATGGGCTTTGGAGCTTCATGGACATATTTCTTCATACAAAACACATACAGAGAAGCCTTGCTACAGCCCCCTACTGATTTATCAGGTGAGTAGATTCCTTATCTAAGAAGTGGTGGTGTTATGGACCAAGAGGACAATAGAATTATCGTTCAAGTTTTTTGCATTGGCTAGTTGGACATTTCTCAGTTTGAAGGTAACTTGGATAGGAGATGTTTGGAGAATCCTGCATACCGGACATCATTTTAATTTAATGTTATTTATATTATAAAAACAAGAACAAATTTGCATTTCCAATCGATTTTTATCCTAATTTTGAAAAAAAATCCAACCTTTTACCCCATCTTTAAACAATGAATGCATGAATAAAATGAAAAGAAGAACAATGGATAGAAGACTGTAATGTGGAAACAATAGACCTGAACTGCTCCATCACAGGCCCTCATCCCAAGCTTAACCAAAAATTTACCGGTTTCCTGCAGCAGGCATGATAGTTGGTCCTTGGGGAAAAAAGGAGGACAATTTTATACAGTGCTGACCTACATGTTAACTTACATGTACACATGGTATACATGTAGGCTCTAGGACTTTGTAGGCCTTATTAATAACATTTTTCTCTGGGCCCCCCAAAAAATAAAATCGAAAACAGGAAGAATATCATGCACTCAAGTCCACATGGTTGATCATTGTTTCTTTATAGTTCAAGCCAACATAACACTTGGCTTCAAATTTTGTTTCCAACTTTCCATCCAGATAAGAAAGATGACAAAAAAGCAAAAGATGCTAAATCTACTGAGGGGAGAGGGAAAACTCCACAGAGCAAAGCAAATGATGGGAAAACATCGACAGAGACCAGACAAAGAAGAAAGAAGGAAAAAACATAACATTTTATATGTGTTAGACTTATGGATAGTAAAATCATTGAAGTAACCTTGATTTTAGTTTGAATGCCATTAAAAAAAGCACAATATCTTGACCTAAATTTAAAATTAAACAATAGACCTTTCTGAAACAAAGCTCAACTCTGCCAGCATTTTTGAGTCTTCAATTTGGGTCTTCAATTTATGGATGGAGGTTAAACTGAGTCTATACTAAATGATGGATGCAGCAGATTGTATTCCTCTGTCAGAAGAAACAAGCTAATTATTGAATTCTGTTACATTACTTTGTTGACAGTATTCAAGAGTTTTTCTTTCTTTTTCTCTCTATTAATCAGAACGCTGTAATGTACAGTAGTTCCCGGTAAGGTACATGTATATGATAAATAATTGGTTAGGATCGGATAAACAAATATTCATCTGCTCATTTAGAAACTTGTTATGATATGTGTGAGAATTCTTCCTCAGAGTCTATTAGTTTTATTAGCATTTAAACAAAATGTCCTACCCCCCCCCGAGGTTTCAAACCAGAGCTGCGTTCAATTTGGGTGAACATACATTGTAAATGCATAGCAACGTTCAGCGGAGATGATTATATAAGCGCAAAACTGACAGCTGCTATATGGTGGCTCACAGTCGTGTCATTCAAATTTCATAGTTCCTATTTATTATTCATATACAAAAAGAGACCTCACCCCAAGTACTTTGTAATACTGAAAAATACTCTTTAATTATTATCATCTACTTGACTTTCTGCCATCTAAAATATGTACATTCATTTTTAAAGCACCAGCGAACACCTCAGAAATACATTCACCATCTGTTGGTAACATTACCCAATATTGACAACGCAAACTCATTCCACCAGAAAATGTCTGCAAACGCAAGCCAAATACAAGCTGAATGCACCAGTTCACTCGACTTCACATGAAAATAAATACAAAGAAAATGGCTAGATGTAAACAATGAGATACTAATATATCTTTGTTAACCACTTATGAATCATCCTCCCTAAATATTCGTGGTATGGGTGGCTCATGGGTAAAGTGCTCGCCTCTCGCCCTGGTTCGATTCCCAGCTAAGGCCATGTGAGTAGAGTTGTGCAATGGTTCTTTCCTCCTGAAAAATCAAACACTTTTGATCTCTGTCTGTGCTCCGATGGGTTGATGTGGATGGCTGCCAAAAGGCACCTTTAGCCTGTGGCTGGACAATGTTGTAGCCACTTCCTTCGCAATTCAGCTTCTCAGCTGTGAGTTAGAATAATTAGCCTCCCAAATTTGTATTACTAACTATAGGCAAGCATTGTTCTGACATGTCAAATGAGTTCTGGTTGTAATTGTTTCTTGTAACTGTATTTCTATCTGATAAGCCTTTTTATGATCTCCAATAAAATAAGTATATTTAAAAGGATAAATTTGCTGACTTTCCAACTTGTAAATGTTACACTTAAAGGCACTGAACACGTTTTGTAATTGTCAAAGACCAGTATTCTCACTCGGTGTATCCCAACATATGCATAAAATAACAAGCCTGTGAACATTGGGGCTCAATTGGTCGTCGAATGTGCAAGAAAATGATGAAAGAAAAAACACCCTTGTTGTACAAATTAGTGTGCTTTCAGATAGAAATAAAAGGCTTCTGGCCAGAAGTCTTTTATTATTTTAGTGAGGGAGTCGTTTCTCACAATGTTTTATACGATCAACAGCTCTCCGTTGCTCGTTACCAAGTAAGTTTTTATGCTAATATATATTTTGAGTAATTACCAAACGTGTACAGTGCCTTTAATGAAGTAATTGGTCATAGTGTATTGACCCAATTCACCTGATGTTATAATGAAAACAATCTTTGTTATGCCATTTTGTGAGTGTTGTCCCTGTGTGTTCTACAGTGTAGTGCGCATTTTAGGTGATGCACCTTTGCACGTTGCCATAATTTTACATGCAAGTCGGACAAGGCATGGGTCAATACAGTATATTTGCTGTAATGATATTGGTACAGTTTGAGAAAAAAATGCCCTTTTCATTTAGAAAACACATAGAAGAAATCAAATTATTGACTTTAAGCGCAGTGCCTTATTTACATAATTAATACATGTATATATACAGGTACATAAATACAAAAAGTATGTACAGCAGCTAATTGATTGTCATTTTAGGGTCAAATTTGATGATGTCCTCACCGCTCTCGTTCTCAACCTGGTTGTAGACCCACTTTCTGTTATTGCGACACTGCACCCCACATTTAGGGGAGTAGCACTGAGGGCAAGGGTAGTGGCAACCGGGACACTTGTCATTCAGACAGTCACACAGGTTTTTGTTGGTGTCAAGGAGTCTACCCTTTTCATTGTACATCACCTGATGTCTGGCCTTTTGCCTGGAGTGAGAGCTAAACAAAAATATGTACAAGTAAATTAGTGCGGAACTAATAAATATGAAGCTCTTATCAATAGTTGCAGAGTTGTTCATTTGAACTAAACAAATTATACAGCGATTGAACAAATGAAAACATTCACAGCTTGGGTCATTTGGCTTAACAGGTACGCAGACTCTCAATTGAAAAGCAATTTCTCAGTAAATCAGATGATTTCCTCTTTAACATTATTAGACGGAGCTCCAAATGCCCACCTTACAGCAAAAGCACTCCGAAGCAGCCTAACTGTTCCATGCACACTGCACGTTGCTTGCTTGGTTTGTTTAGGCACCTTATCAAAACTATTCCGGGACAGCTCCACCCCGGGTAGATTTTCATCCTGCTTCAAATTGTTTTGCTTTACAAATTCACTACGGGATTGCTGTATGTTTACAGTCTATAAGATTAGATGGCAAGCACTTGAATTGTTATCTACTGTAAGCCTGGTTTGTGGTTACCCCTGTGCAAGGTCACCTGTTTCTGGTTTTCTGGACAAGATTAAGCTAACACTGGAGTATGGACTGGGGGACTGTAGTATTTATAAGTGTTTTATGCAGTTCTGATTCAGCAGTTGGTAAATTATGTTTGACATTATCAAAACCTTTGCTTAAAAAACAATAAAGTAAAAAAAATAAAAATAACAAAAACTGGTAAAATTTGTGCCATGATGTATAGAATTGCATTAAACATGCCTATTCAAACAACTGTAAACGCGATGGGATTGATGTTCCCAATAGGGGATCATTTGTATTACAAGTTTTAAACACCATTCTTCCATCCAAAAAATAACATCAATGTCTTTTAAAACAAATAATAAGACACAAAAGTTTAAAGCATTTTGATACTGTTTTGGCAAAGGTTAATGGGCCTCCCCACAAAAAAAGTCAAATAAATGAATAGATTTCAAGCACTCTGTTGTTTATAGAAAGCCTGCAAAGGGCTGTGAGGTCTTATCAGTGCCAAACCACAGAGCTCACAACGGGTAGTGTAAAAATATTCCGGGACGAAGCCGACCAGGAAAGAAACTAAATAACAATTCATCCCGACAAGAAAACCCTGACCGGGACAAATTTCCCGGAAATTACCCCGGAATAGTTTTGATTAGGTTCATTATAGTATACATGAATATCAGTCTTATCAATGAATAACTTTTTTTTTCTCTTCACAAATTACAAGTACTCACTTAATATCTGTTCTCTGGACTGTCCTTCTCAATTTCCTCATTTCTCGTTGGCTGTTCTCAGGGTCAAAAGTACTCATGTCAAATTGCCGTCTGCCAGGGTTTTTGAATTCCAGACTCTTAAGAAGTTTCTGTGCAGCCTGATGAGGAAAACAGTTTTTAAATGAAAGTCACTTAATCATGTCAACAGTGATACAACAAGGAAGATAGTGATATCACTTAAAGACTTACTAATTACATAAAAAACTGCATGAACTTTGGTAGCAACTACTTTATCAGATGCAATGAAGGGGACAAGCCAAGTACATGTGATGATATACATTATACAAGAAAGTTACGGGTGAATGAACTCATTAACAAAGGGTGTACATGTAGTAGTACTACTACTAGTAGGCAGGTGATTATAGAGCATCTATTCCAAGTACATGTAGTGGGAGAAGAAACCATAGTCCCTATTAAGTTCTTGATCAATACAGTTCAGGTTCTTGATGATCTTTTGTTCCACAGCTTCCCTTCCAAACCTGTCTCTGAATGCTCTCCGCTAAACAATGGCGACCTTAAGGTGGTGCAGGGAATGGCCAGGCAGATTGAAGTGCTCAGCTACTGGTTTCTGTGTGTTATTGTCTATTAACTTGTTCATTCATTGTTGTAGCGAATGTCCAGTTTGTCTTCAATATACTACTGAGGGACAACGCTGACAGGATAAGGCATACATAACAGGCCTTTGATGGCAAGTGATGAATTGTTTGATCCAATGATCTGGGTGCTGGGGTTTATGGGGGCAAAGCTGACATCTAGTATTGATCAAAGACTTAATATGGATCATGGTTTCCTCTCCTACTACAGGAATAGATGCTCTTTAATCACCTACACCACCCTTTGTTATTGAATTTATCAGCTAACAAAGATATTGACAAAACAAAGATATTGACAAAACAGGGAGACTGCCAATACAGGGCTAGGTTAGATAGCTCAGTTGGTAGAGTTAAACACGAGGTGGCTGGTTTAAATCCCGCTCTAGTAAATTTTTCTTTGTTCAACCCCAAATCATTTAAAAATTTACCCGGTAATTTTTTCCCTCGAGGTTCATAACTTGATATTTGAAATAAAAAAGTTGCATCCGATTAAGGTGATCCCCTGGCTCTTGCTTCCCAGGTTGTATCGTAAACTTGGGTTTGCTACCGACAAAGCTCATGTAGTTTTTAAGGTAATTAGCAAGTCTTTAAGTTCTACCACTATCTTCATTGTTTTATCTATTAGACTAACAATAACAAACATGGCTATGATTATTAATGTCCACAATGATACGCATACATATTTTTTCAAAGGCCTTGTTTGAAGTTTATGAACACCGTATCAATCACACTGAATAAAGCCTTTTTCGTCTACCAAGCAATCCAGCATAAAAAGAAAAATTGCCAGCAGAAAGTGTGCAAAAGTTGTGTGTAGCTTTTTAGTCCAAGATTAGTCATGTAGAAAGACAGGATAACATTAAAGGGAGTTACATGTATGTCCATCAACTATGTCAGGTTACTATGAACGATGGCGAAAATGAGGTCAGGTTTGTAGAAACTTGTTTTGGACGAAAAGTTTGAAACCTCTTTTGACCCCTTTCTTTATATTTTCGGGATTACATAGATTTTTCTGTTGTAAGTAAGTAGGACACTTGGAGTTTGTAAGCATTGTAATGGACGATCAATTTTTTTCAGACAAATGTGTCTTTGTTTGTAAATCCTTAGACCTCATCTTGAACTTGACAGTTATCGTTGGTCCCTTTTCTTAAAAGAACAAAAAAATTCTACAGTCAGTGCAGCAAAGTTAGTCCCTGGACTAAACATTAATCATTTCATAAAGAAAGGCTACTGGCAATATGTCCAGCAATGTGTACTCTTGGAGTCATTTGAGATCTGATACAATTCATTCAGGTCTTTATAGATCACAAAAAATGAGATCTCCAAGACAAAATATTGAGACAGCTAACTTCTGATGCCATACATGTAGCTTGCATTTGAAGACTTAATGTTCCGAAAGATTGCCTCAGTCACACACGTTCTTGAGCAGTGAAACAACCTAAAAGTTGAGGTTTCATCTATTATTTACAGTTTTAAACAAATCAATGTTATTTGAAAATTTACTTATCTAATAGATTAATAAGCATTATACCAATATAGCAAGTTTATATAGTAGGCCCTAGTAGGCCCTAGTTGCGATAATCGTAACCCTCCTCCCAAGACCGTCGGGAGGAGGGTTACGATTACGACAAGACCGTCGGGAGGAGGGTTACGATTATCGCAACTAAGTAGGCCCCTACTGTCTTCTTGACTTCAGACACAATCACATCCCTTCTTTTTAATAGTGCTTCTTAATTTAATAATATATTGGCCTTCTGTCATCAACTAGTTCTTAGTTGAGATGTAAGTTTTGTGACCCTCTCAATGTCTGGAGGATTGAGGGTTTAACTATAAATTATAATTAACACGGTTATCGCATCAATTTATCTGTTTATAAACCTTAGTTTACAAGCAAGTAATTAGTAATTACCTCTAATCTTACACATGATTTAAGACTAAGATAAGAGTCTATTAATAAAGTTTGTCACAAAAATATAATCCATCATGTCCATGTCAAAACTTTCAAATGGAATTTTCATCTGGTGGTAGTGGTAGATGCAGAAGAGCCGACCACCAACTACGACAAGAAAGAATTTCATTATACAAAAATTATTAATATGTTATATCATACACAAATGTATAATTAATATAACTTAAAGGCCCTGTACACTATTGGTAAGATCGAAAAACACAAATGTTCACAGATTCACACATAACTTACATGATTTAAAGTAAGTAATGGTAGAAAGGGTTCCTTAAAATATTTCTGCCTAAAATGCTATCGTTTTCGAGAAATGAGTAAAACAATAGTTGTTATCGCGCGCGATAATAAACTCGATGTTTGAAAAACAGAAAACACATTAGGTCTCTTTTCACTATTTTCTCGTGACCTCGATGACCAATTGAGCTCAAATTTTCACAGGTTTGTTATTTCATGTATGTGGTTGATTACACAAAACATGAACACTGTCTGGCATCCACTTACCTATGGCATACCACAGGGCTCAGTCATTGGCCCCAAGCAATTCACTTTGTACACTGCTCCAATTGATGATATTTTAGCTGCACATGGCATTGAAGGCATGGTCTACGCAGATGACACGCAGCTTTACACGATTTTTGATCCATCAACACGAGACACTGCACTTGCTTCTGTGGAAGCATGTATTGCTGATATTAGAGCATGGACAATTGCAAATAAGCTCATGCTGAATGACTCAAAAACGGAGATCGTTCATTTGTCATCCCGCTTCCGCACGACACAACCTTTACGACCGCTGAAAATTGGACTTTCATACATCGAACCCGTGCCACAAGTACGTATTCTTGGTACTATGGCTGACCGTCACCTCACAATGTCACGCCATGTAAATATGGTGTCCCGGAATGCTACATATTCGATTAGAAAGATCGGTCAATTACGCAAGTTTCTGAACCGTGGTACAACTGAGATACTTGTACATGCTTTTATTTCTTCTAAGCTAGACTATTGTAACAGCCTATTATATGGATTGCCTCACTTTGAACTTGCTAAGCTGCAGCGTGTCCAAAACACAGCTGCTAAGCTCGTTGTCCGTGCCAAAAAACACGACCATGTTAAACCCATCCTACACAATCTCCACTGGCTCCCAATTCGCAAACGCATACTGTTCAAATCACTCTTGATGGTCTACAAGTCCCTTAACTACATGACGCCTGTTTACATTAGGAATCTCCTAAATCCATATGCCCCTACCCGCTCCTTGAGATCCAGTACCAAAGGATTACTGGCAATTCCACAAGCATCACGTACATCACTGTCCTCCTATGGGGACAGAGCTTTCTCCATTGCAGCTCCAAAAGAATGGAATAAACTCCCCGATGACATTAAATTTGCAAAATCACTAAACCATTTTAAGAGGGCTCTGAAAACCTATCTTTTTAAATTGTCATTTGTTTAAATAATTTATAATTTATATTGTGATCATACATGTAGTTGTCAAGAGTTTAGTTGTATTGTCACCTTTTGAGATTACCCAAATTGTGTATATTTTTAATCACTCCTGACTGGCTCGGGTTTTTATGTTTTATTAATTGTTAGTTATTCTTAAATTCATTCATATTTATTGTAGTTTCAATTCGTTTTATTTTTTTTAAAATCTTTTCTTGTTACAGCGCTTTGAGGTCGTCAGGGCGTAAGGCGCTTTATAAATGTTACCATTATTATTATTATTATTATGTGATTATTTTGTCAGCTCTGCCAATCCTGTATAATACCTTTAAGTTAAAGTACTTAACAGTTATATTTTAATAAAGTATAATTAATTATTACCACTTTAAAGTATGATAAAGAATACACAAATAAAGTGAAAGTAAAGAATATATATTTATAAAACACTAATATAATATGTAAAAAAGAACTTTATATTTTGTTCTTCATCTCTCTTCAGACGTACCATGCCACCACACAGGCACCAAAGACAAGGAGACACCTACCTAGTCACATTTTAGGACATTTTGCACGTTGGTCGTTAGATAAATGTAGTGTAAATAAGTTGTACCTAAAGTTTATAGAAATGTTTATAGAAACTGCAGCTCAATAAACTGATTGTAATTTAGTAAACAGGTGACAGTCTGTAATTTGTAAACTGCTAAAAACTGTGTATCGCGCACCGCACAAGCTTAGTTGCGATAATCGTAACCCTCCATCATCCTCCCGACGGGCTTTAGCTAAAGCTAAAAGCCCGTCGGGCTTTAGCTAAAGCTAAAAGCCTGTCGGGCTTTAGCTAAAGCTAAAAGCCCGTCGGGCTTTAGCTAAAGCTAAAAGCCCGTCGGGAGAGGAGGGTTACGATTATCGCAACTACGCGCAAGCTGTGCTGTATAATTTCTGTACAGTGTAAACTGTAAATTAATTTAAATTTTAATAAAAATGGCCAGCAACTTCAACTGATTTTAACATATTATGGACTGAAAGTGAAAATGACTTGTAAAAAGGTGGGTCAGATACTTTAAACAAATTTCATTTAGTTTCTGTCCGAACAATTTTTTCGTTATCAATACCAATATAGCACAACTGGTCAATGGAAGCTGACAGAGCTTACGTTTACCTCTGGAAGCTTTGAACTACCGTCTTTCTGGTCTTGGGTCACTGTTTCTTTAGATGTTGTTGGGTCGTTATTAGACATAGCTTCATCTTCTTCGTCATCATCGTCTAGAACAATTATAATATCTTCTGTGTTGTCTAACATCTGAAAAGGTTTCTTATCCTGCTTGCGAATCATTTCGCTTTTGTATTGTTTCATGGGCGCAGACATCTTGATTGAAAGAAATGCATGCTGGGAAAAAAGGCTTAGGCACAATCCTATGTTGTTTAAAAGAAACCTAAAATACATTAAAAACATATTTAATAACTGCTTAGTTTTTGTTTAAAAATTAAAAAATATTTCTATAAAGTTATTATTTAACATTTTTATTTACAAAATTGTAATTTCTTGTTATAAATTAAAACTTAATATTTACATAGTTTAGCCGGAGCCAATATCTTTCGGGTTTCCCTGTCTTCAAGCAGGGGGCGAAACACCGGTAGGTACCTCGGCCATTTTCGCAAGGAAAGTGAACGAAAAGATGTCGATGTTGTCGGCTCGTGTAACGGCCGCTGTGGCCAGGGCACTCACAAGACAAGCCCCTCAGGTAAGCATTTGTCAGTGTCTTATTGTCAAAGCAATATGTTTAGATTTTTTGAGTAATTTACTCATAAAAATGTGTGTTTTGCACGCAAATTGAATTACCGGCGAAACAGGTTTTGAGTGGGGGGCCCGGGTGGTCATGGCGGCGGTCTTTTGATGCAGGCCATGCCAGTGCAGAAACTGAACTAAAACTCAAGTTGCATTTGTCAATGTGAAAAAGTTGCATCTTTTAAAAAGAGTAGAAGAGCTCATTGAATATATGTAGTTTGCAAGAAGGTGGGGACAAGACAAAAACTGTAACTTAAAGGATAGTTAACTTTTAAAAAAGAAAAAGATCCAACCAACCATCCATTTTATTTAGCAGGGATTTCTTGCTGTAACCACAAGAGGGCGCTATTTACTAAGTGATAACCTATTTTGGGAAAAATGTTCTTAATAAGGTTTATCGCGATTCAGAATCGCAATGGATCATGGGAGGGCAGAGGGGGCAAATGCTACAGTTGGTCGTCGTGCGCGAGTTCCCGGGTTGCCCCCTTTCACTACACTATCATGCGCGGCAAAACAGCGCCCTCTCTTGGTATTTTGCTATTCGCGATAAACCTTATTAT
Source organism: Leptasterias polaris (assembly GCA_037783415.1). NCBI lineage: Eukaryota > Metazoa > Echinodermata > Asteroidea > Forcipulatida > Asteriidae > Leptasterias > Leptasterias polaris. The sequence continues at coordinate 289,013 of JAZGTN010000054.1, forward strand.
TTGACTGCTACTTTCTAAGGAATATTTTAGAGTGTTTTAATTGATTTTCATTTGGTACTTTTCTTTTACAGTATTCCTCTCAAGTACTGCAATAGAATAGACCCTTTTTTCGGTGTTTGCCATTTAACTCTTTCAGTAGTGTCAATCAATACCGAGTGAGGGCGCTGTTCACCGCGCAGCCACTTTTTGTTAATGGGAAACTGACCACCTCAACGTGTACAACGCTATAGAGAGATCGGTGGTGCGGAGGGATATAGATTTAACCCATGTTAATCGTTTCATTCATAAAAATAAACGGAACTACTTTCAAGATGGAGTTTTTCTCTCGCGATTGATATGCAATTTGACGTCCGTTTTGTTGGAGTATTTGTGAAAAACTTTATGTAAAATCACAAGAAATCTTGTTTTCTGCGCTCAAATTCATTGTGAACTGTAAGTAGTTATCCTCTTATACACCTATCAATTGTATGACGCACTATGAGACCCCCGGGGATGGTGCGTCAAGTTTGCGTCTTTACTCTCGGAAAAAGTGACACTGGGTACGTCAAGTCCAATAGTGGTCAGTCAAAAAAATCTTCGAGCGGTGCGTCGAGGTCCGTCGATGTCCATTTCAACATTTATTTTGTTTATTTAGTGGAGAATAAAAATGCACCTACCCTCCCCGCCTGTGTAAAATGATGTTGGTATTATTTTGTTAACATTTATGTTGCCCGAGGGTCGGGAATTTACCGCCAGAAAGTCAGCGATCACCACATGCCAGCTCAGATGGCCGTTTATTTTCCACACTGCACATAGCAAGCCTTTTGCCCAAGCCCAATACACATGTGCATCATGGCGTGGTGGTTTTGTCATCCTCGGCCCCGTGGTATATTATATCTCTCACACGCACGATAGTGGGGGTCGATTGTCGAGTCATAGATGGATACGAGGTAAGCCTGTGACCATACGTTTAATTTACTATCCGTTTCAAACTTTTCTAAACGGTTAACCGTTTGTCGGCGGCAAGTGAATTTGTTCTAAAATACACGAACAACAAAGACGATGTATAAGGAAGCCCAAATGTTTTGACAATTAACATCGAGACTGTACATGTACCTGTGTCAGTGTATTTTGTAAATCCTTGTTTCATGTTGTTTCCAAAAATTTACCGACCGAGAGATAATCCTTCACGATCTTTATAAGCACAACATCCCGCAGAGTCGAAGTCGTGTGAATATCCCCCATCACTTCCGTGTGTATTTGAGTTTGACAAACGAAAACTGCAGTATTGCTCACGCACGTGTAAAAACATCTCTGACCACGCAGTTATTTCTCACCAAGGGAATTTCCCTTGCCTTATCGCTCCCACAGCTACACGTCATTCCTTCGCCCCCTAACTATAAAAGTTTACCACGTTAGGTAGAGCAAGCACATCCGCGGGATCGCGGTGATGAATACAGCGCTGTGAGAAGCACTACGTCATAAATAATTATTCACGCGATCGGCCAATCGGAAAGCGGCCAGTCATTACCAGTTATTACGAGGATGTGTGTTATTTAGTCACATGTAATTCATGGCGCGGTGGTTTTGTCAACCTCTGCCCCGTGGTATATTATATCTCTCACATGCACGATACTGGGGGTCGATCGTCGAGTCATGGATGGATACGAAGATGCATTATTTAGTAGACTGGTTCCCTCTCTATTATTTCGTGTGTTTGATAGCTAGTGCGTTGGGAACCGCACGTCTCGAAGATCAAGTAGTACATTCTCGCCTCGTGCATACACTTGCCATGTATTTTCAGCATGTGTGCCGGGAAACTCGTACATACAAGGTTGAAATACTTGGTATTAACTGCGCGTGCATCGTTTGCAGCATAGCAAGCGATTATGTGCGTCGATTTGTCCGTCGGTGGTGCGTTGCTATCCGCGAAAGGTGAGTCCAAAAAACGTTCGGAAGACCGACCAAATCTGCAACAAGTGTGTCAATTTTTTGACTCATGGTGGGTCTTTGGACACGCAAATCCGTCCCCACATATGGACAGTGACGCACCATCCCCGGGGGTCTGATAGTGCGTCATACAATTGATAGGTGTATTAGGGCCCCATAATGAACCAAAAATGACGGTTAGTCGAGTATTTAATTATGTAATTACTTTTTGAATTAAAACTATTAGTTGTCGCGCTTTTTCGCGCTTGATTGTCACGTTGATACGGCCCTTGGGAAATGTTCAATTACGCAAGGGAAATTGGCTGTTGTGCGCAACTGCGAAAACGTTGCGCTGGTACAAGGTCACAAAAAATTGTAATGTAAACAAGGTCAAATATTTTTAACTTTGACCTTCCATAAGTCCGGTTTTCATGAACCGATCCCCACAAGTAAAGTATCAAAATGAATGTCTCAAAGAGCTCTATCCAACTAGACTACTTACAACTCAATCAGATCAAATCTCAAATTTTGTGATTTCCACTACTTTCAGTGCCAAACTCGTACATGTACGAGGTAATGTTCATACTTAAAATCGCCAAACCTCGTACATGTACGAAGTAGAATAAACATGTTATCACAAGGGGGCGCTCTCGCACTTCCTAATGGTACCATTTTTATTCATGTACGACCTGTATTTTTTTTTTTTGAATTCTTGCGGGAGGGCGTAGTTTCGGCTTGTGGGAAAAATGGCGGCGCCCAGTAAACGAGCGAAAAAGTGCAGAATTCCCCTGTGTGCAGGACTGTTTCAGGGTGTATCACTATGGTGTATCACTATGTGCGTGACTACTATTGACTTTCGAATATACCAAGGATATACCAGAGAGCATGATACAACAAGTTTGGTGATTAAAACTTATTTACTTTTTTTTTACAGAATTTTGAAGAAAAAAAACCCCAAAACGCTCGAAGTTGGGCACTTTAGGGTTAAACTTTTGAAATGTCGCGGGCACTGAAAGAGTTAATGTTGATTCAATTCAAGCAAGCAATACGATTCGTAATTTCACATGCTCTTCTCACTCGAGCTGTGCGTCAAGTGTGATTATCATGTTGCAGAGTTTGAAGTAAGCGATGCATCCAATCCAGATTTAACATGGTGCATGTTTTGCTAGTGTTTTTAAACACTATTTAAGAATAAATTGCTTTAAAATTTTATTGAAATTATGTAATTTTAGATTTTTAATTTGTCAATAATTCAACAGGTCACTAAAGGATGTGTTGGGGCAGCCTTCGCATGTCACAGAAATATCACAACGTCAAGACCAACAAATGCTGCTGGAGGTAATAATTTTGACTTATATGTGCCTAAAATAAATTAAATTGGATTTTATGATGGATTTTGTGCAGACATGGGACTGAACTTTTCAGTGTTTCACTGATTTTCAATCACTTTTCATGCCTATGAAACTGACAAGCAGTTGAGAGAACTTTATTTAATTTGGGCAGTCCCCTTTTTCCTTTTGTTTTCATGTTGGATGTAATTTTTACAGTTAAGGGGCCTAATTAGCCCTGGACGATATCGTAAATTTTGACTTGCGATATATCGTCAGGTAAATATCGCCGATATGTCGATATATCGTAAAACGTTTTCGAATGCGGAAAACGGTTTTACTATTTACCGCAAAGAGGAAATGAGCAATGAAATAAACAAATAAGACATGACTGTATGGATAAACCGCTGAGATAAAATCACTGAATTTAATATCCATATTCCATGAAAACAGAACGTCTTACATTTTGGTGTGCTTTTTATCACTGGTTCCGACACAATTAATTCATGGTTTCTACCTCCACGATTGAACATTGCGATCTCTAAAAGCTGGTGCCTCGATTTTTACTCCGAGACATGTGTACGTTACGTAAATACGTTTTCCCAACATTTCCCGACCAAGCGGTGTTTCTCACCAAGGGAAATTCCCTTGCCTTTTCGCTCCCACAGCTACACGCCCTCCTTCACCCCCTCACTATAAAGTTTACCATGTTAGGAGCAAGCACATCCGCGGGATCGAGGTGAATCATTTCATCATAAATATTCACACAGATCGAGTGCGTTTCGGCCAGTCAAAAAGCGGCCAGTCAGAAATCGGCCAATCAGCCTGTGCCAATCACGTTCGTGCTGCTTCGGCGATACCATGAAGGCAGACAACCATGGCTAGATAGGAAGACGTACACATCAAAAATTTGCGCATGCTGCAATCAATTCAACTGCGCTCCGGTTTTGCGGCATTCACATAAAAACAAAACCTGTCCATGTGTCGTTTACGAACATTGTAGGGCTGGTCTTGTTAAGTTGTTTGTTTATTTTATTGCTCATGTCCTCCCTACGGTAAAACCGTTTTTCCGTGTTTGAAAATTGTTCACGATATATCGACATATTGGCGATATTTACCCAACGATATATCGCCAGCCAAAATTTACGATATCGTCCAGGGCTACCGCACAGTGTGCCGCACGCCTGCAGATTGGTACAATATACACCCTTGGATTAAGGATATTCAAACATTGACAACTTTTGCCGAATTTCGAAACGTGGAAGAAAAGCCAGTAATTGGATTTTACAGAATAAAAAAACTACTTATTTGACATATAAGTGAAGTCCATCTCTTTAACCAGAAACTAACCAGGATTATGATGTTAATTTTTTGTTGACTTTTAACCCTCCTACTGTTAGCAACATTTTCAAGTGAGTTGACCAACCATTTGAAACCATTCTACTGCCAAAGTTGTGTAAAGGGTGTCATGGCCGAGTGGTTAAGAGCATCGGATTCAAGTTCTGGTGGTTTAGTCATCGGGGTGTGGGTTCGAGTCCCGGTCATGACGCTTGTGTCCTTGAGCAAGACACTTTGCTATAATTGCTTCTCTTCACCCAGGGGTATAAATGGGTACCATGCAAGGGTAGAGGTTGATATTGTGTTTGAAAAAGCCTTCGGAGCGCCATCACGGCAGCCCGGGCTGTATACTCCCCAGGGAGCTGAGAAAGATTAAAGGAATGTTATTGGCCCAATGACCAGGGCACTAATGTAAAGCGCATTGATACCGTTATTGTGAAATGCGCTATATAAGAACTAGTTATTATTATTATTATTATGGTGGCACAACTGTGCACAGAACTGTGTACTGTGTACATGCATTCCCTCATGGTATCATATTGCAAGGCTGGCATAGCTTATCTATCATTCAAAACCACAGTGAATGGTATTGAATGGTCAGACAGCAAGAGGGTTAAGATGTAAATAACTGAATGTCATGAATGTTAATCCGCTCAGCTGAAGTACCTGTTATGTAATCTAAACTTTTTTTAACTATACACTTTTCAATTTTTTCAATTTGTCTCCTTTTTGTTTGTTTGTTTGTTTCCTACTCCCCACAATCCTTCTACAGCGTAACTATCTAAGGTTTTTACATAAGTGGAATTATTGTTTTCCTTTTTATACTCCTCTGGAATTTATTATAAAAGAAATGTGTTTTTGGTTGAAGGGATTAGTGTAGCCAAAGTATCATTTTCCCCTTGAATTTCATCACCCAAGGTACGGCCGAGGTATCATCCATCCTTGAGGAGCGCATCATGGGCTACTCCCCAAAGGAGAGCATGGAGGAAACAGGACGTGTGCTGTCCATCGGTGACGGTATCGCTCGTGTTTATGGTCTGATGAACATCCAGGCAGAGGAAATGGTAGAATTCTCCAGTGGGCTCAAGGTAAGAATGTTACAAGTTTTCACTCATGAAGCAAAGAAACAACTGGAATTGGTTGGGTGTGTGATCACAAGCTTGAATTTACATTGAGGTCCTTGATGCCCCTTGAAGGCAGGTTACACTTTTGGTTATTGTCAAAGACAAGTATCCACACTTGATGTATCCCAACATATACATTAAATAACAAACCTGTGAAAATTCAGACTCAATCGGTCATCAAAGTTGTGAGAACATAGTGAAAGAGAAACAGCCTGTCACAGAATGGTGTGCTTTCAGATGCTACATGTATAATGATTAGTGCTTCCTTTAGGGTTGCTGGTTGCCACTCAAAAAGAAAAGCCTGACTGTTTTGCACTTTCTGCCCCTTGTTGTTAAATTGATTTTAATGGGCAAAGGGCAAGATGAGTGCACAATAAAAAAGACCCACAGAAATCTGCACATTCCCCTTAATTAAAGTAAAGCATAAATTCATTGTTTATTTGAAGTTCAGTCATTATTAAGCCTCCTTAGCCTGTTAAATCCTAGCAGTGTCGTCCCTGGCCAATTAAATTAAGCCCAGTATACATGTATATTGCATACATTTAATGGTTAGTGGTTACAAACACACCACATGACCCCCAAATGATATCAGGAAATTTGAAGTTGTGACCACAAATAAAGTTTAGACAGTCAGTTTTGAACTTGTGTTTGTTTGACTGCAGGTGATGATATTTTCTCGAATTTGTATTTCTAGTTTCTAAAAATATAGTATTTAACGGCTTAAAAATGTATGTCATATAATATTTATTTGAATACAGGGTACTGCTTTGTCTTTTTTTACACATTTGGCAAAGTTGTTCAATACTTTCAACATTTTAATTGTATCGTAGGGTATGGCCTTGAACTTGGAGCCCGACAATGTTGGTGTGGTGGTGTTTGGTAACGATAAGCTCATCAAGGAAGGTGATGTAGTCAAAAGAACAGGTGCCATTGTAGATGTCCCCATCGGCCTAGAACTGCTCGGCAGAGTTGTTGATGCCCTGGGCACACCCATCGATGGAAAGGTGAATTTCTATGTTATGTTTTACTCCCATTATTAATAAAAGTTGCCAAGTAAAATTTTTGTAAAAGGAGTTGCATGTACAGAGAGTTTTCCCATCTGGTAGTAGGTTGTTTTGGTGAAGTAAGCATAATTTATCAAACAATTTTGTGTAGTTTCATGTACAATTAGTACACAACTTGTGAAGCTTGTGTCTTGTTGTGGGGGCTGATTAAAAATTGTAACCAAAATCTTGCAGTTGTCTTGCACAAATCTTGCAGTTATCTTGAACAAATTTTGCAGTTATCTTCCACAAAAACGCTTATCAGGTGAAAAATTGTGCAAGTAAGAAACTGCAGGAAGCATTTACTGTTAAACATGGTTTAAAACTGCAAACTAATATCAACTTGGCATAGACCAGCAGTCCTTCTGATTTGAAAATCAAAGGCCTGTGGATAAAAGCACACCTGGATTTTTCGAGGGCTGTGATTTTGCATAGCACCAAATTTGTAGTACAGGCTGAGATCGTACAGAAACGCATTTTGTATACGTTTTGTAGACCACAGCAGGCCTCGAACCTCGTGTTCAAAAGGGCACGGCAATAATTGCCATGCTTTTTCTAGAATTTGAAGGGCATCGCAGCAATTTCAAAAGTGTTAAAAGGGCACCACGGCCTTTTTGTCGAATTTTGGGGGGAATCATGGCAAAAACAAAATTAAAAAGACGGGTGAAAAAACTAAGGTTGAAAAAACATTTACACAACCACGGAAGATCAAAAACAATGCGTCTTTACCCACAGCATTTTGACTTTGCACAAACACCCCGCGAAAAATTCCCCAAAACTACAAACAAAACACATTAAGAAGAAAAAAATCTTAAATTTTACAGTAAAATAATCTTTCTGTTGATCCAAAATGTCCTAAATCATTTGTAAATAGTGTAATTTTTGTAAAATACAGCCTACATGTTGTGCAGTTTTTCGTAAACAAGCTAACATTTCTGAGGAACTGTACTTTGAAGACCATGCTGTTGACGGCTTTTGTGTGCATACCAGTGGCTCATTGCTCCATGCATGGTTTTAGATCGTGCACCAGTGATAGTGGTTATTGCAATTCGAATCTCAATTCTTTTTTCCCCCGAGCATGCACAGACACGTAAAGTCTCTGGTCAAGGCGTTTCAAACAGGTGTTGTTATCTTTCGCGTATTGCATTTGGATATTTCACCAATAGAGTGCTTTTCCTTCAATAGTATCGCATTGTTTTGAAACGCCCTCTAGCGTTCAATGTTTCCTACCTTTGTTGTTGCACCCAAAGGAACGATATCAAAGACTACGATCCTGAAAATTGGAAACCACGGGACTGCGTGTGTTGTGTAAAAATTGTGATCGCAATGTTTTGAGGAACTTTCAAGTGAATTTTTCAACGCTTATCGGAACCGTAAAAATGTGAACTAATAACTGTATATTTAGTATCAGTCCTTCTGATTTGAGGCGTGCGATCGCACCCGCACGCCATCGCACGCCTAAAAGCTTTCCCAGGAGTGCGAATAATCACACGCCTGATACCTCTAAAATGCACGCCTTGGCATTCATTTTTTGCGTAATCATACTTCATAAGGTGCCCGTAATAAAATTGTAAGATGCATACTAAATATCCGGTTATTAGTTTACATTTTTACGGTTCCGATAAGCATCGAAAAATTCCTCAAATCACAGACCGTATTGCGCTCACCACAATTTTTACACAATGCACGCAGTCACGTCGTTTCCAATTTTCAGGTTCGTAGTCTTTTTCAAATATCGTTCCTTTGGGTGCAACAACAAAGTTAGGAAACATTGAAAGCAAGAGGGCGCTTAAAAACAATGCCATACTATTGAAGGAAAAGCCCTCTATTGGTTAAATATCCGTGCATTATGCGAAAGATAACAACACTTGTTTGAAACGCCTTGAACAAAGACTTTACGTGTCTGTGCGATGCATCGGGGGATAGGGTTTTTCCCCCGAATTGCAATAATCACCATCGCTGGTGCGCGATCTAAAACCACCGTGCACTTAGCAAGGAGCCACTGGTATCCACGCAAAAGCCGTCGACGACAGCATGGTCTTCAAAGCACAGTTCCTCAGAAATGTCAGCTTGTGTACGAAAACAGCGCAACGTATAGGCTTTAGTTTACAAAAATGACGCCATTTATGACATTTTGAATCATCAGAAAGATTTTTTTACTGTAAAACGTAAGATTATTTTCTTCTTAAATGTGTTTTGTTTGTTGTTTAGGGGAATTTTTCGTGGAGTGTTTGTGCTAAGTCGAAATGCTGTGGGTGTGAAGACGCAGTATTTTTGATCATCCGTGGTTATGTTAACGTTTTTTCAATCTTTCAATCGTCTTTTTAAATTTGTTTAAATTTTGTTTTTGCCATGAATTAAGCCCCCAAATTCGACAAAAACGCGTGGTGCCCTTTTTACACTTACGAAATAGCTGTGATGCCCTCAAAATTCTAGAAAAGGCACAGCAATTATTGCCGTGCCCTTTTCAACACGAAGTTCGAGGCCTGTTGTGGTCTACAAAATGTGTTTCTGTACGATCTCAGCATGTACCACAAATTTGGCGTTTTGCAAAATTGCACCCCTCGAAAAAATCCAGGTGTGCTTTTTTCCCACACGCCTGTGATTTTCAAATCAGAAGGACTGTAGTATGCATCTTACAATTTTACTAAGGGCACCGACGGCAGTTGGATGAAAAGTATGATTACACCAAAAATGAATGCCAAGGCGTGCATTTTAGAGGGATCAGGCGTGTGATTATTCGCACTCCTGGGAAAGCTTTAGGTGTGTGATCGGGTGCGATCGCACGCCTCAAATCAGAAAGACTGAACCAGAAGTGCATGGCCAAAGATCTCATCTAATTTTGTACACTTTTTATGATTACTGGGAAGATTCTATCAATATTTAATTGTTAACTAAACGCCTGTTTTCTTCCTGCAGGGTCCGATCAACACCACCACACGTGCACGTGTAGGAGTCAAGGCACCAGGCATCATCCCCCGCATCTCTGTGAGGGAACCTATGCAGACTGGCATCAAAGCTGTGGATAGTCTGGTACCCATTGGCCGTGGACAGAGAGAGTTGATCATCGGTGACAGACAGACTGGGTAATTAAAGTGTTTTGCCTCAATGTTAAAAGATCAAAGGCAAAGTTTACCTTTTGTTTTTGGAAACGTTCGGTTTTAGAAATATAAATGTAAAAATATACATAAAACTAACCTGTGAAAATTCCTCTTGAGATATTGCCGAGAAAATCGGAGCGGTTATGTCCACGCATGAAGAATAATCCATAATTGGAAAACACAATCTTTCATGCAGAACGTTTCTCAGATTGAAATGTTTTTGAATCCCTTTTAAAACCACGTTCCTTTGAAGGGAATTGTTTCTCAAAATGTTATATATTATCAACAGCTGCAGTGCTTCTTACCAAGGTCTTTTTTATCATTATTTTTTGGAGTAATTACCAAAGGCATACCCTTCCTTTTACATGAAAAATAACCATTCAAAATCACTCAAACAAAAAAATAATCCCACAACTTGAAATACTACAATGAAAAATGTGAAAAGCCTATGCGTTTTTGTTGTTGTTGTAATTTTGCACCTCTATTATATTTAAGTGGATTTGTAGGATTGTGTAACTGACACTCTGTTGTAGAATGCATAGTATTAAAATTAACAGTGAGTTCTACTTTGTGTTCCACATTTTAAAAAGGGGGCAGTTGATGTGGTTTTCACTATCCGCCAACTTATAGCTCAAATAGTGACGAAAAAAATGCGTCTGATTGTAGATAAATTAGAGCACACTCAAATCAAACTAGGAATCATTCATGCTTATGTAAAACATGCATGACATTCTTTGTACTTAAGTCTGATTTTTGTGAGTTTTTTCCCTCAGAAAAACCAGCAAAATTGTTTTTTAACCCTCTTGCTGTCTGACCATTCAATACCATTCACTGTGGTTTTGAATGATAGATAAGCTATGCCAGCCTTGCAATATGATACCATGAGGGAATACATGTACACAGTACACAGTTAGTTCTGTGCACAGTTGTGCCACCATACACAACTTTGGCAGTTGAATGGTTTCAAATGGTTGGTCAACTCACTTGAAAATGTTGCGAACAGTAGGAGGGTTAATAGCCTTAAAAAGCCTATAGCATAAATTATGTACATGTATGGTCAGCCCTTGTACTCAATAAAATGTTCCTACTTCTTTTCCCCCAAGGGCCAAATATCATGCTCCTTAAAACTTCAAGTTTATAAATAGAAACTTTTTGTTAAATGATATTGAAGAGAACGGAAACAATTTGAAACTCTGTAGGAAAAATAACTAATCAAAGCTTTATTCCATTATGTATTGTGTTCCTTGACAAAAAGCAATAACATTCAACTTAATAATGATTGCATTGAATCGACATTTACTCTGGCAGCAAAACTGCCGTAGCTATTGACACCATCATCAACCAGAAGGGATTCAACGAGGGTAAAGATGAGAAGGCAAAGCTGTATTGTATCTACGTTGCTATCGGCCAGAAGAGGAGTACAGTAGCTCAACTGGTCAAGAGACTAACTGACGCTGGTATGGTTTTTTATTTTCTTGGATCTTGGATGTTTTGTATTTTCATGCACGTATGTAGCCAGTGGCATCGGAGTTAAAGGCTTTCGAGTCAGTTATTTAGTTAACTTTTTTAATTCCAGGCTTGTGCCATTGGCTTTTTGTCCCTTTTGTATTGCTTTGTTCTTTCTGTATTTTGTTCTTTTTGATATGACGAATAATTAATAATAATGGAGAAGATGAAACACTGTCAAACATAGTTATTTTCTGGACACGTTGACACACGTGAATGGAAAACTGCAAATACAACTGGTATGACACAACCAATTATCAGTATCACTTTGAGAACTGAAACATTTGCAAAAGATTTAACGTGTAAAACTTTAGATGATACTTCATGTAGATAATAGAAACGCAGTCGGAGGTAGTAGTGGCAGAAATTCGTGTTGGTGATTTTGAAACAGTGTTCTTGTCCTTTTTTAACGTAGTCTTTAAAACACGCAGTTTATTTGTAAGTTTTCCAATAAGCAAGTCATATTTAGAATATTGAACAAACTTAACAAAATAAGAACTTAAATTTAATAAGATGTCTTGTGTGTTTTGACATTTCTCCAGGTGCCATTAAGTACACCATCATTGTCTGTGCTACAGCTTCAGATGCTGCCCCTCTGCAGTACCTTGCTCCATACTCTGGCTGTGCTATGGGAGAATTCTTCCGAGACAATGGCAGACACGCTCTCATCATCTATGATGATTTATCCAAACAGGTAGCTGTCATTTCTGTCAAGCTAAGAAGCTATCCCCGTCATCACTTTTTATCCCCCAAACTGTAGTAGTAAGGAAAGAAATTGCACTTGCCTCTCTTCTTTTACAAAAGATACAGATTGGAATCATTCATTGCACTGTTGTGGCTTTTTAATCCAATCCGACTTTAGTTTGAAACATTTTCATGATGGGTTTGAATGAATGTATAGATGACAAGATGAAATCGATCAGTGTCTGTGACTTTAATGGATTGTATCAATTCATTTGTTTACTTCCAGGCTGTAGCATACCGTCAGATGTCCCTGCTACTGAGGCGTCCCCCAGGTCGTGAGGCCTACCCTGGTGATGTATTCTATCTTCACTCCCGTCTTCTAGAACGTGCCGCCAAGATGAATGATGAGTTTGGTGGAGGATCCCTGACTGCCCTGCCAGTCATTGAGACCCAGGCTGGTGATGTGTCCGCTTACATCCCAACCAATGTGATCTCTATCACTGATGGACAGGTATGGTGTTTCTACGGTTTATGGTACAAGATCTATGGCATGCCATGTTTTATTAAAATCCTTATTGTAATAACCTTGTGGCTTAACAGTTTGAGTGTATTCCTGACAGTTTGTCAACTGTATTTTGTTAATGGTACAAAAACCAACTCTCTGCAATTTAACTAGAATCTGATGTGCGTATACTACGTCTCGTATTTCAGTGAATTTATGAAGCCTACAGTTGCTAATGACTCATTGTTAAAACTGACTATAGAGAATATTTCTGTGCACTTACATTCTCATAATTTCACACCATGTACCTAGATCTTCTTGGAGACAGAGTTGTTCTACAAGGGTATCCGTCCTGCCATCAACGTCGGTCTGTCTGTCAGTCGTGTAGGCTCAGCTGCCCAGATTAAGGCCATGAAACAGGTCAGTACAAAGAGAAATCAATTTAGAGAATTGAATATTCTGGCAAAGCGTTCTTTGTAAAAGATATAACAGATTGTTTAAATATCTGTAACAGACTTTGGGATAAGAAGAAATTAAGGGCTTTAATTAATGATTACAAATGTAATGTATGTAGACACCTGAACATTTATTGATGCCTGACCATACCGAGTGTGAGACTAACATTGTTTCAATGATGTCACTTTGTTTGTAGGTTGCTGGTTCTATGAAGCTGGAGTTGGCCCAGTACCGAGAGGTCGCTGCCTTTGCCCAGTTTGGATCTGATCTTGATGCAGCTACCCAGAACCTTCTGAACAGGGGTGTCCGTCTGACCGAGCTTCTTAAGCAGGGACAATATGGTATGTTCATCATGCTCATTTTGCCAATGGCACTCCGGGAAAAGTAAACACATGTTTCAGAAAATTTGAACAAATTAAAGTGAATTAAATTAAGTCTCTCACCTCACATTAAAATGGTGTTAATCCATTTTATTCAATACCCTTCTAGTGCAAAAAATTGTCAACAGCCAAAACATCTGATGACATCATTCTGAGAAAAATGGACCTCAACATTTTTGTATGGGAATGTTTTGGTTCAGTCAAACTGACTTTCAATAAAATTTAATCAAAACAGCACTGAATGTGACATTTTGACGGTCGAAAAATTCCTCCTTGGATGTAAAGATCCGTTAAAGGTGCTGTATACACTTGGTAATTGGAGCCCACTGTTTGTTTCAAACCTATATAATTGTAGGTATATACAATAAAACTAACCTGTGAAAATTTCACTTCAAAAGGTGGTCACGTTTTTGAGATAACAATAAACCGGAGCGAATATTTCCACGCAGGAAGAATATTCTCTATAGGAATACACAATCTGAGAAGCGTTACGGCCGTAACGCTTCTTGGATTCAAATTTTTGGGGGATAAAAAGTTATATATTTTTCCATAACCGCAGTACTTTGAAGTGAAAAGTTTCTCAAAATGCATTGTACTATCCAAAGCTGCTGTACTTCTTACCAAGTAAGCTTTTATTGCCATTAATTTTCAGAGTCATTACCAAACGTATACAGACCCTTTAAATTTTGGTATTGAACAATGATTTCGTGTTTCAAATTTCGCTCAGAAGTGAACTACAACATCCCTTTTACAAAAATGTAGTGACTCATTTTTCTCAGAATGATGTCATCAGATGATGTTGACAATTTTGGCATTGAAAGGGTATCGAATGCAATGGCAATTTAAACCATTTTAATGTGACGTTAGAAACTTGTAATTTTTCCCCCACTCACATGAGGACATCACAAAATTGAATTGGTCACTTCCCTTCCTCTTTTAAAAGTACTTGATAAACAAAAACAATTTTGGCTAGACGTGTTAAATTCTCCATTACTATTTTGACTGTTCAGCTCCCATGGCTGTGGAAGAGCAAGTTGCCGTCATCTTTGCCGGTGTACGTGGTCACCTTGACAAGGTAGACCCATCCAACATCACCAAGTTTGAGAAGGCTTTCCTCCCTCACATCCGCAACAACCACCAAGCCGAGCTAGACGAGATCAGAACCCGCGGATCCATCACCCCAGAGATGGAAGCCAAACTGAAGGCCATCGTCTTGAAGTTCTTGGAAACATTTGAGCCATGAAGATATTCTAATTAGTGTTGCATCAAAGAGTTTCTAGATTATTTCTCCAAAAGCAGTTTTTCTTTTGAGGGGATTGAGAAAGTATGGATTTAGCAAAGAATGAAATTGAAAGTTTTAAAAACAATATCCCTGACAGCTGGCCTGAGATGTGTGGCACCTTTTCTAGCATACAGTCAATAGTTGAAAAGTTGTTTTTGTTCAAAACAAATCTAACATCTTTTACAGTTTCAACATTTATTAAAACAAAACATCAAAATTTATGTCTCATTAAATTGCTTTCCTGCAATTTTCATTTCCCCTCACCGAGAGTTGATGTTTCTTCATATTTTCTCATCGCCAGTTCAAAGAGAGCTTCTCTACTAGTTTGTTTTAAATGGAATTGAAAATTTAAATATCTACCTAGAAATGAAATATTTAATGAAGACCTCCACACAGTTTTATGTTATTTATTCATTAAACTGGTCCTACCACACAGAAGAATAATACGAACAAGAATTTGAAAATCTAATTATTAATACAGAGATGACGCATAAAAACGTGCACGTAGACCAAAGTAGATATTCTATACGTGAATCAGCTTTATTCATTTTGTGAAGGTTTTGAATCATTGGTTTGATGATACAGTATACAAACAAACAAAAGGTTTCTTCAAATAGAAATGTTGCCAGTCCGTTTTTTCAGATAATACAAGGTTTCTATAAAGTATACATGTCTGGTTTGTCAGTGGCTGGCTGTAATAAAATATTTTGTTGAAAGCTTAATAACAGTGTCTTCTTTTCCCCTATTTACAAGTCCCAAAAGGGAGCGTCTTTTCTAGGCAGGCATATCTTGTTGAGTACAAGGGCTGACCTACTTGTTCATATAATGTTAATGTAAGGTTTAATGGACTTGGCTGGCTCTTAGTCACCCTTTTCTTATTTGAAGGGCATACGTAGGAAGAACATCATGCCTGTCTAGGTGAGAAGTAACTTTACAATAGACATTTGCCTGCAATCATGTGGATCGCCAGAATGTTCTGCTGGACCTGTCCGTGTACACCCAATGTTGACCTTGACCAATTAGAACATTCTGACTCTTGAGTAGGTTATAATTATAATTCAGGTGTAGGAAGTCATCTTTCTTCTGATGCTTGATCATCACCTGTTTTTGTGCTTGCGCTTCTTCAGAAGTTCACCAACGGCGCTGATAAGGGGGGGGGGGAAAAAACAATATTAGAAGATCAAAGGAGCCTCTCAGAGAAATGAATGATTATGGTCATATTGTTGAGGGTAAAATACAAACTATTTGTGCACAAAAATGCATGTCATAACAACATGTACAGAATACATAAACAAGAAGTGAATCGAAGGCCACATGCACATGCATACTGATTTTATTGATGCAACTATTTATCACAATATAAAATAGTAAGTCGGGATGCATCAACACTGGTTATTGTCAAAGACCAGTATCTGCAATGGATACAATCTCAAAATGGTTAGAGTCACAATAAAATAGTGAAGAAAAAAAAAACGGCCCAAAAACCCAAACCATCATTTGTTCAATTCTCAAAAACTTGGCACTTTGGCAAAAATAATTTAAGGGAAGTTTACCACCAGAAAATCTTTACATCATGTCATGCAAATCTGTGAATATTTATATATCTTACAAATGCTGTGCACACTCTTTAAAAATAGGGTCAAAGATTTGTTTTTTCAACATAATGCTTATGTATAGGCAAAATTATAAAGAAAGATACAATAAACACATGTGAAAGCTTCAGCTGAATACAATGTCTTCTGCTGAGAAAACTGCAAAAAAAGAGCGTCGAACCCATCAGCGTTTCGTGAGGTGACAGTGGGTACCACTCCAATCTGTGGCCACAGCATTGGTGAACAGACACCAACCCTCATAAATCTAAGAAATGATTCATGCATGGATAATTTCTCCAATTCAATTTTTCCAAACCATGTACTTTGAAGGGAATAGTTGATACTATCAACAGCTGCAGCGCTTCTTACAAAAGAAGTTTTTTATGGCCATTGATTTTTGGAGTATTTACCAATCTATGACCCTACCATTACAAATACAAATTCTACCAAGCTCTCTTAAACTATTCCTTCCTCTACCTTGCTTCTTGTTTCCTCCTCTTGTAGCCAAAGTAGCTTGTATTGCCTCCTTGTCTCCTTCCTTCCCCTGCATCCTCATCATCGTAATTCTTCTTTTCCCTTCTCCATCTTGCATCTTTCTGCCAGGTTCGATGATCCTGCTGCTGGTAGCTAAGGTGGGCAGAGTTGATCAACTGGGGTGGGAGAGGTACTCCTAGGGGCTTGACTGTGTTGACAAACTCAAGGAACAGATGTAAGGTAAAGTCAAGGAAATTTTCAACAATATTTCAGTATGTAACTTGTCCTGACATTAGCAAGAGTAAGACCCAAGTTTGATGCAAAAACCTTTATACTCCTGGTACTATTCCTGTTCATTGGACCACAAGGAACTCCTTCAAACACAACCCAAATTCAGCACACTACATGTACAGGCTTCGTCTACCATAAAACAATCTCTCTATGGTGATGCAAAGCCATCATTTCCCTGAGAACAAATCATCTGTTCATGACTATAATGTTGCAAGTGCAGTTTATATGGATTTCATGAAATTGGTTTTGCATGAGTTTATTGATCAAGTCCAAGAGTGGTCTTCAAAGTAAACGTTTGGCAAAAAAATCCAATCATTTTCTGAAAAACAAAAACCGAACAACTTTTTGGTGATTGTGATATACAAATATATTTTTCTAATTTATGTGCATTTATCATTATTAAATGCCCCCTTTTGATCATTACAGATATAATCTTATAGCAGTGTATTCATGATCAGTTACATTGCTATTCAATACGTTGATGACACAACAAATTGAATATGAGTTTGTTGTTCCAAGATTTTGGCTCCATACATATTTATAACTATTTCAGCATGTTTATCATCATAACCTGATAACCACTGTTGATTCTGAGCAACTGATAAACACATGGATATTTGTTTCTCCAATAGGCTGGGTCGAAGTCATGTCCAACTTGGATGGATGAAGCAGCATTCACTCTCGTTGATATGAGAAACAATGTTAATCATAATGTTAAGGAGGAATTGCATACTAATATCTCTTTTATTACTTGTCTTTTTTAAAATGCCATTCAATGTTATTTATGGTGAGACACTCTATTTTTCCTCTGTCATTTGTTGCTTGTTAATTTGTTGGTGTTCCCTGCTCAAGCAACATTTTCTGATACATGCTTTCCTTTCATCTATTTGTTTTCATCCACCTTGCTACTGCCTTAAAGCTGTTCAATTAATTACTCTTTATACCACAAGTTGTTGCTTTTCACATTATTTTACTATTTTGAATGACAGAACTTTATCGTCATTGTTTTCATAAAGCGACAAATGTGTCCAAAATCACTAAATTTTTCGCAAAATTGGTTTTGGTACAAGTTCTTGACATTACTGTAAACATTTTCAGCAGGTTTTAGGACCTGACATGTACATACTCTTGTAATTACACTAATTAGCAAGACCAACAAATCACTTGATTTGCCACAACGTGATGAATCAAGATTGATACTGTACTTGAAATACATAGTACTGACACAGTGCCAAACATGTATGGTATGACTTACATTTTCACGATGAGAAATCTATTGACTTATTTAAGTTTAGCATTTTTAGGAATGTTGGCATTTTTAAGAAAGTGAAGCATTTCAACATGCCTTGGTTTGAACACAGCACTCTGCAAAAACAGGACTTTGCGGTTTGTTTTTTTTGGTTTTTTTTCACGAATTTAGTCTGTGGTGTAGATTCCTCACTTTATGAAAATGGTGACAAAATGGTGCTTGAATCATTGACATGAACCAAATTTAGTTTTGTATATTATATAGTAACAAATATAGCTCAATTTACAACCTGCACCCCAACCATTTAATAGTAAATTATTGAATTATTCATGAAATGTTAGAAAAGGATATTTTTGCTTCCGTTGTTGATGAAAGTTATGGCCATTCCTTTACTTCCTAGACGGCCTGTTCGTCCAATCTAAAAACAAAAAGAAAAAACAAAAGAAAAGTCATGAGCTTGAGTGTTGAACACTTTCTGTAAAAATGTTGGCGAATTTCAACTGATTTGACATCATCTTAACCCCTAATGAGACCTTATACCTGATGGATGTACTCTTCTACTGTATTTGGCATGTCAAAGTTCACCACCATCCTGACCCCTGGGAGGTCAATGCCCCGACCCAGGACAGCTGTGCACACCAGAACTGGGTATTCGCCATCCCTGAAGCACTGTAGAGTCTCGGTCCTTTCTCTCTGGGTTCTGTCACCATGCAGAGAGGCTGCACGAATGTCACACGTCTGAAATAAAATACAAACACTACAATTCACTGTGTGCCTGGAAGAAGGGTGCAAGGCTCTACAGCCTTCATCCAGGCACACAAAGTACACAAAGTACTTTATTGAGTAGAAGGTCCTAAGCAATAAAATGGCCCCCGACCCGCAAATGGCACTACTGTTACATTTCTAGTGGTAGAATTACCCCAAAGACATGTTTTCCATTAGGCCTATAACTTATGAGTGGCAGAAAACTGATCAAACTTTTACAATCAGTTTTTTTGGAACACAATTTTGCACATTAATTGCTTACACCCTTTCATCGGTAAAACTTTTGGTATGTCCTTCTTCCAGGCACAGGGTGAACTCACAAAACTTTGGCTTACAAACGTTATTTTGATGCAGTTAGACAAAGACCCTTTTGATAACGTTGAATGATAGAAAAAAATTACCTACGTAACACATTGTAAAGGGAATGCTGTGATATTCCATTAACCGTGTCCTCTGTGTATGCAAGATGTCCTTATTGTAATAATATAAGACCTATTTGTACCTTGTTGATTGCTAGTGCAAGTAGTCCTGCCCCCATTTTAGAGTCGACAAACACCACCAAGGGAGGCCTGTTGGAAAAGCAAAAACATGTTTTATGTGATTTGCATATTCAATAAAGACCTTTTGATACCAATCACAACAAAAAGCTCAAACTCTCTGAAAACCGTGTTAATAACTTGACTCCTCTCATGTGATAATTTTAGTTTAATATTTTGCTCTTGAGCCCCTTTCCGGATAGATTTAGGAGATCATTTTTTTATTCTGCTCTTACAAGTACCTATAATGCCTGGGATCCTGCAGTACTGCAAACAGATTCTTCTTTTTAGCCGGCTCCTCCACCCACATCACAATCTGCTTTACTGAAGTACATGGAGTGTTGGGCTGAAATCAACAGAAAAACCACACATATTTATACAACATTATCGAATGAGTTCCCAGGATAAGTTCCAACCATGGTTTAACCCACAAGTTTGTCCTTGGTGCCGTTCCAGCAACCAGTGAACAATTTGGACATCCCCCATATTGGGAATTAATAACAAATCTCCAATCTGTTTTCAAAATTTCTCGTTAAACCAATTACTACCAAGTGTGTAGTAAAAAATTCCTGTATCAACATATTGAATAATCAAGTAATAAACCAGGTTTCCCTTGTGGTTTATTACTTGATATTTGAAATACAAAGTTGTTTCCCTTTACGGTGATCCCTCTGCTGCCGCTTCGCAGGTCGTATCGTATACTTGGGTGTGATCCCTGGCTATACACGGTAGTTACAAATTGTATGGCTTCTGAATGGTATTAAAAGTTCACCGGAGGTAAAGATTAGGCGGTAAATCGATGGCTTTGGCAGGTCAAAACCGCTGCTACCAGTGTAACACTTATTGTGGGCTGAACGGTAAAGCATATAAATAAAACTCCAATAACTCGTATCTTTGGGCTTGAATACAGAAGACGATTTATTATCACTGTATGGCTTTACAAAGATGTGTAGCAGACGAGATAGAAGAAAACTGGATCGGGCCACAGTGCGAGATTTGGCACTGGGCTAACCAGGAGGGTCTGTCTATATAAGTACAGAAGAGAGAAGAATGAACTAAAGATGGGACATAAGGGCATTTTATAATAAAGTTGTGGGGACAGACTAGGTGGGCATTAAGGTCGTAAATTTGTCAAGTCCCAGACAGCCAGTCTGGACACTGGTGTCTGGGTGAGCATTGGATTAATTAGGATGGGTGCTTGTGAGATTGGGGGAAGTGCCTGGGGTAAAACAACATTACCAGCTTACAGTATCCCTGAACAAAGATATTGACATTATAGGGAAACCACCAACATTAGGGCTAGATGGCTCAGTTGGTAGAGCTCAGGCTTGTAATCCGAAGGTCACAGGTTCAAGTCCCGCTCTGGTCAATTTTTCTTTGGTCAACCGGAAATTTTAATAGCTATAGAAACAAAGCGAATAAAAAATTCTCTAATACCGTAATTTCCTGCGGATAAGACGCGTCTTATCTGACTTTCGAAGGAAAAAAAAAAATTAGGGCGTCTTATCTTCCGGTGCGCCTTATCTGATTTCGATTGAGTTCATTGTGATGATTACAATGTGAAATCTAACATTTATACTGCAAAATAGTTCCTTTATTTCGTCCTGGGTAATTCTACATGTCACATTTTTCTTAAAATAAAACCTACACCGTTCACATTTTTGACGAAACTTACCGGAGAACAAAGTCACTGGCCATGCTGCTGCCCACAATAATAATAACAATACCGTCGCGAAATGAGCGACGATCAATGCTGCACACAGTACACTGTTATATCACATGACAGGTACTAGTCTTTATTAATTAAGTCGTTTTTGTATGTTATTGTGAATTTCGCCAACAGAGGGCGTACGTTCCTAATGGGTGCACCACACTAAATAAACTCCCATAGCAACCAACGCTAAATGCTAAATATTCAAAAATACTCAACAAATATTTAAAGACTCTCGACCTCTTGAAAACCAACCAAACATAATTTCGGACAACTAAACTTCAGGTTTCCTTTCAATTTTTGGCAGGTCAGCCGTTTGGAATTTTTGCTAATTACCCCAGAAAAAAACACCCCCGAAAATGTGCTTTTTCCCAAACCGACTTGCTGCCAGTTTTCATGAGGCACTCCTCCCATTCCCAAACCAAATAGGACCAACTTTAAAGCCTAAATTTATCCAGACTCCTCAAAAGTTGAAGCACAGAACCCCCAGGTTCGGATAGATTGTTATATTTACACAATCTATTAACTGCATGACCCCCAAAACGTTAATATTCAAAAGCAACTGTGGGTTTACAAAAAATGATAATGAGATAATGAGCTTGGCGCATGAATATTGGCCTATTTAGTGTGGTGCACCCTATAGTGGAAGCATTATTAAGAAAGCGCCCTCTTGCATTCGTTGGTTTTTGCATGTATGTAGTATTTACAAAAGCGAGATAGCGAAGAATAGCAGCCAATTCATTGGAAAACGTTTGGAAAACGTTCATCTGCGCGCGCTCGTTGTGTAAAATGCAAAACCGTAAAGCTATGGTTATAGACAAAATCTTAATAAAAAAATAACTGTGATGTTTTACTCGTCTTCATGATTATAAAATTACGATCCCTTTGCGCTATGGTATGTGTGCTTATACCATCACAATGACCCCTGTATGTGTTGATGTACAAGCAGTATGGGACTTGGCGAGCGTGTATAAAGCAGGCATGCAACTCTTCCGCGGATCGGCGGATTTCCGCTTTTTATAAAATAGAATACCGCCGTTACGGAAAAAATCCGCGGTAAAAAAAATCACGCTGCATGAAAAAAAAAAAATCCCGCTGAAGGAAACATTGCTTATTGAAAAGAAATAAAGGTTCAGCATTCTTAAAGTCTGGCTCCGCGGAAGTTTACACATACAAAAGCATTACACAGTCTAGACACAGACACAAGTTCTCCTCGTACAGCATACCTTCTACACTATTTTTTGCACAGTCTGGCTCCGTAGTGTTTTTATTGCTATTTGTGTAAGGGGATGCGGCGGAAACCAGACGCTGTAAGAGTGCAAGTGAACCACGCGATCGATAGGTGTTTGCTCGAAAAATAACAATGGCGTCCACTAGGTAAGACATCGTTGATCGGTAATTTTCTGCTTTTTTTCGGCTGAAGAGTTGCATGCCTGATAAAGTGAAAGACATGTTGCGCCTTATGCGCCTTATCTGATAACCCTTGAATCTTATTTTGGTAATTTGAGGTACTGCGCCTTATGCGCCGAGCGCCTTATCCGCAGGAAATTACGGCACTCAGTATTTCTACAAATGTTGAAACTTGAATTGAATTGACTGAAAGTGTTTTTCTTAAACTCATCAGAGCTCATAGATCATAGTGTTATGTCCCTTCAGCTTGTAGTACAGTTTGGGTATCTTCTGTGATCAACACAGAATTATAGTACGTACCTTGCCAATTGAGATGTAGAGTGGATTATGTAGCAGTGAGGCAGCCACATTCTCCATGGATTGAGGTATTGTGGCAGAGAACAGCATTGTCTGATGAGAGTCTGGGAGATGACTCATCACATCCAACACCTTATCAAACACAAGTAAAAACATGACAATAATGTTAGCTACCTCTATCACTGCGTTTACACTCCATCCATCGAGATGGATTGACATCAGCATTTTTATCACAATCTATAATTGTATGCTAGTGATTTATGGAAGAATTATGCAAGGAAAGGTCTCTCACATCTTTAGATTAGTAAATACCATATTAATTTAATCCGTAGATAAAAAAGAGCAAAGATTAAACAATATGTTACAGATTTTATTGTATTAAATTAATAACAAATTTAAGGTACAAAAACTGTTTTGACGATTTATATTCAAAAAAACATGAATGATGTTTCTGCAAATTGGTGCACTTAAATGATGTTTATATTTAGTTGGACAAATTGAATGCAAACAAATTGAGTATTTATGCAGAAATTGAGTATTTATGCAGATATTGCCTTGCAAAGGCCATGGGTGATCAGATCTCAAGTGACCTGAACTGACTTGATCTCTGACCTGACTTGACCTCTGACCAGACCTACATTGTAAACCTACCTGTTGTTGGAAGCCTTTATGTAGCATGGTGTCAACCTCATCAATAATCACTGTCTTAATTGCTGCTAACGATACACCTGCACATAACAAGGAATCATTTTAAAAAGAACCAAATTAAGAGCATTTCATCTTTTCATCATGAATTTATTTTGAGGTGTCAATTCAACGAGTTCAGTGTAACTTGCATAATATTTAACTGAGCGTTTTTACAGTAAACAAAATTCACTATTTACAGGGTCTTACAAAGTATGTTTCCTGTAGATGTCGAGAGTTGATTTTATTTAGTAGCTATACAGACATACTTTGGGCTGCTATAACCAGTTTACGAAAACTATAATCACAGACAGACAGACAACTAGGGCTGAGGGTGGTGGACCCCCAGTGGAAGTAAATACTATGATTTGTTATTTTGTTTCAATTAAAGTCCTCAATAAAAAGTCTGCCTCTATCTTTATACATGCTTTTATTACATCCAGGCTTGATAATGGAAACTCATTGCTTTATGGTATTAACAAGCATCTTATCAAAAAACTGCAAAATGTCCAGAACGCTGCTGCTCGGGTATTATCTAAAACACGTAAATATGATCACATCACACCTGTATTGAAACAGCTTCACTGGCTCCCAGTCTGTCAAAGAATTAAATTCAAAATCATTTTGCTTGCCTGGAAAGCTATGACTCTAGGGCTCCTCCCTATCTCAAAGAAATTCTCTCACCATATACGCCAACTCGCAATCTTCGCTCTACAAACCAACTTCTTTTAACTGTCCCTAAAACAACCACTTCCAACGGCGTTCGCGCATTTTCTGTATCTGCACCCACTCTCTGGAACTCTCTTCCTTTACATATCCGAGCTACAAAGTCTCTGGACATTTTCAAAACATTGCTAAAAACTCACCTGTTCAATATTTCTTATGATTGACTGTTTGTTATTTTTTCCACTTGTTTTTGCTGACACGTTTATGTAACTGTTTTATTCAATGTGCTCTTATTTCTTTCTAAGCTACGTAATTTGTAATCTTTTTTGTTACTCTCTCTGTTTTTTGTTTTGTTTGGTTTTTATGCACCTCGGAATAAGTTTAGTCTTAGATAGATGGCGCTTTACAAGTTTTAATTATTAAATTATTATTATTATTAATTAATTAAATGATTGAATTGACTGGTTATCATACCTTCCTTCTGGATGATATCAAGGATTCTTCCAGGAGTAGCTATGATAAACTGGATGTCTTGTTTGAGTCGATGGAGCTGTGAAGGCATTGGTAGTCCGCCTACCACAAGAGCTGTCCTCATGTTAGGTAAACCTGATAAAACAAATCAAGTTTGTTACCATTGGGAATACCACAAAGCTTTGAGTATTCCTGCTCCTTCATGATTCTTCATTTCAGGTAACTCAGTAAGTACAGTGGGTTTCCCATTCAAGAAGTGACGGTTACATAAATGTTATCCATATAATATACTAGTTTTCTTTTACCTTTCTCACTAAGCACAGCTTCAGATAATCAACCCTTACATTTTTTTACAGTCCCAATTCCCTTTAAATCAAAATGTCAAAGTGAAGGATTCAGAATGACTGGGGCTGGTAGGCCCATAATTATGACAAGTGCTTATCACTGGTTCAGGCATACCAAACTTTAAAATCCAAGTCCAAATAATTTGTGTGGCGTGACTTAGGAGAAGAGCACATGGGAGGATTTGGGCCACACACTAGCTAGTCTGTCGGGGTTAATGCAACACACAATTTTGGTGCATATTTTTGTAAAGACATTTGGGAATTCACTTTGGGTAGTTGTACCTTCTTGCACACCAGGGTTCTCTCCATGCACAAGCTAGCATATCCAGCTGATGTGCAGTACAGCTTTTAAAACCAAACATTAACATCATGGCAAAAACATTACGACGACCTTATTTCAATTCAGCACGCTTCGGCCGAACTTTGGTCCAGAATTAAAAAAATCATGGGGAGAGCCCAGCATCCATAACAATAACAATAGGTCAAGTACCGTGCATCAGTTGTTTGGCCTGCTCCTCAATTTGCATTGCTAGCTCTCTGGAAGGTGACAGGATCAATCCCAGGGGTTTGCTCTCCTCATCTTTGCTATCTCTAAAACACACGTTGTTGTAGATTTGTAGAATGGTGGGCACAAGGAAAGCAGCGGCTGCAAGAAAAAAAACACAATGAGATTGTTGTCCTCTTGAGGAGGTATTGACAATAACAAGTTTAGAATTCCATCCCTGAGGAAAGGATGGTAAGGCATCTAATTTGAAAATCATGGGTATATGTTTTAGGTGCATTGAGGCTAAGAACACAGGTGCTGAATCTATGTACGTTTATTTTCCTAAACAGTTAACTGGAGCTTGTGACTTCCAGTTAACCATTTCTAACAATTCCAATCCGAACTATGAGCTGACCTGTAAAAGAGGCAATGTCAACGCACTTTCCTGGATCGATCAGGATTAAAAATAGAACGCTATAGCCAGTCTTCACAGTCACAAGACCACAAACCACAGGTGTGGAGGGCAAAATGTATTTAACAAATTGTGGGGATTGAAATTACATTTTGTGGGGTATTAAGATAAGACATTTTCACCAACAAAGAGGATGTCAACAATCATTATCCATGAATAATATCTGGAGATAACATATTCAAGAAAAGAAACGTCCAAATTTTTTTGTTTTTTGTTGTACTGTTTTTTACTGTCGGCTTAGTTTAACCGTTTAGGCAATTTTGAAAGGGGTTTCAATGTTGCTGTTTTTAAAACAGTTAACTAGATAGACATATCAACCTTACAATGACTTATGAGGAGTTCTTTTACAATAGCAAACATCAAACCTGTTCCACAATTCTGCTTATTGTTAGTGGTTCACAAAAAATGTCTTACTTTTTCCGGAGCTTGTTTGAGCACACACCATCATGTCACGCCATCTCAGCGCTGCTGGTATGACCTGCATCTGGACTGGAGTAGGCATGTTGTACCCAACATTGGCAAGGTTGGCCTCCACTGAAAGGAAAGTCCATCAAAGAAATTAATACAAACTTAAGAAAGATGGCTGTGCACCATTCTACACAATGTGTGAATACCTGATGGCCATCAATTGGAATTTACGCTTAAGGGCACATCAATGGGGTACTCTGGTTTATTCAACTCAATTTATTTTTAAACCTCCTAATGTCTGACTATACTATATCATCGAACTGTGGTTTTGAATTTATAAGGGAATAAAAGAGTAGGACGAGGTCTTAACTGTTGGTTTAAAACTTTGCAGGGTCAGGGCCTTGCCATAAAGACTGAATCACCCCTCTTTTATTCCCATTCATAAATGCTCTTCTTGTTCAAAAGCGTAAAAATGTTTGAAAAACTGTAAAACTTTTGACTCTTTTCAGACTCTGTTTTGCGAAGGGCTAAAATGCACACGACACTCAACAGATGTGCAGAAACGCGCGTACAAATACATTGTACATTGAGTATCAGTATACGTATTGAATGCGTTATGTGTAAGTTAGCGCCAAGCGTAAGCTTGCGCGTCAAAAGTATGTTTAAACTCTTCTCACCAGGTTTATATTGCAAAATTTAAACATGGCCACCTGATCTCCTCTTGACCAATCAGAATTTATAAACTGTCACGGAAATTTATGAATGATAGATCAACCATACCAGCATGCAATATGACATGTCAACATTGTGAGGTGATTGTATCTACTTATGTACACAGTACACACATGTCGGGGAATTATTTCGTGTAGCAATTTTGCATTGTGAAATATTTAAACTAAATTATTTTAGTAGCAACTAAAACACTTTGTGCAGCAATCATTCACTGCATGTACTCAGTGAAAGTTAGTTCTGTGCATTGCTATGCAACCATACACAAACCTTACAGTTGAATGGTTTCAAATAGTTCAACAACTCATTGGAAAATCGTTACCAACATGACCAGGAGTAGGAGGGTTACTGACTACTGCATAATTGAGATTTTCTTCTGATGAAACAAAATACACAAATATTTTTCACCTACTTTTCTTTGGAGCAACAAGATGAGAGAATTCAATGATTGGTCTTGGAATGTCCACTCCTTCAACAAAGATGTCAACCTTCAAATAAAAACAAAAAATAAGTTAGTGGCCTGACGTTTCGACCCTAGCAGAGTCTTTCTCGAAGGCTAAATGACAACACACAACACACATACAAGCAGACATGAGTTGCAAGAGTAGTCAAGTGGAAATACATGAATAGAGAGAGTGGAGGGAGAAAAGCAGAAAGCATTCAGAGAAGGCAGGGGGTTGAAATAAAAAGTGAATTAAAAGAAGCCTTAAGAAATTATACGACTTCTGATCAAAATAACAATTAATGTAGCTTTCTTTTCTAACTGGCTTTTGGAATGTTGCTCCATGAGTGTTATCAGATATTGCTCGCCTAATCAGGTATTCCAACCTTTGACAAATCATCTGTGTTGCAGGGAAAGACTACGATAGATTTGACCGAGTATTTCAACCAGCTGTTCTGTGGTTATGTACATGTACATTGTACAGTAGCTAGAAATAAGTAACTGTGGAGGAAAATGACCACTGACTAAATGACCACTGACTAAATGACCACTGACTAAATGATAACTGACTAATTGATTACTGACTAAATGACCACCGACTAAATGACCACTGACTAAATGACCAATGACTAAATAACCACTGACCAAATGATTACTGACTAAATGACCACTGACTAAATGACCACGGGGCTCAGAGGCAGTTTACTTGTCACCGTCGCCTTAAGGTCAAAAGGAGGTTGTTCATTGGCCCATTATGTGCGCTGCAAGTCCAAATCTGTGCGTTTCCATTGTTTTCTCATCGGTTGACCTCTAAGATGGCAGTTGGGTGACATCAATGCATAAGGTTTGAAAATTCATTTTCAAAATGTGGAAACTCTAAACACTAAGTGTCAGTCCTACAGTGGCCCTAAATAGGGTTGTCCTTAGATCTAATGAAATATTCTTCAAGAAGAATCAGTTTTAGAAGTATTCTTTACCTGTGCTCTGATATCTTGAACTTGTTCTTTGGTTAGGTCTGATATCTCCTCATGTTCCTGATACATGTAACCAATGAGTTTAGGCTCTTCATTTATAACACTGGTTTTATCAGACTGTTCAGAAGCTGGAGTTGATGACTGGTTCTAAGAAAGAAAAATTTGGCAACTTTTAAGATGGTTAAGCTTGTTAAGGCTGATGTACGAGAGGTGCAATGTTGTTATTGCAAAAAGCTCTAAGAACATCAAACTCTGTTTAGTGTTTGTCATTTTTGTCATGGCTCAAAAATATGTAGACACTCCTAAAGTGATAAAAACACTGATGTGATAGTCGAAGATCTGATATGAAATGGGAATCAGCATTATGCACTCACTATGAAATGTCCACTCCCTTTTTCAAATACTGATTAGTGCGAAGGTTGTTCAAAAGCGACATGTAGGATAAGAAGACCAGGTCTGCTCTTCCAGCAGAAACCTAATGACGATACTGACACAAACCTTTTTAGTGACATCCAACATAATTGCACGTACAGTATGCAAGTATTAATATTTAGTCTTGGGGTGTACAAAGAAAACAACACAGGCCTGGAATCACACGGAGGCCACGGAGGTATTGCCTCTGTTGCCCCTGGTCTTGGTCTTGGTGACTCTTCAAAAGTTCCCCATGGACTTTAACATTTTCCAGCGGAAGTGCCCTTTGCAAAATGAAAATGGCCTTGCCCTCTCAAAGATGAAATTCCAGGCCTGACAACATATTTCAAATCAAGTAATAAACCGCAAGGGAAAATAACTGGGTGAATTTTTACTTCACGAGAACAGGTTTTGAACCTGCCACCTCCGGATTAACATGCCAACTGAGCTATCTAGACCTAATATTGGCGGTCTTCTTCTTATGTCAATATCTTTGGTTGGAGGCAGACAGAAGCCATTCAAACTTAAACTACCGTATAATCAGCAACTAGGGATCACACCCAAGTCTTAAGGGTATGTGACTCACTTAAGGTGATCCCCGTAGTGTACTGCCGCTTCCCATGTTGTTTCACAGACTTGTGTGTAATCACTTTATTTGGCAATTTAATGTTAAATGGCTTCTGACTGGCACCCCCGAACAAAGATCTTGACCCGATAGGGAGAACACTAACATTAGGGCTTTATAACTCAGTTGGTGGAGCCCTTGAACGTTAATCTGGAAGTTGCAAGTTCAAGTCCCATTCTAGTAAATCTTTCTTTGTTCGCCCCAAAATTGAATTAAAATTTACCCAGTCAGTTTCCCTTGTGGTTTATTATGTATGATATGTAAGAGCAAAAACCAAACAGGTTAATATAGTCTGTCTGATCTAATCTGGGAGGTATATACCATTGCCGATGTCTTCCCTAGTCTCGCCAAATTCCTGGATTTACATTCACGGCTGCATACATCAAACTCAGTCTGATCACAAATGTAAGCTCCATATCTGCCGCATATGACACACACAGGCTCCTCATGACCAACAGGCCATCGTTGGTTTTTACTGTAGGACACAACTTCCTCCTCATCACTCTCATCTTCTTCATCTTTCTTATCTGTCTGCTCATTTTTCTCATCATTATTCTCTGTCGTTACCCCAGCTTCCTCTTTCTTTGAAGGTGTATCCAAAAATGCCAGTCTCCCATCTCTTTTAATGATTTCGATAGACTTTCTTATTGCAGCAATATCGATTGGAATCCCTGGAAGGTCAGAACCACCATGTATCCCACTGCTGACACCAATTTCTGGGTCCTCTTTACATGTATGGGAAATGGTAGAGTCCTTCTTAGTTCCTGAAACTTCATCCTCATCTTTGCACTCAAGATTTAAAGGTACAGAATCTGTTTTAATCGAGAATCTTTGACTTTGGCATTTGATGTGCGAATGTATTGCTCCTGCAGGGGTAGGTTTTGCCTCAACATTAGTTGATGAGCCTTCTAACGCTGTGACTGATGATTCTCTTTGGCACAAAGTGGTTTTCTGAACTTCATTTTCTGTTAATATTTCTTCTCCAAAGACTGAGATGCAACATCCAGCTTCTAGGTTGTTTGGTGATTTGGAAAGGTTGAGTGTTTGATGAGAAGTGTTGCATTGGTGGATGTGCTTAGATTCTGAGGTATTCTGCGTATTATTCACAATGCTGACAGGAATAACATCTGTTTTCTTTTTGGTAGAAGCTGTTGAGACCGCAGGTGATTTTGTTGGCTTGCGTTTGACTGCCCTTGGAACAAACATTTTGATGGAGTGGAACTCCTACTAAGTACTAGCTGCATGTTCATAAAAGCACTGGCACATCTGCAATGAAAACAATAAAGAAATAAATAGTTATTTATTGTGATCAAAACAGATGCGTTTGCAAATTACACAAGTTGTCTACTTATTGTATGGTGTTTGTGTGTGTACTTCATATACTTGTAAGTTGTAGTGACACTCACAGTCACATTCACACTGAAGACTGTCCACTGATTTGCACATAACTTACATCGTATAACGATGGTCATGGTGGAAAAATTCCCTTCATGCCCTTGAAATAGGTTTGTTTGAAATGCTATAATTTTTAGGAAATGAGTAAAACAATAACTTAATAAGTCTTTATCACGCATGATAAAATCCGATGTTTGAAAACAACAACTGTAACACCAAACAGTAAGCACTACACATATGAGTTAAGGAGTAAGTAAGGAGTAATGTTTAGTAGTAGTAGTATAGGTAGTAAGGAGTAACACTAAACATTTACTGTCTTTTTTTAAAGTCGTGGTACTGATTGATATAGTTATAGTGATAAATAGTATATAGTGTTAGTTTTAGCTCCATTTCTTTAGAATATAAGTTTGGACTGTTAGTGTTAGAGAGGTGTACCGGTTTTTAGAGTCTAGCATCATCACAGACGTCGGTCGAGTTGGTAACTCACTTCGGCACCTTGCAAACTCGGCACCAACAAACTCGGCACATGCACAAATACAAATTCGGCACCCAGCCGATTTACCACTGCGTAGGTAGAAATTGTCCATGTTTACATGTACTGAACTAGTTCAGTACATGTAAACATGGACAATTTCTACCTCCATGTGAAATATAGTTCAGTCCCACATGCCCCCCTGTACAGCGTGATCCTGTATCGTTTCCGGCATGGTCTTGACAGCTGAAACATCAATGCAGGTGGGACAATCCACTAATTTAGTAAATTATAGTTACCTTTTGGACATCTGGAGAAAGAGTCTGGACGAAGTGTCCAAACAGGCCACTAACCATTCTTGGCATTTTGGTTTGTGAGCAAAATTAGTTACATAATACTATACATGAAATTGACACGATTTACAATGTAATTGTAAGCGATTAGGATTAGAATAGATTATGATTGATGTTTATTTTCGAAAGAACGTAACCACTTAACCCTTCCAGCGTTTTAAAGAGCAGGTAGTGAATGCTTGGTGCCGAGTTTGTTAGTCAAAAATCAGCCGGGGCCGAGTTTGCATTCTTGGTGCCGAGTGGGTGCCGAGTTTGCAAGGTGCCGAGTTTGCAAGGTGTCGAGTTTGTGGCTGCCGAGTTTGCAAGGGAAGGTGCCGAATTGTCGAGTTACCCACGCACTTTAAAAAAAACGGCAACTGACGACGCCTGACAACAGAACAACTGCCGACATAAAGTTTTAAAACTAGAGACACGAATTCCGATACCTTACCTTGCTCATGACCTCTTCCAAGTTCTAAGTGTAGTAGTATTGTTTTATAATTGAATCAAAACACATGTATTGTTACACCATCACAGGCACACAGAGCAGAGCAGATGTCACCAAAATTGTGGGGACAGAAAAATTAAACTTTGCAAGGCCAATTGAGGGCGCCCTTTAATCTCGCGCGCGTTTTGTTTGATGACATAAATATTATACACCGACGACCGGTTAAGTTGTCTTGTCTCCTTATCTCATCTGCATGGGATGCTGCTGCATTTAAAGTTCCATTTTAACTAGTTAACTAGCTCTGTTGTCAGTCACTCAGTCGAACTAGCTCTGTTGTCAGTCACTCAGTCGCTGTCACTTGTCAATGAAGTAAAGACGTTCCCCGTCTGTCTCCGTTCAGGTAGCTGACATGTACACAGATGTAGAGGAAGAGAAAAAAGATGAGAAGAAAATGGACTTTGTGTGTGTAATAATGAACATGATGAACCAGCCTCCACTTTTTCAGTTCACTCACTTTTTTCAGTGTACTTAAGTTGTTCTATTTTTATTTTTATTGGTTTAACCATGGAGGTAGCATGTTTTAATTGTTTTGGTGACGACTTTCTGTATTGATGTGTTCAAGAAAACGAGAACATGGGAATTTTTTCTTTTCAAGCACAGCCACCAGTAAAAAAAACTAGATCCATAGCATGCACAAAGTCGTCCCCATAAAATCAGCAAGCTCATCCAATCTGGTTTTTACTTTATTAAGCAGTTTTAGCGCTGTTTGAACATGTCTTCTTCACTCTTCTTACTATATACTAGTCAAGTACGTAGTCTTGCACCTTCACCTTCACGCAACTTGAACACTCAAGTTGGGACCAGTCCCAACTATAGTTGGTGCGATTGTCAAGTTGGGGCAGAACAGTCCTATTGACTTGTTGTAGGGCCAATTCTCTGTGCCTCCTCTGTCCCTCAATCCAAGCATACAAAAGAAGCACAGTTGGTCCTAAAACAGCGTGAATGTTAAATTTACAATGTACTTAAATTTTACAGGCAGCAGTGAAAAGCCTTTAACACAGTCAAGGTAGAAGAAGGTACATGAAGAAAGAATAGTTTTGCAGCAGTTGAAGCTATTGATTTTCTAGAATGGCTGAAGATTTTATCCATGAAGATGAGGAAGATTGGGCAAAGCCTGTGGAGAATGTGACATGTGCTGTTACTCCCCAAAAGACCATCCAATCAAAAGGTACTGTCAACTGTTTATATATCGGGCATGATGTTCTAGACCAGATTGAACTCCTCTGTTGCGCGACGTGCAACAGACACTGACGTCCTACCTACCAGGGCTAATATTCTTCCTATTTTTTAAAAGTCTGTTTTTCTGATTTTGTTGGTATGCCCTTGGAAAAATTAGAATTTGTTTTATTATTAAGCCCTGAAAAGTCTTTTTCTTGTATACTTTTCAGGGCTTATTAATACAACATTTTCTGATACATGGTGTAGTCTCTAATGAGAGTGTTGGAGCCTACACCATAGGTCAGGCTCAGCCCTCGATAAAATGTCCAGCTACCTTTATCCAAGGACCAAATATAATGTTTAAAAGGGTAGTTTTCTAATTTATACATGTAGCCAAAGAACATTTGTGCAGAACTTAATGAGAGGTCACTCACAGAAATTTGCTAAATTAAGGTCCAAACTCCACATCCGTAAACACTTCTGCAGCCAAAGAAGAGTGGTGGATAGTTGGAAACAACTACCTGAGAGTGCCATCAAAGCCCCAACACTTCTCTGCTTCAAGCAGAGTCTTAGTAACTTGGGTTTTTAATGGGCAAACAAGCCTCCATAACACTGCAACATTTCTCATCATAACTACTGTAGATGATAGTGTGTTCAAGGTGAAATGAGAGATTGACCTGGTTTGTTCATTTTTGACACTCGCAATACTAATGATTTATTTAAGGAAATTTATCCATGATAAATTAGTTTGATTTATAAGAAAAATTGTTCTTCATTCGACTGCAGGGTTGTCCGATAATCAACAAAGAGTGAATGTGAATCAACAGTTTAATCACGACAATCACAGTCGAACTATTGTCCACATTGATCTTGATTGCTACTACGCGCAAGTTGAAATGGTCAGAAATCCGTCTCTTCGATCTAAACCACTTGGTAAGTCTTGCATTCAGAGAGGGAGCTCTTCACCATCTTGCATTAAGTCAACTTTGTTGTGCATTGTCTTTGACTCATCTGTCATCAGCAGAACAAGATCATTCAGAAATTAAAATCATGTGTCCCTGTTGAATTACTGTACAGAAAATGTTTCATGTTGACGAATTGTTTCCCTCGGCTTTGCCTCAGGAACTAAAGTTTGTGAACTTCAACCTTCGGGAAGCTACATTGACTGTTCACCCTCAAACCGTGTGATATTTGCTTACTACTTCATGGAATTTGGGCACTTGTCCATTTTGATAAACCAAGTAGATGGGCCTGCTTTTTTTTTCATCAGGTATACAGCAGAAGTATCTGTTAGTGACTTGTAACTACGTGGCCAGGTCTCAAGGTGTGACTAAACTAATGAGAATAACCGAAGCATTAAAGAGATGTCCTGAGTTGGTGATCGTTAGTGGTGAAGATCTTACACATTACAGAGAGATGTCATACAAAATCACAGGTTTGTGTACATAATGAAGCAAAATACAACAGTAGACCATGCAAGTCTTGTGGGTATTTTGGAATTGGGTCATGGTGTAGGCTCCAATACTCTTATTAGAGAATACACCATGTATTATAATCATTCCTTTCACATGTAAAGGAAACAACATTTCACCCTTTAACCCTCCTACTGTTCGCAACATTTTCAAGTGAGTTGACCAACCATTTGAAACCATTCAACTGCCAAAGTTGTGTATGGTGGCACAACTGTGCACAGAACTTACTGTGTACATGCATTCCTTCATGGTATCATATTGCAAGGCTGGCATAGCTTATCTATCATTCAAAACCACAGTGAATGGTATTGAATGGTCAGACAGCAAGAGGGTTAAACAGGTCACAATGTTTGAATATAGTATGAGCCTTGCATAGATACAATATGTAATTATTACAATTTACCCATTGGCTAGGTTCAATAGTTAAAAAGTGAACATTATTTTGATATTAGTATTCACCAAAAGAATGTTATCCTTGTGTAGAAAAGCTAAATGAAGCTTTTAAGGTAGGTTCATACTTTGTAATGACCCCGAACAAAAAAAAGGTGTAATTTCTGTCCAAAAGCTTTCTTGTTATAAACATAGTACATGTACATGTAATAGTGGTAGGCATCATGTGAAATTACTTTGTCTGAAATGCCTGTGTTGATTAGAAGTCAATAAAAGTATGTCAAAAAACTTGTATTTCCAAAGGTTGCCTTAAGGCGAGTTTTAGAGGTTCAGATTTCTGTGGTGTCCGTTTGTGAATGCTGCAGCTAGAGATGCAATTGGTACCCATGTCACTATGCTAGCTAAACATGAATGGGTTCCTTGTTCTTGATAAAAATACTGTGACAGATTTTGCTGTTTTCTCAGCATTAGACACTGTATTCAGCTGAAACTTTCACAGGTAACTTATATTGTATCTTTATTGACAATTTGGCCTATAAATCAGCATTACGTTGACAAAAGTCAATCTATGACCCTACCTCTAACCCTAACCCTCCCTAACCCTACAAATTCAAACAGGGTAAAGTGCTTAATTTTTTTAAGGTTAAGTACAGTGAAGTTAGGATTGGGTGTTTGATTCTGTGGGATTGTGTATCCTTGCTGACAAGTAATGGTGTTTGAATTTGATTGAGTGGGTATGGTGGATGTGTGAAATGTACATGTCTGGCATTGCTCTTTCCTCCATGGTCTAATGAGATAGTTGTTGGATTATGTTACGTTGGGTACTGTGTGATTTCACTGATCAAATTTTGCACATGCCAAGTGTACACACTCCAACAAAATCAAACAAAAAAGGCCTGTTGGAGTTTGTTAGGTTGTGTATCGTCCCCCTAAGATTGGGTACAGTTCCCATCTCATGGTAGTATAAGCTGTTGGAATGTGTTGGGTTAGGGATGGATTCTAGTAAAAATGCTTTGGGAGTTAGGGTTAAAGTTTGGGTTTTAGGACCAAGGATAAAACAATGACTCAAGACAATCAGATAGTAAAGTTGGAAACACGTCTCAATGAGTAGAACAGATAATTTATGAAAAAAAACCCCTTATATTAGCTTGGATCTACTCTTATATATATGGTTACACACTGATACTCTGTGAATTGTGAGTGAAGTAGAAAACATCAAGACAGAAACCTCAGGTCTTTCCATAAGGTCTCGGGAAGAAGGTTGATCGTTTAAAATTTGAAATTAAGTTCTTTGAAGCACAGGATTTAAAGTTATCTCATGCCCCAGGTTATAACAGTATATACAACCATCATGGAAAGTCTGGATTGCAACAAGGTTATTCCTCAAATCCCATTACATGATTGCACTTATGAATTTATGATACCATTTCAGGCAAGGTCTAATGCAAAGTCCTTAAGTATGGTAAACGCTTTCCTCTTCTTTTTAGGGGTTCTTCATCAGTTCAGCCCCTCAGTGGAAAGACTGGGATTTGATGAGAATTTTGTTGATGTTACTGGCCTTGTTGAAACACGCTTACTGAAAGGAGGTGTTGAGGAAGCTGGAGTTATTGGTCATCAATACGGAGAAAAATCATCTGGTATGGGCACAAATGTCAACATACTCTACTAATACTGGATACATATGAGTGCATTGTCGCAGAATATAATCATGCGGTGAAATCTGGACTATTCCATTAGGAGAAGCCGAGTGAAATAGGAAAAGCAAGATTTCACTGAGTGATTATATTCTGCGACAATGCATGAATAGAATGCATTCAATATTTGTTTTATATTTACACACATAGATCGTTGTCATTTGAAGTGTTTTTCACAATGAGCACAAAAAAGATAGATATAAAAATTGAAGGAGTATTAACGACAAATTGTTATGTGTTTTTTAAATTTCAAGATTTTTGTATAAATATAATTTTAAAAGAAGAATTGATTACATTGAAAAACTTAGTCTTCATTCAACGTTTTTTGCTCAATTTCAATTTGGGCGAGACGTGCTCAGTCTATGAACGGCAAATTTAAACATGCAATACTTTTTAAGTCAGGCTCAAACCTTGATTGTTACTCAAATCGTAAGCCTAAATAAACCTCTTTCGTTTTGTATGTTCTACACACAAGAAACATTTCATAAAGAACTGAAAAGATCAAATGTCTTCCTTTCCTTTTCATCTGATCTGTAGAATCATAGAATTCTCTCTGTAAATATTCTTCTTAGGATTGGAGTCTGTCCTCACCAGGCCACATCACTGCACCTGTGGATGTCATCGTAGACTACTCATCGGCTCTCACATTGCCCAACAGATGCGGCAAGCTCTAATTACACAGCTGGGTTTGACGAGCTGTGCTGGTGTAGCACATAATAAGCTGTTGGCTAAACTGGTTGGGACAACTCATAAGCCTAACGACCAGACCACTCTATGGCCGTATATGACCAGTCATCTTATGGGACGCCTTACTAAGGCTACACAAGTTCCAGGTAAAGATAAAATGACTAACAACTTGTCACACCAGTATTTTAGGTTGTTTTAAATGAGATATCGTCTAACATTACAAGGCCAGACAGCCACTTTGAGGTGAGCTAGGGCTACACTTAACTGATTTGGGCTGTCGACTCAAATCAACTGTCGCCATCGGCACGTTGCCACCACTCCTGCGGTTGAAACGGGGTTTACCCCCTTCTCAGTCCGTAAGGATGTAGGCATGGGTATAGAGCAGAATGCATTACCTCCCCAACTTGTTATGAAGCAATAATGGTTAAGCGCCTTGCTCAAGGGCACAAGTGTCATGACCGGGTATCAAACCCACACTCTGCTGCTGACAACACCAGAGCTTGGGTCCGGTGAACTAGAAAGCTTGGCCACGACATGCCACAATGGGATTCGATCTTGTTGCAGTAATGTCTTTGTAAAAAACAAAATGGTGTTCACACAACACCAATGGAGCTAGATATGACCTTGTTACAGGGAACTGATAATGCATTTTCAAGCATCCTTGATACGAGCTCTTAACACGTCCGTCCCTAAAGCATGGGTAAAGTATGACCCTTTATGCACTGAAACAACAAAATATAACATACTTTGATATTTTACTCTTAAAACAAATTCAAAAATTTATTTGCAGATTTGTAAGAACGTTGGTGTAATTTGTTAAAAAGTAAACTTTCGGATTGCAAATCTATTTTTTTTCTTTGGGGCTTGTTACGTACTGAAAAGCACGACAGCGATATTATATAAAACGGGACAAGAACAAAAGACCTTGTAAGTAAAAGCACAGAAGCAATCAATGAAATACATTCAAAATGATATTTAATACATAAATCAATAAGCAGAACAATGAGTTAAAGCAAGATTAATAACGGTAAAGCCACATACATTACAAAGCAGTTAATAAAGCAGGATTTAAGCAAAACAGAGGCAAAACTGAATGGTAAGCCGGCAAAGATAAATCAAAGCAAATTAAATAATATTTACCTTAAGGAGGCTGAATATGCCCCCGCCCAGTCAGTCCCCTAACAAGATTTAAATAGTGCAGACGTTAGGCCCAGCATCTCCAACAGCAGCCCAAGCCCACAGTAGATCAGCCCACAGTCACAGGTCGACTCGGGAGTTCAGCTCGGAAGCCACGACAGTCCAGAGTCCGGTAGGTCACTCTTGGCCACGATCCACTGGTGGAGAAGGAGTCGTCGTCGAAGACGGAGGAGATGCGGGCCCAACGCTGCACCATAACGGGTCGTACAATTGTGTATGCCTGCATGGGCACTGACTGAGGACCACACAAGATGTGGTCAAGCCTTTTAAAGGGTCTTACCCGCGCATAGCCACAAAGACATTCCATAAAAGAAAAGGAACAAGTGGGGAGGGAAGTATGTCAGGAATGGGGTCGTAACAGGCTATTTACCAATTATGTAAATCTTAAGATTTTATGGATATATTTCTTTATTTTAGGCATTGGTCATTCAACTGGTAAAAAGCTAGCTTTGTTGGGGATAACAACATTGACTGAACTTATTGAAGCACCATTCTCATTGCTAAAGGATGAGTTTGGTTACCAGACTGCCTCCATAATGCTGAAATTGTGCCAAGGAATTGATGAGTCACCAGTGATACAGTCTGGTCCCCCTCAGGTATGTCCTTGTTGTTACATACAGACAGACCAGAGACCAACCTTTGTTTACAAAAAGAGACACCATGTACATTCCAAGGCGTTTCTGGCAGGCAAGATACTACCCCGATCATATGGGAAATTTTACATTTTGTGTGATAGTTTCCACATAGACTCATATCACAAGTAATAGAAAAATAACAACTGAACTAGTTTTGATAAGTGCCCCTTTAAGTTAATAGAAATCAATTTCCATAAAATATAAGATTGCATGTGTTCTTTGATTGGGCTGTGTACTAATCATGCCTGCAGGAAGTCCATGGCTCTGAGCCTCTTTTGTAAACGTGATGTTACCTTTAAGTTCAGGAATTTAAGGAATGGAGAGGGAGGGATAGATTGTGGTAAAATCACAGTCTATATGTTTTAGGTCATGTTGTTATAGAAGTAAGAGCAATAAATATTAAACATGATTCTTTTACAAGAGCGAAATGGGGCTTGGTCTGGGCCAGCCTTTCTGCTTCATGTTCCCCTGAATTAGATATTTCATTTTTATGATTTCGCTTTCAGTCAATAAGTGATGAAGATTCTTTCAAGAAGTGCAGTACTCTAAAAGACGCTCAACTCAAGATATCGACACTACTAAAGAGCCTTTCCCAAAGGTAATCAAGAAGAGATAGAACTCAATATAGCACTCAAGTTGAATTTTTTTTTCTACGACCTTGTGCTTAAATCAAATTGAATGCAATTAAAAAGAGTTTTATGTCAAACAAACTTTGGAACGTTCAAGGATGCTTTTATTCAAAACCATACATCCAGTGTAACAAAAATTTAATTGACCAACTTCGAATGAGTGTACATGTACATTCTCATAACATGAGACCAATGATCTGAAAAAATGAGGAAAAAACCCAATCTACTGTTCCTGCTGTAATTTGTACAGCATTGGAAACTAGACTATTTTATATGTTACGTACATAGTCATGGGCAATTCTTTAAATGACTTCTTAATTTCTTACTGGAGAAAAACTGCTGAACAAATTTAGCTACTAACAAGCATGCAGTATCATAAAGAAATTTGTATACAATACATCAGGCTGGCAATCTCTGTTGTTAAGCAAATTTTTCTAAGCTTTTGTATGTTTTTCAGCGCAATAAAGTGGTTCATGGGGACAACAATTCCACAAAGCTGTTAACCGCTAAACTCAATTCAGTTTAAATCAAGAATTGTTACTAAAGTGATGATGTCTGTGGCAGGTTATTGAAGGATGGTAGGCAGCCCCATACATTAAGACTTAGTGTCAGGAAATACTCCAAGACACATAAGTGGAGCCGTGAGAGCAGACAGTGTTCTCTACCTGATGGTATGCTACACTCATTGAAATCAGGTAAATAGTTAAGAAATAAATAGTAAACTTGCGGGAACAACCATGTGTACATCTCTTTTGGGAGGAGTGTCGGCTCTGAAAAAAACCGGTGTTGTCTAGACATTTCAAACAGTATACTCTGCTCGTCTTTGTCTCCTGAATACGAGTATACTGTTCGAAAATAAAAGACCACACCGGCTCTTTTCAGAGCCAACGCTCCTCCCAAAAGAGATTTGCACATGGTTGTACCCGCAAGTTCACTATTTATAGTTATTTCTGTAGGGACACGGGAAAGAGTCCGGTCCTCTATTTAAAAAGGACGAGCAGTCACCAGAAGAACAATACAATAAACAGCAAATTCCATAAGATGACATGTAAAATATAATCTCCTGTACTGATTTTAATCCTTCAATGCAATACAGCACATTGAATACAAAATAGCATATAATACAAATGCACACAGTCACTTTGTAAAGCTAAAGGGCAAAAGGTCAGCACAACACGAGGCTGGCTACACACACAAGTTTACAATATATACCGATTGAAATAGCCCTATTAAATCACAATGTTTCTCAAAACAAAATACAATTTAATACTAAGTGATACTCACAGAGAGTTCTAAGACATTATCCCTCACAGATAAATAGTATGTGGAGCATGGCCAGAGCCATGCTCCCCACAAAATGGAGAGAAATGGAGACCAATTATAATGTGCTCTCTCGTGATCAAAGCTACAAAAGGAAAAGAGAGTGAATCTACAGGTCAACTTTTTACTGTATAAACACCGAGGGCGCACTTGGGCTCCCTACATTTATTATTTTCCACACCATGCAAAGCTTCAAATCCAACTTAGGTAAATAGTTATTAATACTTAACACTTGGTCTTGTGTGGAGCCCCATTGGGGTCATCAGATCCCATGAAAGTTGGGTTCCTGTTATTAGACTCTGCACCTTGATGCAAAAGGACAAGTTGTTGGAACTTTTAGTATTTCAGCTTCTTTGTAATTTGAACTTGAATGTTTTCTGTTGCTAGTCGATTGAATTCCTTTTTCTTTTTGTCTACAGATGAGGCAACAGTTCTTGACAAATTGCATGACCTTTGCTCAAGTCTTTTTCACAAGATGGTTGATGTATCCCAGCCTTTCCATCTCACATTGATCAGCGTGGGCTTTGCCAAATTCCCAACCCCATCAACCAAGACAAGTGTTTCCGACATCAGTAAATTCTTCACACCAAGATCAGGAAAGAAAGGCATAGCCAATGAATCCATCATTAAAGATACTTGCACTTGCAGGACAGGTGCTGGTGATTCTAATCGATTGGAAATTGAGCAAGAATGTCAGGACATGTTCAAAGTCCACACCAAGCCATATGAACTCCTCTCCAATGATGTTATACAGGAGGATAGCGTGGTTTCCCCAAATGGGAGAGCCACTGTTACAGCATGTTCCCATACAAAATCAAATAATAGAGCTAAATTAACGCAAGATCCCTTTTCTCAATCAACAGTTTCTTGTGTGTTGAACAAAATACCTGTGACGAACACAAATAGAATCCAAACTTACCTTCAAAATGAATGTGATATCCAGTCAGTGAATAAGAAATCAAGTCCTTCATCATCAATTATTAAAGCAGAAAACAAATGTATGGAAGGCAACAAAACTGTTTCACCTAAGAAAGGAACCTCATTCTTTGCACTAAAATCCCATACTATCCAACCGCAACTGATTGACTCCAAGACGTCTGTATTGGAACATTTCGGAAACATGATGGATTCTCAGAAGGAAGACAAGGTGGTTAGAAATTCATTGCCTTTTCTTAAAGATGGACTTTGTCAACCAAGTACATCCTCACTGCAAATATCGAATGATGATGATTCTCATGGACACTTTGAAATACCACAGGAGGAGAATGAAGAATGTGTTGATAATGGAGAAGTAGATAACGTAACCCATCATGAAGTTCCACCACACATAGACCGATCAGTGTTTTTAGAGCTTCCTGCGGACTTACAAGAGGAGATATTGAATGATTGGCGGAAAAGCAACACTTCGCCATCAAAATCCAGCATAGACTGTGAAACACCGTCTTCATCTTCTGAGATTAGGCTTTTGGAGTTCCCAAATATAGATCATTCAGTCTTTGAAGAGCTTCCTCCAGATATTCAGAAGGATGTTTTGGAGCAACAGAAGCAAAAGAAACGGACTCTGGCAAGTACATCTCCTGCTTCTCAAAAGAGGACGAGTAGAAAGAGACCAAGAAATGCAAAAACATCATCAGAAAAGGGTAATGGGGCAAAGAATAAATGTATAAAAGACTTTTTCTGTTCGAAATAAAATGTTAACTTTTTTAAATTTTGTTTTATTTACACCCAAGTTCAGTAACACAATGCTGGTGCATGCTTGTTCTTTTTTTTGCACATCAAACCAAAAGTGAATTAGTTCTGTCCTCGGACCGTTACGGTGTTACATGGTTAAATATTAATAAGGTATAGACCTTTCTTTGATTGATGAACATACCGTGCTAGTTGGCTTGGATGGCAAAAGTTTAGCAAAACATTCAATCGTGCTAACAGATGTTTTGACCAAATTCAACATTTCTGCAAACTTTCAATTAACA
This sequence comes from Leptasterias polaris, assembly GCA_037783415.1. Lineage (NCBI taxonomy): Eukaryota > Metazoa > Echinodermata > Asteroidea > Forcipulatida > Asteriidae > Leptasterias > Leptasterias polaris. The sequence continues at coordinate 332,562 of JAZGTN010000054.1, forward strand.
ATTAACAATTAACTTTCAATTTGTTTTCAACAAATTCAACACTACTTTTGAATCTTTGTGCGACACTGTTACAAACTGTGGTTATCTGTTTTTGCTTTGCAGTCATGGCTTTCCTATAATTTTCCAACCTTTGTGGGCAAATACTTGGGCTGTGACTTTGCAATAGAAAGGCCTATTGGTTGTTGGAATACCATCATGTGGGTATTCCCAACATTGCTGAGTGTTATCAAAGAGAAATCAAATATTTACCTTGCATGATGTGATTTGTTAGATGTGGTCTTTGAAGTTCTTAAAAGTGTAGGTATTTATAAAAAAGGTCGAGATGATGGATGTTTTTATTTTTCGGATAAAACTTGTTAATAGCATGATAGCAATGCAGTAATAATTAAAATACCAATAGTGTACATATCTACCATTAAGGTACTCGAGGGGCTTTAACAAAAATAAACATATTATTTCTGATTGATGCTGCACCTTACATGTATATGCCAGAAACACTGAGGCAAACCCCTGCTCTTAGCAATAAAGGTAACTGCGTTCTTACATGCATTGTACAACGCAAGAGGCCAACAGCTTTATGTGGCATCCGAGGGACGAAGCAATAATGGTTAAGTGTCTTGCTTACAGACACAATTGTCAAGACTGGGACTCGACCCCAGACTGTTGATCAGAAACACCAGAGCTTGAGTATGGTGTGCTTTACTGCTCTTCTTCTTCTTCCTTGGAAGACACAGTGCTGCTTCATTAAGGAAGATTACCGCACTGCAGTTGTTGAACACATACATGTACACATGTATGTTGAGCCATAAGCTGCGACCACTGGACCAGGTCATGCCATGACGATGGTAACTACACACTGAAACCAAAAGCCAAACTGATTTTTGCCTTGATATGTATATTATTGAAGAAAATCCAAGAAAATGGGCTCAGCTTGATTGCTAGCTTTGTCCAAAATCAAATTTTATGAGATAGAAAGACGACACAATTTTGGGTTGATAGTTTTAGTAAAAAACAAGTTTATTATACAACTCATATGAATGGTAATTATTTGTCATTGTATCATACAAATTCTTTATCTTCTAAGATATTCACTCTCGGCTTATTTATGCAAAATAAATACATTTTAAAGAAATAATTATTTTATTAACTTTGTTAACAGCAAACATTTATGACAATGTTGTGAACTGAAGGACAACACAAAAGTTTTTCGTTTGTTATATAGGTTGTTGTAGTTGCATGTGTTGATCAGGAAAATAGATTGGTGTACATTTTGAAATCTGCATTATGTAAATATAAAATAATAGATGTACACATTCCCTACTGGCTTCATATGTCCTGAATAGACTGTGCAAGTCTCGCGCGCATTCGAACTTCCGGGACCATAGTGGTCCCAACCATATGGAGTTTTACGTGGGCGAGATTTTGTTTCGTCAATTATTTTAGTTTAACGTAGGTTATGACCTAGAAAAGTATACATGTTGTTGGGAATGTAATACTAAGTGATAACAAAATATGAAAGTAAAACCAATTCAACAATATAACGAAGAAAATCCAAGAATTAAACTTGACTTCAGCTTCTGGTTATTGCAAAAAATTAAGAATTTTGTGCTCGCCTCCGATCATAAAACTTACGTAAACGCTTGTTTTGGATGCGCAATTATAATCGCCAGATGCTGTAATTGCAAAGCAAACCCTTTTCATTGCAGTCTATGGTTGTTGAGGCGTCAGCATCCTCTTTAAACTGCGATACGGGTCCATTTCAGACCCGTTTGACCTTCACGAATCCGCGTAAGGGGTTTCTAAAAAGTTAACATCAAATAGGCATCCTTGTCCCAGAGTTTTAATTTTTTTTCCAATAATAATATACACACTATTGTGATTTTTTTTTCAAAAGCTAAAACTTTTCATAAAATTGTAATGATTTATTTTTGTTGTTCAGATTTTGTCTTGAGATATAATTTAAAACAAAGATTTAATTTCAGAAATAAAAATGTTCTTCGTTTGACGTGTTTTCTCGTTCGGATACGCGCGAGACTTGCACAGTCTATACAATACCTATGGATATAATTTCAAGGTGTTATGCCCTTTGGAAGTTCTCACCCCTGTCTAGAACACCTTGGCTGCCTGCACTTGGCACTAGAAGTGTTTACTGGCATGACACTTCATTCTTTTAGGGCTGGACAGTTTTTCTTTATAAGGGGCACCTCCTGGGCATATCTAGGGAGCACCTAGCTCTGGTAGGACGTCAGATTCTGCCATTGTATGCAACAGAGGAGTCCAACCAGGGCTCCATTTCATAGAGCTGCTGAAGCACAAAGAGTAGCTAAGCACAACAAAATTATGCTTACCAAAATAAGGTGACCCGCCAAATTACCATGTCACATGTACAATTCGTGACTGGTATCCTGCTAATTTCTGCTTAGCAGACAATTGTTAAGCAAAAAGAAGCTCTATAAAATTGGGCCCTTGGCTAGGGAGCATCAACTTCAAGAAAACGTTTTAAAGGAAAATAAAGGCAGTTTTTTCCATTGCCCCTATGAGGTATGCCTGGATTAATGTGCATCCAATTCCAAACTTTTGATGACATTAGACACAATAACATCCACTGACTCCTTAATATCCTCCGTTAAGACCCTCACCCCTTCATCAGGGGTAGGCTCCTCAAGAGTCTCAATCTGGGAATCTAAAAGGGAGATGGGCATGAAGTGATCACGATTCATCATTCTTTGGGCAATGATTTCCCTGGTCCCCTTCAGATACACTAATGTGATGCAGCTGCTGAGTGATGAGGTAGAGGCAGGGTTAATGGGTGGTATAGTTGGTCCTGTGTGGAGGAGTGTTCGATAAGTCTGCTTCAGGGCTGAACAGGCCAAGATGCCACTTTGATCATCATCATACCAACTGATAAAGAAAGTAAAAAACAAGTCTGTGATGATATGCACATTTTATAACAATTTGGACTGATAATTTTCCCTTTTGTTTAAATAAACTGAGTGATAACTCATTCAGTCACACAGCTAACTTTGGATTAATAACGCTGTACCCAAAAGTCTGTAATCAACAAAAATGACAAGTACATCAGGCAAAGTAAAAATAAAACAGTATCTTGAAAGGGCCTTTTTTGCTGATCTTTCTTTTTTTAATCCAAGATGGTAGATTCCCTCTACCCAATATTATATGACTGGAGTAAGTCGACTCCTTGTGTCTGTGCCACTGATTAAAGACTGTACACAAAGACTGTACACAAAGACTGTCGTGAAAAAGGAAACTATCAAATGCGAAATGCAAATAATATGGCTGTGGTTCTATTTTTGTACACAAGAAAAAGAAACAACTATGTTGAGACAGTTGTGAAAAAGAGAGTTGGTGGGGACAAAAATTGGTCTATTTTATATTTGGTTTGGGAAAAATAATTATAAAGTTTGATTATGATAATCGTTATTGAGTAAAGTGATCTTTACTCGGGAAATTTAGCCCTGCTCCATTTAAGAATTAATCTCTTAACAGGGATGAGAATGTTCTGACTTTTATCTCAATTCCAACTTTTTGTTGTCTGCCTGGTGAGAAAAAAAGTAGCAATATTTTTCCAATCTAAAGAAATCCTACTCTCTAATCCACTTGTCGAGTGCTTGGGACACCGTTCCCATAAGCTCCATGAAATCTCTAACACCAGGGGTTACCAAATAGTGGAAAAGCTATTATTTCAACATACCTCCTAAAAATTGGATCCTAGTTTTGGACCTTTTTTGTCAGTAATGACTCTCACCTCTGATTAACTAAAAGTCTGCCTTTAATTATAACAAAACAAATATATATATTTTTACCTTTGAAGTTTTTGATGTAATGAAACAAGCCATCCATACCTATCCTGTAAAAAATAAAACAGAATTTAAATGAAAGTATATTGTGAATTAAAAATGTACATTTTTCTATTGCTACTATTTTGTTACTATTCATAAAGTACCAATGTCTTGTTATGCTACTTTATAGAAATAACATATTTTGGAATGATGATTAAAGCATTTATAATGAGAACTATAATGAGAAAATATTAATGAAGAGTAATTATTATTAAATAAAAAGTAATAAATCTCTTTACCTGATCATTCAAGGCAATTTGATGAGCCATTTTTTGTTTGTTGGACTCTGGATGGTAGTCATCAGCATCTGCAAACTCCCAACCAACCTGGTAAAAACAGTTATGAGGAAAACTGGAAACATCAATTTAATTGAACTTGTAACACAATCTCCACTACAGTGGCCATAGATTTTGATGTTCTGGTCTTGGCCCGGCAGCATCCCTGAACAGTGGTCTGCTGGCCAAATGTCAGTTGTAACTTCTGACAACCAGTCAACATACTACGAAGTTACTATAACTAGTAAACTTGCAGGTACTTCCATATGTAAATGTCTTTTGGGACGAGTGTTGGCTCTGAAAAGAGCCGGTGTGGTCTTTTATTTTCGAACAGTATACTCTGTTAATCTCCAGGAGAAAGACAAGCAGAATATACTGTTCGAAACGTCGAGACCACACCAGCTCTTTTCAGAGCCAACACTCCTCCCAAAAGAGATTTACGCATGGTTGGGTTGTACCTGCAAGTTTACTAGTTATAGCAATTTTTCCCACACCATGGAGAGCTTCAACATTACGTACTGTGACGAGGGAAAAAAGCTGATGGACTACTGAAATGACAGGCTAATTGGTTCGGCTGGCCACTCACTAAAAAAATGAAGGGCAAATCCTGTCCTGGTGTCCAAGAAGAGTTGACAATGGAACCATTTGTAACTCATTGTTTGTGATTAAAAGTCTTTGTGGTCGGGGCCTTAATTCTTATAGCAACATCAATTGAGTGTGCAATGCAGTTACTGTACCTTTTCAGATAGAATTCTGCCAACAACAGATCTGTGAGTATAGAAAATGAAGAAACAAACCAACAAACTTATAACAACGCTTTCGATTTTGTTAAAGGGACACTATTTTAGAAGTTTCTCTGTTCTTCATTTATTCAAGTCATTTCTAGTTTCAGTCTCAGTTTCAGATAACAACATACAGAGTGTACGGTAGTACAACAGAAAGAAAAAAGGAATAACATCCATTCAACATGTGCACTAAAGCTCCAGGAAATTAGTACCTTTAATTAATAACCCCGGTACCAATTTCATAGAGCTGCTTAATAAGGACAAAACATTTTAAATGTAATAACTAAGCAAAGGGTACCAGCCAAAATATATACCATTTGTGACTGGTGTCGGACTGTGCTTTTTTCGCTAAGCTAAAAATGTTTACAAATTCATTATTTTTCTGCTTCAGCACAAGCAGTTCTATGACATATGAATGAGTATGAAATTGGTTTCGGTTTTATCAAGAAATCAAACAAAATGGAATATTTTTATTACTTTGGAAAAAAACTGTGACACTGCTGAAATTTGTTCAATCTATCTGTTACAACAGTTTACAGGTTCTTTAACAAATATTAAAATTTGAATGATCAAAGCCTTCAAGTTCATGTGATGTGTGACACTGCAGAGTGCATGTGCAATGTGACTGAACATAGCCGAGTTGTTTTGGCTAAACAGCAGGTGTTCTGCCACTCCAGTGCCAGACAAACACCTGCCCCCATTCGGCATAACTGGTCTTGATTGGTTAAAAGTTTTGTGTATTTTTACTTTCCGCTTCCACAGACACCCATTAATATGACGATCTTAACCATCTTCACAAATTTACTGCAACCATACAATTACAAGCACAAAATTATAGGCACCAGCAAGTTATATTTTAACTCATAATTATTTTGAATGCAATGAATCAATCAATGAAAATTCAAAATTGCACTTGCATGGTATGTTTACTGATAGTGATAAAACGTATGCGCTTTCGACGATTTTCACAGACATAAATGAGTGATGGGTACCAGCATGCGTAAAAGCTTTACCATTGAATGCAGTGTCAATTATCGGTTACCCGTGTTCCTTTTACTGCTTACATTCTAGAGAGTACACATGCACATCTCACCGGGCCGCAATCAGTAGACCTTTTTTCGTGATGTTTGTCTACCTCCGTGTTAAAATGCTTGTTCCATGAGCTTTCCCGGCTTCCTTAGATCATACTTTGGTTACGGATGAATTGTTATTCGTCGGCTAAAATGTGACAGATGCCGAAATGGCGCGGGTATTTCAGTGCACGGTGAAAGTGCTCGACGATCAAGTGGAATCCTCGCTCGTTATAGATTTCAAGGTAGGTCAGAGCTGGATCTCTGTCCGGTTTGCCAGATCAGCAATGCGGTTAACAAAGTACTCTGCATTGATCGACAGCATGCCAACGATGTGTGTGTGTGTATTGGGGTGACCGGTGGGTGGGGTGGGGTGGGGGGGGGGGGGGCGGTGTTACAACATCCATGCACCTGCAATCCCTGTTTAGTGCTGGTTATGCCTAGTATAGTCGGACCTCATATTACCGCGGGTCTCGTAATACCGCGGTACCACTCAGAAATTCTGTTTTTTTCGTTGTCAATACGCCCTCAAGCGACGACTTTCAATAAGTGAACCGGTAACTAAGGCCCCGACAACTATTTTGTGGACTTCCGAGAAAAAATGTATAGTCTCCTGGAAAGTTATACAAAAAATTGTAAAAAAATGTACTTTTTACTGACCTAGTGAATTTCCGTTGACCATGTCCGTCAAAACGTACCCCTAATCTTTTCACACTTTATTGCAAAGTTCATTTTGTTGACGCAAATTCAAAGTGCTAGCCCCAATTTTCACTTTTTCACTTTGAATTTTTGTCATTGGACGTGTCACACTCTCGAAATTGTACACAGAAGTACGGAGTTAAAACAAGTTTTTTTTCCGTAAAATACCATTTGTTGCCGCTGTGAAGAAGTGCGCCCTCAATATCCTTTACCATATATGTCACATGTCAGCATGATGCCGCGATGATATGAGGCTCTCCTCCAGAATCGCACCACGCGCATGCTCACTTTCAGAGACGTCGTTGACGAATTAAATCAGACAAACGATGTATTTGTTTTGGCTCATAGTGGAAAGTAATACTTCAGCAATGATAAATAACAGGACACTTTACACAGGTTGGTAATATTTTTTTATTTGGATACAAAAAAGTGATAACCACCGCGATAATAGGGTAACCGATCCTACTTTTTAAAACTAAAAGGTAGTGATACTTAACAATTAGCTATCTAACTTACCTAGGATTAGGTCAGGAAGTTTAGTTGCAATATTTGTAATGTAACCCTCCATCCACTCCATCCTCCTCCCGCGTCCGCGATCGTCGGGAGGATACCCTCCATCATGATCATGTCCATCCTCCCGCCACCAGAAGGAGGATGGAGGGTTACGAATTACCGCAAACAATTCTTACTCCTCCTTTAGGTAGAATGGGGAGGGGGGGGGGGCCTTTCTTTAAAAACTTAAATTTAAATACTACTATGACTGACTGAGTCATGACACAGTGACACATTAGTGACAGGTTACGTTTTTACTCCAGCTTGAGTCATTTTCTAGTCCTACATTAGCTAAGCGTAGATCCAATACCTCAGCTGCTGTATTCATTATTTATGAAAGTTTGACATATCTGCGGGTACTACCCTAGTACGACCACAGGTCAAAATATTAAAAAAGGAGTACAGCACCCCAGTTACTGGGTAGGCTCTGACTACTCTAGTAGACTGTATCATTCATGGAATCATGGATGTAGAAATGAACCGCCCCCTGCTGACCTTGTCCTAGACCCAGTAAACTGGGGGGTGGAGTGCTGTACTGTACTCCTCTTTTCGAAATGTTGACTTCTTTCAGTCACCAGCATTCTTAAACGTCAACCCCCTCCATGTTTTTAGCATCAAGTGATCAAGGCTGCTTTATAATCACATTAAACTTGCAGAACAGCAAGTCACGAAATGCAGTCAATTCTTCTTATAAGTTAAATACCAGCACTGATGAAAAATACCATGCTCTATCCTTGTATTGTCATCACAAATGTTTTCAATCACTGTGTGGGTTAGCGTCGATGATGATCGACTCCATTTCTCCATGGATGCCTCCTTTGCCTCTGTTCAAAATGAATTGTTATATTCATGTAGGCCCATGGTAGTTAAATTTTACAAAATTTACCAATCGGATGCTTCTGTCTGAAATCAGCTGAAGAGCCCATAGGCCATGCCCAAACTGCATTCAGGTTGTACAATGTACAAGTCGTAAAATTGGGCCATAGTCACGAGAGCAGTAGTCTCGCACAGACAGTATTATGTAGTCTCGTGTAAGAATAGTTGCAAGAGAGCGGTTACGCTATCACTGCGACCAAAATTTAAGTCTATGTTAAATGTCAGGCCAGGAATTACACGGAGGCCTTGAAGGCCGTGGCATCTGTTCCCTGGGGTTTGCCTTGGTGCCCCTTTAAAAGTTTCCCATAGACTTTAAGATTTTCCAGTGGAGGTGCCCTTTGTAAAATTAAAATGGCCTTGCCCTTTCAAAGATGAAATTCCAGGCCTGTTATGTTGATTGGAATGCCAAACCCAGTGATAAACATGTTATTTGAGCCTACACCCCTCAGTCCTTTTAACTACTAAACACTTCATTTTGGCAACTTAAGACATAGGCTAAATATTTGGGATAGTAACTTAAAAATAAACATAATAGTTGGGGACATTTACTTTTCTTGTTTTATTGTCTGTTTTCAACTACAGAAGATATTCATTTCTTCTTACATCAGTATTTGCAACTTTTTATACAAAATACCTTTACTACATGTGCATACTATGCAATGTAGCACTTGTTCTTTGTTTACAAAATACTAAATCATTGCCCAAAATAACAATGTGAAATTTCAGTATTGAGAAAGAAAGCAGACCCTTAATAAAAATAGACCCGAGTAAATTAAAATCCATGCTTGTTTATTTCTGAGTAGACCTATGTACCAAAAAAACCACAAAAAAACCAAACACATATTGTATTGAAAGTGCATTCAGGCTTTATTGACAATCTCGACAATTCTACTATTGTCGAGTGCCATTTTCAAGTCGCGGTCTAGTGGGCATAACGAGTAAACCCGAACCACATGGACACAGCCTACGCTTTTCTATGTGTTTACAAAAATTGCTGTGTACAGTCATTGAACAGGCCTACACAGTGTTTTTTTTCTAAACTGTGACACTGGTAATTGGCTCAGTGTGGCATACATGTACACTTCGTGTACAATTTGTTAAATTTATGTGGTTCTGTATTGTTACAAACCTAATAAATGTTTTCATTAACACAATACTTGGGAAAACAAGAAAGGTAGCATCTACCAGTTGTCTGCATGTATTACATAACATTGTAGGAGTAGACCTATATATATGCATATAATTAAATATGTAAATAAGCGTAGTGTACAACTTGTTAAATTGATGAGGTTCTGTATTGTTACTAACCCAATAAACATTTACATATTGGGATTTGGTAAAGCTTTTCTCATAAATATTCAAAAAATATTAGGGCCTACAATATACTATACATGAATCTATGTAGACTACTAATACTATGCAAACGTGTAGAAGAATGTGAATGTATACTTATTGTAAGTACATGTGTATTGTGTTGACCCGTACCGAAATGTGGGTTTTAAGCATTGTATTCTTGGTTGGTACTTTCCCATGTCCTGTGAAAGCATTCACAGACCTATTACTTGTAGTACAAGGGTGGGATCTGAACCCAAGACCTTTGCCATTCTAAAGCAGTGTCCAACATCATGACGAGCTGTTTACCGTGTGGAATTCTGTATATATATATATAAAATGTAGCCTAAATTATACGGACCTTTTTAAATGCATGAATCTATGGGCCAGTAGCGCAGATTTCTGTGGTAAGCTTAGCCATGAAATTGGGCCCGTATGTCTTACGTACCACTAGACCACTGAGCTTGCTCGATAGAGGCAGTACGGATCTGATACTTTAGCAGAGGGTACCACAATGATTTTATTAGATGTTAAATTTGCATAGTCTGGAATAGAGAATATTATTTTTGGTTACCCTTAGTGTGTACATCGATGTGTGTTAAGTACTGACTAAAAAAATACTTGGTACTTTCTCAAGTCCTGCATGAAAAAAAAAAGGGATTTGATCTGACTCTACATTGGAGCTCCCGGGCAAGCTCTAGAATAGCGAAGGTGGTGGCTTTGAATCCCATCTGAGTACATGTAATACATGTAAAGGCCCTACATGTATGCCTGTGGGGGGTTTTTGCGGAGGACTTGGGAAAGTACTTGTACATGGCATGAATGGGTAAACACAAATCATGTTTGTCTGTGTGCAATATGCCAAACTGCATTTTCCATCTAGTGACAATTCCATGATGTAGGAAATTGGAATGGTATCAATGTCTGAACATCTGCACAATCACATGAACGAAGAGTTAAAGATGGTGTGGCCATGGAGAAAGGAAATGGCGTGTCTCTCAGTCAAAGCTCAAATTGAATTTGCTAGTAAGTTAGTTTTTAGGGGGATGCCATACACCTGTAGGCCTACAGTATGTATTAATAACGTAACATGAAATGGTACTGTATGCAGTCTCAGTCATTTTACTATCACAGTTTGGACAACACATGTGTTGAGTTGTAATCGGGAATGATGCTGTCTACTCCACTGGCATAACCTTTAGAAGAATGGCAGGAATCCTATTACTTGCCACTAGGGATGCACTGCACTGGACAACTGTCTCTCAATGCAGACGCATCAAACATGTCACAGTCAAATACCATTCTCTGTATGTTGAATTCTTAAATTGACTATCATGTAAATAAATTACCAGCCTTGTAAATAATTTAAAATCGTATTTTACTGCATGGCCAAATAATGAACTTTTAAAGTACAGAATGTCTTAGGGATCTCCACTGGACGAGCTAATTATGCTTTTTGGAGACCTCCATCTACACTGTACACACTTTCTCTATTTTGTATTATAGGCTTTATTACTCTTGTTCAGCTGGTTACTCTATGTATGGAAACAATAAAAAGAGTAAGAAAAAACCCTCTCAGAACTAGGGAAGAAGACAATTATTGTGACTACTGGTAAAACACTACGTTTTATAGGCCTAATGTTACGTATACTTTTCTTTATACGCATTGGCACTCTAGGCCTACAGGGTACACTGACATACACACTACAGATTACGGGTACAAAACCTGTGAAAACCTACACATACATGTGCTAAACAGACAAATTAGATTTTTCAATGTAGACAGACATAGGATAATCTTGAAAACTTAACCAGCTACATTGTACATGTACTCTATGTGTAAATTGGTGAAAATTTCCCAGGTTTACTGAGTCGTGTTTGTACATGTTGTATCTAGGAAAATGGAAATGAATTTACTCTTCACAAAACCAATGGTTACCTTTAAGATTTCCGTTCAGTAGTACATAGTTGCAACAAGAAACAAATTACATTCAGTTTTGTAAACATGGCAAAATAACTAAGTTACTTTTGTTTACCCAACTCATTGGACAGAAAAAATTTGAATCAAGCAGAGTGAGACACCAAATAATGAAATTTAAAATTGATTGAAAAAGTGTACATATGAAATAGGCCCTACATCATTTAAATTTCCGCCGTGTTCGTTGACATTAAAACTCACATTGTACTATCATGGGGCTTTTTAGGCTAGCTTCATCATCTTTTTAACCGTGGTGCTGCTTGGAATCCTGGACTTTCATTGATTCATGTTCAAATGCTGTTTTTATCACTGAAAAAAAAAATTGTGTGGATAAAAAAATATATTTACTCTGGTAAATACAGTGTATTTGAATTATTTTGTAAGACCATGGTCATGATGGTCCAGGCAGGTTTTATTTACCTGTGTACATCTATGAAAAGTTTAGCCAGAAAGTTCTGACTCCTTTCTGACGCTGACTTTAAACAAGTCTAATAATAAAACAATTGAGAGATTAGTGCCAGTCATTCATTTAATTGAAGTAAAGCAGGCATCTCTTGGAATGCAATGGTTGTACTTTGTACAGTACTTTGTACAGTACTTTGTACAGTACTTTGTACAGTACTTTGTACAGTACTTTGTACAGTACTTTGTACAGTACTTTGTACAGTACTTTGTACAGTACTTTGTACAGTACTTTGTACAGTACTTTGTACAGTACTTTGTACAGTACTTTGTACAGTACTTTGTACAGTACTTTGTACAGTCTTACATGTACATGTACATTGTACATGTAAGTCATGTAACACCCGTTTCAGACAGGCGTCTAAAGTCGTGCCGAACCAAATAGATTAGGAGCAACTCTAGGTCGACCCAATTAAATTTTGGTTTCAGACAGGCGAACTTAACAAAACATTTACAATAGGTTCGGCTCATGACAAGACCGACGTCTGAAAGCAAGGCGCTCCAAAGTCGTTCCGAACGACTGCAACAGCCGATCTTTCGACTTCTAGCGCGTCCAGTCGCTCTTAACTGTTTCAGACGTCGAACTTTTCATGTACTTAATTCAATAATTTGGTTCGGCGCGACTCTAGAGCGCCTGTCTGAACCGGGTGTTAGTCTCACTATCCAAAATACATAGGTCTGCATGGGTTTTGCTTTGTCCTGTGTTTTTTCCCACATGAGGCTAATTCAGTAAAAAGCAAATAGTTCAGATGAATTTGACATGAAAAATTAATATAAAAAAAAGCATATGTATGAGCTAAAGCAATTTACATCATGTACACATCATGTATGTACACACAATGTACGTGGGATCAAAGTGGTCCCAAAAATGTTTGAAAACGCACGAGACTTGCACGGTCTATTACAATGTATAGGCCTAATTGATAAATTAAAGTATAGTTTACAACATGGTACATGTGTACATACATGTATAAGTGGTAAACTAAAAAGTAAAGATTTCGAGATCTTAATTTATTGGTAACGAAGCAAAACAGAACAGTCGTGTACTGTTTGTATTCAGCCCAAGTCTTCATTCAGTACAATAAAGACTATTGTTCAAATATTCTATCCATTTTAAGATACTCAAGCGATGGTAAAGCATTGATACAATTAAAGAATATAACTCATTACCTTTTGGTTGAGCCATGTTTTGTGTAAATTTAATGGCTTCAATATCCCTGAACAAATAATATTATTTGGAATCATTGTTAGTTTTTATTAAGAAATGACCAGACATCTTCTGGGAATTTGGAGTACTTTCTGAAACTGCTCAATAAAATTTACAGGCACGCAACTTTCAGCTGATCAGCCGATTTCCTCATTTTTGGTTTTTCAGTTGTGCCATTGAATGCTAAAAAACCCTGTTCAAAGTCTGGCTGATACTGATGCTTTTCCTGTTTTTTGACACTAGACAGACTGCAGTTTGCATTCCTGAATTTAGGACTGTAAATTTATCTTCAACAGTTGTAAAAGCTGACATTTTCCAAATACATTGTGCTGCAATCTATCTTACTTTGAATAGCTTTAGGGATAAAAATGAGGCTTGAATCCACAAACAAAATGGTGTCTATTTAATATAATTCTACAATATGGATAACGACAAGAAGTGAGGCTAAATTTAATAAAGCTGTTAAAAGAGCAAAGAACAAAAAACAAGAATAAAATTTTTACATGTAATCGAAAAAAGTCTTGATTTAGCAAAGACGTGTTACCAGCCAAATGTCATGTACAAATACTGTACATTGGTTGTGATTGATTCCCTTTGCTAAGTGAAATTTCTGCATTTTGGTCAAGAAGGCAAGACAAAATGGCAACAATATAAAAACTTCCAAAATTTGTGTTTTACTTGACAGAAAGATGCAAAGGGGCAGTTCTTGCTTGATGAGGCATGCAGCAGACAAAATCTGGCTGAGAAAGATTATTTTGGCTTACGCTACATCGATGGAGAAAAACAAAGAGTAAGTCAAATACCATACAGTAACTTTTATTACATTTTAAAGAGCAGCGGTGGGTCGATAGACCAGGAGGTTTGATAAAGAATTGGCGGTGTCACAACTTGGCATCAGAAAGATGGTGTTTCCATCAGTGTGCTCTTGTTGCTGTTGGGAGAAAAGCTGCCTCAGATAATAATGCATGCTATTTATGTGATAATGTGAGTAACAAAGTGTAAGCATCTTTGGGTCTGAGATTTAGGATAGGTTTATGTGTTTAGCTTGAATGGAGAACTGGTTAGTGTTGGGCAGCTGGGAAGAGTGGGCAGCAAACTGCTGTGACAGACTTGTAGCGTACATGCTATTCTTTGACACATAATTGTAAAAACAGCTTTTGAAAACATTGCGCTGGTGGAAATGATCTTTTAGCCAACATCCTAATCAATTATTTGGTTAGGGTTTGGCTGGGATTCATGTTCCAATTTTGTCTAACCAGTATTCAACAACTTTTCATGTACTTTTACTAGAAATGAACTTGTAATTATATGTGTAACAGAGTTGTCGTACTGTTTGTTGTTTTTTTCTTTAGCATTGGCTGGATTTGAAGAAAAGCATAGTGAAGCAGTTGAGAGGTTTGTGTATTAATACTAATCATGCACCATCTACTAGAAACTAAAACTGGTATGACCTTATGGCTTAAATTTCAAGAAAATCTCCTCTTGACCACATGTCAGGTTGGCTCAGTGGTTTCTTTCCCTGCCTGTGACCTCTGTGGACCTGGTTCGAACTCCACCACAGATCTAGAGCCTTCGCATGTGGATTAGGATTTCAGTCCTTACCTGATTGCATGGATTTTCCCCATTTGGGGTTTTGAAAACTTCTTCTCGTTTCCTAATCATCTTGTTATTATTGGCTCTAATTGTGCTGGGTGTGTAACAAGTATTTAAGTTGTTCACTTTGACTGGACCAGAACAATGTTTACCAGACCCTACAATGTAGAGGCATTTAAAGCATGATACGTAGCAGACTTTCGATACCAGTTGATGATTTTGATTCAGGTACAGGTCCACCTTACACAGTTGTCTTCAGAATCAAGTTCTACCCAGCAAACGCTGATGACCTAAAAGAAGAGATTACAAGGTACCAGCTATTCTTGCAGCTTAAGAAAGATCTTTTCCATGGAAGGCTTGTGTGTACCAGGGAAGATGCCGCATTTCTTGGGTCTTACATCGTGCAGTGTAAGTTTGGTTAGCATGTAATAGTCACTGATTGACCTTTGCCTTACCATAGGTGACTTAAGTCGACCACAATCCCCCTCCCCCTTGAGCCGAGCACAAAGGCCGTTTATTATAAAGCTGTAGTGTTGTTCGTTTTCAAGGTCCATAGCCAAGTTTAGAGAGAATTTTCTGATTTTTCAAATGGTGGTAGGGGCTTGAAATTTACACAGTGATTTTAGCATCAGGCCAGTAAACTCAAGACTGGACAAATCCAATGAATACAATTGTTATTTAAATTGTGAATTTGTAAACTATCTTTCAATTCTGTTGTAAAGTACACTTTAGCCATAAGACAATGAGATAAATCTTCTCTCGGTCAAAAGTGGTTTTTCAAATATCGAACAGTTCAGTTGTTTGTTTTTGGTCCAGTAAACATTCTAATAAAAGCCCCGCAGTCTTGTGGATTCCCCCCCCCCCCAATTTGAGCTATGATGGTAAACAATATTGTTTGCTTTTTATTTTAATTTTTTTATTTAAACCATATTTAATGAGGGTGACCCATCCAGCACAGCTGATCATTTGGGGCCCGCACATAATATAAAAGAAAACATCAAAGATAAAACACAAACAACTTGGCAGAAGGTGTGTAAAAAGGGAAATAAAACACTAATAATGTACAAAAGGCCTCTCATTAAAGAACAAATGGACGAAATAAAACACCCAAACAGCAAATCACACAAAAAGTAGGAGAATAACAATGCTATTGTGCAATTCTCCAAAATTGGAGAGGAAAGATCCGAAATGCCAAAACACCTGCAGAGTGACATATGTCTGTGTACAAACACATGTTTTGGGTTTACATACATTACACAGAGTTAAGCAAGATCAGACATACACATTGCAGACACCTTGCCTAGGACCTAGTCTAGGGTTTGTACCAAGCGGTAATTGTGTGGTGCAGATAAAGTTGATCATCTATGATGGTGTCGTCAAGAAAATCATTTTTGACTCCTGACTATACATGTAGTCATTAGAATATTTATATCATGAACACTGATTATAATTATATTGTAACAAAAGATTTCACACAAAAACACCAAAATTATATAAAAGATTTCACATTAACATGAAAACCCTTTTCAGTTTGCTGGTGTAGTATGTTTCCTAATAATAGAGCGGTCAAAGAGACAATTACAAACTTACAAAGTAAGGACTGGAAGAGTGGTATGAATAGATGGGTCTTTTTAAAAAGAAGTTCTTACCAGCTTCAGATTTGTTGCTTGTTGAAAGCCTCTTTCCTTCAAAACTACCTGAATTGACAAATAAGTGGAGGTGTAGAAAAAGTAAAAAAGCAACCGTTTTTCCTGATGTCAAC
Organism: Leptasterias polaris; assembly: GCA_037783415.1. Lineage (NCBI taxonomy): Eukaryota > Metazoa > Echinodermata > Asteroidea > Forcipulatida > Asteriidae > Leptasterias > Leptasterias polaris. Next base: position 349,013 of record JAZGTN010000054.1, read on the forward strand.
CTCTTGTGCAGCCAACCTGGGTGACTACGATCCTGAAGAACATCCACCTGGCTATGTGTCCGGCTACCAAATTATTCCCAAGCAAACAGAACGGCTTGAAAAGAGACTAGAAGAACTGCATGAGAAACACACCAGGTAATTTCTGCAACACCCCATGGGTGTAACCTCATAAAGCCGTTTATTACAATTAAACTCCTTAAGCAGAAGTGTTGTGAACCAGCCACATTCCCTGTATTTTCCAATCCTTTTAATATCCCTTGAAAGTGTGCGGTTTTTGTGTAATTTCATGACAGAACTTGGTCCGCTATTTTTTAGAACAACATGTTTGACTACAAATAATGGTGGACCGTACATGTAAGTTCGCTAGTTGTATTTTAAGGTTTATCTCTTGAAGGGCCACACGAGTGCACTTAAAATGTACAACAAAGGTTTACTATTGCAAAGTTGTTAGTTTCAATTGAAGCACCCTTTAAAAACCGAACATCTCAAACTGTTCTCTTAACAACTCATGACATGCCCGTCTCTTGGTGAAATCGGTGACGGTATGTTTGCTAATAAGTCATTTTACTCCATGTTCATTCTTGTACTATAGTGGATTTACTCCAAGTGATGCAGAGGTAGCCTTCATCAAGAAAGCTTTTACTCTGGAGACATATGGTGTTGACCCACATCCTGTGCGGGTAGGTTTACATCCGACCTAAAAACGAATTTCCATATAGAATTCTTACCACACTGAAAATGAGTATTTACTGTTTACCTTATCATTAGTATTGAATTACAACCAAATATTGATGCTTTCCAGTCATAAACACAGCTTATCATTTTCAGTGTTAAAAAAGAAATATATTGCAAACTGCTTACCACTCAAAATAATAACCTGTGGTATAAATGCAGAAAGTAGTTATGTCCTCATGTCAGAGTCTTTCTGGTTTGTGTTGATCATTCAGGACAGTACCACTTTTGAGTTTCCAATGTTATCTGAATATTTGATTTCTGAAGGACATTTATGGGACTGCTTTGCACATTGGGATGACCCATGTTGGCCTGTTAGTATTCAGAGCTAATGCTGTGGTAGAGACATTCAAATGGCAGGAGGTTAGGAAGTTTAGCTACGAGGGAAGAACATTTTTCATCCATGCTATCATAGAGGAGGTAAGTGTTTTCTATAGACCAACCCAGGCCCAGTTTCCTGGCTCTGCTTACCCCCTAACTCTGCGCTTACGATCACCATTCTCTGGTTAATGTGCAAGCGTCAAATTTCTGCGCTGGCTATGTAAGCGAAGAATACCTAGTACGCCTGCTCACAAGCGAAAATTTCCCGCTAACCTGTGAAATACGCTTGACCATGTTGACGTCAGCGAGGAATTTCCTGCTTTCGTAATAACCGATTCTTTGCTTACGGTAAGCAGAACCATGAAATTGGGTCCCATTCTCAGTAATTTGTGTTTTTCCTGTACCAGTGTTGTCCACAACTTCTGGGATGCATGATGCTCAAGTGACCAGGTTTTATCTTGCCTCCTGCTGGTACTTTGTATTGTTGCGTCATGGCATGTCTGGCCAAGCGGACTCGAGTTCCGCTGGCTGGGCCATCAGAATGTGGGTTCGAATCCCGGTTATAACACTTTTGTCCTTGATCAAGACATAATTATAGCAAGACAGAGCTATAATTGCTTCTCTTCATCCAGAGATAAATGGGAATCAGTGATGGCATTTGTGACTGTGTTAGCTGTAGATTAATTTTAAGAGTTATTACTTCATGTATACCTTCCCCTTAAAGCTGAAATAATAATAATATAAAAATCAACAAACATAACTTGCACAAAATCTGTGTAGAAAATCTTGAAAAAGAAGAAGGAAAACAAATCAGAACAAAAGCAAGGGCTTCTCCACTTTTGTGCGGAAAAGCCAATAAACATTTACAACTATTTGGCTTCAAGTATGAATGCAAAGAAGTCTGACGGGATGTATCTTTAGGGCCCAATTTTGCACAAAAAGTAGCTAAGCACAACAAAATTATGCTTACCAGAATAAGGTTACCAGCCAACATAACGCTCCTTATGTGTCATATGTGACTGGTATCCTGCTCAGTTTTGCTTAGCAGAAAAATATTGCGCTATTTGCTGCTTAAACAGCTCTATGAAGTTGGGCCCTGATGGCTATTGAATCCTCTAGTTAAATGCTCTTAAAGGTATTATACAGGATTGGCAGAGCTGACAAAATAATCACAGACAGTGTTCATGTTTTGTGTAATCAACCACATACATGAAATAACAAACCTGTGAAAATTTGAGCTCAATTGGTCATCGAGGTCACGAGAAAATAGTGAAAAGAGACCTTATGTGTTTTCTGTTTTTCAAACATCGAGTTTATTATCGCGCGCGATAAAAACTATTGGTTTATTCATTTCTCAGAAACGATAGCATTTTAGGCAGAAATATTTTAAGGAACCCTTTCTACCATTACTTACTTTAAATCATGTAAGTTATGTGTGAATCTGTGAACATTTGTGTTTTTCGATCTTACCAATAGTGTACAGGGCCTTTAAGATGTTGTATGATATAGAACTATTTTCTACTCTTGATAACGTTTTCCAACCAAACAATTCAACTACACAGATGGTTGTTTGACACATTCACCACATAATATCATAATGCGGGATGACATACTGTACCACCTGCCAAACCTACTTGGGTGATACAGTTGTATAACATGTACATGTACATGGTCAGATAGTACAATGGTTTAATAAAGTGGTCGTAGAATGCATGTTTGATATTTTTTTTGAGTTGTTGACTGAATGACTTTGTCAAATGAGCTACATTAGTAATTATTATTTTGACTACAGAGACACGTGAACCATGGGTTTCGGTTACCAACATCTGCCGCTACAAAACATCTATGGAAAAGTGCATTAGATCATCAAGCATTCTATAAGTAAGTATGAGAAAAAGACAAGTGCAGCATTGGTGTTTGTAAGTTTCCATCTCAAAGCTCACTGATTTTAACATTTATACAAATGCCAATCCTCCAGACAATTTTTTCCTGCTGAAATGTAAAACGTGAGAAAAAAATAATAATTTGAAGACCTCAAATCTATATTGCTTATTTTGATTGCTATAACTGACAGTATACATTTATATAAACATTAACAAAAACCCTGGTCAAAAATAATCTGTTTTATTTTTATTTTTATCACTGTGATGTAGAAATGTGCACATGTTGATTTGGTGGTGTATTTATTGTTAGCTTGAAAATGAAACTAAACCAATGATTTAATATACATTTAACATAAACAAACAATAATAAGCATGGATCGTTGCAGATTTCTAAAGACAATTTGATTCACAAAATAAAATAAACAAATGAAACATGGAAACATTGATTTCAAAGAATCGGACAAAAATAGCAAAAGAGTATCTGAACAGAAGTGAATACAATAAATAACGTATATAATTACTTCAAAATATTGTTATGAAGTAAGTCAAGGAATTAACTTCATTAAAAAAGAAACAAAATAGAATGAAGATAGCGGTTTTAAGTGTTGCAATTATTACTTAAGTTTCAAATTTAGGAAAAAGTTAAGTATTATCTATAATCTAAATCTTATTTTAATGAAAATTGGGCAAGAATTAGAAATTCTTTCATTTTCGTTTAATAACGAAAAGCGGTAAAGCATAATCTCCTTTTAAAGGCAGGGTACACTTTTGGTAATTACTCCAAAAGTTGATGACCATAAAAACCTACTTGGTAAAGAGCAGTGGAGATCTATTGATAATATAAAAACATTGTCAAAAACGACTCTCAAAAAGGGTGTTTTTTCGTTCCTTATTTTCTTGCAACTTCGATGACCAGTTGGGCCCCAAATGTCCACCGGCTTGTTATTTTATGCATATGTTGGGATGCACTAGATGAGGATACTGGTCTCTGAAAATTACCAACAGTGTACACTGCCCTTAAAAAAACCCAAAACATATGAGTATTTTTTTCAGTTTTGGATAAGATTTATTTAATAATGAACCTCAACAAATTCTCTAACAATCTGAAAAAACTATTGACCAGAAAACTGGAACACTTTAGTGAGAAAACTAATTGCTGTCTCTTTTGATGAAGTTAAATTATGCTTCATTTTGAAGAGACACAGTATATTAGGAGCAATTTCAGGATCACACATTGTTCAACTGAAAAACCGAAAAAGAAAAGAGTAATGTGTCTTTCATTGCAATTCAGCAATAGGTTGCCAATAACCACTTAAAATGCCAAATGGTTAGCGTTTCATTACGAGCCAATCCATCTTAATGGTACCACATCATGAAATGAGACAGTTGTTTGTATTCGAAAGCTCTCCCAAGAAAGTTCACTCCATTCTTATCATCTTAAGATGTACAGACGGTGCAAATAGACAAGAGGAGCAATTTGAACACAAAGTCTTTATCCACTCTCTGAATAGCAAGAGGTATCCATGGCAACCAGATGGCCCCGTTTCATTCACCTTTGAGGGATAAACATATGGGCAAATGATAAATGTAGACGCACACTTCAACACAATGGCAGTAATACCATGGGATTTACATGTGCTGTGTTACTGTCTCATGCAGGTGTACTTATTTGACGTCAGTGGAATATAATTACGAATGACACAGTGTATGTCTCTGTTTTTAATTACACTGAGCTCCCTCAAGCTTAGTTCTCATCCCAAGTCATTTACTTGTTTCAATTTTGAGAATGAATCCAATACATCACACTTCCTTTTAGGACTAGCCAATTTCTTTTTAATTCTTGTTTTCTTTTTTTAAATTCATGTATGTAAGTTTTACTTAGTGCTGTGTGCAGTGCTTTTTTTTCCAGTACAATTTCAATAAACAGAACACTTTGTCTTCAGCTTGTCTTCAACTGAAACCTTTCAAATTGGAAGAAACAGCTCATTAACTAAAATCTAGTATGTGTTTAAATGTCACTGGGGTGGATATGCATAATGTTTTACAAGTCTAGGTTGTATTACTTGTTATCAACGACCACTGTGTTTTCACTTTCTTGAAATTACTCTCTTGTAATGTAGTTCTAAAATGTAAAAGAACTACTCTTAACAAAGCTTACATGTACAGTGTTTTTTGTTTTTGTTTAATTATATTATTTGTAGTTGTTTATTAATTTGTTGCTGATGTACATGCATAGTAGCAGCATTGCAATATTTTAATAGAGTGAATGGCTGTCAGTGTGAATGTTAATTGAAGGCCTGAAATCCATTTTTCTGTCGGCATTGTGCGTGTTCCAATCCGTCTTCCATTTCAATCACTCCATGAGTGTAGTTATTTTAACTGGAAACATGGAAGACTGTGTAGTTGGTGTCAATCTTACTTTTACACACAATGCTTTGAGTGTAATGCACACCAGACATGGATTTCCAGCCTTACATGTGTATACATGTAAGTACATGTAATATAACATTGCATTGAATTCGTATACTTTGTTCTATCTGTATGTAGTCCAGGCAGTCGACGTCGTCGTAGATCATCGCTATTATTAGGGTAAAAAATACTCCTGCATGGCAAAGATCAGATCATTGTGCTTGCCTCTCACCCACTCTGCACTATCAATAATCATGCTCCCACTCCCATTCAAAATAAACCTTCTGTTCCAGTGTTATAATTCTTACCATGGGAACAGCAAATCGTTACATTTTTACCTTTTGTAACATTGGTGAAGGAATATAATGAAATTAACAGTTGGCTTGTTTTTATCTTTAACAATAATTACAATTTTGTTTTAAATATCTGATTCAAATGCCATCATCATGCATCCTGCATGCCTTTTGTCTTCTTTCCCATATGCATGGAAATACGCCTCTCTTAATATTCATGCATGACGTCATAATTCTTACTTAAAATGAGGCTATAGGCGCGCGTCCGCCACCACTTGCAGTGGCTGCGCCTATGGCCTCGTTTTGGGTTAGAATTGTGACGTACTCGAGCATAAATATTAAGAGAGGCGTATAAGGGCCAAAAGCATTCTCTTTTTACGTGTGTACAAAAGTTACCTCCTGTTGTGTAGTTCAGAATGTTGTGTATTGTCATGATTGTTTCTGAATGTGTTAGGATCACTTGACTAAGTCCAAAACCAATCTGGAAACACTGTACTACATGTACTAGGGTGAATGTTATTTCTGTGTACTCTTGACGAGAGCATGAAGTAAATGAAACGTTAATTAAACACGGTAGTATTTGGTGGCATTATGGATAGAGCCCAGCAGGTTTCCCTGCGCAATACGATGTACCTGCTAGGTACGTAACAAAGGTCAATAAATACCACCTTCCATTTTGATCTGCGACCCTAGGGTAGGACAGTTACTTTTTCATTTTTCAATATTCCAAAAATATTGGCTGATATTCCAAAATGATTGACACAAAAAACCCTGACTTTTGTATGCAGGATGAAAAAGTGAGTTTGAACAGCCTTAGACCATATAGACAGAAATGAACCGCTCATTAGCAACTTGAAATGATAGCATCAATCAACCATTACAAGTAGGAAGACGCTTTCAGGGATACACGTACTTGTCCCATCATATGGGAGTGTTTTTTATCCAGATATTATCAATTTTCCCACCATTCAACCAAAACATATTGACTATATCCTACTGCTTTTGAGGAAGTTTTGAATCCTTGGTTAATAAGCTAAAAGCTTGAAAGCTTAATTCTGTCATGAAATGTGCTTGTAAAATTAACATATTCGGGTGTTGGTTGAGGCAAAGCGGTGATACACTGGTTGTAAACTTTGCTTTTCTTTTAATGTAACAAGATTGTATGTTTCTTAAACTTTCGTCTGCATCAAAATTTGAGAAATTGAGATAAATGTTGCACAAAATCAATCACCCTTGTTATGCCACAGTAATAGATTGAACAAAAACACTCATGTACATGGATCATGGGAACATGAGTGATGTTTCCCAAAGGGTAGTACATTATCTTGATCATACCCACGTCGTTTGTTTCCACCGCCATGTACAATATTATTAGAAATGGCCCCGGGTATGGAGTTGTAATTATGCTGGTACTAGGTAAGTTGATTGACATTCCTGTGCGATGCCGCAGGAGTGAAACAATTTTTTGTCTTCGGGTTTTGAGGTATTGCATGGTGATGTGTCGATGTATATTCAGTTTGTGGTAACACCATTTGTGTATATCTACTTTGTTGTGTAGATTTTTTCTTTGAGAACTTGTCTTGCTATTTACTCCACTGCTGCGGAGTAGATTTTAGAATTTGTGAAACTACTTAGTTCTGAAAAGAACTGTCCTGCTTATTAAGTACTACCTGAGGAGGTAGGAAATCAGCTGGGATTAATACTGTTGCTTAGTGGATCCAAGGGACTTCTTGTTATTAACTTCACTACTGTGGAGTAAGTTATTTATTGGTCTGAATGTTTTGTCTAGCCTGCTGTATTCATTGCTGCTCTGCTCTAGTCTGCTCTGCTCTAGTCATCCTTGGCTGGCTTGTTGAAAAACGTTGAGACCAGTGAAGAACACACTCTATGGCAGTGAAGTTAAAGGAGAATTCCCCTGGATCCACTAAACAAAAGTAGAAGTCCCAGCCTACAATGTATTACCGGAATCTACTTCGCGGCAGTAGAATAAATAGCAAGACAAGTTCGCAAGAACAGTCTACACAGCATAGCAGATACATATGCGTGTTGTTACCACAAATTGAATATACAATATTTCTGTCGATGACCGCCATTGTTGTTTACAACTCGTTTGCCACTGGCACTGTTTATCTGCTTTTTCAACTGTGCCAATTTTGTCATAATAATGTTGGAAGATGACATTATATCTCCTCCAATCTATTACTATGGTATACAACAAAACAATTGTTGTACCCTGTGAGATTGGGGTCCATAGGTTTTGTTCATCCTCCGGGGCAAATAGTGCCCTTCGCTTTGCCTCGGGTGCCATTAACCCCCTCGGATGTACAAAACACCATGAACCCTATCAGTATCACACACAGTGCAACTTTTGTATAGTGTACATTCTTTCAAAATCAGTCTCTAAGTGAGTTTATATCATGTTGCAATTATATCTGTCTCATTGTATGAACTGAAGTTGATGGAAACTATTGAATATGAAACACCCTGAAAAGCTATGCCTCCTGAAAGGTTTTTTTATTATACAAGCCCTTATGCAGACCCTCAGGAGGTAGAGGTTGTTCAGTGGTTCGTCCTGTGTGTCACCTAAACTTTGCCATTTACCTCTTAGGATGGTGGTGGGATGATGTCAATGCAGAAGGTGTATTTAGTGAATGTGTTACTGGATCATTAACAACGATGAACATGTTTAAAAATAGTTGTGAAAAGCATTAAAATTAGTTTTGTGAATATTTTTGCATTTCTAAGGGACACTTTGAGGCTGTTACTTTGGTATGTCGATTTTGTTCACTACTTGATTTTGCCAAACATTGACACTGCATGGGTACAGTTTCATGTCTGTATATGAATTCTGAATTTATGTTGCCGTCTACCTCATATATTTGATGCGCTAATGTTACCTCTTTTTGACCCTCTATAGGTTTAGACGATCCAGTGATGTATCCAGCCACACATCAGGAGGCTTCTTCAGAGGAAGCCGCTTCAGATTCAGGTCAGAGGTCAAAAGATTAAGGGTCATTCCATGTGAACATTTTAAAAACAATTCCACTGGCCATTGCTTTTGATATGATTTTCCTGATCCATGTACGTAATATAGGTAGGCCACAAGGTGATACAAGTTATTTTTTGTTATTAGAGGTAAAAGAGAAAACGCCAGTAAATAAGTTTCTTTGGCAAACAAACAAGGGTACAATTCATGCAATCATAACTCATGCAAGGAGAACCACTGTGAACTTAATCCAACAAAATGACATAGGGGTCTGCAGAGATGAAAGACAAAAACCCATTGGGAATCAGGTTGGTGTTGTAGTCTCTCTCTCTGCCTTTCACCTCTTTGATTATTAGAGTCAATTGTGTTTTGGGTCTTTGGACCCTGGTTTGAATCATATTTAGAACTGGAGACTTGCATATAGATTGGGTTTTCAGTTCTCGCCTGATTACATGGGTTTACCCTATTTTGAGTTTACCTCCCACATCAAATCCAGAACACAGGCCTAAAACTTCATGGAGGCAATGGAGGCAGTTGCCCCTGGTCATTGCCTTGGTGCTCCTTAAATGTTCTAAAATACAATTTCCTCATAGAGGTGTCTTTTACCAAGCATGCGAAGGAGAATAAACCTTTGTGTCCATGCCCTCAAAAACGAAGCATCAGGCCTGTGAACATCCTTGTCATGTCTTATTCATCCTATTGTTGGGGCTTGCACTGTTGGAAGTTATGTTTAGTACTTTCTTTGTTTAACCTAACAGTCAGTTTCCTTTGTGGTTTCCCTCTGCTGCCGCTTCCCAGGTTGTATCTTAAACTTGGGTGTGATCCCTGGCTACACAGCAGTTACAGGTTGAATTGCTTCTGACTGGCACCCCCAAACTAAGATATTGAAAAAATAGGGTGACCGTCGACATGGGGCTAGATAGCAAAGAGCAAGTTCAAGTCCGCACCATGGTTAACTAAAGGTCGACTATTTTGACTTGAACCCAAGCTGGTGACCATTAGTTGACTACTGTGGTCGACCATTTAGAACCAGCCTTAAGACCATGGTTTCTTCCATGGTCCCGATAGCCTTGTTTCATGCTAACATGTGTTAAGCACAGCAGGGAACCAGTGTCGATGGTTGACTAGACTTCCAAACGAGTTGTTCGAGTGAGTACGTTACTGCGCATGTACATTGCTAGTCAGTGGTGAAAAATGGGTGGACTGAATGTATGCACTCGAACCTTCTCAAAGTGGTAGAGCCCTGGCAAGTTAATCTGGATGTCGCACTGCTCTAGCCATTTTTTGTTAAACCCCAAATAATTTGTTAATACTTTTTGTAACAATTCTTAATAACCCATGATTTTGTTAATAGTGGTCGCACACAAAAGGAGGTACTTGAGAAGAGTCGTAGTCTAAGCAGAGAAGAGCCAACGTTTGCAAGGTGAGAACTTATCAATACTGTCCAAGTTAGAAATCTCAATAAACCTTATGGCGTTTTGTGGCCAATACTCAAGTTCTGGTGCTGAGTCATCAAGGTGTAGGTTCAAATCCTAGTCATGATGCGTGTGTTTTTGAGCAAGACACTCAACTATAATGGTTCCTCCTCACCCAGAGGTAAATGGATACATGTGATGCCAGACATGGTTCTTGTGATCGATTTAGCTTGGTGTGATTGGTAGAGCCCTTGCAGCATAGGCTGTATACTCCCAAGGAACTGAGATGGTTTAAGAAATGAGATAAATGGCCCAGTGACCAGGGGTAATAATGTTGAAGTGCACTGATCATTCTTTGGATCATTCTTTGGATTTGCGCTTTATAAGAAGAGCAGACATTATTGTAAAAACTGCTACCTTCAAAATCATCTGCATTTATCGCAATATGGTATTACCTGAACACATTATGTAACAAATTGAAGTTCAAATGGCATTGAATTATAATTATGTTAAAATCCTGGGCATGTTATTTATGAAAAAATCCTTACGAAAAGGGGACAATGGTGATGTGTTGAAGAAAAATGGGTGACTTGATGGGGGATAATGGGTAACTTGATTGAGGAAATGTGTGAATTGATAGGGGGAAATGGGCGACTTTAGGGGAAAAATGGGTGACTTAATTGGGGACAGTGTGTGACTTGATAGGGTGACAGCAGGGTTAGAAATAGTAATCCTTAGGAATAATTTCTTGCAGGAGTCCACCTATGGTGAGGCCAAGGAGGGCGCAGTCCTTCAGGGAAACCAGTGCACTCCACCCTCCAAGTGAAATCACATTTGATGGTAAGACTGAGATCTCAATTTTTCTGGTTTTCTGCTGGTATTACTAGTTAGACTACAACAAGAAGTCCTTTAAGGCAAAATTTACCTTTGGTTTTTGAAACTTTTCGATTGTGTTAATCATACATGAATGTATATATTTACGATATAACTAACCTGTGAAAATTTCCTTTCAAAAGGTGGCCAAAAATCCGGAGCGTTAATGTCCGTGCAGGAAGAATAATCCCTAATAGGAATACACAAGCTGAGAAGCGTTGCTGACAGAAACGTTTCTCAGATTAAAATTTTGGGGCATAAAAACTAATATCTTTTCACATAACCACATTACTTCAAAGTGAAATGTTTCTCAAAATGCTTTATACTATCAAAAGTATCTGTAATTCGAAAGACCACTCAGCCCCATGGTTTGAATATCCAAGAAGGAAATGACTAATAACCTTTTGTTTTTGCCTTCTCCTTTTCCCACACAGTTATCCACTTCATTAGTCTGCCCTTCATTGTATTAACTAATTATTTACCTCTCTTCTAACCTTCCATTTTGTCCTTTGTGTTCCCAACTTCTTGTGGTCAAGCTATCCCCTTCCCTTCATAACCCCCCCCCCCCCCTTTGTCTTCATAATCCCTGCTTACCCCTGCCTTCTCTGAATGCTTTCTGCTTTTCTCCCTCCACTCTCTCTATTCATGTATTTCCACTTGACTACTCTTGCAACTCTTGTCTGCTTGTATGTGTGTTGTGTGTTGTCATTTAGCCTTCGAGAAAGACTCTGCTAGGGTCGAAACGTCAGGCCACTAACTTATTTTTTGCATTTATACCACAGGTCCTTTTGGTTGGTAAGCAGTTTGCAACAGCTAATTCTATTTTCTAATTCTAAATGAGAAAATTTGTATTGCCATTAATTTTAAGAGTGATTACCAAACGTACACCCTCCCTCTAAAACAACTTGTAATGGGGACAAGAGCATTTTAATCCTTAATGGCCAGCCCCACATAATGGGGATGTCCATTCTAATGAAAAACAACATCATGTGTATGTTTATTAAAAACTTAGGAAAATAATATCGAGGCTGTTTACTAGCTGAAATGCAGTGTTTATAACATAAAATTAAAATTACTGACAAAGTTAGATGACATTTATCTCTTGTTGGTGTTACTGTAGCATTGTAAAGATAATATTTTTCACAAGTTCAATGCAACGTTTTACGTTGACACTTCAAGTTCTCTTCTTAATTATTCTGTAAGTTCAGCCCTGTTGAGAAAGTGAGAAAATAGGTGTTGTTTTAATAAGTTCAATACAATTTTATAGATTTTGTCTAGTGATCAGAATGAGAATATTTTGCATGGCAGTTTGAGGGCTGTCATGTGTATGCCTTTTAACTGATAGTGGCGCTAATCAACCAACATGGTATTAAAGGCAGTGGACACTTTTGGTAATTACTCAAAATAATTGTTAGCATAAAAACTTACTTGGTAACGAGCAATGGAGAGCTGTTGATAGTATAAAACATTGTGAGAAATGGCTCCCTCTGAAGTAACGTAGTTTTTGAGAAAGAGGTAATTTCTCACTCAAATAATAAAAGACTTCTTGCTGAAGCCTTTTATAATGTACAAGCACACAAAGTAATGCAACAAGGGTGTTTTTTCTTTCATTATCAGTTCTCTTGCAAATTCGATGACCAATTGAGCCCAAATTTTCACAGGTTTGTTATGCATGTGTTGGGATACACCAAGTGAGAATACTGGTCTTCGACAATTACCAAACGTGTCCAGTGCCTTTAAAGAGAGGCTTTTCCTTCAGTAATTTCTCCAAAAATTAATGAGCATAAAAACCTACATGAGCACTGGAGAGCTTTTGATATTATAAAACATTGTTATAAATAACTCCCTTTGAAGTAATGTAGTTTTTGAGAAAGATTTCTTTTTTCACCCAACATTTTGAATCTGAGGGTGTTTTTTCTTTCATTATTTTCTTGCAATTTTGATGACCAATTGAGACCAAATTTTCACAGGCTCGTTATTTTATGCATATGTTGGGATACACCGAGTGAGGATACTGGTCTTTGACATTACCCAAAGTAAACCCAGCCTAAGCAAAGAAATAAAAATTGATTTGTGGCGTCTATTGACTTGACATTGTAGCTTTTTTCATCCCTGCTTGTAGGATTTTCCCAACTGTCCGGCTCAGATCAGTCCACCCCAATCAAGATGAATGACCCCTTCATGACCTACGCCCCAGCGCCCCTTGACAGCACTGATGACTCTGACATCCATGCTGACAGTGAAGACATGATTGATGCTGCCACGCCCACCATCGAAGAAGAACCCTATGAGCAGCAAGTTGAGGAGGAGACAAAGCAAGAGGCCAGCTCCGCTTGGGTCTATCAGGAGCCACAGACTAACCATGTGAAGGAGAAACCGATTGTGGACAAACTTCACTCGCCATCAGGTCGCTGCCGTACAGTAGTGACAATTGCTAAGGTAACATTCTGGTGTGTAGTCTTTGCATTATTTCTCCTCATCGCTTCGCTGGTAGTGCTGTACGAGACGGATCACATCCCTACTCTAAACCCCCTCCGTCATAATCAATCCATTAGGGAATTCAAAGAGGCTTATTATGTTCCTGTAAGGGCTTGGATTGAAGAGGGTTGGGAGCAGGTTAACCAAGGGTACCAGGGGCTGCCGTCGATGGAGGATTGGATGAGACAGTTTGGAATCAATAAAGATGAAGAGGCGAAGCAAGAGCAGGAGAGCAAATAAATCAAAGGAGAATGAACCATGCCTCTATGTGGTGGAAGGATAGGATGATCCTACATTGCTATGGTTCAAGAAAGTTTGTAGTCGGCCATGATGCGTCTGTGCGTGTTGTACACTGCCTTGAGAATGAACACCATAGGGTCCTAACAAGCTTTTGAATACAGTTGCAAGTACAACAACTTGTGATGGGAGAGCATAATGATGTATTAACTTATCAACAAGATAGAAGAAATCATACAAGATGGTTAAACAAGGTTACAATGTCCAGACTTGCTGTTCACTCTAATTGTAGTTAATAATGGAATGATTTAATGCTACTAATGCTTCTACACAAAATGTAGACGAGGAGCAATGTCCATTTCAACTGTGTTTGAATGGCCACACTACAGTTAATCCACACTGGTAGTTTTAAACACAGAACGACCTGTAGTATTTGCATAAATTGAGCAATAGGCACATTACATCTACAGTGAAAAGTCCTCAACAAATTAATGTCTTTTCCCAAAACATACACATTGTTCAAGTAGCTTGTACATGTACTTCAATTTGTACAGTGTGAAGACTTTTCCCCATGAAGCGTTATGAAATACATGTAAAACCTCTCCAGGGTTAAACTCTTGGTGGTGTACTATATTTTGGATAATTGTGAATTGTGAATCAGGGAAGTCGTACCCAGAGGTCATGTTCTAGACCCACCTAATTGTTGTCGAGATGATGTGTTCAGGTTCCTGGCCTGGAATTTCATTCACTGAAGGGGTGAGGCTATTTTCATTTTGCAAAAAGGCTCTACCAATTGGAAATTCTTTGAGTGCACATGAATGTTTTGAAGGGGGCATCTAGGCCAAAAGCAGGGGCAATGTGTAATCTCAGACCTACTCAATCTTGCTCATATAATGCAGCTACTGAGTGTAGGATGACTTGATTGATGTGACAGAATTTGTTTAAGAATAGAACACGTTTGAAAAGTGATTTTACAGAGACAATATATATATATACTGTATAAAGTATTTATGGTAAGTTAAAAACTTATATAAATATGACGTGCATAATTTGTGAAATCTAACCTATTGGTAATTAATCGAGGTATTCAAATAAGGTGCTAAAGAATCTGGAATCAGTGAACAAGCTCTGTCTGACTATTACAATAATAATTGTAAATTATTTCTGATTAGATTAGAGGGTCACTTTTTATGGAATTTGTTCCTTCTTTTGTCAAAATCACCATCATACTATTTAGAATTTTTTATTTATTAAGGAGATTGCTCGAAATCTGCCCAATTTTGTGCCCTAGGTTCTTGAGTAATGGTTTCAATTGGAATTGCCAATTTTAGGGATAATTTAGAGTTTAGGTTCAGTTGAATGTAAACAGTAGGCGGGACTAAATAAATAATTTTAATAAAATAAATAACATCTTCTTTATCCGTAAGTACATGTTGTTATGAAACTCATGAACATGAACAGTAAGCTGAAGATGATGGTAGAAAGTTTAGAAGTATCTGTGACAGAGAAAATGTACCGAAAACAAGAGGGGAATCTTATTTTGAATCCTGGTTTCAAAGATTGTGTGACAAATTGTTAAAGAAAATGTTTTGGTACAAATTATGAGTGAGATTTACAGTGACTTTGAACTGGTTATCAATTGTGATGCAATAATTAAGATTGCAGTTATTTGCAGTGGATTGGGAGAGGTAGAATTTTAATTCTCTCTGTAAACAAATATTTAAGTCTAAAATAGTTTTAAAAGTGTTTTATAACTTAGTGAAAGTATAAAAAACAAGCAGTTTAAATTTTCAATTCACTTGCCGTTAAAGTGTAAAAGACAGGTGTGTTTAGCTTTAACAAGTTCTAATTGTCGACATATTCTTTGAGCATCACAATTTCACAAAATTGAAACCAAGATGTTTGTTGAGGTAATTTTGTAAAGACGTTTAATCCCTTTGGAGCTTAAGTGAATTGACACCACTGCAATAAAATAGTTTGCACTTTTCTCTAAAAGATAGCGACAAAGGTCAGTATTCCTTAGGTTGGGTTGAGTTTGTACTGTTGTTACATCAAGTGAGCTTTCAGAAACATTTTGATAATTTTAAAAACAGGTTTTAACCCTCTGGAGACTAAAGAGAAAGTGCAATAATGTCGTACTGACTGCACACTGCTGCAGTATTTGTCAACCATAGATCATAAGATGTCAGCATCCTATACCTATCATTTCTAGCTTCAAAGAATATTACTCCTTCAAATTTTAACCACTGAGCCTTTTTCAAAATAGCAATCAGCCATGTTTAGATAATCAATGATGTTTACACAAAAAGTACGGTCTCTGAAGGGTTAACCATGTTGTGTCACCTATGTCGTCACTGTTTATTTATTGTACCAGCTCCGTGACATAACAGACTGGTATTCCAAGTTTGTAGTAACGTAAGTATACATGTACATTTGTACATGGAGTCGGCTGAAGATGATGTGTTTTATTGTGGTTCCCTCGTTTGTGGTTTCAAAGATAAACTTAAGAGGTTGAAGCTATACTTCAGTTTACTTGTGCAGATTAAATTTGTGGAGCATTTTTTATTAAGTCTTTATAATAGGTGGAGTCTGGGTCGATGGTGTATTTGGTATCAGTGATTATTAATATTTGGTAACTAGCTGTTAGTGTAGTAAATACTTGCTGTTTATGGTCCACGTTTTATTCTGTACATTTTGTTGGCGTTGGGAAGAGACAACGTGGACATATTGTTTGATCAGAAAGGGTGTGGTTTTTACTTCCTACCTACCTTCATTACAAGTAGCTGGTAGGTGTCTATTCATGGCTTAGGCCTACACCTCATCTGGATTTGACTAATGTCTCAGTAAAACAGGAGGTGATTACTAGTTCTGTTATGAAATTATAAATAATTTTGAACATAACGTCTACGTACGTATTTACACACATTTGTACAAACTTTCAACCAGTAGCCTGGGTTTTCCTCAACCAAGGCAGGACGATGTCAGCTGCCCTGGGGATGGATCACTTTCACCCATGTTTCTGCATTGAAAGGGAACATTTTTTCAAGTATTTTTTATAAAGAGGGCTAACGGTCACGTTTGCGATGTTCTAAACAGAATGGCACTGCCAATGTCATCACAATAGAGTCATTCTTTTGTTATCTCAATCTTCCTGAATTTGGATGAATAATCTTTTAAATAAGTGAGTAGTCCAATATGTTTGAGTAGAAACTGATAATGCATCTTTTAGGGTGAGTAAGGCAGTTGTTAATAGAGTAATCCGACATATTATTTCGAGTATAAATTCCAATCCTTTTTGACAACACTCCGGAACAACACTCTGAAACAACAATCCGTTCTGGAAACAAAACTCTGTACCAATACTCTGGAACAATACTCCGGAACAACACTCCGGAACAACACTCCGGAACAACACTCCGGAACAACACTCCGGAACAACACTCCGGAACAACACTCCGGAACAACACTCGAGAAGAAAACTCCTGAACAACACTCCAGAACAATACTCTGGAACAACACTCCGGAACAACACTCGGGAACAACATTCCGGAACAACACTCCTGAACAACACTCCTGAACAACACTCGGGAACAACACTCCTGAACAACACTCCTGAACAACACTCCGGGGAAAAACTGCTGCAAAGACTGAACTGTTTCAATGGTTTGTCTAAACCATCCATGAAGCAAGATTGATTTATTTAATTGGATTTTTTCATACTATAATAAAGTAGACAAATGTAAAGTTATGTTGTGTCTAATGTCAAGTGCCAAGATGTATTTTGTGTAAAATTCCCTCAGTGATGTAACATATCATTGCCGTTGTATAAAATGGTTTTATTTTGGTTGTTTGTGGTAGATGTAGATGTTTCTCATTACGTGCAATGTTATCATGTGTTTGCTGCTATTAATTAAAGGTTATATAATGTTACATAACGTAAACACGGCCAACGGGAAAAACAAAACAAGAGTTCTCTGAAAGTAACTTATTTGTGGGGTTTCCAGATTCTTAGTTTGACGGAATACTTTCATTGCCTTACTACACATACATTTGATTTTGGAGCTTTGCATGCTGGCTGATCTGTGTACTGTTATGTATTGTTTTAGCTCTTTCATACGGGTACCTGCTGGTTCTTTATACCATATAATGGAACAATGCTACCCCATAAGATTATATTTTTTCTAAGTTGTACCGATTAGAGGAAATCATTCAAAAAGGGGTAACAATGAAGCAGCAATGGAAGCTGCCCAGAGGTAAGTATGGAGGAAGCAACCGCTATGGTGTAAAGGGTATTTCACATTTTGGGTTGGACTAGCCTGCCTGAAATGCATTGTTTTTGGTAGACATGTTTATTTTAATATAATATAACATCATTTTTCTTGTAAGCTCAAGGTTTTAAAGTGTTGACATTATTGAAAAGGTGTTTTCTTTCAAATCCGTAACTGCGACTTATTGGTAGAATATTTTAACAGGAAGCCATAACTTTTGCAAGACATACCATTAAACCATTTGTAAAACAACTTGTCTTCTTGAGCATGTTTGTGCATAAATTATATGATTCTGTAGGTTTATTTGCAACATTTGCATTTCACAAGAGGGGTTGTTTACCACCAAACCACGTCAGCATAAATAACCGTAAAACGCTTAGTAACGTGAAGTGCGCGCACGGAAAGCAAACCATTATGTCCTTTCAAACTAAACAAACAGAGATACTCTACTTCCCATAATAATGGTACTGCTCACATTAATGCAGATTTTTTTTTAAGTTGACAGAAAGTCATTTTTGCAAGTCCAAGTCAAGTCAAAAGTCATTCTTTTTAAGTCCAAGTCAAGTCACAAGTCATCCTTTTGCAAGTCTAAGTCAAATCATAAGTCCAGGTAAAGTCATATGGTCCAGTCACGCGTTATTTGGTCATAAGTCAAGTCACAAGATATTTGGTCCAATACAAGGCAAGTCAATAGTCAAGCCGCACATTATTTTATCCAGCTGTAATAAGCAGTCATGGCCATGCTTCATTCAACTCGTTTAAATTGCAAGTTTTAGACTATTGAACTGGACTTGCTTGATTTATATACTTGCACTTTATTGCACAATTAGCGCATTTACAGCAGGCTTATTTCAGCAAGTGCAAATTGTATATGAAGGTACGGTTGTGGGTGTACCAACATGGTCACTGGTATGTGGCTAGTAAGTTTAATTACTAGCATGCAATTTGACATAGGCCTACAACTCTACAACTCTGGATTTTAACTGATAATGATAGTAATAACAAATTTGTCACAAAGTTTTAACTTGCAGATTGACTTTTATTTAGGCCCTTTTCAAAACTGGCTTGTGCTCCAGCTCCGGTTCGGCTGCCCGAATGTTTTTGAAGCCCTTATTTAGCGCACCTTTTCAAAATGACTGACGGAGCCCGTAGCCGAAGCCCAAGCCCAAGATGTGGTTTCGAAAGAGGCATTAGTAAAATTGACAGCGCCTTTGGGCTGTATTTTTAAACAGCGCCCTCTTTCGGCTGTATGATGACGAGCATCACCACAAGAAGGGTTCTTCATTTTTGTTCTAGAGTACATAAGAGATTTTTTGAGTGCCATTAACAAGTACTTCATTATGAGGTCAACATGACCAATCGAAAATGAACACAACCCCACTTGAACTCTGAAGAAGATTGCTCCACTGCCCCAAAAGCTGACGGGCTTACCATGCAACCATGCTTATTGAGCAGACCCTGGGTTAGGTCGATGACCTTAATAAGATCTGGCGTTATACGATTGCTGCTATCTATCCAATCTCGGGATTGACTTTAAGCAGACCTTCTAATTACCCTCGTTAAAGTGCAACCTTCAGGCCAAAGCCTTTGACTTGGTCTAATCAAGCCTACCATCTTGCTGATCTGGGCTAGTCTGCCACCCTTCCGGCTACCATCAGGGACTGTGAGTGAACCTGCTGAAATGTCAGAACCACATTAAAGGGGTACATTAAAACAAATGGCGAAAAGGAACCACGAATACATACATAAATAGGCCTACATCATGTCTGAAAAAGTGGTTAAAAAAAAGTACCAACAAATAAAAAATACAAAGGCAAACCTTCGGGGTGAACATTCCTTTGTTTCTTCAATATTGACATTAGCAAATTATCAACAGCCTGACACACTCTCAAAGAAGATGAGAACAAGTTAATGGGAAACATGAAAAAGAAAAGTCATTTAACATATATTATTGAAACAGGCATACAACCGGAGCCGCACAGTTGAACCGTCCATGAATAACACAGCATCTGTGCCTCCCTTACAGCAAAACAGATATAAAGACTATCAAAAAGGAATTGGGACAATGTTAGAACAGGCAGTCTGTAAAAGAAAGTATGCGGACAGGAGGATAGTTTAACTGTCAGTCCATTTGCTTAATTATTTAAGTCGGTATTGGCCGGCGGAAGATGTCCGCCACTCGTTTTGTAGTCAACGATTAATAAACTATTTCCTTTGGTAGCCTATATCCTTGCACATCAAGCAGTCACCTCCTTTAAAACCCCTATTTAGTTCAAACTAAAGCATGCCATGCATTAGTTGGCCTGAGATTGTGACTGGGACAGGAATTTAGCAATAAAGCCAGCTTCTAAAGCCATCCAAGAGTGCTCCCAGCAAGAAATGGACTTAAAAGCAGAGGATTAGACCGATTTGGGATGAGCATTTCACTTAAGATCAATCCAACAACGTTGGAAGATAAGAAACGCTGATAAGAAAATTTTACATCGCCAAAGTCTGCCAATCGTAAAATTGCTGTTAACAAATTTCAGTTGTTATGTTCTGATATGAGGTATTGCCAGACAGCAATTTTTGAGATCTTTATCATAAACCGCGAACAAAAAAAAACCCAAAACGAAAAGAACTTTAGTTTCAACCATCTATAGCATTGGATAGAGTACCACTGAGTTTGAAATCATGCAATAATAGAGGCTATACAATCGCTATTCATACTAGAGAGGCGATTCCCGGGTTTGAAACTCGAGAGATTATTGGAGAGTTTTAGCCCACGGGAAAACTAATTCACTTGTGATCCCCGTGGATCCCTAGAGCCACTCCAGAACAGAGGAAAGGTACTTCCCGGGAATTTTCCGGGGTTGTTGTCATAATCGAGAACTTCACATTGAAATACTTTACACAGCCTACACAAGTATTTGTGTCATTATAGGTTGTTTCCCCTTTTCATCGATCTTAATATCACGCTTGAAGAATCTCCTCACCCCAACTTATCTTTCTTTTTTAAGCTGTCATGGGAGAGCTGCACTTTCGATAACTTTTAATACTATAGAACTCTCTGTACTAATGTTTACCCCACCATCTCAAACACTCTATCACAATACAATATAAATGTTGTGAAAGTATCTTCCTTCTTTTCCCCATGAGCTTATCACGTATCGGTGTATAATAAGTAATCTTTATCCCCGATGTAATTACATCTTTTGAATATCTTATCTGCCTTACATTTTTGTAGTCAGTACTTTCATTGTAGCCCTTACATTGAGTGTCTTTCTGATGGCCAAGAAGAAGAAAGAGGAAGAATAAAGAGACGGTGTACGAATCTTGATTGTTTCATCTCAATTTGTTTTCGACCTGCGCCTCTTTTCGATTAGTTATAAATCGAAAGGGCCATAACACGTTCAAATTGGATTGTAGCTGATATCAGGTGCCAATTACTTGGTTCATTTTCCAAGTGAATGGCGATCGAATGACCAATTGCTTTCGGTTGGTAACAATAATAGCTGTTGAAAATCGTACTCAAAAATTAAAGTTTACTGTCTACATGATTGGGTTTGTGTGACTTGAGAGAAGTCTAGCTCAGGGAGAATGACCTTTATTATCCTGTTTACTTATCAGTGCAAAAGGAACATAATTTATGTTACCTCAGGATGATGTAATATTTTACCTGTGGTCAAAATATTCTTGGCTGGAACATAGAGCAAGGGGTGAAGCGAATGTATTTTAGAAATCCCCAAAGTGAGCCACTATAGGCTTACTTCTTCAGTCAGTAGAATGACGGGTACGCTACCACTTAAGGTGATTCTCAGAGCCATTTTCCATCGCTGGATTTTTGTTCATACCGACCCTCCTTTATACCTGGACAACATGACGACGAATCCTAAGTGATTTTCACAAGCATTCCATAAATTAGAGAGAAAAGATAGATGGTTGATCACAGTAGAGCTGCTAATCCTTGGTCTCTATGGACAGGTGCAATCCTATACTGACACGTTAGAGGCGTTCCTAAGAAACCCAAATGACCTCACAGAAAAACTGTCGAGGAGTAATGGAGACGCATGTTGGGGCTAATTGACACCTGTTATAACACAAATGAACCAGACACGCTTTTTTACATTATCGTGCTTTACATAAAATGAGGCGCTACACGATTGGAAAACTAGCCCGTTTTTTCAATTTTCGAACTAGAGTTTTTTTATCGCCGTTGATGGCGCCACGAATTTTCGGAACTCATACTGCAGACTGGTGCAGAATTTATATCGTCGTCTCTATTATGCATTGATGGTTTCTTTGGATTGTTACCTGTTTCCTCGAGGTTTTGTTCCCCAATAACTTGTTTAAGTGTGTATCATGTAGGTCTTAGAAATAGCAAAAAGTGTCCCAAGCTGGTTTTCCTTTATTTTCCGAGGAACTTAATCCGGCGATGCTTTATTAACAACTCTTAAAAAGATTTCAAGTTGTAAAGTATAATTTTTGAAGTTGTTTTATAAAAGCTTCAATTACTATTAAATTGTTCATATAGATCAAGGGTTGTTACTACTGAGAAGCACCGAAATGGGCACGATGGTAGGAACAAATACTGAAAACAGAAACAATTCCAGTCCTATATACAAATGTCAATGACCATCTAGGCCTACAATTATTATTAAAACCTACAATAATTGCTAAATGAATGCACACATGTGTACGTAATGCATATTACTTTGGTGTATTTTAAAACAGTTGTTGAAGTCAACGACACTTAGGCCTACCTCTTTTTGATCTGATTTGATTTGAATCGGTTTATTAAGAAACATTCTATCTCCGTCGGCAAATTCTTTAGCAATATGAAAGACAGATTATTTCAACCAGCAAATACAAAGACTCGTACAAGAATGCAGATAAATAAAACATGAAGTATCAACAGCATGCATACACAAAAATTTGAAAAAGAGGGGGGGGGCTATGTTCTAAATAACCTTTAAATCGTAAGATGGCCTCCATACCCACACCCTTGTCCTATACCTATGCATAAGGTTTGTGTTTCCCACGCTTCCAAAAATGGTCGACGCACGCACTTTGCACCATTCACTCCAATTTAGGGCAGTGCAAACCCCCCCCCCCCCCAAAAAAAAACACCCCAAAACCCCCAAAACTAAACTTGACAGCAATTTTCACCTACACTTGTTGAGCATATTTAAGAAACAAATTGTTTATATGTGTTTAAAAATATTGAGCTTTAAAGTCACAAACAAAATAATTGCAAATAAATAGCTTAATTGTCTCTTCTAACAACAGTGTCTAGTATAATTATTGGTACTCAATTCTTGAACTCTTCACCGTCCACGTGGGGATTGAAAAACGAAATGTGTCAAAAGGGGATGGTTCTTGCAACCGGGATCACTTTATTGATTTTTTTAAATATACATATACCCTATTTTTGATATAAGGCTATTATACCATGCCCGATATGGGGCAGAGGGAGGCCCCCCCAAACTAACCCTAACCCTAACACACTCTTCCCTCTTGTATACAGAAGCACCCCCCCTAAAATTCTCAAAAGAATTCCTGAGATTCCCAGAACACAATGAAGACACAATAGAGGGGGGGCCTCCCTCTGCCCCATATCGAGCAGCAATTGAAGGCTATGCAGGTAAAACGATTCCGTCAATTATTTTACCCTTCTCAAATTCTTTAATCCCTCTTTTTGTTCTATAAGCCTTTTTGAGTTATGGCGGACACAATGCTACACCACTATAAGGTTTGGGTAAATTTGTCTGTATACTGTTAAGAATTCGTATTTATAATGTTTACGCAACCTTATGTAAGTCTACGCAACCTTATGTAAGTCCAAGTATGTTAACCGGTGGTCGCGATTCTCGTCTTGATGACCCATTGTCCCCGAGCGCATTTGCCAGAAGAACATTGGAATTCCACGAGTAATCGGTGGTTTAAAAGGACGGACCGTGCTTGCGAGTCGGCAGAATCTAAGCTTTGGTTTCCAGAAACTGACGGGTGATAACTTTGACTGCCGGGTTAGCAGCCGTGAGGCGTGGCCCGGAGATCTCCTGCTGACGTGACCGTATGGAGTCCTCGCCGGTACCTACTGCCGTCTGCAGTGATGACACACCCGCGTTCTTGATGGTCCACTTTCTACCTCCCTCGCTGGTTCATCCGGTATACAGACGTTGATGTCGCCGCAGAGCACATCGCGGATTCGCCCACGACTGGACCAGCCACGGGACTTCAAACCCCAGCCTAGAATCTCAATGGAGGTATACCTCTCCCCTATTCACGCGTTCCGTTACCACCACCCTATTTTCATTGTATTTAATTATTCTCATTGTATTTAAATAATTCGATTTCCACTTATGCTTGTATATTTTTGAAGCGCTGAGTATGTATTTCATTAAATGTCTTATATTTTGTTGTTCTAAACGTTGACTCCCATTCACATTCATTCAAGTACGGTTTTTTCCCCTTTAAATTCTGTTAAGCTGTCCTTTCGATTTGTGGCTTCGTAACAATACACCCAAACTAAACAGTGTACTCCTATAGTGTCCGCCATATCTCAACAAGGCTAATTGTTCTTCCCTTATTTCTTTGTGTTTCTATCTATCGTTCCTTTCTGTTCATACCCCCCGTTCAAGTTTTCTTTTTCAAACGATAGGGGGGAAGCCCCCCCCCCCCCGCGGCGCCGCACCTGGTCTCTCGGATATGGTGATTTAAATATTTCCTATCGCACACCTGTTTGTCCATGGGTGGCTTTATTCCATCCGCTTGAGACTAAGCGCCAAAGCTGTTTGAAGAGAGAGAGAGAAAAACAACACTACCCTTGAATCTATTATGATTGTAACTTCTTCTTTTTCACGCATTTCTTTATAAAGGATCATCAAAGCAAAATTTAAAGTATACGTTGACAAGTTTTTTACTTTCCATGTTCCATTGGGAATGTTTCCTACCTGTCAGTACATTACAATATTTTGAAATATTTGTGAACTGCGAAACTCCTGATTTACGTATAAACATACTCGGAAGGACAACAGTGACTTTGGTGATTTGTATTGAAATACGCACACTAACGCACTATTGTTATGATTTAAACAGTTTTTTTCACCATTTGTAGAGGAGCTATACTTCACTATTAAAAAAAACCCAACACAATTTGAATAATTTAAGTAAGTGGTTTAAAATTCCTGACTAATGTGGGTTTCCTTCTTTTTACCACCCTGAATAGGGCCTACAGTATTTCATTTATGTATTGTCTGGGTCAAGCATTGCGTTGCCCAATCGCCATTGTACGGAGCCCCTAAAGGGACAGGTAAAAAAAAAAGTTGAAAAGGGGGGAAAAAATATATACATATTTCGTTCCCTCGAAATATTATTTCGTTCCCTCGAAATATTATTTCGTTCCCTCGAAATACTAATTCGTTCCCTCGAAATATTATTTCGTTACCTCGAAATCATTTCGTTACCTCGAAATCATTTCGTTACCTCGAAATCATTTCGTTCCCTCGAAATACTAATTCGTTCCCTCGAAATATTATTTCGTTACCTCGAAATCATTTCGTTACCTCGAAATATTATTTCGTCCCCTCGAAATATTATTTCGTCCCCTCGAAATGTTATTTCGTTCCCTCGAATTATTATTTCGAAGGAACGAAATAGATTATTTCGATCGAACGAATTAATTTATTTCGTTCCCTCGAAATCATTTCGTTCCCACGAAATCATTTCGTTACCTCGAAATCATTTCGTTCCCTCGAAATCATTTCGTTCCCTCGAATTATTATTTCGTTACCTCGAAATCCTTTAACTGCTACGGAGACCATGAAATGCCGTTTCATTTATTTCAGTATGCAAATAATATTCAGATTAGGCCATAATAATGAGCCATTGAGGAGACAGGTAAGAGAAACAATATTGAAATGTATTTCGTTCCCTCGAAATGACATTTCGTTCCCTCGAACACCTTGAACACCGTGCCCGAATCGTACCCCGATCTTGCATGGAGAAACACGTGCAGCATGCAACAGTTGTTTTTTTTTGTTTTCAACTAGGAATGCTATTTCGAGGGAACGCAATATTATTTGCATACTGAAATAAATGAAACGGCATTTCATGGACTCCGTAGCAGTTAAAGGATTTCGAGGTAACGAAATAATAATTCGAGGGAACGAAATGATTTCGAGGGAACGAAATGATTTCGAGGGAACGAAATGATTTCGAGGTAACGAAATGATTTCGTGGGAACGAAATGATTTCGAGGGAACGAAATAAATTAATTCGTTCGATCGAAATAATCTATTTCGTTCCTTCGAAATAATATTTCGAGGGAACGAAATAATATTTCGAGGGGACGAAATAATATTTCGAGGGGACGAAATAATATTTCGAGGGGACGAAATAATATTTCGAGGGGACGAAATAATATTTCGAGGGAACGAAATGATTTCGAGGTAACGAAATAATATTTCGAGGGAACGAATTAGTATTTCGAGGTAACGAAATAATATTTCGAGGGAACGAAATAATATTTCGAGGGAACGAAATATGTATATATTTTTTCCCCCCTTTTCAACTTTTTTTTTTACCTGTCCCTTTAGGGGCTCCGTACCATTGGGTAAACAGCCCTCGAAAGGCCGCCTCTCGATAGGCCATGCAATGCAAGAGTCCATAACATGTAAGATTTCACACAATTAAATGTTTAACTTTTGATCACAACACAGGCAAATTTCCGTACCTATATTTTTCGACCGATACTACAGTCTTCATTAGCAGAATGACCCCGATTTATCATGCTAACATAAGATGTAAGATTTCATGTTTTTTTCCGTTGAGTGGGTACAAATTGTGCCTGCAGGTATCTGTGGCTCTTTCGTAAACAGGCGATGTCACAGGTTACAATGGTCTGTATAATTAAGCATCTAAAAAACTAAAGCATCCATGCGCACTCACAACTTTGTGCGATTGACTCCAGCTGCAAACTCAAGAAGTGTTCAGCAACACGTCAGGTGCAGATGCACTGGTGCACAAAATTAACATTGTAATCAAGTTGTATTTATCCTGATTAAAAAAATACCTAGAATCGATTAATATTTGCCACCTGAGGCAGACGAGTTTGTGAATTATTAATGCATGATGCTGTCTCCCATCTGTGTTATGTTTCTGTGTCAATGTGTAGCAGTTGTCAAGTCTCGTGATTGTTATTTTATTTATATGTTTGATAGTACTTTGTTTGTTCGGCTGTTTTTCCAGTTTTCTGCCTACTTTTCACTTCGAAGTGATGTGGTTATGGAAAAAATATATCATTTCCCCCCCCAAAAAAAAACATTTGAATCTGAGAAACGTTTCTGTCAGAAACATTTTCAGATTGCGTATTCCACTGACGGATTATTCTTCATGTGTCGACAAAATCGCTCCAGATATTTGCTGGTATCTGAAAACGCCACCATGCACCTTTTGAAATGAAATTTTCACGCGATAGTTTTACTGCATATATCTACATTTATTTGAATCAATATAATCAAACGGTTTCAAAAACCAAAGGTATATACTTTGCCTTATGTTGTAAAAGTAGCCCAAGGTTGACACTAACCCTTGTAACATTTTCTTTTCAAGTATAAGTGCAAGGATGTTATCTTGTATAGTTAAAGGCACTGAACACGTTTGGTAATTGTCAAAGACCAGTATTCTCACTTGGTGTATCCCAACATATGCATAAAATAACAAGCCTGTGAAAATTTGGGCTCAATTGGTCATTGAAGTTGCAAGAAAATGATGAAAGAAAAAACACCATTGTTGTACAAACTAGTGTGCTTTCAGATAGGAATAAAAGGCTTCATGCATGAAGTCTTTTATTATTTTAGTGAGAAATTACCTCTTTCTCAAAACCTACGTTACTTCAGAGGGAGTGGTTTCTTACAATGTTTTATACTATCAACAGCTCTCCGTTGCTCGTTACCAAGTAAGTTTTTATGCTAATATATATTTTGAGTAATTACCAAAGGTATACACTACCTTTAAACAGTGGCTACGTGATTATAGTTTTGCATTTTGGCTCGCCAGACTTTTATGTATACTATCAAAACCAGATTTAAGACCCCCATCTTGGCAAAAAACTCCCAAAACACAAAACGGCCTGTAACCATGGCAATGGGCTACATATTGATTTAGTCTTATTTCTTACTTGCACCCGAGTACTTTCGTACAAAGTATATAAAAAAACAATTATACAAAAAACGTCTTACGTCTTTTGTCCTCCCTCCATGGCCTTGCTGTCGCTAAAAAGTAATTGGAAATTAAAATGTGAATACCTTTTCTTCTTGGAGATTGCCGGTATGGGTTGCCTGGAGTCTAAATTGCTTCGTGTGCCGAAGACAAGCATTGACGGAAAGCACGTCCTCTTTTGATGCCAACACTGTATTAAAGTTGGCGTATCACCAAGAAATTTAGACATAGGCCTATGATTCAGATGAAGATGTTAACTTAAACTGTCTTCAGTCCTGGAGGAAAGTTTGTTAATGTTGATAAGTTGTATAATTAATTAAACACAATAATTCGGATATAATATAGGAGTAAGAGTGTCCGGTAGAAATATATTGTTAAAGATGTAAGGTGGTAAAACCCTTTTTTATTTTTATAGTCACCACATTTTATGAAAAAGGGTTATTGTATATTGTATACCAGTTAATATAATTTTGTTTTTACCCTACACGATGTGAGTTAAGCACTGTATACTCAGTACTTTCCCGAGGGCTGTGAAAAAAAAACACCACAGGCAAATCACTCGGGTGGGATTCGAACCCACGACCTTTGCCTTACTAGAGCAGATGTCTTACCACTAGACCACCGAGCTAGCCCGATGGCTAGAGGCGGTTCGAATCATTGGCAGTTAACTTAGTTAATTCTAACTGTGTACACGATTAAATATTTCCTTTCACCGATTTGTCGCAAAGTAATACACTAATAGAAACCTCAGTAAAAGGCAGATTTAATTAAAATGTATTGAGTACCTTTGTTAGCGATTAAAAGGGGACTATATGTGTACTTTCTGTCCATTCAAGACAGCTTATCCGGATTTGTTTTGCAAGTTCAATCAACTTTCGGAAATATTAAAATTATTTTGATATTCATGCTTATTTTGGATTTCGGTATGTAGTGTGTATACGTTGCGGAATGTACAACTGATCAAGGCATCCAAACGGCATTCATTGTTTGTTATTAGAAATAACAGGATGTGATCATGAATAACGATTGACATTCCACTAAGTTAAACATTTGTATTCAAACGTCTAGCATATTATTTGTTGATACTTTTATGCCGAGCAAAGGTGGTTGGCTGCTTGCACCAGTCCGTGGTACATATGAGTTGTCACTGTCATTACAGATGATGTTTGTGTGTGTTGCAGGTTAGGGAGTACGTGTTGACACTATGTTGTAACGAAACAAGAGACTTGCTTGGAGGTGCGATGACACCCCATGCCATCCAATCACGCATGTGTGCAAGGGATGGAATGAAGACCAAAGCACGTCCCGCCGGGTTGCTCGTGTTTTCAAACCACATAGAGACCGTGAGGTGACAATAGTTGTCCCACTTCCCCCTGATTACCGGTTAGGCGATTGATATACAATATTTTATGTTGCGAGTTTCTGACGAAATACCTTGAAACTTTTCAAGATATTTTCTACACCTGACAATTCATTCTAAGACTTGGTCCCCGAGCTATACTCTTCCTGATGCATGGGCAGACAATAGGAAAATACAGCAATGACAGTAGCAGACTCCACAGGGGAGTGACCTGAAATCAAGACTATGCCTGGGCTATTTATGAAGGGAAGTAAAACACATCTCTACCCTTTATGTATGCCCGTCGCTGTTCCCACCGTCGTTTTCATTAAAACGAAGTTACTCATTTGGGTCACACTTTAATAACATCACAGCATGTTGACACAATTAACCTGGAAGAACCATGGCAACGCTAGCGTGTATTTTCTTTAACATTTAATTGATTAAAGCA
Organism: Leptasterias polaris; assembly: GCA_037783415.1. Lineage (NCBI taxonomy): Eukaryota > Metazoa > Echinodermata > Asteroidea > Forcipulatida > Asteriidae > Leptasterias > Leptasterias polaris. The sequence continues at coordinate 378,898 of JAZGTN010000054.1, forward strand.
AGTATTCGTTGACAATGGAGAAATTACAACACTGCAGGCAGTGAGCTCATGACTGTATGTAAAAAATAAATAGACAAAAAACGGTTTGTTCAAAGTTATATTGTTATGTCATTGCCATCTAATAATAATAATACTTTATTTCCACTCAATCTATCAATCAAACATACATGGCTTAATACAAAATAGAATGTGGTTAAGTGGTGGGAGTCTCCAAAAAAGCAGAGCTTGTCGAGTAGAGACCCCCATGACGTGTGTAGCTAAAATGTATTAATTGCATACAGAATTGTATTATTGTTTATTACACACTAAATGAATATAATAGGTTACACAAAACAAGGACAAGGACTAGGACAATAAGACGCGGACGTAGGCCTAGCACTGCACAGCAGTAAAATAATGGTCAAGAAGGTCAATCGGCAGAGAAAATGTAGAAAAAAAGATTACATTTCTGAATGAAAAAAATAAAAATAAATAAATAAATCAATTCAGCCATTATGTAGTATCATATTTTTTCCGTAACATACACTTCAATTTTTTCTTAAATAAGTAACGACTGTTCACGCATTTAATGTCATTATTTAAGGAATTCCAAAACTTAGGACCTTGATAACGAATTCCTTTTTGGGCAAGTGTAGTACGTACATATGGAATATGGATGTCACTGTGTGCCTGGTAAAGTGATGATGAACAAAGGTATTTGAAATGAACATAGATTGAAAATAATTAGGTAGTTCATGTTTAAAGAACTGATACATAAAGACTCCTAATTGGAGCAAATAAATATCATTAACTTTAAGAGTCTTATGTCTAATGAATAATGGGTTTGAGTGAGCTCTAAAGTCTGCATTGTCAATAATTCTCAGTGCCCTTTTTGGTAAAATGAAAATTCTATTTGCAAGATGAGTGTTACCCCAGGCAAGTATACCATAGGTAACATGAGTTAAAATTAAAGTGTTATAAATTTTAAGTAAAATCTCAGAGGGAAAGACATATTTCAGTTTATTGATAATGCCTATGTTCCTAGATATTAGTTTACAAAGGTAATTAATATGATGACTCCAATCTAGTTTAGTATCAATAAACAGACCCAGGAATTTAATACAGTCAGTTTGAATAATTGGTGAACTATCAAACAAAATATCCTGAGAAAGACATGAAACTGTGTTGCTGAATAACATAAAACTTGTTTTACCAATATTAATAGATAATTTATTGGCTTTAATCCAGTTTGAAACATGAACGAGTTCTCGATTTACTGTATTAATAAGATTATCAACTTGTTTATGGGAATAAAACAAATTTGAATCATCTGCAAATAGTATAAATGAAAGAATGTCAGAAGATTTATCAAAATCATTGATATAAATAGAAAACAACAAAGGACCGAGCAAGGAACCTTGTGGAACTCCACACGATAACTCTTTGAAAGTAGACTTATTGTCATTAACAGAAACAAACTGTTTACGATTTGCAAGATAGCTCCTGAACCACTGCAAGGCAGTACCTCTGATACCATAAAAATAAAGTTTAGATAGGAGAATTTCGTGATCAACGGTATCAAATGCCTTGGAGAGGTCCAGGAACACCCCCAGGGTATGGCACGACTGTTCTCGTCCTGATGTAATTTTGTCAATTAATTGCAGGATAGCATGCGAGGTTGAATGATTCTCTCGGAACCCGTATTGAGCATCGGATAAAATATTGTTCTTTTAAAAAAAATCAGAAGTGCGAAGGTAAATTATACGTTCAAGAATCTTCGAAAAAGAAGTTAAAATAGAAATGGGTCTATAATTACTTACAAGATGGGGGTCACCTTTCTTAAAAATAGGAACTACTCTGGCTATTTTCATGGAATCTGGAACAATACCAGTAGTAAGTGACTGGTTCATAATATAAGTGAGTGGCCCAGAAATGCAAGAAATGATGTTTTTAATAAAAATGCTGTTAAACGAATCATGACCAGCGCTTTTTTTATTCGAGAGGCTCAGAACGATGGTAATGAGTTCATGCTCTGTTACGGGCGCCAAAAATATGGGATTGAAAAGATAGTTTTGATAATGGGTGGGACTATTAGTAATTTGAGTAGCAAGTTTTGGTCCAATATTGACAAAATAATTATTAAAATGCTCTGCTAATAAACAGGAATCATGTATACTGGAGTTGTTGACATTGATGCTAATGGTTTTACGAGGTGTATTATTTTTGAGGACAGAGTTGATAATTTTCCATGTGTTTTTGATGTTAAACTTCTCCTTTTCGAATTGGTGGGCATAATGATTTGTTTTTGCAGAACGTAAAACGGTGGTAAGTAAATTTCTAAAACGAATATATTTCTGTCGGTTAGAGTCACTGGGACAAAGGATACATTTATGATAAAGTTTGTTTTTGTGATTAATGGATTTTAATAGAGCTCGAGTTATCCATGGGCATTTAGGTTGAAACTTTTTATTCGAGTGTTTATCTCTTACCAAGGGAATATTCTTGTCGAACAAATTACTAAAAGTGTTCATAAAAATATTGAACGATGTATCAGGATTATCAGTACTAAAAATTGCAGACCAGTCCGTGGATTCCAAATCAGATTTAAAACGGCTTACATTTTCAGGGGAAGTTTTGCGCAAATATTTAGGTTGGATGGAGTGAATATTTTTATTGAAAGGAATGTTTGTAAAAATGGGAAAATGATCAGTGGCCGAGTGGTTAAGAGCACCGAACTCAAGCTCTGGTGTTTCTGATCAGCAGAGTGTGGGTTCGAGTCCCAGTCGTGACATTTGTGTCCTTAAGCAAGACACTTAACCACATGCTTCGTCCTTCGGATGGGACGTAAAGCCGTTGGTCCCGTGCGTTGTGAATGCACGTAAAAGAACCCAGTGCACTTATCGAAAAGAGAAGGGGTTCGCCCCGGTGTTCCTGGTTGTGGCTGCTTAATGCGCCGTAGCACCTTGTAAACCCTTATAAGGTGCTAAATAATTGGGTCTCAGATTTTCATCACTGCAATAACCTATCTTTCTGAAAGTATGTATATACTCAGCGCCTTGAGTACCTTGTTTGGTAGATACGTGCGCTATATAAGACTTCGATATTATTATTATTATTATTAATTAGAATGCCTGAGCAAAGAGGAGGGGGGATATTACAAAAAATGTTATCAATAAGGGTAGCAGAGGTAGTCGTAATTCTAGTAGGTTTATTAATTAATGGTATAAAAGAATGGCTAAACATTGAATCCATGAATTCTTGTGTTTGACTATGATGGTCACTGTTCAATAGATTTATATTAAAATCTCCCGAGATAAGACACGGTTTGTTACCATCAGAAAGTCGAGTTTGAATTTCCTGGAGTGAAACAAAAAAATCTTCAAATGAGGCGGATGGTGGTTTATAAACAACTCCTACAACAATATTCTTATTCCTATGATTTTCAATTTCAATAAAAATTGACTCAAATGAATCAGTTAAACGGGATAAATTAGAGTATTAAAGGATGAATCGGAATTGAGCCATGTTTCTGAGAGGCCAATGACAGAAAATGAAGACTGGAGAGTTTGTAAATAATTGATCAATTGATCAAAATGTTTGGAGAGACTTCTGATATTCATATGAAAAAAAGAAAGCTGGGAAGGGTCGTTAGGATTAAATGAGGCGTGGAAATTTGTTTCATTGAAATAATCACATGAGTTTTGATTATTGTTCAAATTATTAGGGTCATTTACTAGGTCAATAGCTTCAAAATTGAAATTGTAGTTTTCAGCTCCTAGGGGAGTCATTTGATTCAGTTGTAACTGGGGTTGCAAAGCAACCAATGCCGGTTGGCTCCATGGAATTTGTTGAACAAAATATATGAAGAGTGCCTATAGACATAAAATTAACAAGACAGGACATGACGAGGACAACATTTAGATACAAAATAACTAGAAAGGATAAACAGTACAGCATAACGGTAATTAAGTACCAGTTGAATTAAGCACTCAATTAAGGGTGTCTGAGGTAGCGGTACATAGATTATAAAATGAGATTATTTCCAATGTTTGATTGGTTAGGTCTAGCTCACCAAGAAAAAAAACACAAGAAAAAATGAGTTATTTCCTGAGTTTTTGGAGGTCATCCTTGGAGCTAACAATTACACGGTTGCCATCTTTCCATAAATGTTTGTTTGAAATAAAATGAGGTTGTCCCATTAAGCACATTTGTACATAAAGACAACCGTGAAAAGAAGTGGTAAAAAGGCATATTATTCATAATTGACTAGAATTTAGATCTGCAAATGTGAGCACGATGCAAGTAACTAGCATCAAGTGATCAGGGTGTGAAAAAACAGCGACAAGTGCCCAAACAGAGTCCACAGAAGGAGTTGAAAGTCACGCCCCCTCCCCTCAACTCATGGACAACATACAGTTCTCTATGGATAACATCCCTTTATAGAATGTGTGCAAGTGCATTAAAAAAAAATACATGTTCCAGTACTGGGACAGTTCATGTTTGGTTCTATAATAAATAGCACATGAGGCAGTACTCGGACAGTCCATGTTTGGTTCTTAAATAGTACATTATGCAGTACTACGTTTGGTTCTACGTTTCTACTACGAAGTCTACGTTTGGTTCTTTACCAAACAATACATGATCAAGTACTAGGACAGTCTACGTTTGGTTCGATATAACAAATAGTACATGATCCAGTACTCTGACAGTCCACGTTTGGACATGCTGTGATGTTATTAAAGTGTGACCCAAATGAGTAACTTCGTTTTAATGAAAACGACGGTGGGAACAGCGACGGGCATACATAAAGGGTAGAGATGTGTTTTACTTCTATAACAAACAGTACATGATCCAGTACTTTGAAAGTCCACGTTTGGTTCTTTATAACAAACATTACACGATCAAGTACTAGGATAATCCACGTTTGGTTCCATAAATAACAAACAGTACATGATCCAGTACTGGGACAGTCCACGTTTGGTTCTTTATAACAAACAGTACATGATCCAGTACTCAGACAGTCCACGTTTGGTTCTTTTTAACAAAAAGTACATGATCCAGTACTCAGACAGTTCACGTTTGGCTCTATACAACAAACAGTACATGATGCAGTACTCGGACAGTCCATGTTTGGTTCTTTTTAACAAAAAGTACACGATCCAGTACTCGGACAGTCCACGATTTGTTCTTTAATAAACAGGACACGGATGAACCAGTACTAGGACAGTCCACGTTTGGTTCTTTATAACAAAAAGTACATGATCCAGTACTGGGACAGTCCACGTTTGGTTCTTTATAACAAACAGTACATGATGCAGTACTCGGATAGTCCACGTTTCTATAAATAACAAACAGTACATGATGCAGTACTAGGATAGTCCACGTTTCTATAAATAACAAACAGTACATGATCCAGTACTGGGACAGTCCACGTTTGGTTCTTTATAACAAACAGTGCATGATCCAGTACTCAGACAGTCCACGTTTGGTTCTTTTTAACAAACAGTACATGATGCAGTACTCGGACAGTCCACGTTTGGTTCTTTATAACAAATAGTACATGATCCAGTACTCAGACAGTCCACGTTTGGTTCTTTATAACAAACAGTGCATGATCCAGTACTCAGACAGTCCACGTTTGGTTCTTTTTAACAAACAGTACATGATGCAGTACTCGGACAGTCCACGTTTGGTTCTTTACAACAAAAAGTACATGATCCAGTACTGGGACAGTCCATGTTTGGTTCTAGGACACGGATGAACCAGTACTCAGACAGTCCATGTTTGGTTCTATAACAGACAGTACATGAATCAGTATACTCGGACACAGTCCACGTTTGGTTCCATTATAAAATGTACCTGCTCCAGTACTGGACAGACCATTGGTTCTATAAAAAAAAATTGGATTGGTTTTAAAAGAAGCTTTTTCTTTTTTTCTTTTTTTTACAGATAACAAAAATCTAAAGCATGTCGGTTTGTAACAAATCTGGAAAATCAGGAATGAATAAATACCTACCATTTAAACGGTGTGCTTTGCTGTAAATTCTCCCGACCTTCAATTTATCAAATTATTACCAAACGTTAAATCATCCTAAAGGAAAGCCACGATTAATCATTACATCTTGACAACAGAGAAGTAGAGAGTCCGTTAAGACAACACAGACATGGACAAGGCCAACTTTCAAAGCCTTCCTCTTCCATTTTGATTCTCTCTGCTGTGCACCTGCTTGGCAGACCCTCGCGTGGATTACTGCGTGGAAAACTCCACGGGAAACAGGAATGACTAAAAGGGTTTTATATGCCTAGCATCTGTTTTTGTAGCATGTTATTCAAACTACCTATTCCTGGGAAGGAAGATGATGAATGGTAATACATATTACTGCTTGTTTACTACAGGCATACCATTCAGTCGTAATCTAGAAATAGACAATCAAATTAAATTTTCATAACGGACTAAATTTTCATAACGGACGAAATGCAATGCAAAATTAAATGAAACGAAACTATTATAGCAACACTGGGTGGTCATCGACATTTCATTTCATTCATCGCTTACCTTTGAATACAAATTGCCGCAATGAAACATTCTCACTGTGAACGAATTATGGTAAGTTATGAATGTTTCTTGTGACAATCTTTTGAAGTATAGGGTCAAAAACAACAACTAATTATCCCTTTTAACGGCAAATCACAGAATTTGCAGAATGCATTCTGAAAGCATTCGACGAATGGCAGACCGAGTGTTTACCTGCGACTAAAGTATGACAAATACTTTCCCCATCCATTGCTAGAAGTTGCACATTTCAATCTAATTTTCACTGATATATTGCATGCCTGAGGTTTTGTATTGTTGTGAATATATTGTTAAACTTATTCACATAATACAAACCCGGTTGTTTTTAAATCAACAGATCTTAATGATTCCTTACAAAGGAAGCTTGAAGCGAGAATCTATTATAGACAATTTATTGAAATGATTAGTAACTGATCGAACAACTTACCTTTATTCTTTCACGAAAGCATTCTTTGAATGAATGAAGTATGTATTTGTTTTTACTCAAGAGGATGAGACGATGAATTAGTAAGATCCAGATGTGAAATTAGAACAAAGATGTTCGCGGAAACAATCCACATTATGCTGGATAATTATCAAAAAATAGGCAAAACACACACACAAACACTCAAAACAGGACTAATTTACTTGTATCTTTACTCTCCGTATCCTGGATATTAAACTATTGAAAATCTGTTGTTTATTATGTGTTAAGCACAGAGACAGAAGGCCCGACCATGAACATTTGTTCCTCGTCACTGGTGCATGCTTGATTACCACTGTTCCATGACCCATTGAGATTGGGGTTAATTTTTTTAAAATTGCGTTTTGGGAAATTATGAATTATTCAAAAGCCCTTTAACAAATCTCAAAATGTAGGCATGCATGGAAGTTAATTTTCGCGGCATTTATACTTTCGTCAATTGAGTCTGTAGCAAAGTATTATCTCTTTAAAGGGAACGTAACTTTGGTTTTTGGAACAGTTCGATTGTTTTAATCATATGCGGTACAATAAGACTACTGTAAAAATTTCATTTCAAAAGGTGGTAGCGTTTTTGAGATATCGCCGAAAAACCGGCGCGGTTATGTCCAGTCAGGAAGAATAATTCCTAATGTAGAATACACAATCTAAGAAACGTAAACTTACAGGAACGTTTCTTAGATTCACATTTTAGGGGATACAAACTGATATCTTTTTCCATAACCACATTACTTCGAAGTAAAAATGTTTCTAAAAAAGCTTTATACTAGTTTTTATGGCCATTAGTTTTAAGAGTGATTCCCAAATGTATATATTTAATTGGGTCCTGAAGAAAATGTGTACTACATACTTGACGTTTCAATGTGGTTGTTTTCAAGACAAAACCTAGTCACCATTGTTGCTAATGACTGTGATCAATATTGGTTTGTGGAAGCTCTGCATCTATAGATATTTCATAAAGGAACATGCCAGAAACCATCATTTTAAAATCTGAAGTTGGACGAGATACCACAAATAAAGAACTTGTCCGATCTGTCGTCAGCGATTGGATATCAGAAAGGAATGAATTCATGGATGTGGTAGACATTTCAGTTTGAAAGAAAATATGTCACCAAAACATCCAAACTTTGATGTAAAACATGTAGCGCACATGTACTGCTACTGTAAAGTGTTTTAAATGAAGAAGATAAAAGAAGAAGAAGAAGCTGTTGGACAGGGAAAATAAATGATGTAAATGACTAACTCCATTATGTTTGAAACACTTCTCATATGCTTTCCCGCACGGCAATACACTACAATAGACTCTTATACATGTTGTTGTGTTTTACAAGAAACTACACGTTGTTGTTTGTGAATCTCTTGCTGTTTCAATCTTTTGATGTAATCTTTTGCAGCGTTTTGTGACAAGTTTGGCTGACGTTTAAAAAAAAATTATATTAAATCCCTCCCCTGGAATCAGAAAGTTTCCCGTTGAATTTTATTCTTTCGAGAAGCAAACTGTCATAACCATGTAGAGGGTTCCTGGCGACCGGAAGCGAGGCTAGATAATGGTGCCCATTCATTAAGCACTCTGTCTTTCAAAATTAGATAGGGCCGTTGATTATAAACATTATAGTCACAATTCTACCAGGTAAATTGTTTCTTGTATATTTAGTTTCCTCGAAATACTGTTTCGTTCCCGTATAGAAATTTCGCTCCTTTGAAACATTATTTCTTTACCCGGATAAATGTTTATTACCTAGGAACGTAATGTGTTTTTCGAAAGGATACAATTATTTTGAGATATGAACGAAATGACATTTTATTTAAGCGGGTAGGTTGTGCTGAAATTATAGCATTTGAGTAGGCTTATTTCTGCGAGATAACTGTAACACTAATAGCCGTTTATGTGTGGTTCGGTTATAAACCCTTTTCTCAATGTTAAACATTAGGCTAAGCTGAAAATGTAAGGTAGAGGAAAAACAGAAGCGTTCATAACCGAATACCCTGAAAGTCTTGAAATTTCTACGAAGTAAAGACTGCTCTGCAAAGACTGCTCTGCAATTTTAAAAGGATAAAGATATGGTGCATTATTTTCCCCAAAAGGCGGGCAATTTGTACTATTTTGTTTCGTTCATTTAGGAAGGAAAGTGAAATAATACTCCCTTAAGAGAATTTGGAAACAATATTTGGGCTAAAATAATAGTTTTCATTTTGCCAAAAATCAATTGGGATACCTTGGACTCCAAACAGCTAATTATATTCCGTTCCTTAAAAATAATAGTTCGTTCTCGCGACATAATTATTATTTAGTTCACTCAAAAACATTTAGTTTTTCTATATTCCGTCCCTTTAGGCAACCCGGACGATATGGGGCTTTATTTACAGATGAATGTGGATCACTATCGTAAAAGAAAACTTGTTTTAAATATAATTTTTTTAAATATTTTTAAAAATCTTTTTACAGGATCAGGTACTCATGTACACATACAACCACGACCCAACGCTTAAAGAAAGGAAGAACAATATTGGTTGATTTGCGCCCCCTATAGGCGATGCACGGGGCATGCCCACACCCAAGCCCAACTACCCAGCTACTGCGAATAAACTCTTATTAATGGGTCTTTCTCGCTTGGGAGAAAACAGGATACCCAGGTCTTATATTCGAGTAACTCAAGGCTCATCATTTTAGAAATCTTTCATGAAAATGTTTGTATACCTTATTGTATTAAGTTGTTGACACTTTATGTAAGTCCCACAGGCTGCAAAAGGTGAGCGTATTTCCTGTTCAAATCACCGACAACAAGTCAACACGAACCCCTTGTTTGACGAACGCACAGGTGCCGTTTGTGATGAAGTAAATTGAGTGGAACACTAGTTCATCCTAACCTTGAGCAAATCTAGGGTTGGGTAATAAGGGAATAAAAGTGCGAACATGATTTAGAATCTAAAATAACTCTATTTCAAAAGAATGACATTCTTGAGTGGTCTGGTGAGGGGAGGGGCGTGTCTTTTTTCCAGGTACATGATAGAATCATGCTTGTCCGTTTTTGAACCGAGATTGTGCTCATTATTTTTGTTTAACCTTGTAGGTGCGCCAGTGCCATTTCCTACAACAATTATCAGCCCTTTGGAGACTACTCCTACTTTCAAATGATCGTCTCCTCGCTGGGATGAATCCATTTGTGTAGCTTCTCGGAGACACTCTGTGAGGTTGGCACATTACGGTCTATAATATATGTACGTCGATTCGCCATTAATATTACGTTTCCTCTGAGAGAACATTTCACTCCATGCTTTCTGTGCAAGCTCGAAACACATTTTAGTATTTCATGAAAACGTAAGCCAAAAACAGTCCGCCAAATGGCCAAAATAAAACAAATCTATGAATACACGGTGGTCTGCAGCTTGGTGTTCAACTCCAGTGATTATGACTAGATTTTATTGTGAGTGTCTACAATTTATGATACATAAATACCTTATGTGTACATTATGTTAACACAATTTCACCATTATGGAATTCACAGATGTTAAAATAGTGATCTCTTCAATATCTTGAATATTTTCTGCATTTATATACATCTTTTATGAACAGTTGCCTGGACAGGTTGTATTCACCTTGCAGGCTCACACATATATACACAATAATTATTACGTCACAGGTGACAATAGGGGGCCTATCCTTAATAATGCAGACAGTTAGTATTACTTGTTTGGTATATCTTACAAGGAGTCTGGTAGTAACACTAGCATTAAAACCAGGGTGTTTATAAGTATACAATAATTTAGGTCAACAATCAATAATAAATGAATTGAATTCTTCACCAATCAGTAAATAATCTATATCCTAATCGTAACTATGAATATCGCTGTTTTTAAGACAACAGTCACGTGCTTCATCAATTTAACATTAAGAGCAACGATTAATTCGATAATTAATGCCGTGCACCACTTATAGATAAAAAGGCTTAGTCACTTGGATACGACGCAAAAACGAGGGTGTTATAATTTACACCATAAATGTTGTCACATACAGATACAAAAAAAAAAATATCAAAATTTACACCATAGGGTTTTAAAATAACAGAAACCACTGCCAACACAATTACTTTTGTGCTATTTTAACAACATGAATGTTAATTTTGATTTGCTCTTGGGTATCTCTATGTGACAGCACTAATGGTGTCAATTTTAACAGCCCAGTTTTTGCAGTGTAGTTTCCTGTCTTCATCCCTACCCAATGCCCATTACAAATTCTGAATGCAGCAATCGAAATAAGTTTGTAAATGGACATTCACACATTCACAAAATTCGTGACAAACACAACTCTTTGTTTGTTGGTATTGATCAAAACGTAATCACCCAATTCATTACATTTTTTAGAGCTTGAAGAAGATGTGTTATTGAAAATTGAATAATCGGAGTCAAACTCTTTTCCCAAACCATCGATGTAATTTCCTGTCACCTTGCCACAAAACCAATTCCTGTATGTGCGTCATCAGGTTGTGGAATAACCAGGTCTACTTGGATGTAACTGTTATTCTCCAATGTGCAATAATTCCCGATCTCAAGGAAGATGTCACTTCCAATAGATCTGGTTTCATGTTCACAGAGCTTCTCGAGGGTGAAATCAATAACCAATTTGTACGAAGGTAAACTATGATGAGAAAAACATAGTTTTGGCGGCAAAACTATTCTTAAGTCGGCCAAACCGTATATGCAGACAGTCGCATATGGTTTTTCCTCAATATATTTGATGATTGGACGAGAAGAAATCTGCTGTAATTCAGAGAGACCTTTCCTATAAAACATTATGTTTTTTATTTTTCATAAAATAAGGCCCTGGAAAGAGTGGTTCTCAAAGAGGACGATGATTGAACTGACACAAGAACTTCCCTTAGATGCACAACCCTACATAGGTTGCTGAATCTAAGCAATTGTGACGTTTCTCTGTCTTCAATTCCTCTTTGGTTTGAAACTAAGCAATTTACTTTTTCACAAACACTTTGGTCACGCTGTTTCCATTCTATGGCATTTTTATATATTGCAAAACAGAATTTGACATCTGAAGAGGTCTGAAGTATGTCTTAATCCCTCTCTAAAACAAACACTTGTATTATAACACACTCTCAGTGTTTCAGCAAGGTTAAACATAAATTACTCATTACTTTATCATGGAACTATGATCAAAGATCCCCGTGCACTTTCATATCTCACCTTGGAGTGACATTGACTGGGATTGCGTGGTCGTCAAAGTACAATAAAACGGCATTGCACGGCCGGCGAATGTCGGAGAACAAGGCAGTTTTAAAGCTCGATGGGCTTGGTGATTTTAACTCAAACATATAACATGACATTCGTTCATCTCTAAACATCAATGTTAAATATAATGTATACCGTCAACTAATACTCCTGCTTTAGGTGGAAATGGTTTTCTGTTTGTATGAAACGAAACTTTGGAGGTACTACAACTATATTCAAAACCTCAAGTGCTTTACAAACATAAAATGTTGGTTATGGCTGTATAACATTATTACAATTTGACATTTATTTAAAGATAGGAGCCTTTACATTAAAAATGACGTAAGTTCTTAAGTTTTCAATAAAACAACATACAATAATAATACGTTTTACAAACTTTTATGTTTGTTTTCCTTGCCACAGGAGAAGAAGAATCGGATGAAATCTTCTATAAAGAAGATAATCGAAATTCAGGAGACAATGATAGCTTTACAAACTTTACATCAGTTATTAGCTTTTGGATTGACAGCTTGCCTTTTAAGGGCGTGGTTCCACCAGTTTACAGCAAATATTATGTTCAAGGCAATCCCCAAAAGGCGATAATAATTTTTCAATTTCAATTTTTCTTGAGGACAGTGATAAAACGTCTCTTGTGATGCGGAAGTTATTACTGGATGCAGTGTGCAATATATGTTGCCTCAAAGGTGCCTGGATGACTTGCCTCCTGTAATAAGTCCATAATCTGCAAAAGGATACCACGCGTTCTTAATGCACAATAACAAATATTGCTTATTTACTATACGGTGTATGTTTCATCAACTGTACATTTTAATAATAATGCATTATTCCCAAAAGATATAGTTGCCGATCATGACAAAATGTTCTACACATAATAATTAGTTGAAGTAGTTATTACAAAAATACTGGCAAGTGCTATACCTTATATAGTAGACTTAAAAACAACTGAGAGTCATAAAGGTTGTCTGGTAATAATTCAACAGTACAGGCAATGTTTTTTTAAAATCGTCATTAAAACATTCCCAAGCAATGGTAAAAGGATAACTTTATGCTTTGAAAGACTTTAAGGATGAACTTTTCTTCAATTCAAATGATGCTTGATGTATGTTCGCTTTTGACAAAAGTGAAAATGGAACGTTAATTACCACTAGACAACACCTGATGTCACAGGCAATATTTGATTGCTGTAATGCAGCCAGCAATCTAGTCTTCATTTCGGGCAATAATGTCCGTTTGAGTCTCAATAAATCAACACAGAAATCGCTACTTTTATACATCCAATTGTGGTTCTCAGAAATGCTTGTGCGACTTCAGACCACAAGAGGGCCCCATGTCGGGGAAAAATAGATTGTGACTTTATTAAAATATGTTTTAATCTATTAAGAATGTGTGATATACGAAAAACTATTTTACATAACTTCAACTCATTGTTTATCGCTCCAAATAATTAACATTTTTGCGGACTAACGGTCGAACATAAGTGCACACGTCGTATACACGGCGCCTTTATACATGTATCTATTTTTGAAAGTAAGTTTGATTCGGTTGGCACTTGTTTTATTTAAATGTTTATAACCTAATCTTAACGAAGTAAAAACAATAAAAATACAACTGCAACAATCAATCAACATCGCGTGCGGGAATTTACCAACGAGCCTGTATCAAAAAGGTCATCATGACTAGTGCCTGCATATCAGACCTGCTCTTAAAACATAAACGTCCCTTCTTGATCATTCGTGTCGAAAGGAAACCGAACTTCCAGGAGGTTTTTATGTGCATCTGGTGATCTTTTAGTTTATACTTTTCAAGATTAGGAAATCGCATTTTGTTAAAACAGCATCCGAATGCCACAGCAAAAGATGTACAAACGTTTAAATCACAGCACTCCGGCTCTTCTGATATTTCTTAAATCATATTTTGTTGTATATTTTTGTGAATGCATAAACGCGAGATAAGAATCAGAGGAATCTTAAAGGATTTCCTTGAAGGGCCCCTGACGGGCAGATGTGATGCATCAGCACTGCTTATACTCACTGAAAGATGAGCGGAAAACATTATAAACATAATACATCATATTATTTGGGGTTGACTTTAGGCTTATTCACAGCCGTGTGTCACACTGGTTGATGCAATAATGAGTAAGAAGAGGCAGAGGCAAGACACGGCAGACTACTTCAGCATGCTGACAGTCCGGCCGGCAAGATGGAATCAAGACATCAAGTTGGAGAAGTGGTGAACAACGGAAATAACTTACTTCTTAATTAATTTCGAAAGTTTGATATAAGAGGTATAACGCTTTCAGAAGATACCATTCTCACAACACAATATTGTCCGTTGGTGCTAAGGACAATTGAATAAACATTGTCATATGCTTTTAGCTAATGCACCTAGCTATAGCGAGGCACATTCAATACCTTTGTTTAAAACTATGGAAGCAGTTATATTAAAAATGCCGGTTAAATTATTTGTTTTTCACAACTGAAAAAACCCCAAAGGGACACCAACGCTGTTGTACGTACAGTAAATAAAGGTAAAACATCAACAATGGCGTACGTCATAATCGTTTGAAAGATTTGAATTTGTATGACTTCAGGTTGTTGTTGTGATCATCTGCTGTTTCTCAGGTGGTATGGCAGCTGTGCCTTTAGTCCAGCTATTGTCCTTATTATTGTTCTTCGCACCAAACTTTGCGTTGTTACCCCCTTTGGATGACTGCCAACGCACGGAGTACATAGTCGTCTTGTTAGAGCGGTCTGAGTGGCTTGTATCCATACCTGGCTTTGCAGAGGAACGAAAACCAAGACATGCGCAGATCTTGTGACAATAACGCACATTACACGCTCCATAGATGAGTGGGTTGAAGCAGGAGTTCGACAGACCAAACATGAAAGCTACCTCATACACATACATGTGAAACGTTTGGCCTGGGAACCAGACGTACCATAGACCAAAGAAGGCGTAAGGTAACCAGTTGATGGCGAATACGGTAAAAATGGCGACTGCCATTTGCACTGTACGTCTCTGGGCTCGAAGGAACAGCTTGGAGCGAGCTTGGCGCATTTCCGACAGATTCTCGCTGTTTTCTTTTTAAGACAGAAAAAAAAGAATAATATAAATATTGTAATTGAGTTTAGGTAACATTTGTTGAGGAATTTGTCTGGCACGAGATATGTGCACTGAAACTAAATCAAGAGTCAACATTTTTTGAATGACACCAAGCAAATTGACTTCAATTGTAATTTGATCGCGTGTCAAACATGAAGCATTTTACATAAAACAAAAGAAAGATATCATCTATCTCTCGCGAGATACCTGAAAAACCACCCAACTATATTATACTTGGTTATTTTTGATATGACAGATGTTACTGGAACACAACTCTGTGAGTAACTGTATTCATGTAAGGATAGTATTCTCCTTTGTTGACACTGAACGTGTCTCACTTCTAAAGCCAAAATGTGTGCAATCTACTTGAATTAAACGAGGTATCCTATCATTACTAGAAGGTGTTCACAAAGTGACAACAATTCAAACAGGATCCCTCATTATCTAGCGTAAGGTTTTTAACAGGTGTTACATTAAGTCCAATGAAAATGGTAGAGTCCATTATTTATTTACGTTAAGGTTTTAGGTCTAGGGTTTGGAAAATGTTATGTTAGGCTTATGGATTCAAAAGCAATGATGATGATGGTAATGTGTTTTATGTGGGATTGTATGCATAGTACCGTGTTAGTAATAAGGTTAAGATAGGTTTAGGGTGAGAGTTCAAGTCATCAAATGTTATTGTAAAGGTTTCAGTGTGCTGTATCGAGAAGAAACGAACGCAAACCCGTGACTGAAACCATGTCACATTACTACGGAAGCGTATAATGACCATCATGTTACTGCGTTACCGAGATAATTTATCATTGAAACACAGAATCATACACTAATTATTACGGTTTTCAGAGTTATATTTGTCAGAAACACAGAATTCAAAGATAACATATCTAAGAAATACGGAATTCAAAGATAACATATCTAAGAAATACAGAAATCAAAGATAACATATCTAAGAAATACAGAAATCAAAGACAACATATCTTGGAAATATGGAAATCGAAGAAAATGTATCTTGGAAATGGGTCATTCCATGTCAGACCAACGCACTTTTTTACCTCATGTCTTCCGATTTTGATAACAATTGCTGTGCTTGTAGGTCCTAATGAGCAATGAATGCACACCAATGTTTAGCCCGATCCGACCTACCATGTGGTCAAGGCAGAAACCACAAAAAAAATTCATTTTTAGAGTAAAATGCCACCCTTTTGGTACAAATATGTCATAACCGTGTTAATTTTCATCAAATAATGCAAATTTGGTATTAAAATAATGAGAATTGCATGCTCAAATCAATTCTTTTGTCAAAAATAAATTTTGTGAAAAGTAGGTCACCGTGACCTTTAATATGTGATCGTGACCTTTGACCCAATTTTTGTAATATTGTATCATTCCGAAAAACAACGAAATGAAAATGACTTAATAGAGCACTGCCTTCCTCTATCCGAATCCACTAAGAACAAATTTGGGTCTTCAAAATTTACAACTTTATGACCATTTTTGTACAGTTGGTAGGTTACAAATTAGTCAATTTATAGACTTTACATTAGAAATCCACTAACACAACTTACTGTTCTGTTTCAATTGTTACTAAAATTATTCTTGGTTGGGGAATTTCTCATGTTGAGGGCTGATGTGGTCTAACCAGAATCATACTTTAAATTATCAGCAGTGGCGTACCCAGGATTTGGCTTTTTGCTTTTTTTTTTTTTTTGGGGGGGGGCTCATTTTCTTTCTTCAAATTTCTTTAGAAGATTGTTAAAATAAATGACCAAAAAATCAAACAAACATATTGACAACCTTGGAGGGGGTGGAATCCAGCCCCCCCGGCTAAAAAGTGGTGTGCATTCATTGCTCATCAGGACCTACAAGCACAGCAATATTTATCAAAATCGGAAGACATGAGGTTAAAAGGTGCGTTGGTCTGACATGGAATGACCCAAATACGGAATTCAATGATAACATATCTTGGAGATACGGAATTTAGTGCAACAGTTTTGAAAACTAAAAATCTGTTCATCAAACTCGAGTGGTAGGCCTACAGGGACTTTGGAGGGTTATATCATTACCCATCTGTGGGATACACAAGTACTCAAATTGGTATCAAATAAATTCAGTTGAATGCTGTCCTAATGCTGTCCAAGTGTTGAGTGAAAATGACCATCAGTTGGATACAAATATTCCAAATTAGACCCCAAAGTATCAATCTATTGAGCAGATGCTATTGGATTTTTAGGCTGAGATCTGTACCTAGACATTACCAATATCATAATTATACAGGCAAAGTGACATTCCATGTTGACTAAAGGGGGGGGGGGGGGGGGGGCTTCAAAATTTACAAGAAGGCCTTGAATCAGTACAATTTCATGTATTTCCCAGATATGTTATCATTGGATTCCGTATTTCCCAGAAATGTTATCATTGATTTCAATATTTACAAGATACGTTATCTTCGATTTCCATTTTTCCAAGATATGTTTCTGTGTTTCTTAGATATGTTATCTTGGAATTCTGTGTTTCTGATAAAATAACTTTGAAAACCGTAATAACTAGTGTATGATTCTGTGTTTCAATGATAAATTATCTCGGTAACGCAGTAACATGATATGGTCATATACGCTTCCGTACATTACAGATAGCTTTATACATGTACAAGTTTCATGGCGTAATATAAGTCAGATCAGATGATCCAGAATAGCAAAGGTCTAAAAATCAAAAAGATAGAAGAGCGACTGAATCTGTCATTCATAAACGGTCAATATTACCACACGTCAAACCAAGTCACTTGGTCAAAGTCTATAAATAGAGGAATTCGAATCCCTCTACACAGGCTTAGTAGTAAAAGTCAGACTCGTTATATAAAACCCATCGGATACGGGCTGTCAATATACCACGTCAAACCAAGTGACTTGGTCAAGTCTAATAAGATTCAAATTCCTCTAAACTCGCGGTTTATAATGAGGTATGTCGGAAAGAAAACATAGCCAAGGTCTCGGAACCATTAGTAAATATTGTGACAATTTTTTTTTCTTGGGGGGGGGGGGGGGGGGGTTACAGTTGGATAATTACTACAAATAAAGACCAAACCTATTTATCACAAGCGCATTGTTTGTAGTGTTAGGTTTTGCAGTACTGCGACGTAATAATGTGTTATGTGATGTGGTGGCGTAACGAACTTTATAACAATGCAAGTGATTGGAGTGCATGTATTAATAGTGTTACATACTGTAATGCAATGAAGTGTTACGTTATGTAGTGCATACCTGTTGCACTTTACGGTAGCAATTTTGTCTAGCTTGCAAATAATGTACTTAAAAAAAGCACTTGAGGCGCTCCATGAAATCAATATTTAGCACTTAACTGACACATAACTCTGATTGTAAACGAACAGCTATTTGTTAACAAAATAACTGCCATAACTGGCACCTGAAGGGCTCCAACTGAACTATCTGTGTTTTACTATCAACCTGAGCTGCACAAATTTGACATGGTGAACACATCATGTATAGAAGCAACGAATTGAATTGAAAGAAATTCCAACGCTTCTCAATTGAAACAATTAAAGCTATACCTGAAACCTGTCTCATGCATTCCAATGAAAAGTCAATCTCAACAATAAGTGATCCCAGCAGTCAAAACGTATAAATGCATGTATTCTAAAACAACCCTTGCATATGTTTTGTGAATACATACAAAAAGGGGCTAAAATAAAATTAATTTTACGTTTTCTCTGGAAAAACTCATCATCAAATTATGAAAACTGATTAGAAATCTGTAACCCTGACATGGACATTCCATTGATATGGCTTTCTGTTGCACACGGGTGCTGTGTTAAACTTAGAAAATAATATTTGGTAAGGAATAAAAAGAAAACAAGCGCCACAAATTAAAGCTCACTCATGTATCTCAAATAAATTAGTTGTTCCCAGTTGTGTTTTTTTACAATGGACATTTGAACGAAGCTTGTAGTAGGCCCAATCACTCGATGGACTTATAGTGACTGCTCCTTTAACTCATTCACAAATTGCAAATAAAACAACTAACCAATCAACGCAAACCAGAAAAGAGTAACTGGTACCCTGCAAGCTACAGGGATTGTATATAGTTTTTCACTGGTTTGTTGACATGTGAGCTGTGGAGTGCAGCCATCTTTATTCTGCTGTGCTTTCTATGCCATGAGAAATTGAATCAGAGTTTATCATCATAGTTAAGTTTTTACTAGCTGTTATCTTAAATATTAACTGTTTTATCGTTTCATCGTGAATTTCATCGTTTCGTCAAGTTAGTGATCGTCTGTTTTGTATGTCCTGAACAATCGGAGAGACAAACAACTTTCCCAAATCCAGACGTGATCACGTCCAGTTCCAGCGCAGGGATAAAGGTTGTTCTTATCTTAGAATTATAATATTGGGTGAGACCATAGAGCAAGGTGTAGTCAGTCCTTGACATTAATAATTACTACAGACTCGTTTCTTTTGCATTATTAATTACATTAAACAATTTTAACATTAATAACACTTTCTCCCGTGTTTTCTTCTTATGTCTGTATATATAGGCAAGTTAGATATTCAAAACGTAATTTGATTTTTGTTTGAACAAAAATCAAAATTTCATACTTGTATCACAAATTAATACTGAATGTTTTAATTTGAGTTGTTATCAATAACCGTAAAACTGCCTCTTAACTGCACTTGCCTTTGAAACATTCATGTTTGACTTGGGAAGCATTTAAAATTGCATAGTCCGATTTTCACCGAAATAATTTGTTTATTATGTTTTATAATTGTGTTTTTTTAAGAGTAATTTATCTTGGTAAATTTTGACGGATAATGCTGTTTCAAAACATCAACAACAAAAACCTAAACAAATAATGGTTAACTGTAAGTTATCGAATCTATGTTCTTCAAACTTTTTTAATCAAATTACTTATTCGGGTCAAATTGGCCCAAAATCTGACCTAGCATATTCAAAGGAAAAAATAATTACAGAACTTTATTTTAATCTTAAAGTTATCCACTAATCAATGCATAGAGTATGCAGCTTTGACTGTTCTAACATCGAGAAATACATTTTGAATTTGAAATTAATTTAAATCTACCCATTCAGTTTCCATTTTGGTTTATTACTTTTTTATTTAAAATAAAAGGTTGCATACCCTAAATGCAGTTCCTCTTTTGTTTTGTGTGTGATCCCTTGCTAATACGGCAGTTACATGATTGGCTTCCGACTAGAACCCACGAACAAAGATATTGAAAAACTAGACTTAAATTTTTGTTACACAACAAAAACAAGGTGTTCGGCATGACGTTCAAATATGGGATGTTACTCATTGTCAGCTTGAATACATCAATTTGGTTTTAAGCTTGACCAAGCAATTGTAATACTGAGTATACAAATCTGGTAAAACTGCAACTTTAAGTCGAAGTCATGTTACAATTGATGACGTCTTTTATCAGGAAAACAAGCGTTAAATGTAATATATCGCGGCTTGAGCTCAATCTTGCAATTTACTATAGGAGCACAAAAATAATGCTCCAGTACATAATATAATTAAATTGGGCCCCACGAGTGCAAAACACAACATTGCAAATTTATTGTAAATTTGCAACGTGGTTGTAGATCGTTGTTACGTTATACGCATGTTTTCTGCTAGTATTAATAAGCACACGACAATTCCTTTTGTCACCTTAGTGACGAAATGCCTTATATTCAGCGTACCCTGTCACCGATTAACGTTTTACAGCAAATCAAAGCAAATTGACCACGTCATTGACCACCATCATTGATGAAAAACAATGGAAAAGTGCACGCGTGTACGCGCTACGCACGACTCAAAGTGTGTCTTTGTTGGCCAACAAAAATGCTCACATTGGTGTTTGCGTAGACTAAAACGAGCCGATCTGTCACAGAGCAAGCCAATAATGCCACAAAGCGTGGTAAAAGCATGACCATAATTTGATATAGCACCACCAGCTTTAGCAAAAGTTTTAAAAAGCACACGATCGAAAGCATAGCATTTGATTGTTAACGAGGTTTGCATGGACGGCTGTTTTAGAGACTAACAAAGCGTATTGTCAAAAGCAGGTTGCGCGAACCTTGAACAGAGACTAGACCACAAGCATGTTTGATGGACTTTGAACCTTGCGGATGATTTGCTCAACGTATACACACACACTACGTGATAACAAAACAGTAAACTGGTTTAGTTCGCGTAGTGTGTGTGTAGCCCGTGGTTTGACAGCGGGTCAATAAATACCCGTAATAATTGGTCAATATTTCAAATATTTGTAAAAAAAAAAGGAATGACGTCATCATGTTCTTTCTTTAGATTTTCATAGTCAATATCACTGTCTTTCAACATGCCAAGTTTCAACTCAGTCGATCTTGTGGTTTTGTAAATACACGGCTTCACAAAGTAAACCTTTAAGGCAATACCACGTGACACACGATGACGTCATCAATCTAAAACTTCACACATATGTTGTCTGCATGAAGGTCATTATGTATACCAATTTCGAAACGATTATCTGAAACTTCGCCACAGACATCTAGGAAAAGTGCATTTTTAATTGTTTTCAACCTGCCGCTAGAGGGCGCTCTTGACTTTTATGACGTCATTTGTCTTATTTTGTTAAACCAGACTCTTGCTCGACTATAACACCGTTAAAAAAACTTCAAAAAGTGTGCCACTTTTAAATTACAAGGCACTTCCTGTTTCTTCCTGTTACGACCGGAAGTAGAGGTCATGTGAGGTCATGCACACGACAAAAAATAAAGACCTATATGACCTAAGTATGATCCCGCATAAAACAACCGCCGGTCTCTTAAGTGTGATTTGTTACAGATTTTCAAAGATTAATTTTTTTTTCTTCTAAAAACCTTGTAAATTGACACCTGATGACGTCATCATGACGTAAATGAAACGGTTTCGTCTCCTAATGGTTATCTAACTATGGTAGAAATTTCAAAATTATACGAGCTTGGGAAGTGTGCTTTTGTTAGCGGACAATCGCGGGGGATAAGAAGAAGAATAAGAAGTATTAACTAGACATAATTTTTTGTTGGAAACAAAAAAGAGGTGTTCGGTGTGACCTCGTATTTCAAAGAAATGTTATAAACATGTCTGTGTATTAAATATTGTATACTTCTATAGAGTCTTTAGAATGGTGGTTCTAAAGATTTGACCAAACTTTTTGGATGTAACACATCCCAGCTTGAGTACATGCAAAGTTTCCATTTGATCACCAAAGTTGTTCTGTACATATAGATCTTGTAAAACACTACCTTGGTGGTGACATAACATGAAAATCGATGACGTCGTGAAAACGTCACTCCACGTTATATCCTTGTAGGACCTTCCAAGTCTCATGCAAAATGAAATTTGACTATAGCTTGCTTTGTACTGAAGATATGTACCAATTGGTCAAATTTTCTAAAATTTGTAAAAAAAAAATTAATGACGTCATCAAGTCGTCACTCTAGCTTTAAGTAGTCAATATAACTGTCTATCAACATGCCAAGTTTCAGCTCAGTCAAACTTGTGGTTTTGTAGATACACAGCTTCAAAAAGTAAACCTTTAATGCGATACCACGTGACACATGATGACGTCATCAATCTAAAAATTCACACATATGTTGTCTGCAAGAAGGTCATTATGTATACCAATTTTGAAACGATTATCATAAACTTCGCCACAGACATCTAGTAAAAGTGTATTTTTAATTGTTTTCAACCTGCCGCTAGAGGGCGCTCTTAACTTTTATGACGTCACTTGTCTTATTTTTTTAAACCAGACTCTTGCTCGACTATAACACCGTTAAAAAAAACTTCAAAAAGTGTGCCACTTTTAAATTACAAGGCACTTCCTGTTCCTTCCTGTTTCGACCGGAAGTAGAGGTCAAGTCATGTCACTCAAAAAAAAAAATGAAGACCCATATTACCTCTATATAATCCCGCAAAAAGTAACCAACGGTCTCTTCATCTTGATTTGATATGGATTTTCAAAGATTAAATTTTTTAATTTTAAAAACCTTGTAACTTGACACCTGATGACGTCATCATGACGTAAATCAAACGGTTTCGTCTCCTAATGGTTATCTAACTATGGTAAAAATTTCAAGTTTATATGAGCTTGGGAAGTGTGCTTTTGTTAGCGGACAAGGGACGGAGAGAAGAAGAAGAATAAGAAGTAAAACTAGACTTAACTTTTTGTTGTAACAAAAAGAAGGTGTTCGGAATGACGTTCAATTTTTGGTTGTAACACATCCCAGTTTGAATACTTGTAAGGTACATTTCAGCTTGACCAAGCATTTACTACTCAGTATATAGATCTTGAACCTGCACCTTTAAGGTGACGTCATGTCAGACTTGATGACGTCATCGTGGTGTGAACAAATTTGGATACATGCAAAGTTTCAGCTTGATTACCAAAGTCGTTCTGTACTTATAGATCTTGTACGAACCGTATATTGACAAATTTGGTAAACATGACTCTGTTAGAAATTTGTACGATAAGTTGTTATCAAAAGTTAGTGAATGAGTCTATTTAGAAAAAAATTATTCCACAACTACTTTCACAAGAGTTACTTCCTTCCATAGTTTGAACCCAATAAAGTTACCCTTTTCCCGTGCAATTTGGACTTAATGTATAACATACTGAAGTACCTACTCATATCACGCATAGAACAGAAGCACCACAATGACCTAACTATGTCCCGAGTTTACATTAATCCACTAATCCCAAAATGTCTGTAGCGCCCGCTAGAGTTGACTTTTGAATTGCGAGTTTAATTACTTAATTGGTTTTTGGACGGTTTTTGGACAGAGCTGTGTTGTGTGCCATTGCATATGCTTTTACACACAAATACCAAATAAACAGACATAATTATATAACAAGTGTTTGGGGTGAATTCATCTTTGTTCTGTTGTCCAATTTTATTATGTCGAATTCTCCTCTCCACAAATAACGCTACTGAAATGTTCTTGTGACGTTCCAAACGTTTTTGAATTTGTGGAACCCATCGTAAGAGGGCGCAAATTGTTTGTCATTCTCGGTGGCTAGACTAAGCCTGAACATTATTCATGTCCTCCAGATTAATGTTTGTTTACGTTGCCTTTGTTTTAGAAAATTGGACGTATATTATATTAATAACAACACGAGATATTTATATTGCGCATAATGCAGAAGCCTCTATGCGCTATTATAGGTTTAATTAAATCGATGAAAAAGATTGTTTTTGGGCCTAGCTTTTGAAATTTCAAAATAGTAAATTGTTTCTCTTATATACGTAAATACCATAGTTTACCAAGAAATAAGTGCACGTCTATTAATTAAACAACGTTACGGCGAGGTTTTTCATGTAAATAGTCATAAACTGAACTGATCGTATGCAAGACCTGTCCGATGATGTATTGATTGTAGAAATCCAATCCGTAGTTATTGGACTATAATACTAAAAGATATCACTAACAATTCAAAAATAAATGTTATCAAACTACGCCTGTTTGCTGCGCTTATACCGTCTGGTGCCGATTACTGAAGCAACAAGTCATGATTATGAAAAGGGCATAAGAACCTACTGTTTACACGATGTGCAATTTATGTTGAATTTATTTTGCTGTTCACATTGTATTTCTTTGAAGTATTCAACAGGATCTAAAAGTTAGATTCGCGTAAAAACCGTTGTTGATCAGAGTCAAATTTATGTTGACCTTTTATATTTCCGATTGCATTTTCTCAGTTATCAAAAGTTCTTCAAATCACCAAAAC
The DNA here is from genome assembly GCA_037783415.1 of Leptasterias polaris. Lineage (NCBI taxonomy): Eukaryota > Metazoa > Echinodermata > Asteroidea > Forcipulatida > Asteriidae > Leptasterias > Leptasterias polaris. The sequence continues at coordinate 404,018 of JAZGTN010000054.1, forward strand.
AGTTCAGCAAAATACACTCGTTCAGTTGATATTTACCACCAAGCCAACAAAAGGCTAACACGAAGGTTATGCAATGAGCTATTCATTGGACCACCGTCGAACATCGTAGATTTCCGAAGGATGGTTGCATTTATCGACGAGTGCAGTAACAAAATAATGACCATTAACTTTGTATAGCGCCACCATGGATAACGTATCACGACACAGCAATGCAGTCTTCGTGGACTTTGCACCTAAGATCAATGGCGCAGTGTGTGTACCGTTTACATGTACATGCAAGATTACGCGTGGTCAATGGAGCAGAATGACCAGCCCTGCGGGCTAATACTAACGTAATGTTCAACTTACATTTTCAGCGGGAAGTCAAAAACAACCGATATAACTCTTTGTGTAGCATTTGTTGAGTTTTAAAAGACCTGTCCGATGATGTATTGATTGAAGCAATCCATTCAGTAATGATTAAGTTATGATTTTTTGAAATATTAAATTTAGATTTACTGTATTTCAACACCTGATGACGTAATCATGACGTCACAACAAATCGATGGAGGTTTCATCAAGGTTCTAACATGGTGTAAATTTGAGGTTGATCGGATAAACAGAAGTGAAGAATTTGGGCAGGAAATGTTTTTTGGTTAAGAATTGCAGAAAGGCAAACTTTGACCTTCCGGTACGACCGGAAGTAAAGGTCGGGTGATTTTGGCGTTAACTTTTCAAATGTTGCCCGTGTCTTTATCTATCATATGCCTAAATATGAATACTGTAGCTTTAATATTCAGAGACATACAGGCATTCGCATGAGGTCCCTTTTTAAACTTAAATGGCTTGTAATTTGACACCCGATGACGTCATCATGACGTAACTGAAACGGTTTTATCTCCTAATGGTTATCTAACTACATGTAAAGTTTAAAGTTTATAATGAGCTTGGGAAGTGTGCTTTTGTTACCGGACAAGCGACGAAGAGAAGAAGAAGAAGTAAACACTAGACTTAACTTTTTGTTGTAACAAAAAGAAGGTGTTCGGAATGACGTTCAATTTTTGGTTGTAACACATCCCAGTTTGAATACTTGTAAGGTACATTTCAGCTTGACCAAGCATTTACTACTCAGTATATAGATCTTGAACCTGCACCTTTAAGGTGACGTCATGTCAGACTTGATGATGTCATCGTGGTGTGAACAAATTTGGATACATGCAAAGTTTCAGCTTGATTACCAAAGTCGTTCTGTACTTATAGATCTTGTACGAACCGTATATTGACAAATTTGGTAAACATGACTCTGTTAGAAATTTGTACGATAAGTTGTTATCAAAAGTCAGTGAATGAGTCTATTTAGAAAAAAATTATTCCACAACTACTTTCACAAGAGTTACTTCCTTCCATAGTTTGAACCCAATAAAGTTACCCTTTTCCCGTGCAATTTGGACTTAATGTATAACATACTGAAGTACCTACTCATATCACGCATAGAACAGAAGCACCACAATGACCTAACTATGTCCCGAGTTGAAATTAATCCACTAATCCCAAAATGTCTGTAGCGCCCGCTAGAGTTGACTTTTGAATTGCGAGTTTAATTACTTAATTGGTTTTTGGACGGTTTTTGGACAGAGCTGTGTTGTGTGCCATTGCATATGCTTTTACACACAAATACCAAATAAACAGACATAATTATATAACAAGTGTTTGGGGTGAATTCATCTTTGTTCTGTTGTCCAATTTTATTATGTCGAATTCTCCTCTCCACAAATAACGCTACTGAAATGTTCTTGTGACGTTCCAAACGTTTTTGAATTTGTGGAACCCATCGTAAGAGGGCGCAAATTGTTTGTCATTCTCGGTGGCTAGACTAAGCCTGAACATTATTCATGTCCTCCCGATTAATGTTTGTTTACGTTGCCTTTGTTTTAGAAAATTGGACGTATATTATATTAATAACAACACGAGATATTTATATTGCGCATAATGCAGAAGCCTCTATGCGCTATTATAGGTTTAATTAAATCGATGAAAAAGATTGTTTTTGGGCCTAGCTTTTGAAATTTCAAAATAGTAAATTGTTTCTCTTATATACGTAAATACCATAGTTTACCAAGAAATAAGTGCACGTCTATTAATTAAACAACGTTACGGCGAGGTTTTTCATGTAAATAGTCATAAACTGAACTGATCGTATGCAAGACCTGTCCGATGATGTATTGATTGTAGAAATCCAATCCGTAGTTATTGGACTATAATACTAAAAGATATCACTAACAATTCAAAAATAAATGTTATCAAACTACGCCTGTTTGCTGCGCTTATACCGTCTGGTGCCGATTACTGAAGCAACAAGTCATGATTATGAAAAGGGCATAAGAACCTACTGTTTACACGATGTGCAATTTATGTTGAATTTATTTTGCTGTTCACATTGTATTTCTTTGAAGTATTCAACAGGATCTAAAAGTTAGATTCGCGTAAAAACCGTTGTTGATCAGAGTCAAATTTATGTTGACCTTTTATATTTCCGATTGCATTTTCTCAGTTATCAAAAGTTCTTCAAATCACCAAAACAGTTCAGCAAAATACACTCGTTCAGTTGATATTTACCACCAAGCCAACAAAAGGCTAACACGAAGGTTATGCAATGAGCTATTCATTGGACCACCGTCGAACATCGTAGATTTCCGAAGGATGGTTGCATTTATCGACGAGTGCAGTAACAAAATAATGACCATTAACTTTGTATAGCGCCACCATGGATAACGTATCACGACACAGCAATGCAGTCTTCGTGGACTTTGCACCTAAGATCAATGGCGCAGTGTGTGTACCGTTTACATGTACATGCAAGATTACGCGTGGTCAATGGAGCAGAATGACCAGCCCTGCGGGCTAATACTAACGTAATGTTCAACTTACATTTTCAGCGGGAAGTCAAAAACAACCGGGATAACTCTTTGTGTAGCATTTGTTGAGTTTTAAAAGACCTGTCCGATGATGTATTGATTGAAGCAATCCATTCAGTAATGATTAAGTTATGATTTTTTGAAATATTAAATTTTGATTTACTGTATTTCAACACCTGATGACGTAATCATGACGTCACAACAAATCGATGGAGGTTTCATCAAGGTTCTAACATGGTGTAAATTTGAGGTTGATCGGATAAACAGAAGTGAAGAATTTGGGCAGGAAATGTTTTTTGGTTAAGAATTGCAGAAAGGCAAACTTTGACCTTCCGGTACGACCGGAAGTAAAGGTCGGGTGATTTTGGCTATAACTTTTCAAATGTTGCCCGTGTCTTTATCTATCATATGCCTAAATATGAATACTGTAGCTTTAATATTCAGAGACATACAGGCATTCGCATGAGGTCCCTTTTTAAACTTAAATGGCTTGTAATTTGACACCCGATGACGTCATCATGACGTAACTGAAACGGTTTTATCTCCTAATGGTTATCTAACTACATGTAAAGTTTAAAGTTTATAATGAGCTTGGGAAGTGTGCTTTTGTTACCGGACAAGCGACGAAGAGAAGAAGAAGAAGTAAACACTAGACTTAACTTTTTGTTGTACAACAAAAAGAAGGTGTTCGGAATGACGTTCAATTAGGTCGTAACACATCCCAGTTTGAATTCATGCAAAGTTTCAGCTTGATTACCAAAGTTGTTTTGTACGAACTAGCAGTGGCTTAAATGTAATTGAAATTTTTGGTAAACATGACTCTGTTTAAATTTGTTATCAAAAGTTAGTGAATGAGTCTATTTTTAGAAAAAAAAAATTCCCAAACTACTTTCACAAGAGTTACTTCCTTTTATAGTTTGAACCCAATAAAGTTATCCTTTTCCTGTGCAATTTGGACTTCATGTATTACATACTGAAGTACCTATACTCATATCACGCATAGAACAGAAGCACCACAATGACCTAACTATGTCCCGAGTTGAAATTAATCCACTAATCCCAAAATGTATGTAGCGCCATCTAGAGTTGACTTTTGAATTGCGAGTTTAATTACTTAATTGGATTTTGGACGGCCATTGGATGGAAGTATAATGTTTCTTGATATGATCGGCTGGCTCCCTTTACTTGTTTTTATAATGATCACATAACAATTATGAAATAATCGTGTACGATTTTTTTCACAACAATGCTTACATGTTTAGAATGATAGAACATAAGAATCAAGTGTTTGACGGGCGTGAGGGCATCGATCTGCATGCTAGTTTCCATATGGTAGTCGCTTTGGAATCAAAACCCATTATTTTTGAATGATTATCCACTTGATTACAATCCTAAAGATGTTATTCAAAATAATAAATAAAGCCGCCACACTTCCTGTGTATACGAATGCAACAATTAAAAAGTCGTTATTTATCGACAAAATTGGACCTGAGTATTTCCCTTCTTTTCTCAGTCTCATTTGCACGGGAGAGAACAATATTAATCGGTCAAAAACTGAAGTATAACAAGGCACTTCTTGTTTCGACCGGAAGTAGAGGTAACGTAATGTCACACACACAATACAAAAATAAGACCTAAATTAATTTGGTATAATCCCGCAAAAAGCAACCTACGGTCTCATGTCCGTGATTTGATATGGAAGTTCAAACATTACAAAATTAATATTTAAAAACCTTGTAATTTGACATCCGATGAAGTCATGATGATATCACTGCAGCGGTGTCATCTACCTATGCATATCTAACTATGTGTGAAGATTAAAGTTTATGCGAGCTTAGGAAGTGTCTTTTTTTATTGGACAATCTTGAGGGAAAAGAAGACGACGAGATATGAATTCATGAAATGTTCAACTTTTGGTTAAAAAGCACACGATCAAAAGCCTAGCATTTGTTTGTTAATGAGGTTTGCATGGACGGCTGTTTTAGAGACTAACAAAGCGTATTGTCAAAAGCAGGTTGCGCGAACCTTGAACAGAGACTAGACCACAAGCATGTTTGATGGACTTTGAACCTTGCGGATGATTTGCTCAACGTATACACACACACTACGTGATAAAAAAAACAGTAAACTGGTTTAGTTCGCGTAGTGTGTGTGTAGTAGCCCGTGGTTTGACAGCGGGTCAATAAATACACGTAATAATTGGTCAATATTTCAAATATTTGTATAAAAAAAAGGAATGATGTCATCATGTTGTTTCTTTAGATTTACGTTGTCACTATCACTGTCTTTCAACATGCCAAGTTTCAACTCAGTCGAATTTGTGGTTTTGTAGATACACGGCTTCAAAAAGTAAACCTTTAAGGCGATACCACGTGACACATGATGACGTCATCAATATAAAACTTCACACATATGTTGTCTGCATGAAGGTCATTATATATACCAATTTTGAAACGATTATCATAAACTTCGCCACAGACATCTAGTAAAAGTGTATTTTTAACAGTTTTCAACCTGCCGCTAGAGGGCGCTATTGACTTTTATGACGTCACTTGTCTTATTTTGTTAAACCAGACTCTTGCTCGACTATAACACCGTTAAAAAAAACTTCAAAAAGTGTGCCACTTTTAAATTACGAGGCACTTCCTGTTTCTTCCTGTTTCGACCGGAAGTAGAGGTCATGTGAGGTCACGCACACGACAAAAAATAAAGACCTATATGACCTAAGTATGATCCCGCATAAAACAACCGACGGTCTCTTAAGTGTGATTTGTTACAGAATTTCAAAGATTAATTTTTTCTTCTTCTAAAAACCTTGTAATTTGACACCTGATGACGTCATCATGACGTAAATGAAACGGTTTCGTCTCCTAATGGTTATCTAACTATGGTAAAAATTTCAAGTTTATATGAGCTTGGGAAGTGTGCTTTTGTTAGCGGACAAGGGACGGCCAGAAGAAGAAGAAGTAAAAACTAGCCTTAACTTTTTGTTGTACAACAAAAAGAAGGTGTTCGGAATGACGTTCAATTAGGTCGTAACACATCCCAGTTTGAATTCATGCAAAGTTTCAGCTTGATTACCAAAGTTGTTTTGTACGAACTAGCAGTGGCTTAAATGTAATTGAAATTTTTGGTAAACATGACTCTGTTTAAATTTGTTATCAAAAGTTAGTGAATGAGTCTATTTTTAGAAAAAAAAAATTCCCAAACTACTTTCACAAGAGTTACTTCCTTTTATAGTTTGAACCCAATAAAGTTATCCTTTTCCTGTGCAATTTGGACTTCATGTATTACATACTGAAGTACCTATACTCATATCACGCATAGAACAGAAGCACCACAATGACCTAACTATGTCCCGAGTTGAAATTAATCCACTAATCCCAAAATGTATGTAGCGCCATCTAGAGTTGACTTTTGAATTGCGAGTTTAATTACTTAATTGGATTTTGGACGGCCATTGGATGGAAGTATAATGTTTCTTGATATGATCGGCTGGCTCCCTTTACTTGTTTTTATAATGATCACATAACAATTATGAAATAATCGTGTACGATTTTTTTCACAACAATGCTTACATGTTTAGAATGATAGAACATAAGAATCAAGTGTTTGACGGGCGTGAGGGCATCGATCTGCATGCTAGTTTCCATATGGTAGTCGCTTTGGAATCAAAACCCATTATTTTTGAATGATTATCCACTTGATTACAATCCTAAAGATGTTATTCAAAATAATAAATAAAGCCGCCACACTTCCTGTGTATACGAATGCAACAATTAAAAAGTCGTTATTTATCGACAAAATTGGACCTGAGTATTTCCCTTCTTTTCTCAGTCTCATTTGCACGGGAGAGAACAATATTAATCGGTCAAAAACTGAAGTATAACAAGGCACTTCTTGTTTCGACCGGAAGTAGAGGTAACGTAATGTCACACACACAATACAAAAATAAGACCTAAATTAATTTGGTATAATCCCGCAAAAAGCAACCTACGGTCTCATGTCCGTGATTTGATATGGAAGTTCAAACATTACAAAATTAATATTTAAAAACCTTGTAATTTGACATCCGATGAAGTCATGATGATATCACTGCAGCGGTGTCATCTACCTATGCATATCTAACTATGTGTGAAGATTAAAGTTTATGCGAGCTTAGGAAGTGTCTTTTTTTATTGGACAATCTTGAGGGAAAAGAAGACGACGAGATATGAATTCATGAAATGTTCAACTTTTGGTTAAAAAGCACACGATCAAAAGCCTAGCATTTGTTTGTTAATGAGGTTTGCATGGACGGCTGTTTTAGAGACTAACAAAGCGTATTGTCAAAAGCAGGTTGCGCGAACCTTGAACAGAGACTAGACCACAAGCATGTTTGATGGACTTTGAACCTTGCGGATGATTTGCTCAACGTATACACACACACTACGTGATAAAAAAAACAGTAAACTGGTTTAGTTCGCGTAGTGTGTGTGTAGTAGCCCGTGGTTTGACAGCGGGTCAATAAATACACGTAATAATTGGTCAATATTTCAAATATTTGTATAAAAAAAAGGAATGATGTCATCATGTTGTTTCTTTAGATTTACGTTGTCACTATCACTGTCTTTCAACATGCCAAGTTTCAACTCAGTCGAATTTGTGGTTTTGTAGATACACGGCTTCAAAAAGTAAACCTTTAAGGCGATACCACGTGACACATGATGACGTCATCAATATAAAACTTCACACATATGTTGTCTGCATGAAGGTCATTATATATACCAATTTTGAAACGATTATCATAAACTTCGCCACAGACATCTAGTAAAAGTGTATTTTTAACAGTTTTCAACCTGCCGCTAGAGGGCGCTCTTGACTTTTATGACGTCACTTGTCTTATTTTGTTAAACCAGACTCTTGCTCGACTATAACACCGTTAAAAAAAACTTCAAAAAGTGTGCCACTTTTAAATTACGAGGCACTTCCTGTTTCTTCCTGTTTCGACCGGAAGTAGAGGTCATGTGAGGTCACGCACACGACAAAAAATAAAGACCTATATGACCTAAGTATGATCCCGCATAAAACAACCGACGGTCTCTTAAGTGTGATTTGTTACAGAATTTCAAAGATTAATTTTTTTTCTTCTAAAAACCTTGTAATTTGACACCTGATGACGTCATCATGACGTAAATGAAACGGTTTCGTCTCCTAATGGTTATCTAACTATGGTAAAAATTTCAAGTTTATATGAGCTTGGGAAGTGTGCTTTTGTTAGCGGACAAGGGACGGCCAGAAGAAGAAGAAGTAAAAAAAAAAAAAAACGAACAATAACAAGAGGTGTTCGTCGCTACGCTCCGCTCCGAACACCTAAAAAAAAAAACCGAACAATAACAAGAGGTGTTCGTCGCTACGCTCCGCTCCGAACACCTAAAAAAAAAAAACGAACAATAACAAGAGGTGTTCGTCGCTACGCTCCGCTCCGAACACCTAAAAAAAAAAAAAAAACCGAACAATAACAAGAGGTGTTCGGAGCTACGCTCCGCTCCGAACACCTAAAAAGTAAGAAAAAAAACCGGAACAAAAACAAGAGGTGTTACGGGCTGTGTGCCCGAACACCTAAATAGGGAGACCGCTAATAATTATAGGGCTAGATGGCTCAGTTGCAAATCCTGCTCTCGTCAAGATTTCTTTGTGCAACCCGAAATTAATAGATAAATTAACGCACGTTACTGCTTGCAATGGGTACAAATAGCAGATCACCTTCTTTTGCAGCCAAGCTTAAGACAGATTTGTGCAATTCTTTTAACAGGGTATTAGCCCAAAGTAATATAATGTTTCGTTGTATAGAATGAAATAATAATATACATTTGAATGTAATGTCATGGGTGAATCATATGCACATTATGTTATGTTGGTTAATTTGATCTTAATTAATAAATATTGTATTACCTTTCATGACGATCTTTTGTCGCACTTTCTTGAATATGAGCCCATAAGCGACCATCATGATGGCCAGTGGAGCCACGAATTGAGCCAGGACAACCATCGTAGTATACACGGCGATCACAGTGTGAGGTATGTCAACGTTTGTTACACACTGCCAAAAGTCTATGGTAGGATCGTATGGCCAATGTTCTAAACGGAAAACGACAAGCTGTGGATGAAATAAAGATAAAACACAACATTTAATTCATAGTTCTAGATAATTAAAGGGCCGTCAAACAAAAGTCATGGCAACCTTGTTTGTTCAGTTTGTGAGTAAGGATGTAGTACAACAAATGGAACGTGAATTGAGTCTTAGCACACCCATGTACACCCAAGTACGTGACTGGAAACACTGTACATGCTACGGAGCGTACGGAGCGTACGGAGCCCCTAAGGGACGAGAAACGAGAAAAAAATAGTATGGTAACAAACTGAGGAAACATTTGATTCCCTCGAAATATTATTTCGTTCCATCGAATTCATTTTATTCGCCTGCAATAATGTTTCGAGGGAACGAAACAGTATTTGGAGTGAGAACGAACAATTTCGAGGGAACTACGTAAATTGTTTCCAGAGAACGAAGTATTATTTCAAGGGAACAACATACTATTTTGAGGAACAAGATACATTATTTCGTGGGTACGAAATAGTATAGGTGGTATGGAACCCTTGATATGCCAACAAATGTTTGGTGTGAGAAAACTATTATTTTCGTGTATCTATTCGGAATTTGGGGACATCGGGATTGCAAACGGTGCTTGAGTTCCAGCTAGTGTGTAAATCACCATTTTGCCAAAAGCAAGGCTGTTAGTGGTCTAGCTAGTAACCAGGGCCAACGTTCTCGGCAGCGTTACTGTGATATTTCTTGCCTCATTATCCATCCCGGGATTTCTCGATTGAAGCGCCTTAGATCTGAACATCTCAATTATTAGTGTTATTGATTTTAATTAATTTTAAAGGAAATGACTCCTTTCATTTAACATTATCTTTATGTCATATTCTGTTTAAAACGATGATTAATTTAAGCATTTTGCAAACCCCGTAAACGTGAAGGGGCGGTACTTTCGTTTCAGCGTTTCTGTTGTTCAGCATGTCAGATTAAGTTGACTTTCTATCCTGCCTGCTACAACTAACAAGTTCAGTGAGTGGTCATTTCAGTGATTTGGTCCTTGAGGAAAACAAACAGATCTGTTTTTCAATATTTGACATTGAGAAAAAGGGTTCTCACCAGCAAACTCAAAGGCGAATACACCTGGGACAAACGTATGTACGATTGTTCAAAAGATGGTTTGTTTAACAAAATTTCCCGCTGCGAACCTGTTTTTAACAGATTAATAAATGTGCAAGTATAACCAAACTCAACACAAAGGGAATATTTTGCCCTATGTACTGCTACAAGAATTGTCCTTTCAACCATCAAATTTGTTTGTTTCATTCAACCTTGAAATGCTTTTAATATCTTGAGTGTGTCTGCATCGCTCCACTATGCAATTAGAATATTATTACACAAATTGGTACCCTAGAACTTGCCTTTTTGAGATTACCTTCTGAATCTTCAAATGCACATTTCAAGGAAATCTTGTGTAGATGGAGTGGGAAATTTGAGAAATGATTTGCCTATTTTTATCCGCAACCCATCGCTGTACCGGAGCAGTGTGCCAATGCACATTTCCATTGCAGGCGACCGTATAATACAAAATGGAAACGTTTAATTTATAGACCATGTGACCTGTGACATCACATGTTAACAAAAGAGCCACAGAGCCTGGACTTCCTGCAGGCACAGTTTGTACACAGCTCAATAGAAGAAAACAATAAATCTTATGTTTTATGGAGATTGCACTGATTTTTCTCAACTTTTGATATGGAGAAAGGGGGGGACATCTCAAAAGCTGTACAGCTGTTGCTTTTGTAACTCTTGAATAGATGTGAAAATTATGACACAAAATGTAAATTTTCCCATATGGCCTGTGTAGTATCTTGCCTGTCAGGAAATGCATTAGAATGTAAAAGGTCACTACTCTGTAAACAAATGTAACATGGTCTATACACCACCTACGGTTCTTCTGAGAACTCATTAGAGATTTAATTACATAGCTTTACCTCTAAATCTTATCGATGGCGGCGGGGTGCATCTAATCTGGGCTTGATGGCAACGGCAACGGCAACGGCAGAGGCAGCGGCAGCGGCAGCGGCAGCGGCAGCGGCAACGGCAACGGCAACGGCAACGGCAACGGCAGAGGCAGCGGCAGCGGCAGCGGCAGCGACAGCGGCAGCGGCAGCGGCAGCGGCAGCGGCAACGGCAACGGCAACGGCGACGGCGACGGCAACGGCAACGGCAACGGCAACGGCAACGGCAACGGCAACGGCAACGGCAACGGCAACGGCAACGGCAACGGCAACGGCAACGGCAACGGTAGAGGCAACGGCAACGGCAACGGCAACGGCAACGGTAGAGGCAGCGGCAGCGGCAGCGGCAGCGGCAGCGGCAGCGGCAACGGCGACGGCAACGGCAACGGCATCGGCAGCGGCAGAGGCAGCGGCAGCGGCAGTGGCAACGGCAACGGCAACGGCAACGGCAACGGCAACGGCAACGGAAACGGCAACGGCAACGCAGCAGCAGCAATAGGCAAAAGAAAAAAACAAACAAACCCGCAAAAAACAAAAACCCAAATAATAAATTTAGTGTTTTATTGAGTTTTAGCTAACTGGGTTAGTGTGAGCAGCTTTTGATTTAGTGTTTGATTGAGAAGTAGGTAACTGGGTTAGTGTAAGCAGCGTTTGATTTAGTGTTTGATTGAGAAGTAGGTAACTTGGTTAGTGTGAGCAGTGTTTGATTTAGTGTTTGATTGAGAAGTAGACTGGGTTAGTGTGAGCAGCGTTTGATTTAGTGCTTGATTGAGATCTAGGTAACTGGGTTAGTGTGAGAAGTGTTTGATTGAGAAGTAGCTAACTGGGTTAGTCTTAGCAGTGTTTGAATGAGAAGTACGAACTGGGTTAGTGTGAGCAACGTTTTATTGAGAAGTAGGTGACTTGGATAGTGTGAGCAGCGTTTGATTTCGTGTTTGATTGTGAAGTAGGTAACTGGGTTAGTGTGAGCAGCGTTTGATTTAGTGTTTGATTGAGAAGTAGGTAACTGGGTTAGTGTGAGCAGTGTTTGATTTAGTGTTTGATTGTGAAGGTACTTTGGTTAGTGTGGGCAGCGTTTGATTTAGTGTTTGATTGAGAAGTAGGTAACTGGGTTAGTGTGAGCAGCGTTTGATTTAGTGCTTGATTGAGAAGTACGAACTCGGTTAGTGTGAGCAGTGTTTGATTGAATTAGGTAACTGGGTTAGTGTGAGCAGTGTTTGATTTAGTATTTGATTGAGAAGTAGGTAACTGGGTTAGTGTGAGCAGTGTTTAATTGAGTTAGGTAACTGGGTTAGTGTGAGCAGTGTTTGATTTAGTGCTTGATTGAGAAGTACGAACTGGGTTAATCTGAGCAGTGTTTGATTTAGTGCTTGATTGAGCGTACGAACTCGGTTAGTGTGAGCAGTGTTTGATTGAATTAGGTAACTGGGTTAGTGTGAGCAGTGTTTGATTTAGTGCTTGATTGAGAAGTACGAACTGGGTTAATGTGAGCAGTGTTTGATTTAGTGTTTGATTGAGAAGTAGGTAACTTGGTTAGTGTGAGCAGCGTTTGATTTAGTGTTTGATTAAGAAGTAGGTAACTTGGTTAGTGTGAGCAGTGTTTGATTGAGAAGTAGGTAACTTGGTTAGTGTGAGCAGTGTTTGATTTAGTGTTTGATTGAGAAGTAGACTGGGTTAGTGTGAGCAGCGTTTGATTTAGTGCTTGATTGAGATCTAGGTAACTGGGTTAGTGTGAGAAGTGTTTGATTGAGAAGTAGCTAACTGGGTTAGTCTTAGCAGTGTTTGAATGAGAAGTACGAACTGGGTTAGTGTGAGCAACATTTTATTGAGAAGTAGGTGACTTGGATAGTGTGAGCAGCGTTTGATTTTGTGTTTGATTGTGAAGTAGGTAACTTGGTTAGTGTGGGTAGCGTTTGATTTAATAGTGTTTGATTGAGAAGTAGGTAACTGGGTTAGTGTGAGCAGCGTTTGATTTAGTGTTTGATTGAGAAGTACAAACTAGGTTAATGTGAGCAGTGTTTGATTTAGTGCTTGATTGAGAAGTAGGCCTACGAACTGGGTTATTGTGAGCAGTGTTTGATTTGAATGAGAAGTGTGGTTTATTGTTTGATTGAGATCTAGGTAACTGGGTTAGTGTGAGCACTGTTTGATTGAGTTAGGTAACTGGGTTAGGGTGAGCAGCGTTTGATTTATTGTTTGATTGAGACAACTGGGTTAGTGTGAGCAGCGTTTGATTTATTGTTTGAGATCTAGGTAACTTGGTTAGTGTGAGCAGTGTCTGATTGAGAAGTAGGTAACTGGGTTAGTGTGAGCAGTGTTTGAATCAGTGTAACGGAGATGTATATGTAACCAGGTTATACTGCGAGAACGTTTGAGTCAGTATTGTATGTATTAGTAATCGATTTGAATTAACAGCGCGACCATAACTGGGTTTGTAGACCAATGTAGCCAACCTTGGCAAGGGGGACAACCTGAACCTCGCTGTGGAATCACATAGTCAACGAGGAACCGGCACTACGGTCAAGTAATAACTAGATGCCACGCACATCAGCTAGTCAACTGTCAAACTTATATGTTACCTTCAGGATACTATCCTGCCAAAGTGTCGATTACTGTACAAACGACACAGCTACATGACAAGTTGGCCAATAAGTTAAGTATATTATATACTACCGTATCCATCATGCATTTTGAGCATGACATTGTGGGGTTTTCATTTTGACGTTTTGAGACTGTTAACAAATAAAAAATTGCACTTTCATCGAAATCACTTAGATTTCTTTCGTTTTATTATTGACATTTCTGAAAGGTGCCCGTTGAGGCCACCGTCAGATCCGGGGATAAGTTGCATGCCATAATTAAAATAAAACAAAATAATAATAATTTCACCAATAATTATAATACCAAAAATGTCAATTTTTCACACAACAAGGCCTCTTGGATCCTGTTCAAATATTTTATATTACAAAACAAAAAATTCAGAAGGAAAATCACATCGATGTCAAGCTTAATAATGTTTAAAATGGTCTTCAATACATCGGTACAGTCTTATTACAGTACAGTGAGACGGAACGTTTCTAGGACTTGACTTGAGCAAAATAATTCTTCCAGAACTTTTGCTAAACATGTAAATCCTTCACCAAGATGTAATCTCTTGATAGTCTTAATAGAAGTAAACCGTCACGACGACAGATTGTTTTCTGAAGCACTCTCTTCAATCGTTCGTTCAAGCTTAGATTTATCATTCATATTGCAATAACAAAACACAAATTCATGATTGATCCCTGTTTGAATTTTTTTTTAGTTGGCGAAGCTGAGTTTGCAAAAATATCTACTTCGTAAACATGGAGATCCCAAAACAATCAATGGAGCAATGCTACCAATTGGAATTGGAATTTCCAAGATAGCAACTCGAATGAATTAACATGGTACATGGTACCTCTCTCTATGAATGCTACTCCGTCCGTTCGTTATTAATCACTGTTCTCTTGATTACAAACCACGGATGCGTATACTCTATAGCGATAAATCAACTTTAAAAAAATATTTAATAATAACTGACAAAACCGGATATTTTGGACAGAGGCCCATAAAAGGGAGGACTTCTTTACTCCTTCCTAGGTTTAAACAGGCAAAAGATTTTACATTTTTATCACACAGTTGTGAATCGTCTTAAGAGATTATCTGAAGTCTATCGTATGTTTTATAGTTCTGGTTGCGAATTGGTAGTTAGTGCATTTCGTTCAAGATTGGTTTGGATATTAGACAAAATACCACACAAAAACACCCAAGGTAGAAACGTTTGGTTACTTGCACATTATTTTGTAACTTTAAGTAGCAGTGTCATGAACTGCTAAATCTTGACGTCCATAATCTCCACTTTCCGGCATACTTGGGAGCCATCAGCCGCCGGTTGACTTTTCTATCCAAATTGACATCACGGGAATTGAAACCTCTTCAGCCAAACCAGGGAAGCAAATGTTGCCCTCAAACGATCTCCTAATTAAAGTGGAGTGGTTTACTCATTAGGTTGGGACGATCGCGTTGAGACTGAAACAACATTCAGTCATTATGGAATAGAAAATCACATAATCGCACTTGGTGATGAAACATTGAGCCATTTTGACCCTGGGCTAAATTCTCCAGCCCGGTCTGTTTTACTGCATTAATGACACTGGATTGAATAACACGTTTGTCAACTGCTTTTTATTGACACGCGTCAACGCCACCGCTCTACGGTCGTGTCGCGATATTGATACACGTGTGTTTTAAGTCTCCAAAGGGCGCCGGCCGACACTCGATTCTTATTACCCAAACCTTTTCTATTCTACATTAGGTTCATCTTCAGATTCAAACGAATCCTTAAGTATTCTGAAGACTGCCGCAAAAAACCAGATCATGTTTTAAAGTTGCATGGCCAGATTTCTTTGCCGAAAGAAATTTCTTTTGAGAATTTGTGTTCTCTGAACAGAACGAATTTTGACAGATGATGATTTCAAAACGAAAACTTCCGCATATGCCACGGAAGATGCACATTGAAAATTGTTTGTACATGGCTGATGGACGTGAGATAAAGTATAGATCCCGACAGTAATTCATTTTAAAGTTTTCAATAACTATCACTTATCAATGACGTTTTTTTCGTGTAATATTTTATATGAAAGCTTATTTTTTATATTTTGTTTTACCAATAAGAGATTAACATTTTTATTTTAAAATGATACCGTTTTGATCAAATTGTTTAAAACAGCATGCATTGTACACCATTATGTGTTCTAATGTGAACTAAACCAAATATTACTCTCTCCAGTACTCTCTACTATATCAGGTGCGGTTTAAACTTAAAGTGCTCAAGAGTCCATTTGGGACATAATTACAAAACCCTGCCGATTGACAACTGCCAAAGCTTATCTCAATATACTGGCCATATACTGAGGGATAAAACAACTGATAGCAACCACACAGTCTTCCAGAGGGTCTAGAGATTGTATTTCGGCATTACAGGGGCGGATCCACGAATATTTTCCAACAAAAGACTGAATGGGGGAGTTAAATTACCCCAAGACCAAGGCTTGTTTGTGTATAGTCAATGGGGAAATCCCTTGAGTCCAGTCGACCATTTTGAAGTTCCAAACAACGTAGCGTGTAAACGACCTTGCCCTGGCCACTCAAACTTTCAATTATGTTTCTCAAGCGTATTCTCTTAAAAGTCAAGAAAAATGGGACTACAACTAAATTCATGCGCAGAGTAATTACAAAAACCCCGCTTAATCAGCCAGTTGCTGACTGGTAGGGTTACACACTTATGGGTTAAGGAGCTACAGGAGGCGCAACATTCATATTTGTTTGCCATCTGCTCACAAATACGGACCAACTCAGAACTACGGACCAACTCACAACAACGGACCATGTCACAACTACGGACCAGCTCACAACTATACGGACCATCTCACAACTACGGACCAAGTTACAACTATACGGACCATCTCACAACTACGGACCAAGTTACAACTATACGGACCATCTCACAACTACGGACCAACTCACAACCATCTCACAACTTTGGACCAACTCACAACTATACGGACCATCTCACAACTACGGCCCAACTCACAACTACGGACCGCCTCACAAACTATACAGACCGACTCACGACGGAAGGAAACCTTAGACAAGAGTAGTAAGATACTTCAAACTATACGTACTATAGCTTTCCTAATTTTTGCCTAATGGTAATGTCAATACTGAGGAAAAATTATATATCCTTCAAACTTCTTCTTGCTTTATAGGTAGGTACACACAACATTATAACCAAAATATAAAGTTGATCTTCATTCACAACTTCCCCATTGGCATTCTGAAGACTAAGTAATAAACAGTGTCATTTGGCAACTCTCAAAGTAATTCGCGAAACTTCGAATGGAGATTTACAACAATTTGAACAATTGCTCCGAACGTAAATTTAAAAAAATCTTTTAGACGTAAATACTCCCATGAGGAGGTTTCATGTTTAAAATGGAAATTTTACTCCATCCTGTTAATTGTGAATACTTTGGTATTTCTTTGATATTCCCACAGCTCTTCATATACAATGAGCACATCCTTCTACAGAGACCGAAGCACAGGGCCTCTCAGGAGTTCAAGAATGGCAGAAATTTTCTATCAAGTTCTATGAAATGGTCGACGTACTTTTCAATGAGAAGAATGTCCTATCTATTGTCGTGACCGTGTGACTCAACGGGTTCAACCCCCTACTGTCCCCGCCGGTCGCCCGGCTGGCCACGTTCTCCGGACGGAGTGTTCTTCTATCATGCAAGAGCTGCCATCGATTTGGTACCAACTCAGGGAAACAAGAGACTATAGACTCAGTGGATATCCCGTTTGAAGTAATCGTCATGACTTATTAGGCTGTGGCGTCTACAATACTGGGGAACACTTTGCGTGGAAAACCCCATAAATGCGCGCACGTCAAACAGACTGCTCATGAAATGCACTCGATTAAGTGCATCAAGTATATTCAATATAACGGACTAACCCACTATGAAATGGTTCTATTGTATTTAGCGAAGGAACGGCTGAACGGTACAAAAATTTTCAATCGATTCGGTCCGTATACGTGAAACCAGAGAACAATAAAAAAATACTGGAAAATGTTTAAGTCCTTTAGTTTGGTGCTGGGAAAATCGGGAAATAATAATGATTTGATGTAACTAAAACTGTTATTCAGGTTGACCAAAAGAGAGGCTTGAACCTGTGATTTCCGCAATAACGCTCACGTTAATCCGGATGTCGCAGGTTCAAGTCCCGCTCTTGTCAAGTTTTCTTTATATAACACAAAATCATTTCAAATTTATCCAGTCAGTTTCCTTTGTGGTAATAACTTAAACATTTGTTTCGCAATGTTTCCGATTTGACTGCTTTAGGCATAGAAATTACTGAATCATTAAAACAATTTTCGGGATTTGATATCATACACCATGCCCGATATGTGGCAGAGAGAATCCACCGAAAGAAAGAAAGGTCCTGTACGCTAACATGATCTCTCCTCTTTTACAGAAAAAACCACTCCCTCTAAAATTGTCTAAAGAATTCTTGAGATCCCCAGAACACAGTGAATACACCATAGAGAGTGGGGAGGCGGGGGGGGGGGGGGGGGTTTTGTTGTTACACCATGGCACATATCGAGCACCACATGTCATATTGTGGCATTTTTTGCTGTGGATTTCATTCTTATTTACACTTACTTTACCTTCAAACATCTTACAATAGTTTGTAGTGCACTTATCGCCCTAAACCTTCTAATTTCCCCAGTGAGGGATATTGTGTTCATCTTGCCTAATATAAATACCATGGAAATGAAAAGCTTTCCGTCCTAAGACGAACCGTTCGCACAAAGCTTATGAGTAATTGTCTTTCTTATTTAATAGCGTTCAGAAGTCCTGAGTGCATTATACGACGGGCAGACGAGCACGAGTTTTACGGGTTTAATATACACGATCAAAACAAATCCCTAAAGCAAAAAGATGTTTGAAAGATTTAATTTTAAGAACTTTAACTTTTAGCAAACTTGGTAACAATACAGAACCGCCTGACATACTGCCACTGGCGAGAAAAGTGTCTTTCTTATTATGACTGGTTTTCTTATTTGATTTGCAAAATCGAAATGATTACTATTATATACCAGTCACATAAATCCTTTTAATTTGATTGTTGGAACACCCGTCAAGTGTCATCTTTTGTTATTCCATGAATACTGCTGCGACGCTCCAAAATGAAGCCCAGTATGGATAATTACTGGACGCCTCGCACGTCGGTCCTATAGCCTTTCGTCAAGGCCTTCGTGGCCTAGACAGCTGTGTAGCCGCGAAGCGACTAGAACCAGAGACCATATACGTAAGTGGTGAAGCCACGAGGGCCTTTTTAACCAACCTCTCGGGGTAGAAAAATTCCAAACCAATCCTAAGCGATGGGGCCAACATACATTAACCCATTATTCAGTGTTGGTTAACCTTTCAACAGCACTTTAGTTATTTGCATAAAAGTTATGAATAACATATGTTTGAATCCTTCTAAATAATTCAACGACACCCCCCCCCCCCCCCCACAAAATCAAATTGGAAAAAGCCCCGTGGCTTCGCCACTGGCACGCGCATGCGGTCTTCCCTCCCGAAGCTTCGAAGCTACACAGCTTTGTCTTTGCCACAGAGGCCTTGACGAAAGGCTGCGTCGTTCCCCAAAAATTTGTTCTCCGCCTGTTTTTTCCAAACGAGGCAAGGTCGTGTTTATTGTTGTTGTTTGTTTGGTGATGTTTAGACAGAAAAACAAACTAAAAAACAAACAAACAATCCAACAAACAAACAAACAAACACCCCAACAACCCAACAAACAAACAAACAAACAAACAAACCGCGTCACATTTTCATGCATTAAACATGCATTAACCCATGCATTAAAATACTGCGACAATGCGCTGATAACCAGACGGCACAAAATCATCGACACGCGAACACGTGGTAGTTTGTTTCTGATGAATTTTCCACAAGTTGGTTGTATGCTGTGTAAATTGAACAACAAGAGTTCCCCAAGCAATCTGTTCTTTCAAAAAACAATCTGTGTATACCTTTAATATCTCAGGTGATCTCCCGTATTTCAGTTCAAATATATAGAAGCTGTCTTCGATACTTGACTTTCCTTTGAAATCACCAAATTTCATTTATCATTGACAGCTAGCTAGGACCTTACATCATTTATACTGAACACGCAGGTATTTAACCGCACATTTAATCAAATTGTATCGGTTACAAAGTAGTTATTCTGGGGGGGGGGGGGGGGGGGTTCTTAACAAATATTATGAAAACATCTTTTTCATCAGTCGTCATTGGTCTCCTGTTAACGACCGAATCCGGAGCAGTCGAAACGTAGAAGAAAACAAACCGACTGGCTCTAGCTCTTTAGATCCACTGCTTCTACTCTGATAAGATTAAATGGTGTATACAAGAAAAACAGTTTCTCTTGCTTCAATAAATAATTCTGTGATTTTTTTTTTCAAAAGCTGATTGTGGTTGAATTTTGTTGTGTAATTTCCGTCATTTTTGTGTTGCATGGAGGTACGTTATTCTAAATAGTGTGAAAAACTACAAAGCTGCATTCTATCGCACGAACGAAACGACGACAACAACAATACGTTTGTTATGATCTTGTTCCCTGTTCGGTATTTTCCCAACGTCACTAACCTGAATTCCTCATCATCGTCGTGATTATCAATCACTTGTTCAACGCAAACCTTTTGAAGCAGCCGTCATTGGGGTTTCTTCCATTGTTTATCACATTGCTGGCTTTGCTGCTTTCCTTGTACTTGTCGGTAGGCTATTGTTCCTTCCCCTTTGACTTTCACAATTCCATTTCTGATCCCGAGGCTGTCTGGTTATATTAGGAACGTTTTATTGAATCAATGGCCGTTGGCATTCATTATTCAACAATTTATTATTGTGACAATAAAACTGAAAAACGTGCCTAAAATGAGGTTGACTTGAAAGAAAAACCAAAACACCCCAAAACCGTTATTTATTTAATGGATTGTCGTTGCAATATTATTAATAACGTAATAATTCTAGGATTATAAGTAACATAAATCTGCATAAGATGACAGTTGGTTGGTTCCATAAAAATATAAATGGAAAATTAAAATTGGTTTCGTGACGCTGAATTTTATTCACGTCTCTAGTCATAATTATTTCAAGACAAGAAAACAATACAAATCACTATTAATTGAAATCTGAATTTTACAGTACCTGAATCCAAAAACCTGAGTTGTAGTGACCACCTTTTTACAGTTATAAAAAAAACATAAAAATCTCCTAATAATTGTTTATAAAATCTTATTATTTGAAAAATCGTTTATTGTCAAAGAAACTCACACCTCTAACAGCACGTGATGAAAAATGTCAAGAGAAATGATTTTGTTCGGGCAAAAGAAACAATCGCGAAATTAAACGATCAATTACACCAGAGACTTGCTGTCCCATAATTACCAACACTAATGTGTACAGACGGAAAGACATAGCATTTCACTGTAAATCCGATTCTGATTAAAACAGCTGTTGTAGAAATTAATTACGGAAGCGAAAATTGTGAAATTCAGCACTGTTAAAAGTAGCACAATATCGATTTTTCATATAAATAGTTTTGAATATACACTATTTGAAATCAATTAGCAAAAGAACGATGAACTATTGACGAGATTCTCTGTGAAGATGGATCGCACTTTTCAGCCAGTCTGAAAAAAGATTCATAATTATTGCTGAGTCGGAGTGTGAACGAGTCATTGCATGGTACAGCAACATCCGAAGGCAACAAAACAACGTTATTGAAAGCAGTTCTTCTCTGATGGCCCATTGAGCTGTGAAATTAATTTAGTACAATATCAAAAAAGTGGGAACCCAAGACGGTTTATAACAAAAGGTGGCAGTATTTTTAAATTTAAAAGAGTGAAAGATTGGGTGGGGAATCCATGATTGGGTAAGGATGTCACTGACAAGTTTGAAAGAAAAAAACCCGAGGGGGAAGGAAGTCACAGGAATGTAAAAGTAAAATCCACGCATTTAATAATAACAACCATGTTGTTCCCGATGGCACTATACGTTACAGTAGAAATGACTTATTTTATATTGACGACATTATGGAGAAAGAACCACTTGAAAAAATAAAATACTCCACAAAATGATACTATTATTTTTTTCCAAAGGTTTTTTTTCCCAGTACGAATTATATTCCAAATGAATTGTCCTTGTTATTGTACCAAGTATTTCCCATTAACTCAATTTGGACTTAGTTTACAGTGGATTGAGACATGCAGGTACCAGCAGAAAATCCTGCATCGATAACCTAGCGGTTTAAAAACTAATACAATAATAACAATAATAACAATAATAACATATCAGTTTATGTATTGAGGTATGAACCTGTAGGCTTAGGATGGTTTGAATGATGTTTTTCTGAAATCATCCACAGAACAGACTGTCACACCTAACCATACACAGCAACAACTGGGTGTTCAAAATGACACCAGGGTGTTGTCACATCATTTATAGATACCCCAAAAAGAATCAAAGTTAACACCGTATGGTATTAAATAACACCAATTATGTTGGCAGAAATTAGGGTTATTTTAGTTTTATTTTAACACACTGTGACGTAAATTATTATTTTAGGTATCTATTCGACAACACACGGACGTCAATTTTAACGCCCGAGTTTGTGCAGTGTATATGCCTATTTCCAAATTTTTCTCCAGTCTTATGCACTTTGAAGGACATAAGCCACAAATATGTACAATGGCCCACTCATGGGCAAACTATTCAAGAGTCAAGATAAAGAGTGGTATGAACAGAAGACAGAGCACTGTTTGATGTTTCGTTGAAATTGATGCAGATTTTTAGTACAGCACTAGCAGGAATGCAATGTATGGGTAACGAATGTCCAAAGCGGATGTGCTAGGAGGATAATTGAAGAAGAACTTAACGAGGTAGGGTTGAGTTGGTAACGTGTGCCTCATTTGGATTCGGTTAATACCATTCCGAACTGAAGGCATTTAACACACCGCATGATATACCATCGCCAAGAACCAAACTCAATTACCTCCCATCATTATATTGACATAGTTGCCCACTGGTTTAACGAATTTTGTTAGTTTGTGTTTCAGTACAAATGCAGCTGCATTCATAGGCCTACATGAACAGAAACAGAGATTGTAACAAACTCTTTGTGGAATTACCCATTTATATTTCCAATCCCATCAACGTTTTGTGGACTCTTAACCATCAAGTGCTCAATAGTCCATTTGGTACATTATTACAAAACCCTGCCAGTTGACAACTGGCAATGCTTATCTCGTTATACTGGCCATATACTGAGGGATAAAATAACTAATAGCAACCCCACAGTCTTCCAGAGGGTCTAGAGATTTCATTTCATCATTCCAGGGGCGGATCCACGAATATTTGCGAAAGACTGAATGGGGGAGTTCACCAACCCCAACACCAAGGCTTGTTTGTGTATAGTCAATGGGGAAATCCCTTGAGTCCAGTCGACCATTTTGAAGTTCCAAACAACGTAGCGTGTAAACGACCTTGCCCTGGCCACTCAAACTTTCAATTATGTTTCTCAAGCGTATTCTCTTAAAAGTCAAGAATTTTTTTATTACAACTTAATTCATGCTCAGAGTAAGTAAAAAAAACCCCGCTTAATCAGCTAGTTGCTAACTGGTAGGGTAACGCACTTAAGGGTTAAAGATACTGGTTCAGATTTTTAGCAAATTTTGCTCCAAAAGTTTAGATTTAATTTATATATAGCTATTTTCATAAATTCGAGAAACTTATCGGCTTTCAAGGTACCGTATTTCACAAACATTCTCCATCGGTGTGGTATTATAGCCTAGAGTTATTGTCGGGATCCCTGACATTATCTCGCGTCCATCGACCACGTACAAATAATTTCACTTGTTACAGGCCTTTTCGTTCATTGTCAGTGGCATAATATGCAAACGTTGTTGTTTGTTTTTCATTTTGAAACAGCATCTGCCAAAATTCGTTCAGAAATCGGGCCATGCAACTTTAAATGGAAATTAAATGATTTAGCCTTAAAATGTATTTGAAGGGTATGATGTTGTTTAAGAATGTTGCATGTTATTGTTAGGGTTGTTTCTTGTTAAGGCGACACAAACCAGTAACAGTGATAAAACATAATATCATAAAAGCAACCTTTGAACTTAAAGGGTATTCAAATGAACCATTCTAAAAGATGGAAGTCAACCAGGCGTTTCAGCTGTTGTACTTATGACGATGATCGACCACTATGTATGCTTTATTTACATATTTGACTCTAGCATACAGAACGTTAGAATCCAGGTCTAGGTTAGAGTGAATACAATCGATCAATTATGGTTCATTCCTACTACTGGAAAACGAGCCGAATGGAAATGGGAAAGTAATTTTATTTTATTTTGTTACACATACTTTCTCCTAACTGGACATTCTTAACTTGTTTGTAGCGACGTGTTTTTTGTAACTCTACATAATGTGGTTCACGGTCAGGGCTCGGTATGGAAAATGTTGTGCTTAAAGGGACACACCGGTTACCTGTTTACGTAATTTAGTCATGTAGAATCAAAGACAATTATTTCTAGATGGTTTTTATATTTTTTTTATACAAAAATATCACGTAATTAACGATAAATGACCGAAAAAAACAAAAGCGGTCAAAGGTCACCGTATACGCTTTACCAGCCGTTGCAAGTGTCAAATTTACGAGATACATGCTATGCAATGTAGTTGCAAGTAGACTGGTGCTCTGTTTATGTAAGTGTTTTACTACGAAAAGGCATGAGGATCCAGTCCACGTTATCCATCTGAAAGTGTGTATAAACAACGGACACGGTAACCAGTCAACTCGCCCCCCATCAAACTCGCCAATTACAAAGTCCCCCAACTACAAAGTCGCCCCTATCATACAAACTCGTCCCGTCTCAAAGTCGCCCCTCACAAAGGAATGTAACAAATTGGTGTGATTGGACTTCAGGGGAACGAAAGCTATCTTGAGGAAAAGCTATCTTGAGGGAACGAAAGAGGAATTCTGGGGAACAAAATCTCATTGCGAGAGAACGAAAGCGTATTTTTAGGGAGCGAAAGCATATTTCGGGTGAATGAAAGTATATTTCGGGCAAAAAATTCAAAGTCGTATTTCGAGGAATCGAACGCTTTTTTTTAGGGAACGAAATCTCCTTTCGAGGGAAAGAAAGCGTTCTTTAGGGAAGGAAAGCATATTTCGAGCGAACGAAAGTATATTTCTGGGGAACAAAATCATATTTCGAGGAAACGAATGCGTATCTTAAGGGAACGAAAGCGTATTTCTGGGGAACTAAATTGTAGTTCGGGGGAAAGAAAGCGTGTTCAAGGGAACGAGAACTTATTTTCTAGAAATAATCTCATTTCGTTACCTAGATAAACACACTGCGTTCACAAATTGAAAAATAATTTTTTGTGAGACAAAATTATATTTCCATCGAATTAAATAATATTTTGAGGAAACAAAATGATTTTGTTGGAATTTTGTGTGTCGAGGGATGCAATAGAAATTTCGAGTGAGTTTTTTTTTCCCCACCTTTTAATTTTTAATTTCTTTTTCACTTGTCCCTTCAGGGGCTCCGTTTTTTTATTTTTATTTTGGGAGGCTCGTTTTGGGGGAATTGTTTGACTCAAATTTTGTTTAAACTAATTGTACCGTCAATATAAAAGTTGTATTCCTATGTATTGACATAAATCTTATTTAATTACCAAGAAATTCGGTACAAATCGGGTCAAGGAACGTACACAGAGCATTGAAAAGTTGCGATTTTGAAACAACGGATTCGATCAGCGAGGTGTACCGACTAGCAAACCCGCAATAACAACAACGTAGTTGGTGGTCTGAATCCTTACCCCTCCCACATTTTCATGAGCTTCCAGGTGTACAGTCTCTTGGCTATAGTGGGTTTCCGTCGTGCTAGCACTGCCGAGATACGCTGCTCGCAAGCGACACGACTGCCCCTGTGTTACGTGTACCTAAGTCCCCACTCTTTGCACTAAAGACACGCTTCCGTTGCTCGGACTCTCTGAAATAAAATCTTACGTTCGACTTTTTTGTATTATTTACAACTTGTATACATAATTTTAATACATATTTTTGTGTGTCAAATACTCATGAATTCTTGTTAAAAAACAGAGTTGAATTCGGTGAAGTTATTAATTTGTATACGGCTGGAAGTAAAACTAACTCCGAAGATCACGACGGTTATCCGAACCAAAAAAGTGGTTCGGATAACCCATGTGTGACCTTCGTTTTTTGAAAAATGCTCAAAAACGACCAAAAATTGATGGTTTCTTTTAGGAACCGTTCTTCTCCATTCCTGGAGGACCTTTGGAGTCATGTTTTAGTCTATTTTGTAGCCAAAATAGCCCAACGAAGCCGGTGTGTCCCTTTAAGCTTAGGGTCTAGCTTATAGCTTATTATGGTCAGAAGTAGCCAAACACTGTTGAAAGTAGTAGGGGTGGATGGGCAACAACACTTCCACGTGCCCCCCAAAAATAATGCCCCCCTCCAATCAATCGTTAAGAAATATTTTTAAATCGAAATAATAAAACATTAACAAGCATAAGTAACCATTCTTTCGCGGGTGGGAGGGAGGTTTATGGATATTAAGTGTTAGTTTAGGCCCTAAGGGTTTAATTACGGATGGATTTTGCAAGGTTTTCCAGTTATGTTATCATTGATCCATAAATTTTGCTTAGTTCCACCATACTGGTTCATCAGCTGGTTATGGTTCGACAACAATTATTCTACCTCTCATTATGACGTCACTTCAGAAACCACGTGAGATAGCACATTTAGGCCTTTAGGGTTTAACTTGTAATATGGATGGATTTTTCAAGGTTTTCCAATTATGTTGTCATTGATCCATAAACTTTGCTTAGTTCCACCATATTGGTTCATCAGCTTGACATGGTTGGACAGCAATCATTCAATCAGTTTATGCTATGTGCATTATAATAGGCAAACGCTTATGAGTCAAACAAGCGACTTGCATGCAAGCACACAGCATAAACCCCATAAAACCAACTATAGGCAAAGCCTTACAATTCCGAACAGATTTATTTGAAGCAGGTCTCAGTTATAGTTCTATTAACTCTGCCATGTCAGCGTCCATTATACTTTGCCCATAATTGGTGTTACTTTTGAAAGTCACGTATTAACCACCAGATTTATAAAATGAGTGTATAATTTTGTAGACCATCGTTCCCTTGATTCTCAGTGAAAAAGTAGTTAATACTTTGCTAGCTGTATTTACACCTCAGTGGATTCAAGAGTGCATCTAATATGCAATGATGATGTAGTTATGTCTGACTCACAGTGTCGCCCCACAGCGGGAAGTTTATGAAAAACAAGCAGACCAGGTGTACTTCAAGCCGAAGTTGTTTTATACCTATACTTACCAGGAGATCCAGATATTTGCGTTGTAACAAATTAAGTGTATACGAGCAGCCTCTACTTCAGCAGCTGCAACGGCAAGAGTTCCAATACATGTTATCTGCAGAGACTGCAGGATGGTTGAGTGCAAAAACTTTCGCTAAGTTTGTTAACAAACCTGTACCTAAATGTGTATAAAAATCTTACTAACTTAAGTTTTAAATAAAAAATAAAAACCGTCATGTGATAACTATACGCTCACTCCAGACTACAGAAAAGGTTTGTGTATTGTGAGTTCACATGTTCTCTCTATCGGTTCTCTCGTTATTAAACCAAGGCCCTATTCGTAACCACGGCCGCGGATTGAGCTGGCCGTGCGCATACATAGCAGGCTCTGGCGTTATTTAGAAAACGTGCGCTTTTATTACGAGGCTTCAATCAGGCAGACAAAGCCTACGCACAAGCCCAAACTCCAAACCGTCGTTCCGAAAATGGGCCCAAGTCAAAAATGCTCTCAACATCTCAATTTGTGTTTGAGTGACGTCATTATGGTGAGCTAGAATCCGAAAATTTTAACTCTCATGAATCATAGGCGCAGTATATGATTGTGATTCTACCGAATCATTATGACGAACGAAGGAGATTACATGCCCTCCCGTTCTCCATCTTCAGTACTAGGGACCTCCTTTTCGCAAGCGATTTTTATTTTTTGTTTACTTCTTTTAAAATTGATTGTACGCTGGCTGGCTGGCTGGTTCGCGCTATCTCACGTCATCTCTATTGAAGCTGTTGAATTAAACCAAACCTCACTTAGTTTAAGGATTTAACAGAGTGATAGTCTCACACGAAAACAAACTATATTTCTATCGAATATGTTGTCCACGTTTTCAATAAGACATATACCTTTTCTATGGGTTACTATGCACTTTCAAGATTGTTTCAGCGACAACATTTGAAAATTTAAACAAGAACTGTGTATTTCTGCATAGAGGCTGTCCCCTAGACCGTTCTTATGGATCGAGACTGAATATGCTTCGCTATACGGTAATTGAATCGGCAGCAGGCTACGGCTGGAGAGTGCAGCGGTATCGTTGTATTCTTGAACCATCGGGATTATTTGACTGATAAGGGATTTACACCAAACGAACACCACATTGTCTACAATTAATAACTTATACTACTGGCTTAAGCACTAATTGAAGAAATAACTCCGCTTAGAAATTATTAGATTACGCTAAAAGTAACTTAATATTTTCAAATAAGCTTATAATTATACGTGTATCTGTCTATCCGTAAACTAATTTTCCTGCCCTTAGAATGTTGGGGGGGGGGGGGGAATACGTTGAAATGATGTAAAAATGAAACTATAGGATTTGTTGATGTTCTTTTATATTAATTTAGCATGACGTCAATAGATGTCAACTGTAGATGGGTCTGTAAAAATAGAAATTAATCGTTATTTAAAAGGTCAAACGCCATTTTGAATGAATATTTTGGACATTAGGGATGACTAATAATTCCCCGTGCAAAATTGTGCCGATCCCTATGTTTTGGAGAGTTACGTCATTGTATGTTTTTTAATGTTAACAAATTTGAACAAAACTGAATTTGACCTAAAAGCTCCTCTTTCAACAAGAAACATGAATAATGAAGGCCTCCTGCCCCAAAGGGCGTTTCGCAACGGGTACAAGTTGGAGAGACCTGGGCCATTTTTGTGAAGATCTTAAGCAGAAAACTGTGCTTAGAGCACAGCATAAAAAGAATATCAAGTAAGCAACCACAAGGGAAACTGAATAGGTAGTTTTAAAAAATTTGGGGTTGAACAAAGGAACAATTTACTAGAGCGGGATTTGAACCAACGACCTCCGGATTAATGTGCCGGCGCTCTACTTGGCACATCTTGCCCTTTGTTGGCGGTCTCCCGTTTCTGCCGCTTCCGAGGCAGTTAACGGTTGTATGGCTTCTGGCTGGCACCCCAAAATATTGACAAAATAGGGAGACTGCCAACATAGGGCTAGATAGCTCATGGAGCGCCCGCACGTGATTCGGACGTCGTTGGTTCAAATCCAAATTTCCTTTGTTCAACCCTCAAAAACGAAACAAACACGAATCACATCAACGTTCTTCTAGGAGTTGTCTATGCTAAGCAAACTATTTCGTTTAGCAACTTTAAGGAAATGGAGCCCTAACTTTAATGTCATGAAGCAATAAATGTAAAAAATGAATACCCACCTGTGGAATACTGAAGAGAAAGGCAAACATGTACGAGGTTATAATCATCATCTTAATATGGAACGGTCGCTGACGGTGCCCCAATGGGCGAAGTACTGCCAGGCATCGGTCCAACCCAACGTCCACGGTGATGAACGACGAAGCGAATAAGCCAAAGTTGGAGAAGAACTTAGCGATTTTACAGAGAGCTTCACCACCGAGCCATGCGTCGGTGGAGTACCATATCATATGAACCAACATGTGGCAATACGTCACGATGAGGTCACTTACGGCCAGGTTCAGGATCAGCGTAGTTACTGTGGATTTCCGGCGGCCTCGGATCTTGCAGGTGACGGCAATGGCAATGCAGTTTCCCACGGTGGAAAATACTATCATTAGAGCCAAGACGCCCACCTTGAACGCCGTGAATGGTGTGAACTCAGGCAGAGGAATAGTAGTGTTTTCATCGCATGGGTTAGCAGACGATAGTAAGTCACACAAGTAGAATTCACTTTCAGCTGATGTGTCCTTTACATCCATCTTGATTTCTCCAACAATCTACGACCACGTTTTTTAAAAGCTCAAAACAAGTACTCGCTTTTTAAGCACGATAAATGTAAAAGACCCTTTGCCAAAATCCTTACTTCTATCCCAACAGATATGATGTCATGTTTAAGACGTTCTGCTTTGAAACTGGCGACGTGACACACTTTGACAGCATCTGTGGAAATACAACGATATTGACCATGTTGATTATATATTTTAAAAAACAAAATGACAATTGGCATAAATAGAACTTATCGCGACTTATCGCTAAAGCATAAACCCAAAGCGTTTAACATTATGAATACTGATGAAATAAACACATTTAAAAAGAACTAAAAGCACGAGCACTATACAACAAGAAGCAATAATATGTCATTGTACATTTTTTTTTTTTTTTCATTAGTCATTTTATTTTAATTCATTTAGTCAATTATAAACCCTTTCCCGTTTATTTGTCTCTCTCTTTTAATTTTATATCAAATAATAAACCACTTAATACATTTCAACCACCTGTAAGTTCGGACTATTCTTTTTACGGGCAGGTTCAGGCGTTTGGTCAATTAATGAGAAATTTTTGGGCGGGGCTAATTCGTGGGAGAGAAGCCACCCAACTAGAGTCCTGCCTCCCATGCATGCAAAATGTAAAAAATAAGCTCGGCTCGAATCAAGGAGAAGGTTGGGGAATGTTTGTATAAAACTCCATGAAGATAATGTGGGCGATGGGAAATTTCTGTACACAGGGAGCTAGTTCCACATTAAGATTGGTACACTGTGGAAAGAATGCTTGAGTGAATTACTAAATTACGTCTAAAATATTACATTCAAAAAGTGGGTGACTCTGAGTAAAACTCAATAGAGAGTGTTATAACTAGATTGGTTATGAACAAAGAAAGCCTCAGCATCTGTTTCCTGGATTTAAAGTGAGACAATTGAAGCAGAGTAGGCCGATCACATTCAGTGATTGTATTTTTATTCGGAACAGTCCCATGCTGTACATCGAAGTTATGTTTTTGAAAAATAATGTCCTGGTTTACCACTCAAAAAGCCATATTGTGCATACAATATGAATTGTCAAGAAAAGCAGTACCAGGTAAGAATGTGACGAAATATTCAGGCTATTTATTTGAACTGTTTTTCGTATCCATTTTAAAATAAGATAATGTAGATTTGTGTCGCTTCAAACTTCGAGAACCAAATTACGATTTGACCTTCCCATGAAAAGACGCTCTTAACTCGGATCCCTAACATGAGAACCAATAACTTACGATTTGATATTTTGAATACAATGATAGTTTATACTGAGAGTAAACTGTGAACAGGATGACAATTTTTAGTCGTGGTATTTAGACCTGTCTATATTTTGCATGGGTAAATACCCAGGTGACATTTCTAGAATTCCCGTAGAGACATTTACGGAAATCAAACCTTTATCTTATGTGTGTGTTGGAGAATTACAGCCTTTGCTTTCTAGTAAATTTGATTTCCTGAAAAAAATTAAACAAGCACAGCGTGATACCATTCAGTATAAATGTTCAAAGTCTAACCCCAGTGGTACAATTTGATTTGATTTACATAAAACACTTTCTCCCCTTTAAAACAATTCCCCGGGTCTGTTGGCATTGGCATTAGCTATAGACCTATACTATTTATTGTGTCTAAACAAATAATCATTTGACTTGTGAGTATTTTACATCAGTGGAATTGTACAAGCTATTAATTATGCTACGGTGTAGACAGGCTTGGGGCTATTATTATAGACCCGAATACATTAATTGAATACTATGATATGTAAAACAATTTGGTTTATATAATTCTTTGTGCTAAGGAACCAAGTTTCGCGCACTGTTTCAATATAACGGGTCCCATGTTTATTAGTGTGAATGAACCAAACTTCGCGCACTTAAATTTAACGGGTCCCATGTTTATGTGTGTGAATGAACCAAACTATTATGAACCGTGGTTTGAAGAGACTAGCAGTGTCTTTGTAGTTGCCTCATTGCTGCATCTCTGTTTGCAAATAACGCTTATAAACCATAAAACGTTCATGAGTTATATGCCAAATTCAATCTTACACACTTTAACTAATCCTTAAACACTGGTTGGGGGGGAGGGGGGGCAGCGCGTTTAACCTTCACAGGAAACACAATAAGATAGTCTCAAGCGGATTTAATTTTGAAAAATTCGGTTGTGAGTTTTATTGAGGAAATAGCAGTGCGAGGAGCCGGTCTTCACTTCCTAGGCATCTTTCTTGATAGCGGAGGAATATTTCGTCAAAACCACATAAGCCCCCTTTGCCTCGTCTGCTGCAGTCTAAACTCAATGTAGAACCAGACCTGACGCTGTATAGGCTTGCTGGATTCTATGTGGACAGGGTTTTACTGGAAAACATATTGCAAATATCACCAGTCTTTATGGAGTTCGTGCGGAAGCTTCTGCCATTACCCTCTCTTCTTTGTACGCTTAATGACAGCAAGGAAGACATTGTTAGCAGCCTGAAAATCTCTATCCCTAAACGACGTTGATGTCTTTTTGTCACACGTAAATCGACCCCACAAGTGACAAGTCTTCGATCAATCAAAGTGCATAAACTTTCCGAGGTAAGTATGATAGTGTAAATTAAATGAAATATCATTCTTTTAACTTTCACTGCTGTTAGGAAAATAAAAATAATAAAAACAGCATGTATAAAGCACATTATGAATCACAGATTCCTAAATGCGCTAATCAATAGAAGCGATCAGCTAAAACATGAACAACATAATAAATAATGGCTCACATCACAATAAACACACATAACAAATACTTAATTAACATTAGAAAACCGACCAGCTGCGCGACCATTAAAATGAAAATCAAAAGCACAGGAACAGGTGCTCCCAAACTAAACATACTGGCGAAAATAACCGCAATGAAGTGACCATGTGCACCAAAGCATGTGATACCTGGTAATGACATCATTTACACTACATGTACACTTACAGAAATGTAATTGCAAAATGATATCTAGAATTGCGAAGTATATTCCGCTAATAAATGGTCTCGTTTTCTCGTCCATGGCCATTATAGCGACTGACCGTGCGTGCCGTGCAAGACAGACTTGATGGATAGTTTTTTAAAGAGAGACTACATGAGCTTTGACTCTTAACCCAAATACAGCTACTCAAAAAAAAAAATTTTTTATATATATAAAAGTCCGACTGGTTAAAGTCTGTTGGATAAAGAATTAATAAATAATCTCAGAACGTCTTATAACTGTCTCCATTCGGCAGTCAAGTTATATATATATAATTTACCACGGTATTAAATTATAAGAATGGTCGATCAGTCTGGTGCAGTCACAGTCAACTGAAAAAAACTACACTACTCATCGGTCAGATTTGAACCAGTTCCGAGTCCTACAGTGGGGCCGGCAGAACCATTTTCTGATCAGTATGACTCAATAGGTCAAATTCTTGACTTTGTCAGAAATACGAATACTGGACCATTTTTGTGGTCAACGTGACCCACAAAACGGATCATACTGACCCTCCCTCTGACGCCTAGACGATGTCAGTTCCAATTCAGACCTTTTTAATGTGGGGCACCGTAGTGGGCCACAGGGATCCCCCTTCGTAACCAAGTATTGTGCAATTACAGTTCGGTTGCGAGATGGACGCTTCGAATTCAGCGTTATTTCATGGGTCCCGTGTTACAGTGATTCTTTTTAGTACAAAAAGAGGGTTGTTCCCAGAGGATCTGGTTCACGGCAGGGTTAGGTACATTTCATTTTCAAGTTTCCTCTGACCTATGATATTAGATGATTCATTTGTTGCATTAGATCTCAAGTACGAACAGTCACTAAATAATGCATATTTTGACTTGCTTGGACTTAGAGTCCATAGACAATTACTGAAGAAAAACAATACCCGGTAATGGTTCATTGGTCATTACTGGGTGTTGATGAGGTGTGGATTGGCCTCCAAACAATGCCAAATCGCTTGAGACGAGGACTTTACCGAGTGCAACGTCATGTTTGTCGTTGATACAAGTCTTGACACTATTCAAACCAGATGAAAATTGATTCATTTTGAGTGGGGGGAAACTTGAATTTAAAAAAACCAAAACAAGACCCATGCTGTTTTCTTCTGAACAAAACAAGACCAATGCTGTTTCTTCTGAACAATTCTCAATGTAATGTAAGAATAAGAGTCTTCTTTTCAGTTCAGCGGCTCTAAAGAAAGACCACTTTGGATATAGAAGCACATAATTCAGACTAGGCCCATAACACGGCGCAAACATCTACGTCAACAAGACCTACGGACTTGATTTAATCAAGACAGATTCCTGCCTTCAAAATGAGCAAATATTCATGTAGAGGACTCTGAAAGTGGGTGCATTACGATAGATTATAGGTATTGTTTGTAAGGGTTTTCTAATCCCTGCCGGAGTTCTTAAGTGGCCCACTTTTACTTTCATTAGGTTTGTGCCCTCGTTTGAAGTACATTCACCACGCTGTAACATCCCTTGCGGGTGGTAGCTAGACCCCGCCATTAACACACCAAGCCGGCGGAATGAGTAAAAGGGACTGCGTCACCATTAGCTCCGTTTCTTGCGTGGCATTGACACCTCTCCCGAGCGATTTCAAGTCGACAGACATCCTTCGGAAGTCAGCAAATTTGTCTTGATGTACGGTGCATCGTTAGCTTTATCGATGGATCTTATTAAAATGAAATGCACGAGGAAAAGCATCAATAGAGATGACGATTTCCTCGAAAGAGATTTAAATAATTTGGAAACACATAACTCACAATATTACAAAATGATGCTTTGGAATATTTATTGTACAATATTTAAATGTTTTCTCCTAGATAACAAGTCTATCTTCGTCGCTCAGTTTTTTTTTTTTTTTTTTTTTTTTTGACGGGTGTTTATTTCAGATGTTTACGGAGCAATCCTGATGGAGCAAACCTGAAGGTAATCCAAAGGATTTTAATTAAGTAAACCACATTTCATTCTGACTTTTAATTAAGTGTTTTGGTTCGTTTTTGTCCATCGCATCAACACGTGAGACGAACAACACGTCCAAACGTGTTGTAGAGTTTTTAAATTTATTGTTTCACACAAAAAGTGGATAACAAAAGTAAAACAAACTAATAACAACGTTATTCAAAGAAAGATTAAATCAAACTAGACGCTTTAAGAATGTAAAGGCGAAGTTAAATCTCTCAGGCCCGGGGGGGGGGGGGGGGGGGGGAGGGGGGTTGTTACGTGCCCGAAATGTTTGCGTAAAACTTTAAAACGGCGAAGCCGATGATTACCTGATGATGTGATCGTTCCTAAACTAGGGTGTCATGACCACCTGGTACTTTTACCGTAATACAAATGTTTTACGTTGTTACTGTAGACTCTGTTTGAAATGCTGTTATTTGTAAATTCCTTTTTATTTAGTGTATATAAAAGGTGATTCTGAACTTAGTACTTGAAACTGTATTATGTTGGTAATTCAAAATGGCCGCAGAGATACACCGCTATAGTGGAAAACGTAAAGAAAACTAAATTTTAACTTTGGAAACAAATGTTGTGAACAACGCTAAAGTACAACAAAAGAATTTACAAACAATGAATTGACGGATGAGCCTGTGTACCACATTCAAACCATGGACTTTAAGGCAACTGGATGCTTTGATTGAATGAGGACGTCCTCACTTCACT
This sequence comes from Leptasterias polaris, assembly GCA_037783415.1. NCBI lineage: Eukaryota > Metazoa > Echinodermata > Asteroidea > Forcipulatida > Asteriidae > Leptasterias > Leptasterias polaris. The sequence continues at coordinate 439,459 of JAZGTN010000054.1, forward strand.
TCTGTGTTCAAAACATAGTGTGTTGGAGTGACAGGTATGTATACCCAATGTATACACATTCAAACCGGGGACCTATAAGAACAGCGGGCAATATTATATTCCAACAAAATAAATTTAAAATTTCTAAGTAAAGTGCTGCCATTCTTTAAGGCACGTTACATTTATTTGAAAGTTAATACAATCTACAATATGTTGGGTTAGGTGGAGATCCCCAATTGGAAAGTATGTACAAAACCAACCGGACTTGTTGCCACAAGTACAAATAAAAGAGGATATTATAAAAAAATAGGAGGCCGCAGGTGATGACAAATATTATCAAAAAGTACAATGCATCCTCATTTTACATCGCAATAGAGTGAGAGAGTAGAAAGACCTTCTGACTGATGGACACAAACACAACCCATTACGTTTGGGTGAGTCTTAAAAATAAACGGCCCGCAAATAAGAGACAATTAAACTGTTAGATTATTCCTGAATTGTAAAAGGTATACCATTATGATCATTACAAAATACTTCAAAATAATTGAATTTCATTGGGTTTTGGTTCTTTAGGTGATTCCATTGTTTAGGGAAATTAATGTTTTCAGAAAGTTACACTCTTACCCGCACATAAGAGACAAATAAACTTTCAAGTATTCCTGAATGGTATTTAAAAAATAACCATGATCGTAAAAAAAACCTTTAAAAAATTGAAAGGGGTTTTGGTTCGTTAAGTGATTCCGTTGTTTAGGGCAGTTTCTGAAAAGTTAGTAAAATGCACCTGCATATATATGCAGGATGGTGGCATTTGTTTTGTGCTTTGTTTTGAATTACAATAATTGATTAGAAAAACATGACAACGGTGTTAAATCTGACAGTGCATTAAGTTACAAAAGCAATCTGAAAGAGAAAAAACATTGATATAGACTATGTTCGATTAATTTCAATGTTTAAGTATACAATAAAGAGAGAGAAAATACAATCGAGTAAAAGAATCAATCTTTTCAATCTAAAACTTAACCAACATTTTCCCAGAACCACTTCCTCGGAGAATCATCTGACTGCAATCCCAAAGTCGAGTAAAATGCATTTAAAGACACCACTTATACCACCAAACTGCTACAATCGAAAAGATGTACCAACGTTTAAACGTTAAAATAAGATACGAGTATAAAAACAAAATACAAAAGTTTCAACAACTTAAACCCTTTTCTTACTAAAAAGCACTGCATTTGATGAGGTTTTTCACAGGTTATTTGTATACATCGGTGTGTCGTAGTGGAAACTAGAGGAGGAAACTTAATTCACCCTTCCAACAAACAATGACATTCCTTCCCTTGGCCTGTGAGTAGAGTTTCGTAGTGTAGCATGTGGAACCCTACATCACACAGAAACAGTCCTCAGTCATAACTCATTTCAAGCCAACAGAAATTGTGATTTCGGTAAATAAATTGGAGCTCAAACATACAAACCACTATATTGAAACGTGCAAGATTCTGCAAAACCTGACCCTAGCGACCATCTTCCCAAACAGATTGGGACTTATTTCGCGGCAGTCCGATTGCTCTGGAAGCGTGTGCGATTTCTCGGGGGAGCACAGTGTGCCAATTAAGGGATTGTAACATACATTAAACAGTGTTCTTTATTCACTTGTCAACTAGCACCCTTATATGGTCCTTGAGGCGCTTGTAAAAACTGTGGCAAGAGAGGGAATGCAGAGACCGATTCACACATATGCATAATATTCAATCTAGAACATGGAAACATTAACCTGGTTTTATATGTTGCGTATAGCGCAACGGACCTTTCATGTTTAGAGTATCAAGCACTTTGTAGAGAATTTTAAAGGGGAGACAAACTAGGTACAGCCACAGTTGTGATCAAACATTCTCAAATATATGCATCCATTTGAAGACATTTTGGTACTTCCCTTTGTCCCCGTTTCCTTAATATTTTTCCATAGACTTTGAACACAAATTTCCTTTTGGATCACCCCAGTCTTTAGAATTCCGATATGGAGACCTTTTGTTTCCCCTTTCATTTTGGTCTCCATAAGGTACCGAATATGGGTTTATTTGTAAATGTTGTGAACCGAGGACAACCCTTTGTCCCCCCCATTATTTGGATTTTCGTTGTTTTTTGTTTTGTTTGCAACGTCCCCATCTGTTTGTACATGAAAGCAAAGCGAGAACTCTCCCTGGTATGTCATTTTCCCCGGATCCCTTTTTGTCAAAGTCCTCGGTTTGAATGCGTAGACATGTTCGAAAACAAAGTGGATCGATGTATATAACAACATTGTAGCATCCCGGGCTTCTTATGTGTAGTAAATTCAGTAAGTAATGACAACGATTGAAGTGCTGATGTGAGAGCATAGTCTAGTTAGAGCAAGACACTATACTAATGGTACTGCCAGACTAAAGGCCCTAGGTCTGAAGAGGATGCCGAACCATTTGTGGTCTACGGGGAATTCCCCGAGAATTGCTTTTATTATTTTGGTGGGATTTATAAGACATAATATTACCGCACTGGTACAGGAAACAAACCAAGCCTACTCTTGGGTGTCATCCATTGCAATTCATTAGAGAGAGGTTGTGTGGGTAGTAGAGAGGGAAGCTAAGTGGAGGGGTAAATCCAACGCGGCTTAGCTATAGGCCTAAGTTTTGTCCAAATGATGATGATTTATTGTTTAATACTGAGAAGAATTATAAAACAAAACTGATATAAATACGCCAATTAAACATAATTTGTACCAACATTTTACCGCAAAGCGTAACAAGATTCGTTATAGACATAATACAGGCGTCATCATGAAAAGAAGTGAGTGCTGGATGTTCTTAACGTTAACATCAGAAGAAAAAAAACGTTCTGACACAAAACAGAAGAAACCCACGAACAGAATTTTAAAAAAACCCAAAACGCAGAAATTGTTAAATAATCATCTGTACGACTTCAACGTATTCAGCCAAAGGCTGTCCGAAAATTGAGCACGTCTGGAAGATATATCAGGTGTAAAGCAAGAAGTAATGAAACATCAATAATGCGCTGTAAGCTACAGTAGGCCCATGCAAAATCAGTCGGAGATCAAAGAGTTCCTACAATGGTGCTCTACATTACTTTGCTTAACAATCACGCTTGGTTAGAAGTGCGTTACAGCGTAACATAACTGTCTGCTTCTTTAGACAAAACATACATTGCGTAGTATACTGACTGAGAATGAACTTCTTACCCATTTTATCAAAACATTAAGTCATATTAATCGGGAAGAATTCAGAAAAGTAATGCATTTGCTGCACTTAAGTTTTTTTTCCTGAGAGTTTTTTATTTTATTTTATAGTTTTTAATATCGAAAGACCGTTCATGCGAGTAAGCTCTCAAGACTGAAAGAAAACAAATCACATGTAATTTGTTATAAGTTTACATTAATGTTGTTAATATAAAATAAAGCGCTTAGTTTATTTAGAAAATATTTACACTCTTTTTATTACTATTTTTTTAAATACCTATCACAAAAAGTGCTAGTGTTAGTCAGCAATGGTTTTATGGTACTTTCTGTGAAATTTAATCTGCATGCACAGCATTTATAACGAAATGAAACTGCAAAACATTTCGTTCATACAAAAAAAAACCGGTGCCATTTCATCCTTTCCTTATTAAACACGCAGGAAAACATCAAGAGAATTTGCGATGCATTTGAAGTGCATTGAAATCAAGGGATTTGTAACGGAAACAATGAACAACTCGTCTATTTCCCTCGTGTCTATTAGCTCTTACCTTTCCTTATTAGAAAATGTCACTTGATAACACGCAGTCCCAGTTTAATTGATATTCAATTACATTTTTATGTTGAATCAAAGACTGAAATTAAAGATCTGCTGTTAATTTTTTTGAAATAAGTATAGGCCCTTTTCAAAACAATGCAAAATTAACATCTATATAATAAACCAATGTAGGCCTAACCCCACGGCTCACTTCTGGCATTCAGTACCAATCACGGCTCACTTCTGGCATTCAGTACCAATCACGGCTCACTTCTGGCATTCAGTACCAATCACGGCTCACTTCTGGCATTCAGAACCAATCACGGCTCACTTCTGGCATTCAGTACCAATCACGGCTCACTTCTGGCATTCAGAACCAATCACGGCTCACTTCTGGCATTCAGATCGAACCAATCATCGAGAGAAATACTTCTCTCTGAAATACATGTATTGTCTGAGCTAAAAATAGCCTTTAAAACCCTGCGATGCCCCGCCCCTGTTAGATATACACGAATGCCATTGGTTACTGCAACGTGTATACCTCATCTCCAATGTTGATTTCATACTTTGTTCAAAGCTAATAACCTTTCTAGACGTTGTAATGATACTTTGGCAAAAACAAATTGAAAAAAATTATGTTTTTAACTGTAAAAAAAAAAAAAAATGGCGGACCTGATTCTATGTACTGGACATTTCCGAGTCCATGGGTCATACTGCCCAAAGGGTCATAGGCCATGTCAATCAGGCCTGTCTGAGGATAGAACTTGAGGGGTTTCACCTGTAAAAACCCCCAAAATGAACGAGTAATTAACTAAAATGTGTTTTCGGTCTACTGGCTGCAGACCGGTAGGCCATCGCAGGGTTAAATCACAATTAAGCTCGATACGAGTATGTACACAATCCCCGACACAACATATTAGCTTGATTTCATTGATTTAATTGATTTCACTGAATTTGATGTAATTTTCACAGGTTGGCGGGAACTGAAAACCAGAGGATGAGAATCAATTGACATTCAGAAAATCAATGAGTTTCCAATAAACGGTTGGTTTTGTAAGTTTTTATGTTTGGTTTGTATAGTGTGATATCGAGTGGAGACAAATTAAAGTATGGCTGGTTTAGGTATAGGCCCTAATACAAAATTAAAATTAGGGAATAACAGTGTGCCATGGGGAGCCGGTGTCCAATGCGTGGTAAATGACCGGGTTGGCTGCTGTTAATGGACCGAGCCAAAGTCGAGGTCCGTTAACAGCGGCCAGCCCACAACCAAAGTAATCACTACGCAGTGAAGACCGGCTCCCCACACTGTTATTCCCATTAGTAAATACTCTTTTAACAAGAGAACGCGGTAAAATCATCAGAGTTTGTGATTTTTCTTTCGCCGTATTTTTTATGAAATGTTCATTCATGCTCAATTAGCCATTCCTCCTGCTGTTCAATTTTTGCGTTGGACCTCATCTCTTACACAATAATTAACTACTTTATGCATTTGTTTATGGGCCATAGCTAGTTCACAGAGAACCGGCTCATATCACACGTTAATACACCCCCACGTGACCAGTCTTTGACCAATCAGAGTGCATAAACTCTTCGAGGTGCATATTATACCATCCGTAGCGATTTTGAGGGCATGATGCCATGGCAATTTTCGAAAGGTCTTTGCAAGTATTCGGAACTGGATCAAACATTCAAAGGTTGAAGCTGCATCAGAGTCGATCATTGTCTGATGCAGCACCGGCCATATTAAGCACAGGAGCATGCAGCAAACTTATAGTGTAGTAAGGATCAAGAGCTCAAATCCCGGCAGTCTCTATATAATAAGAAAGAGATAGAAGTACCGGCGCTCTACCTCTCAACTATCTAGCCCCGATTTTAGCGGTTTCCCTATTTCGTCAATGTCGGGGTGCCAGTCCGGAGACTTTCAACCTGTGATAGGGAGGGGAGACCGCCAACATTATGGTTATATAACTCAGTTGATAAAGTTCCGGCGCATTAATCCGGAGGTCGCAGGTTCAAGTCCCGCTCTAAATTTATCTTTGTACAGCCCCCCAAAATATAATAAAAATTTACCCATCAGTTTCTCTTGTGGTTTTATTTCTTTATATAAATAAGAGAGTCTACCAATAGACGCGAGCTACAATAAAGCTAAATCAGCGAATTGCAAGGTTTAGAGGCAGTTAAGCCCTCGATAGGTCCATAGCCAATAGAAATCTTTTCGAAAAGGCTCATCCTGCACTAAGATTGACATTTCTTTTATAGGCCGAATGCTGGTCTGTCAGAATCCGTATAGTGCTCGTACTTGATTTAAGACGGCGCGATATTAAACTTTAATTTCGGACGTTTCCACTTTGAGGACACCGTGTTAAACTGTGCTACCTGTCACGGTTCAGCTTCAACTGTAGACTAATCAATTCTCATTCCTGTACAATCTTATTCACCGGGCTCTGAATTGTTGATAACAATGCCCTAGACACACAAAATGTACGGTAGTTGACGGAAACAGTTGACAATCAAACTATCCTTGCTGATCCCTTTTTATCAAAAGGTAGGGTCATACATTGGCAATAACCCCGATAAAGTGTATTTTTTCAGAAAGCATACTTTTATAAAGATGGTATAGTAAGCATTACTTCGTTTGAAGTGCCTCTATTGAGTATAAATCATTAAAGGTATCTCGAAAATGTGAATCTCCAAAGATCGCCTGAAGGCAATTTCCGGGGATTTATTTCGGTGTCCGTTTGTGAATGCTGCGGACAGAGATGCAGTTGGTACCCGCTGTCACCTCACTAAACGCGGAAGGATTCAACGTTCTTGAAGAAAATACCGTGACAGTGTTTTGCTATTTTTCTCAACAAGTAGACACTGCATTCGTGGCCGAGCGGATAAGAGCACCGGACTCAAGCTCTGGTGTTTCAGATCAGCAGAGTGTGGGTTCGAGTCCCGGTCGTGACACTTGTATCCTTAAGCAAGACACTTAACCATTATTGCTTCGTCTTTCGGATGGGACGTTAAGCCGTTGGTCCCGTGTGTTGTGTAATGCACGTAAAAATAACCAGCGCACTTATCGAAAAGAGAAGGGTTCGCCCCGGTGTTCCTGGTTTGATTGGCTGCATATTGCGCCACAGCACCTTGTAAACCATTACATGGTGCTATGTAAAGGAATAGGTCTCATACTTCAAAAAAGTAGATACACATATACCTTGCAGGAAAATACTGACAGTTGAAGCGGAGCGTCACTGAGTGACGGATATGAGCCCTATATAAGAAGCCACTATTATTATTATCATTATTATTCAGCTGAAACTTTCACATGTGACTTTTATTATGTCTTTCTTGAACATTTGGCCAATTAATCAGCATTACACTCAGAAAATTATTTACACAAGTTGTGTTAAAAAAAACATGTTTTAGAGGCAGGGGGTGAACCTGCTAACAGTTAGGTAAACTTTTACCAGTTCGTTGCACGGTAAAAACTTACACAACAAAGACTTACAAACTTACTTCGTTTAGGAGTAAACATATTTACCTAAATTATAAGTAAACACTAGATATGTAAAATATTACACATTGATTGTGTAAACCTTACACTTTTATTACATGTAAAACTATTCCGCGTTACCCTTTTTATGGGTAAAAACTTTTATTTACCTTATAGCTGTGTAATTATTATTATTTTACTGTTTGTTTAGGTAAAATGTTTACTTGGATTGTGTGTATTCGTACAAAATTACATATTTCTACCGATAAATTGTACCCTTTTCCCGTCTAAACGTTTGAGTTTGTTCTAACACGACCCTTACTGCCTGTTCGTGCTCATCGAGCAAAAGTTACAAGAATGGGGATTTTGCTCCTTGGTGGACGTATTGAAAGGTGAGTTTCTCCAAAAAATTTACGATCTTCAGTCATATACAGAGACTGATGTGTGTCGTATTATTATTTGTTAGTTTTTACAACCATTTCGGCCTACATGTTTGCCATGAACTTGAAGATGTATGCAGCGCTATAAAGTGGGCATGTGTTGTAACGTGTTGCAACATGTTGTTTTGCTATAGCAGCGCTATAGCGCTGCAGACATCTTCAAGTTCATGGCAAACATGTAGGCCGAAATGGTTGTAAAAACTAACAAATAATAATACGACACACATCAGTATATATGACTGTAGATCGTAACAATTTTTGAGAAACTCACCTTTCAATACGTCCACCAAGGAGCAAAATCCCCATTCTTGTAACTTTTGCTCGACGAGCACGAACGACATGACTGCATGGACTGAAACGTTAGCAACTTGTCACGCAGACACGCGCGTGCGCACACGCGGGGAAAAACATAACTTGCATGTAAACACCGGATTCTTTTCACAGTTCCTTGTAAGACCTACCAATGCCATGTAAAGTTTCTCTTTACTTCGGTAAATCTTACATAACTTTGGTTAACTGCAATACTTACTCTCAAAACATGTATAGATTTTTTTACATTACAAATCAGTACATATTTTTGGCCGTGTTTTACTTAAAGGAATGGTCCACTCAAGATACTGAAAATTATTACACAATTACCTGAAGCAAAATAATTATAAGTACCTGTCCTGAAAATTGCACGTAAATCCGCTGTCGTTTTCATAAGTTATTTGCAAATTATCACTGACATTATCATTTTGAAAAGGGCGCTGCCATTGCAGTCTAAAAATAGCAGTCACGTGGTTAACTCTACCGGACGTGACGTCAGCTGTGCTTGTCGCGGCCATTGAAAGCCATTTTGTTTATTGTGTGTATTCCTCGCTTCGTTCTCGCCGTTTTCTTAGAAAATATGCCGTATTGTATAGCTCAGCACTGTAAAGTTTCTGATAAAAACTATGCCGAAAGACGTGCACACTTCCATATACTGCCAGCCAAGAGAAAGTCGGCGCTGCGACGGCAGTGGCTGGCAAAATGCAAGCGGCCCGAACCGAAAGACAAACAGGCAAGAGTGTGCAGTGAACATTTCCGTTCTGAGGACTACGCTAACTTCACATTTTGAAATCTTTGGTTTGATGATATCTGTGGTGTCTGTGATAAATCAATATTGTTTACTTCACTTCATTTCTACATATTGTCTCATGTATTTAAATTTTCAGTTTAATCATATGATGTAATAATATTGATTAATTATTTGCTTTCTACAATGTATTGTATTTGTTGAGACGGTATGAAATAAATGTTTCTGTCATCATCATCATTATATCAAGGCTCAATATTTGTTTCAATTGGCCTATTAGGAGGTGTTTTCTAATTATAAACACCCTGGACCCCATATGATGCGGGTTTTCCTGTGTTTTGCTTCAGCTCCCTGTCTGAATGCGCGTATTTTTTTTTGGGGGGGGGGGGGTGACACATATAACATCTGACAATAATCTGCCTATTTAGTATTTTAATCATTTCAAATTGAATTCACTTCACATTTCACTTTAGTACATAAACTTCTTTCAATTGAATTCCATAATCAATGTTTGGTTTTGATTAAATTCGAACTTGACATCCCAGCCATCAGCAAGTCATCAGATATTAAGATTTGTATTTTGAAATGTATAGGCCAAGGTTTCATATAAGAGAAATAATTCCCATTTAAGTCTCTCGAATACTGTAGAATCAGTCAGGAGCAGTCACCACTTTCTAGGTGGCAGCACCACTTCTATATTCCATTACAATGTGGGTGCCACCTAGAAAGAAGTGACGGCTCCTGACAGATTTTACAGTAATTGAGAATGTCTTGTTTGATTCTGAGTGTCACTTCACAGTACTGTTATACTAGTATTAGTCCGGATAAACTGTGTCGTTCTCATCTGCTTCCCTGAAGCCTGTGTACTCTCCGTTGGGGTCAGGAAATCTTTCCCTGATGAGCTGTACCGCACACGATGGGATGACCTTGCGGATGTGTTTCCCAAGTCTGTCATGAGCCCACCAAGTAAACTGTCGATATGCAGCCAATCTATAGGCGCTGAAAATAGAAAAAACAGAGAATACATATGGGTGTCAGGGCTATGCTTGTTATACATGTATAATGATGTTTGACCAGAACCCTGTTTAGATACCGGGTAATCAAGAGTAACTGTTTTCATGTCTGCAGCTTTGGGCACTTACAATTTTAAGTGTATTGATTAGCATCTCCTTGGGTGCTGTGAGCAGTGTCAGAGGGCTAATTAAACCAAGCAGTGGGCTAAAGCTGTGAACAGCAATACTGGCAGGCAGTTGTAAACATTGGAATATAATGATGTAATGACTTTTAATTAGAGGTGAGGTGCTCTAATGAATGACATGTTTTGTTTTGTATTTGTAAGCCCCTGTTGGGATGTACATGTATGTACATGTATGTATTACATTGTTGTGTAAATAACCATTATTAGAAACGTATTGATGTGACCCGAGATTGTGAGAATGAGATGAAAATATATTCCCATCATGGCATTTGGCCAATGTTATCTAAATTGACATTGTTCTTATTCTCTCTTGCATGGGTTGAATATGGTGGACTGGTCCTCAAATACATGTAACTGCACAATGATAGGAAAATTTCGAAGACCTGAAGAGCCCCCCCCCCCCCCCCGGCCCCCCACACACACACACACCACCACCACCACCACCACCACCACCACCTTCAATAGCACTAGCCCCTCCCGACCCCAACCAAACATTCCCCCAGCAAATGAGCCATGGATTTGAAATACAACGGACTAAGGCCTACCTCTCGCTTATTGGCTCCACAAGACTGGCCTTTTTGACGTCCTTTTGCTACCAGTGCCGTTCTCAAAATAGGCCTGCTCAGAACAACCATATCAAAATCACTGTGTAATGTGATGCAATTCAGATCGTCGGCATATAGCTTCCCTTCAAGAGCCTCTAGCTCATGACAACACAGGTTCATCACCGGAGTGCCCATTGATGCGCAATAATCACAGACGCACCATTCGCTGACATCCATATCAAGTCGGGCCTCAAAATCGATTCCATGGGTAAAAGGATTGTCCTCTTCTTCCCGTTCCGGTTCGGCCCTGGCGTCGTCGGCGGGTCCTCCAGCAGCAGCATTCTCCGTATCCTCTCCACCACCAGTCCTTCGCACAGGCTCAAAACGATACGGCTGTATTCCTCCACTGGACGGCTGAACATCGGCGATAATTTCTGCCCCTTCCGACGAAGAATCCGAAAAGTATGCATACACCTCCATCTCGATGTCAGGCCGGCACTGACCGGGTACAGACTCGTACTCTTTCTGAAGGCGCGCGGTGCATGTATATATGTTGTACAGCACAGCTGACGTAGCGGCCCAGATTATGGTCACGTGATTGGCGCGATCATAACAACAATGTCGGCTCCCATGGATTTTAACGGGGCGCGTCGATTAAATTGCAATAACATCGTAATTAGCGGCGCGATTGTTACGAAATTTTGTGTGTAGGTAGTTTATTCATTGTTTTAACAAATTACCACGGAAATATAGTATTACCTGTTGAGTGGACCATCCCTTTAAGTTAGGTAGTTTCTTACACAACTTTTTTTACATAACCTCTTTTTACCATTTGTTTTCTGAGTGTACGTGACAAAGACTCGATCATAAAACAAGAACAAACAAACAAAACACAAACAAAAAACCAGAGTTTGCCAGCTCCAGCTACGTTTCAAAATCACAAATTTTCAGTGCTGTCCAAAATCTTCTGATTCTACAAGGAATCGTAAAATTATCTTCCAGTACTAAAATGTTTCACCCCTACAAAGATGCCATATTTAGTGCGTGGCATGATGGAACATTATATCAATTTATCAAATCAAATTGATTAAGAACTTTATGGCTTCATGCTAATTTGACCGAGGCTTCCCCCAGAGTGATTTGTAGTTGAATTTACTCTCGTCAGGGAACATATAGGCCTATATCGAATGTTTCACTATAATCAACGTACCTAATGGAGCTCTGGAGAACATATTTTATGTAGGGCCGAAAAATTAATCACTGGACTTCTACTCAAGGTTTTGAAAAGATGCATTTCAGTCGTGTAATATATAACGTGTTTGGTACTGGCAGGTCATGTAGTTTGATTCGTTTAGGTATCTTTGATGTAGAAAAATATAATGATGTATACATAGAATGAAAGTTTTGTAAGCCAACTCAATGAAAGACGTAATAATTATTAATGTTAATGTTTAATAAGGACTTTAAGTTATCACGTTGATATCAACTACATGTTGATATCAACTACATGTTGATATCAACTACATGTTTGCGCGTAATTATCGTTACTTCCGTGAGCACCTGATGCAGAAAACAAATCTCAGTAAAAGGCCATTAAACTTGAATAGTGTCTATTGCAACACAAGAGCCCTAGGTATTGTTCCTTCAGAAGAAACTGAATGCGATACTACATTCGATATCCATATTCAATTATTTGATGTGTCATATTCCATGTTGATATCCTATATCTGTGTTATCATACAATGATATTACACTCCAGGCACTATGATGGTAAACCGTGCCTTTGGCAAACCCATTTATACATGCCCTTCCCGGATATAAGACGCCTTGTATACCCCGGGCACTATGATGGTAAACCGTGCCTTTGGCAAACCCATTTATACATGCCCTTCCCGGATATAAGACGCCTTGTATACCCCAGAAAAGGAGGGCGGTGTCATGTCGATCAAAACTTTTTCTCCTAATATATCTATTTTGTAATGTGCCATTTCCCACTCTAATCAGCCTCTAATCAACGTGTTCTTACACTTTCCAATTAAAAAAAGAGTACATTTCATGTCAGCTTTCGGAGAATAATGACAGGAGGTTTGGCTTCCATTGACTACAGACTCAATTATGTACAATGTCAAGACGATTTCAGTGGAATTATTTTCATTTCCACAAAGAGCGCTTTACGCTTACAGTAATATATTTATTTATGAAATGTAATTATTTGTTTATTCATTTAATTGTTTATTTATTTATTTATTTGTTTGTTTATAAATATCTTTCTGTGTGTATCTGTTTTCAGATGATGTTCTCTTGACGTATACATTTTTAAATTTTTTTTGAAATGCATGTATATATTTGTTTATAGGTTTTCTCGGTCAAATTCGGCAAATGAGCAGCCGATTTAATTTTTGTGCGTTCGAATTAAAGCTATTTTGCCTTTCCAGTTTTTACTGCGTTTCAAATTCAGAATTCGGGCATTCAATTTCGTTTTGAGGCATTCAAATTCCTTTAGCACTGTGTTCAATTTAGCATATTGTCATTCTTTTTCGTGACGCACAATCATCATTCAATTTAGCAAAGCTGGTTCGACTGGAAATTTTTACTGATTTTCTTTTTTCAATTTCGTAAAGAGGCAATCAATTTCGCTAAATGAGAATTCAAATTAAAAGAATTACGAATAAACAGATAAACTGTATAGGCAACTGTTTCGTATCTTCATTTTAATTCAGGCAAACATTATTATAGGTTTTCTCGGTCAATTTCGGCAAATGAGCAGCCAATTTAATTTTTGTGCGTTCGAATTAAAGCTATTTTGCCTTTCCAGTTTTTACTGCGTTTCAAATTCAGAATTCGGGCATTCAATTTCGTTTTGAGGCATTCAAATTCCTTTAGCACTGTGTTCAATTTAGCATATTGTCATTCTTTTTCGTGACGCACAATCATCATTCAATTTAGCAAAGCTGGTTCGACTGGAAATTTTTACTGATTTTCTTTTTTCAATTTCGTAAAGAGGCAATCAATTTCGCTAAATGAGAATTCAAATTAAAAGAATTACGAATAAACAGATAAACTGTATAGGCAACTGTTTCGTATCTTCATTTTAATTCAGGCAAACATTATTATAGGTTTTCTCGGTCAATTTCGGCAAATGAGCAGCCAATTTAACCACCACGCCATTCTATTTCGCGCGAAATCGAATGCTACTGAAAAGGATCATTCGATTTCGTTTTATGACTAGTCAAATGTACTGTTGCGTCATTCGATTTAACAAAATAATCATTCAATTTAACAATTCATCAAAGCAGCATTCAAATTCGCAGGAGCTTTTTGAGGCGTGTGTTTAGTCATTCAAATTCATTTTTGGGCAGTCATTTCTGTAATTTGTACAATCTAAAAAACGCTCTGTTAAACTTTCGTTTCCTTTCGAATGTTAAAGGCATAAACACGGTTCACTTATTGGCACTTGAGTTACTTTGCCGATGTACCTCGAAGACGAGCTTTCGCTACAGTTTTAGACGCATTTTTCTAGAAATGGCAGCTCGTGGTCGCTACGCACGAGTGTCCCAGGTAGATCGAGAAAGTTTGATTGAGGCCTTCGAGGGAAAAGAGCAAGACTACCTTGAGCTTGCGGTCAATTTGAAGTCAACAAGTCCATAGCAGTTTATGTTTCCAGTAGATTTTGCAGGGGGCCCGTTAGGTTTTTTCTTCTTCTTTGTTTTCTTCTTTATTCTTTTCTTGACTCCTTTTTTTTCTTTGGGGGGATCTTTATTGGTAAACTGACCAAGACCTAATTTTGTATTGTGTTTGAATGTTTAAAAAAAATGTTTTTCCTGCTTTCTCATAGTTTATGTTGTTTCTTCCTCAACCATCAATCTGTTGGCAAACTCAAGGTAGTCTTGGTTTCCCTCGAATGCCTCAATCAACGCTTCTCGATCTACCTTGGATACTCTAGCGTAGCGACCACGAGCATGCCATTTCTAGAAAAATGCGTGGAAAACTATAGCGAAAGCTCGTCTTCGAAGTACATCGGAAAAGTGCCAATAAGTGAACCGTATTTATGACCTTAACATTCGAAAGGAAACAAAAGTTTAACAGAGCGTTTTTTAGATTGCACAAATTACAGAAATGACTGCCCATAAATGAATTTGAATGACTAAACACACGCCTCAAAAAGCTCCTGTGAATTTGAATGCTGCTTTGATGAATCGTTAAATTGAATAATTATTTTGTTAAATCGAATGACGCAACAGTACATTTGACTAGTCATAAAACGAAATCGAATGACCCTTTTTAGTAGCATTCGATTTCGCGCGAAATAGAATGGCGTGGTGGTTAAATTGGCTGCTCATTTGCCGAAATTGACCGAGAAAACCTATATTAATTAGTTTATATAATTTAATTTTTTTTATAATTTTGTTATTTTTGTTTTCCCTTTCCTGCACATCAGAGGTTCGCCCACTGTTGATTTGGACAATACATAAATAAATAAATGTATTTGATTTAAGCAACTCCTTTATGTTTTTGATGAAATTATCATTGTCGGCTATTATGATTATAATGTAAACTATTTCAATGAAACTATTGAGGAAAGTGGATAATCTAATGTCGTTATCAGTATGCAGTACACTATCAGTAATTAAGGAGGTCTTTGTGAACAAAAATTACACTTTACAAAGAATACAGTCTGATTAAATGAGAGGAAATCATGAAAACAATAGTATTCCAATGAATACAAACCACATTTTGAAAGATGATAAATCAATTTGTACGAAAGTTATTTCACATAAACCCACCCCAAGGACATAAATGAACACAATAAATCAATGCATTTTGTGGAAATAATTTAAGTTTGAGAATAGATTCAAAAGTGTATTACAATTGAGTAGATAGAAATAACATTTATATTTTGTTCGTACATCTATCCATAGTAACCTTTTTATCAAAATTACAGAAATGATATCAATTCAGTATGACCGGAAAACCTACAGTATTTGTTTCAACGTACATGTGTATACGGACACTTGACGTTTGGGGATACAAAAGCCACACTTATTTGATTCCGTTTCAGTGCGGTTTTTTGGGGTTTTTTTTCATAAAAGTCGGTTGATGTTAATTATTGTGTTGTAGGCCCTATTGTTTATTTATGTATCTTTATCGCTAGAACCTACATACAGCACAGCATTTATAAGCAAAACGCCAAGGAGTCAAAGATAAAGTGACAATAATCACAAAAATACTTTAAACATGTGAAACAGAATTCAAGTATTGTAAAAGCAAAGCAAACATATCATACACCAAAAAGGGAAAACTATTACTTACATATTGCGCCAAATACGAACTCCGAACTGTCGTCGAACTTTCCTCTTTACATTTGTCTTGTATTTTTACACGTAGAATACTAGAAAGCTAGAGAGGTTACAATTAGTGGTATCCACCGGAGATTTATGTCCACGATCCGTCTGTTAACCTGTTAGGTACAAACGTTCAGCTACATTGGTCCACAATCCACAACTTTAAACAAATCGTTCGGAAAAAAAAAATGTTTCCACAAGATCGACTATAAGAGTTTGACAGTAGGTGGTCAAGAAGCTTTTTATTTGAGCCCAGTGTTGGAATTTGCGCAATCGATTCGCAACGAGGTACTCCAACACACTCGCTCTGCTGACACAAGAACAAGACACAATTTCACCACACATCAAACACATCCATGGACGTAAACGGGTACCACTAAAGCATCATCGCAACTGCCTTGTTTTATGAGCACATGTCGACAAGCCCGCCAACGGTGACGACAGCGTAGACAAGACCAATGAGCGGATTGACAAAGCCACAACTCGCTACCTACACGTTACGTGGAATGAAATGTGAATTACGCTCTACTAAATCAGTCACGAGCACGGGTGCGTATAAACGGTGATCAGCATTGACATTTGCGCAGATCGGTTGACGTCACGTATTGGACGTTCCTAATTGGACGCGGATGGAACACGTGTGTTAAAAGCTTCCCC
This sequence comes from Leptasterias polaris, assembly GCA_037783415.1. Taxonomy (NCBI): domain Eukaryota; kingdom Metazoa; phylum Echinodermata; class Asteroidea; order Forcipulatida; family Asteriidae; genus Leptasterias; species Leptasterias polaris. The sequence goes on from JAZGTN010000054.1 coordinate 455,913, forward strand.
GAGTTTATGTAGAAGTCTTCTCTGATTAGGGGAATAGACGTCAGTACATTGATGCATTGAGCAAACATACCCTTTCCTGGACTTTGCACCGTTTAAATCAATTTCAGGACTCAACAGGCCGACGACTGTCTTCAGCTTTCTGGATTTATTTCCAATCAAAATAAAACCTTCTTAATGTAGCGGAAATGTGTTGTACAAAGTTTTACTCAGAATGAATACATTGTTTCTAAAAACACAAAGGAGTTGATGGACCACATACTGGTAATTGTTTTGCAAAGTAATCCTTTACATGTAGGTGCAAATGTTCAATGTGCTCTCCATGAATTCAATCTTATTAGGAGAAAATAAACTGCGCCATTCTTTAGAGTTAGTGTACAATATCATTATTATAATTGATAACTTCATGACCATATACTTTGGGTTCTTTAAACAAAATAGTTTCAGTTTGTTAATAACTATCTGTAGAATTATAAAAGTGATTAATATCTCACCATATTGCGGATACGAGATCCTGTTTTGCAATTGTTGAATTTGCTCTGCAAAGCTGAAGGTGACCCGCGTTAGCCGTATAGAGCCACACCTCGTCATATCACCCTGCAAGTTCTTTACCGTTATCGAAGCCACCTGATGTTAGCACCATGAAAGGAAGCTTCTAAGTTACAAACTTCGTATTAAGAACTTCAATGAGTTGTTATGTTCATTCTGAAGGACAAAACTGTTGATGTCTTGCTCCGGCATTACACTGCTCAATCAGAGTCTCCATGTAGCTTGGTATCTTACATTAACAAAGTTCTTCTTCCCCATGTAAAAAACCAACAACTATTAATATTGTTGTCTGCAAACAGTAAGTGGATCATCTCATTTTACAGAGACCTAATGAAGGGATGCTTAATACAGTTTGTTGGTTATCATTTGCATGTTCATCTTTTGTAATAATCAAAGATTTTTTATCTAAACATTACTATTATTTGCCTAAACAATTCATGTTAATCTTTGTGTTAACATTCACAAACAAAGTAAATTCCAAGCACTTCAAAATATAGCACACAAACTAAAAGAAATTGTACAAGATGGTTATAGTTGGAACTGACATTTTATATCCACTGGTAGAACAGCCTGAGGAAAAGATGGTTGCTCTATTTCATTTCAAAATTTGTGTCAAACAATTACAGTCTGGACAAATTGCACAAATTAATAATTGCTTATTCAAGTGACAAATATTCGTAACATAATTTGAATTGTAACAATATAACTATCACTGTCTTGAAAAGCCACATTAATTGTTTTCTCGGGAACGTTATCCATGAACTTAAGCATAATTTTTGATTAAGAGTTAAATGTCGATACGATCTTTTATAACATGGTAGCGACTATTATGTGAATACATTGAACGTTAACACAAATGACCTCTTCTTGCTGTATACTGATGTGTACTGACGTTTACTGCAACTGTTTCCTCTTCAATAGTCTTAATTCCCTATCCATTACCTTTAATATCCTAGCCCATTCATCATCATCTCTTCTACCACTTGAATTTAGAAGCTTCGATGAATGTCTGCTGAAGAATGTTATAATGTTTGATGTTTTGTACGAAAGCCCAATCGTGCCACTGAAGTATATATTATCAGCGGGAACTAATCCGTTATAACGAATTAATAATCCGTTATAACGAATTAATAATTCGTTATAACGAAATAATAATCCGTTATAACGAATTAGTAATTCGTTTGAACGAATTAGTAATTCGTTTGAACGAATTAGTAATTCGTTTGAACGAATTAGTAATTCGTTTGAACGAATTAGTAATTCGTTTGAACGAATTAGTAATTCGTTATAACGAATTAGTAATTTGTTCAAACATTTGTTCAAACGAATTACTAATTCGTTCAAACGAATTACTAATTCGTTCAAACGAATTACTAATTCGTTCAAACGAATTACTATTTCGTTATAACGAATTATTAATTCGTTATAACGAATTAGTTCCCGCTGATAATATAAACTTCAATGGCACGATTGGGCTTTCGTAGTTTTGCGTAAATCTCTACCCACGTTGCCGGCCCCAACACATTTTTCTTGGAAATGCTGCCAACACAAACAGCCACCTCGCTATCAGGTTAATAGCGTGGTTTGCAAAGAAAATGGGAGTTAAGACTGTTCTAGATGTGTAAATCTGCCTGTATTAAAGTGCAGACAAGTGTGGAATTGAAGACGTGACTTCCACTACACTTGACGTTGACGTTGACTTTACTTCTTGAATGAATAAACCTGGTTGTTGTTGTGTTTTGGGGGTTTTGGGGTTTGTTTGTTTGTTTGTTTGCTGAGTTGTTTGTTTGTTTGTTTTTGTTTTTGTTTTTGTTTTTGTTTGTTTGTTTTTATTATTATTATTTTTGTTTTTGTCTTGCTTTGAAGCTATACAGCTTCATTTATTCAACAACAAAAACACAAAACAATTATACATCAATTCCACTTTATAAGGTCAACAAATATAGCTATTTTATCGAAATCTATGTGAAACACAAAAATTAAATAAAATAAAAAACCGATACGAGCATATACAAATTAGCGTGACATAATCACGTGATACGAAAAACTAAAGGAAATTATTCAAATTTCACAAAAATAACAAAAACTACATGAAATAGATTCAGAAATGAAAAACTATAGGTTTTCTCGGTCAATTTCGGCAAATGAGCAGCCAATTTAACCACCACGCCATTCTATTTCGCGCGAAATCGAATGCTACTAAAAAGGGTCATTCGATTTCGTTTTATGACTAGTCAAATGTACTGTTGCGTCATTCGATTTAACAAAATAATCATTCAATTTAACGATTCATCAAAGCAGCATTCAAATTCGCCGGAGCTTTTTGAGGCGTGTGTTTAGCATTCAAATTCATTTTTGGGCAGTCATTTCTGTAATTTGTGCAATCTAAAAAACGCTTTGTTAATAAGGCATATACGGTTCACTTATTTGCACTTGAGTCACTTTGTACTTTGTACTTTGCTACAGTTTTACACGCATATTTCAATAAGTTTGCAGCTTGTGGTACAACCATACCTAAACATATACGCCAAGATGTCTGGCACGCCAACAGATTGATGGTTGAGGAAGAAACAACATAAACAACAAAAAACCAGGAAAAACATAAAGAAACACCCCATTCAAACACAATACAAAATTAGGCCAGTTAACCAATAAAGATCCCCCCAAAAAGAATATAGGAGAAAACAAAGACGAAAAAACATCATGGGCCCAATGTAAAGTCTACTGGAACCATAAATAAAGAAAACAAGGTTTGCCTGAATTAAAGTGAAGATACGAAACAGTTGCCTACTACAGATTATCTGTTTATTCGTATTTCTTTAGTCGTACTTATTTGAATTCTCATTTAGCGAAATTGATTGCCTCTTTACGAAATTGAAAAAAATTAAACCAGTAAAATCTCCAGTCGAACCAGCTTTGCTAAATTGAATGATGATTGTGCGTCACGAAAAAGAATGACGATATGCTAAATTTAACACAGTGCAAAAGGAATTTGAATGCCTCAATACGAAATTGAATGCCCGAATTCTGAATTTGAAACGCAGTAACAACTGGAGAGGCAAAATAGCTTTAATTCGAACGCACGAAAATGAAATCGGCTGCTCATTTGCCGAAATTGACCGAGAAAACCTATAGTTCTACTAAAAAACTCCAATAATAATAAAAGACTATATCCTGCACATCTGCTAATAAAAGGGGGGACAAAGCTAAATATTTATATATTTTTTCTCTTGATTGGAGTTATACGACTCCGTTTATTTCACACTCCAAAAATCTCATCATTCACAAACCAAAAACCAAATCTTATTTACTAATTAAAGGAGCAAAGTAATTAATATAATATATACAAAATAGGTTGCCTAGAGTTATATACAACGGCTATATACAATTAGAGAGGAGTCATTAAATAAGTGTATTAATAGTATACACAAATAATACAGATTGAGTATTGGATCATAAAATCAATAGTTGAATTCCATTTGATTATCCTTATTAATATAGCACAGGGTATTATTTCTAGCATATACAGACACAAACTTATCACCGTCCATTCGTTCCCTTTCTAAAGTGAGAAAGTGCTTGAGAGTACATTTGAACTGTAAAATAATATCGATATCAGAGGGATTTTTGTAGCTTTGAAAAACTTGTTTGCACCTGATGTTCCAAATTTGCCGAAGCATCTTGACTATTAAAACACCTTGGACCGGTTTAAGGTCATATCCAAGAATTCTATTTTGATCACTTAGATGAAATTTTTTTTTACCAGTGAGTGTAATTTCTTATAAGGTATTCTACAAAGACCCATGCATTAAATGTGTGAATGCAGTATATGAACAAGTGTTGGTGAGATTCTGGTTCAGTTTTACACAAAGGACATTTCAAATCAAGAATCACGCCAATTTTGTGCAAAACATCTCTAGTAGGATGGATCATATGCTTTAATTTGAACCAGAAATTGTTATCTTCTGGATCGAGCAGGTTATTAATAAAACCGTTTTTCCAGATCAAAGGCCAGTCTAAGTCCCTAGCATATTAATGGAAAACTTGTTGCCAAATATTCTGAGTCCTGGGGATGCTGAATTTTGTTGAAATCATTCTGCGGTAGTTAGTTTTGGAGCTGGTCTTTTTAATTATGACTTGATTGTCGGCACTTTGATCTGGTAAAACAAGCCAATTACAAATGTGATTCGCAGGACCTTGTCTTTTCTCTTGAATTAGGCTGAAATCAATATGATCTTTGAGTCTACCTACAATTCTACCTGCATTAATTCTTTGGATGGAACATTTTCTAGCCACTGTTTTGAAGGATGAGGTTTCCTTGTCTGGTGACTTCTTTGATCTTATAGTCATGCCAACTGATTTCAGGACAGGACTGTGCAGTAACGTGTTATCTCTAGTAGCAACGGGGTTGTTAAAAATAGGGGTTTCTCTTGTCTCTAAAACACTAGAATAATTACACCTGAGACTTGAGAGTGCCGCCAGCATTCTTAAAGGCAGAAATAACTTCTCCATAAAAAGAAGTAGTTTGAGTCTGAATGTTAGCGTTGCCAAAAATGTACCAACCTAAGTTATTATCAGCACTAGCTTTGCTGATCCAATAATCAAAGAACATCTTCCAAACCTTGTCAGAGCTGAGGTAACGAGCTAACCAATTAACTTTCAAGCTGTTCAGCCTACACTGAATATCAATGAGGCCAGTACCACCCATTGTTTTCGGACCTGTAATGGTTTCTCTCTTAATTTTGTCGTTTTTACCATTCCAGAAAAATTTCCAAATTACGTCATTAATTTTCTTAACCCATTCAGCAGGACAAGCTGAGACGCTACCTAAGTAATTGATACTGGCGCCAACAAAGGTATTGACAATAACAGTTTTGCCCATGTAAGTAAGGTACGTTTGGACCATTTATCAAGGATACAATGAATTGTGTTTACTCTTGGTCCCCAGTTGTCCTCTGGTGTAACATGATTACCAACGATAATAAATATTTATTTATATACGTATTTATTTGTCTATTTATTAATTAATTTATTTAGTAATTGTTGTTTAGTTATTTTGTTTTCTTCTCTTGATTGGAGTTATACGACTCCGTTTATTTCACACTCCAAAAATATCACATCCTTCACAAACAAAACACCAAAGCTTATTTACTAATTAAAGGAACAAAGTAATTAATATAATTATTTAGTTATTTAGTTATTTAGTTATTTAGGTATTCAGTTATTATTTAGTTATTTGTTATTCAGTTATTTATTTATTTATTTATTATTTATTTATTTTTAAAACAAACAAACTAACCGCTTATATAATTAAATATTTTGCATATTTTTTCGAATCACTCAGGCCTAGGCCTGCCGGTATACGCCTTGTTAAGCTTCACTTAATTTTATGTTTTAATCTGGTAAAAACTTAGACAAACTGCAGTGACGTGTCACTTCTGATTTTTAAACATGGCTTAACAATTACATGCGAAAGCTGACTTTACCTTTATGTAGATGCCTGCTTAATCTTAACACAAAGATCTGTCACACGCATAAGTGATAAACTTATACACCATCACACTGTATAGCATAACACTGAGTTTCTTTATTAAAACATATGAGTTATTTTGTTAAAACCGTTGCTAGTTGCACAGTTTCTTTCCTTCTTTCTAAATTCTAAATTCTATAGCTAGTAAGTTCAGTATTTGATGATTATCTTGCAAGCAGAAAATGTTAATGCATTTTAGATTCACTCATTCAAGCATTGACTTTAAACACGTCTCGAAATTCAATTCCTACTACGCGACTTCAGACAAAACCTGTCTGTATAAGAGTTTGATACCGTAAAATACTCCATCGATATACCTAATCCTAATGGGAGTCTAATAATGCCTGGCTCGGTACGTGTATGTACATAAAAAACACTTGTTTTCAAACGGCGTGACTTTTGACGTGGTTCAATACCACTCCAGCAAACACAGAAACTCCTCTAAATCTAGGCCTTATATTCTCTGAGCTGTTTTCAATCCACGCTCTACTGGTGTTTAGCCACGAACAAACATTTTGGGGATGCTGTTTTAATTTTGCATGGGGAGGGAAAGAGAGCGGACAGCCACTCTCTGCACCTACTCGAGAGGGAAGGCGCCGCTCGATAGATCCAAGTGATGTTTCAATCGTATAAGAGCACAGTAGAGAACAAAAAAAACAACATCCCTTCTTTTTCGATTCGCAGCAATGATTAAAGATTCACTCGCCAATCCAGACTGAGTTCGCTGACCAGTGATGTGACTTGACGGTGTTGACACAGGGACAGGATGGGAGTTGTTCAGACCGGTGCACCAGGGAGAAAAGTCTCGCGTAACAATGTTTGTGTGCCGTGTACTTGCTCAGAAAAACCAGCCGTGTGTATCGTGGGGTAACAGTCCAAGCTGGTCATGTTGAGTGCGTGACTTTCTTACATTTCTCTCACTCAAAACCATGAAGAGGTGGATTCTTGTTCAGCATTGAGGATCTTAGTCATCATGCCGAGTATTGATACAGATTCAACCAAAAGTACTCAACTGTTTCTGCGAATCGTCCTCGAACATCTCGAGTATACCAAAACATTTCCTCTACCCATTCCCACTGTTTGTTCACATCATTCTGATAATATAGTGTCTACTCTCATGTGGCTCCCGAGTTTTTATTATAGTCGATTTGTGAAAAGAGGGACCGATTAAACAATTAGGAAATGGGTGGAGACACCAAAAACAATTACCAGTCAATTGTAATATCATAGGCCTACCCAGTTTGTTGTCAAAAATATTGCAAGTAATGATGGCATTCAATCCCGGATCCCCCATCCGTCTCAGTTTACAATTGCTTTTATCACAGCAAAGAAACACCATGCACTGGAGGCTTGGATCAACACAAATCTATGCACCTCTGTAAGGGCACCTTGGTTCCTTTTGGCACGTTGGCAGATTGCAAGATAAGTCTGTACATCTCCAACACGAAATCGTAGTCTATAACTCCTGAAATAGCTTCTCATGACACCTGAAAAAAGTTGAGGGCATTCTTCTCATGAACCTAGGGTTTAAATAAAAGGGGGTTCAGATTGCAGGGTTGCATGTTCTTCAGCACGTGCCGGCCCAGTACGTTCGTTTCTACTGGACGTCTGTCAAACGAGCTGTGGCACAAAACGTGTCTGCACATAGACAAACACAATGAACTAAATGTACTTAGCCAGTACATTGCTCGTACCCACGTCCAGCTTTTTTTTTTGTTGGGGGGGGGGGGGGGGGTTCTTGTGCCGAATAGACATTGATTACAACCATTGGGAAGCTTTCTGAATAAATTACTCGCCATTGACACATAGCATGGAATATAGACCATACTCATGGGATCACATGCTTATCAAATGTCCACAGACCTTGGACTTTTTGCAGGCACAATTTGTACATTAGAAGAAAACCTGTAGAGTTGGTATCAACATTTGTACGAAGAAATGTGCACTTGTTTATGGCTTTTTTTTCTTTCCAACACTTGAGTTTATACGTTGAAAATTAATCTGTGTATAGACCACACGCAGAGACCTTTGTCATTTGATTGGTGATAGAGAACGCGTCACGTGTCATCCACTATTTCGCAATGTATTACTGCTGGTTAATAATGGACAATTATTTGACGCTTTGCAGCGTCGTACCAGAATTAATCGTTCCCCGCCCGTTTGTCTAAATGAGGCAAGGTTTTGTCACAGCGGACAAGGTTGCGTCTACATGAAGTCGTCCAACACAGTGTGGGGATGGACGAGTTTCTGTATCTAGACAGTGTTTATTTTTGCATTTAAGAATGATGTTTAGTGTCCGAACATTTATTTCAATGCTGCCATAAATCACAAGATAAAACAAAATGTTACATATTAATCAAATAGACTGTACACTGTACATCAGTATTTTACCATTTGATATAACAGTGCACATTGAACAATGGCATCATCTAGGTCCTGCACGAAGCAACAGCTTTTGTACCCCAGACTATGGACAGACAGGCAAATGACAGACACACATGAAAAGACAGCACATAAACTGGGGTAAGACAGTAATCAAGGCCACTATTCTCCCTATTACATACATAATTACAAGTATTTTAACATTTAATGAATGAGTTTTTAGGTTTGTAAAAATAGAAAGAGTCGGTAATGATTTAAAAGAGTCATCCAGACTATTCCAATATAAAGTGCCACGTTTTAAACAAAATTAAAAAGACAAGATCTGTGTGAGACAATTATTGGATGCAATTTGTTAGCGCATTGTGGCAGAACAATCATTAAAAGGGAAAGTATACGTTTGGTAATCACTCTTAAAATTAATTACAATAAAAACTTATTTGGTCAGAAGTACAGCAGCTTTCAATAGTATAAAGCATTTTAAGAATCATTTCACTCCGAGGTAATTATGGTTATGAAAAAATATATAGTTTTTATTCTCCAAAATTTGAATCTGGAGAAACGCAGGTACGTTTTTCAGCTCGTGTATTCCAATTACGGATTATTCTTCGTGCGTGGACCTAACCGGTCCAGATTTTCGGCAATATCTCAAAAACGCTACCACCTTTTGGAATGAAATTTTCACAGGTTAGTTTTATTGTATATATATCTACATTTATATAGGATTAAAACAATCGAAAGGTTCCAAAGAACCAAAGGTTTACGTTCCCTTTAATCAAATCTGGAAGTTTTCATTTCGCTCGGCTTCACCTCGATTATACGCATCCAATGGTTGTAACCTGTTCTCCGTGTAAGAGGTAAGAGACTATCATGAATACCACACAGTTTCATAAATCCATCACAATCCTCCAATCCAACCCGAGGTAACTTCCGATGGTTTGGACCCTCATCACAATCATGTTAACTCGGTACGTATTTCAGTTTGCAAAACCCAATTAAGAAATCAGAGTAGTTTTTGTTTGTTTTCACAGATGACAGACGGAAAAATGCCTTGGGACAATGGGTTCTGATTTGTAGATAAAGGAATGTCAGATTTAATGATCTCTCTAAATAGTCATTTTGATTACGGTACCCCATATCGATTATCTTTAGGTACATACCTACTTGAACGAAAACGGCAACAAGCGATCTTTGCTAAAATTCAATTTAAGATGTTTTCAATCAATAAGGAAATTGAGCTCACATGAGATTAAACAAATATTTATTGTGTAAAAAACAATCATTTTGAATACCCTTCTCCGGTGCTTTTCAGAAAAGTTTGCGAAATACCTGATAAGGTACTCACTCATGTTATGTCATTTATGTGGGAGCTCCGTTTTGTATAGTATAGCCGCTTTGTTTCAGCATTGAGGTATAACAAAGCAACATCCCACACATGACGTCAAAGTATTGTCATTTTGACGCACGCCGTCAACGGCAGAAGTGCTTCTAGTTTTTTTATACCTTGGGGTTGGGGCCTACATTTTTGATGGATAGTTACGAACAGTTCAGAAGTTTACAAATATCAAAATTACATTTAAATGATAAACAAACACTTTATTAACAATTTTAAATAGCATTTCCCGTTATGTTTCGCTCAAGTAGCTGTTTTATACATTTAGCTGCAGTCACACACGCTAAGATTGCTTTAGTGAAGAAAAAAGCTTTCCAATTTACATCCATGATCATTTGTTTAAAGCTGTAGAAAACTGATTTTACATAAGCAATCCCATAAATATTAACTTCAGGAAACATGCTTCCAGTTCAATAATATTGTATTTTCTAATTCGGTAATGGCTTTGTTAGTAACTATATCTCTATGTTGAGTTGACCATCTACACTCCTTATTACTGCCTCATCACATCGAATCTGCTGTCTTTTCTTGATCATTCAGGTCTTTTTCTGACGACGTAAATCAATGAAATAAATCCTCTCTGGTTGAAAGCCTGGAGTGGCTGTCCGGGGAGATGTATGCAACCCACTTACAATTCTTGCCTCTTTCTAACAATAAATATTAATTGACTTGTTCTTTTCTTATATTGGATAATACTCAACAGAAACACGTTAATGAGTCAAAGTGTAACTATAGATCACACTTCCAAACTTGTACCCGGGAGACCTCAACGAGCTCCTGCGTGTATAGGCCTAATAAGCAATAAGCAATAAAACAACTAGCCCTTTTTTCTAATGTTGAGGTGGAGGTACACCTGTTCATAACGTGTATATAAATACCTCATAACAGAAGTGAAATCCCTTCAAAAAGAAATAACCTTAGAGTAATTTCGTCGATGAGATGATAGATGCCTGCCTTGAGAAGTCTTCTGTTATTCGATCGGTCAAAAGGCAATGAACTGATCAGAAGAAGATTTGAGGAGTTATTGAAAACTAACTATAGGTTTTCTCGGTCAATTTCGGCAAATGAGCAGCCAATTTAACCACGACGCTATTCTATTTCGCGCGAAATCGAATGCTACTGAAAAGGGTCATTCGATTTCGTTTTATGACTAGTCAAATGTTCTGTTGTGTCATTCGATTTAACAAAATAATCTTTCAATTTAACAATTCAACAAAGCAGCATTCAAATTCGCAGGAACTTTTTGAGGCGTGTGTTTAGTCATTCAAATTCATTTATGGGCAGTCATTTCGGGAATTTGTACAATCTAAAAAACGCTCTGTTAAACTTTTGTTTCCTTTCGAATGTTAAGGGCATAAATAGGGTTAACTTATTGGCACTAGTTTAACACGCATATTTCTAGAAATGGCAGCTCGTGGTCCCTACTCCCCATTCCTGAACAGCACGGAGATGGCACACTCTGCATTCAAGGCTGCAGTTAAACGCATCCTTGGGTTACCTGAGTGGCAACAACGTGTCGGAGACAGACAGGCTGGCCAACAAGCAGGAATGAACATGCAGCAGTGGAGGTGCAATCTCCTTCAACAAGCAGCCATTCAGAGCGTTGATGCCATCACCCAAGTGAAGTGCATGCAGTGGTACAACCATACCCAAACGTATATGCCAAGATGTCTGGTTGATGGTTGAGGAAGAAACAACATCAACAATGAAACAAAAAATAATAAAAATTAAACATAAAGAAACAACCCATTCAGACACAAAAACAAATTAGGTCTCGGTCAGTTAACCAAAGATCCCCCCCCCCAAAAAAAAAAAATATAAAATAAAATAAAGAAGAAAACAAAGAAGAAGAAAAAAACCTCAAGGGCCCCATGTAAAGTGTACTGGAAACATAGGCCTAACTAAAGAAAATAAGGTTTGCCTGAATTAAAGTGAATTAAAGTTTATCTGTTTATTTGTATTTCTTAAGTCGTACTTATTTGAATTCTCATTTAGCGAAATTGATTGGCTCTTTACGAAATTGAAAAAAATAAATCAGTAAAAAACTCCAGTCGAACCAGCTTTGCTAAATTGAATGATGATTTAGTGTCACGAAAAAGAATGACGATATGCTAAATTGAACACAGTGCTAAAGGAATTTGAATGCCTCAAAACTAAATTGAATGGCCGAATTCTGAATTTGAAACGCAGTAACAACTGCAGAGGCAAAATAGCTTTAATTCGAACGCTCGAAAATGAAATCGGCTGCTCATTTGCTGAATTTGACCGAGAAAACCTATATTACGTCCTTAGTATTTTTAAACAAAACATTTGTTTTACATATTTGGATTCGTCTTGCAAAAATTGCTGTAAAGAATAAATTGTGTTCTTCTCCTTTTAATCCTTTTTAGGCTGATAAATATATGGTATACTGGTGGGTGGGGTGCTTGTGTTCTGTTTATAAAGATGATGTAGAGTACAAGTAATGTTCACCAAACTGCTGATTCAAGATAAGGTCGGTGTGGTTGTGGAATCCGCAATTATGAATCGTGATGAAGCCTGGAGGATGAACAATCGAACAGAAAATACTCACGATTGTTTAATCATCGGTTATTAACCCACTTTCAACTACGTCATGATGGCAAATGAACTTTCTCTGGTGGAAACAAAAGTCATGCACTATGAAATTGGAATTATTCATCAGAATACACGTTTCCCTACCAAGTCAATTACACGTTTCCCTACCAAGTCAAATACACGTTTCCCTACCAAGTCAAATACACGTTTCCCTACCAAGTCAAATACACGTTTCCCTACCAAGTCAAATACACGTTTCCCTACCAAGTCAAATACACGTTTTCCTACCAAGTCAAATACACGTTTCCCTACCAAGTCAAATACACGTTTCCCTACCAAGTCAAATACACGTTTCCCTACCAAGTCAAATACACGTTTTCCTACCAAGTCAATTACACGTTTCCCTACCAAGTCAAATACACGTTTCCCTACCAAGTCAAATACACGTTTCCCTACCAAGTCAAATACACGTTTCCCTACCAAGTCAAATACACGTTTCCCTACCAAGTCAAATACACGTTTTCCTTTGATTTACAAAGAGAGAGAGAGAAAAAAAAAGACTAAACACAATAACAATGCAAAAACAAAATGAAAATATTAAAGCCCTACTGAGTTATAACTCAGTTAGGGCTACTAATTTGAATTCATGTTACAAAATCGAGAAAGGGAAACAGATGAAATTATTTCATAGCAATTGAATACAAAACAACATCAAATAATACTATCAGTATCAGCTCGCAGAATTGGAATGTGTATTGTAGGTAAAGGATAATTATAATTAAGTTGAAAAACAAAAAAACACCTTGAAGCGAACTGGAACAAATAAAAATGAGGCAACATGAAGGACGATGGGCTGATAAAGAGATACGGATGGGCAGATGTCTGATTCAGATTGAACTGCATTAAGGCATGCCCATCACAGAACAAAAACGAACAACAATCTTGATTGTAAGCCACTGGGCCATTGTCCTTTCAAGAGTGAAATCCATCTCCCAACGTCTTGACGGCCAAGTCCATTTTATTGATTAGACACCATCTCCTGAGAAGGACAAGTTTCGCCTGTCAGTTGGAATACACACTGTGGAAATCAACAAGTTTTACCAACTCGAGGAAAGGGCTAACTCTTATCGTCCAGAATCAACCCAGAAATCTGAATGTACTATGAACCAATGCAAAATCAAAACTGCTTATTTTTGAAGAGTGTGACTTCCGTTTAAATCATGTTTTGTATGTCAAATGAATAAGATTGCTGGCGTCGCATAGCCATACGGGAGACTTTCTTGGGCTGAAGAAGAGGGGAGACAGAAGGGGATGTCATCTTCCCTGCTTTGCGACGTTTAAGATAAGCACTATCTCCTGGAAAAAGATCTCCCCGTCTAATTAATTGCTGATGAGGGTAGATGTAAAGTAGACTCTTGGTTACACTGGAGAGATTTAACCTTTGCTAAGTAATAACCTCGCAGGGAATATACTCAAAATAGCAAAGGCGACAGTGGGCTGATTGCTTTTTCACTCCCACGATAACCTACAAAAAGAAGTAAAACACAAACACTTCGGTGGAAGTGTTGTATAAACAAAGTATAAGAAGTTTGTTCAGGTGGGTTTGAAAGGCTCTACCGTGTGTAAGTGGGACAGTTATATTAGACTACACAGACAAAAAGTATGGCATTATAACTTCCTAAAATCAATTCAGAAAAAGGAGACTCAAATTTGCTGAACACTGTAAGAGAAGTACAGACCAAGTGGTAGCAGATTTGGTGCTGTGGCAACCAACACATGGAAAGAGGAGCAGAGGAAGGCATGTCAAGACATACATCTACCAACTACGTAAAAGTCTCCAATCTGACCTTTGAGGACATAGGCAACTGCATGCTGGACGGGAACATTAAAGGGACACACCGGCTTCGTTGGGCTATTTTGGCTACAAAATATACTAAAACATGACTCCAAAGGTCTTCCAGGAATGGAGAAGAACGGTTCTTAAAAGAAACCATCAATTTTGGTCGTTTTTGAGCATTTTTCAAAAAACGAAGGTCACATGGGTTATCCGAACCACTTTTTTGGTTCGGATAACCCTCGTGATCTTCGGAGTTAGTTTTACTTCCAGCCGTATAAAAATTAATAACTTCACCGAATTCAACTCTGTTTTTTAACAAGAATTCATGAGTATTTGACACACAAAAATACGTATTCAAATTATGGATACAAGTTGTAAGTAATTCAAAAAGTCGAACGTAAGTAAGATTTTATTTCAGAGAGTCCGAGCAACGGAAGCGTGTCTTACAGTGCACAGCGTGGGGACCGATACACGTAACACAGGGGCAGTCGTGTCGCTTGCGAGCAGAGTATCTCGGCAGTGCTATACCTCGACGGAAGCTCATGAACATGTGGGAGGGGTAGGGAGCCAGACCACCAACTACGTTGTTGTTATTGCGGGTTTGCTAGTCGGTACACCTCGCTGATCGAATCCGTTGTTTCAAAATCGCAACTTTTCAATGCTCTGTGTACGTTCCTTGACCCGATTTGTACCGAGTTTCTTGTTAATTAAATAAGATTTATGTCAATACATAGGAATACCACTTTTATATTGACGGTACAATTAGTTTAAACAAAATTTGTGACAAACAATTCCCCCAAAACGAGCCCCTCCAAAAAAAAACAAAACGGAGCCCCTGAAGGGACAAGTGAAAAAGAAGATAAAAATTAAAAGGTGGAAACAAAAAAACTCACTCGAAATTTCTATTGCATCCCTCGACACACAAAATTCCAACAAAATCATTTTGTTTCCTCAAATTATTATTTAATTCGATGAAAATATAATTTTGTCTCACAAAATATAATTTTTCATTTTGTGAACGCAGTGTGTTTTTCTAGGTAACGAAATGAGATTATTTCTAGAAAATAGGTTCTCGTTCCCTTGAACACGCTTTTTTCCCCCGAAATACGCTTTCGTTCCCTGAAGATACGCATTCGTTTCCTTGAAATATGATTTTGTTCGCAAGAAATATACTTTCGTTCGCTCGAAATATGCTTTCCTTCCCTAAAGAACGCTTTCTTTCCCTCGAAAGGAGATTTCGTTCCCTAAAAAAAAGCTTTCGATTCCTCGAAATACGACTTTGAATTTTTTGCCCGAAATATACTTTCATTCACCCGAAATATGCTTTCGATCCCTAAAATATGCTTTCGTTCTCTCGCTATGAGATTTTGTTCCCCAGAATTCCTCTTTCGTTCCCTCAAGATAGCTTTTGTTCCCTCAAGATAGCTTTCGTTCCCCTGAAGTCCAATCACACCAATTTGTTACATTCTTTTGTGAGGGGCGACTTTGAGAGGGGACGAGTTTGTATGTGAGGGGGCGACTTTGCTAGGGGGTGACTTTGTAGTTGGGGACTCTGTAATTGTCGAGTTTGCTGGGGGCGAGTTGACTGGTTTCCGTGTCCGTTGTTTATACACACTTTCAGATGGATAACGTGGACTGGATCCTCATGCATTGTCGTAGTAAAACACTTACATAAACAGAGCACCAGTCTACTTGCAACATTGCACAGTATGTATCCCGTGAATTTGACACTTGTAACGGCTGGTAAAGCGTATACGGTGACCTTTGACCGCTTTTGTTTTTTTCGGTAATTTCTCGTTAATTACGTGATATTTTTGTAAAAAAAAAATATAAAAACCATCTTGAAATAATTGTCTTTGATTCAACATGACTAAATTACGTAACCGGTGTGTCCCTTATGGAAAGCCATAATTTCCGGTGATACAGCCGTTGCGATTGAATGAACTTCAAGATGCATTGGCACTTGATTCACACTGACTGAATCAATGATTATAATTGCTCCCCCAACTACCTTTCTCTACTGGTTTGAACGTTTTTCAATCCTAGCGTTTGCCTCTACCTGTGCTTGCCGTCTTGACACAGAAGATTTACCCGCCATACTACCTTAATGTCTCAATTAGGACCAATTTGTCTTTTTCTAAAGTACCAGTAGATATGATTATGATAAACTACTGCCATCAAAGTCAGTGTAATACAACCTGACCTTTGGTGGATATATCAAGATACATGGTCTATTATTGGTTTTTGGAAAAGTAAATTTATTTTCATTCTAGTAAAAACAAAACCAACATACTAATCTGTCATCAAATTTAGTGAAAAAGTGTTGTTTTCTGAGGGGTTGTGAGCCCATTTTCATCACGTGCCCATGTTTACCTGTGGCAATGAGAATAAACAATAGTTCCTTGACTTTGATATTACTCCAGATGGAAATATTTCTCTGGGGGCTTGTTATTAATGGTGTCATTACCAGACGATAACGTCGTGTGCCCAGAAGGAAAAGTGACTGGAGAAAGGGAGTTAGCAATTAATGTGCATTACTGTATTTCAGAACAACTGAGCGTGAAGGTTTGACAGTTTGTTAATGCCATTCCAAAATCATTATAGTGAGCTTTAATAGACTCTTCATGAGAATGGGAAAACATCTTTAGGGGGAAATTCTAGCAACAAAATGTAACAGTTTATAGGGATGTCATATTTTGGTCAGGAGAAATTTGTATTGCTTACGGCCTTCTGCTACTGGAAAAGGGTACTTATAATGTGCCTGGTAGAATAGTGCAGAGCCCAGTGCTCTCCTCCTGGGTACACGACGATAAGCTCGGGAAATATTAAATACAGGTATAAGATACAGAACAACATTCATTAATGAACACCATTAATATGTAAAGCACCTGTTTATAGACCGTGTAAACCTGTGACATCACATGTTCACAAAAGAGCCACAGAGGAATTGTACACAGCTCAGTGAATAAATCATTCACTCTTATATTTTAAGGAGATGACACTGCATCTTTTCTATGAAGAGAGTAGATCATTTCAAAACTTGTTCAGATATTACTTGTTAACATTTGAATTTGTGTTGATGTTATGACAATTTTTTTTTTAACTTCGCATAATGACCAGTGTATATAGTATCTCTTCTGCCAGAGCGGCCATTGAATGCGCAAGGTCATTCTGGAATACATGGTCTACTGAAATACTAATACAGTACAATTTTTACAAACCAACAATAACATTAAGTTATAATTATTGTATATGGGATATTTTGGTTTTACCATACACTGATGTGTGATAATCACTACATAAAAATACTCAGTGAGTTCCGAATCCCATACAGGCAAAAATCTCTGGCATCCTACTCCATTGGGATCTGAACCCAAAACCCCGCTCACTAAACGGGTGCCTTAAGAAGCCAATAATGGCTGAAGGTTATTGTCGAATACCAGTGTATTCACTTGGTGTATACCAACATTATGCACAAAATAACAAGCCTGATTATGGCTGAATTGGTCATCGAAGTTGCAGGAAAACAGTGACAGAAAAACCATTGCATGTGTGCTTTCTGGTACAAGAGACTGTAGCCTTTCTCGGATTCATATTGTGTGTGTGAAAAATTACCTCTTCAAACTATACTTCAAAGGTGTCGTTTCTAACAATGTTTTAACATATCAACAGCTCTCCAGTGCTCTTTGCCAGGGAAGTGTTTTTTCGGCAATCAATTTTGTGTACATCCTCTTACCAATTTGTACACACATTGTAATTTATCCTGTGGCTCCGCATTTACCTTGTGATTATGTGATTCCTTTGAAAACTACGCAACAATTTACACATATTAAATTTAATTGCCAGCTTTTAGATATTTTACGTTGCTAATTACCAAAATGGACGATCTCCGGATATAAATACCTTGAAGAAGGTAGCTTGTACTTTTGCCCACATTTCTGTTATATTAGTACGTTCGGAAGTTAATATTTTACGATGACCTTAAAATCAAAGATATCGTTTTATAATTAACGTTCATTAAGTCAGCGCAATTCTAAATCTGGCAAATAAAGTACAAGGCCACTCAAAACGGTTATGTGAAAGTTGAGAAAATGCAAAATAAGAACGAGAATTAACAATTAATGTTAATTATAGAAACAAAAAACATAATAACTAACGTAAATAATGAGTTAATCTAAAAGTGGTTTCTTTGAGGAAGTAACCAAACTTTAACGTTAACAAGAAAGAGCAAAATGAGAAAATACTTTTACACGGGAATATGTCATTTCTAGTGTAAATTATACAACTGACTGTAACTTCACGCCTTCTTGATCTAGGCCTTTATGCCTTTTCTGAATGTAATACAAATAGAGAAAGGGGGGAGCATTTCAACATCATCCATGAAAGGGACAACATAATATAAAGGACAAAAACAATCTACTTAATAGAATGTATCCGTCTTCATCTTAACACGAGGAGCAGATGAAATCTGGTCGGCTCTCTCTGATCTTATTCAGCGACCCTTTGCCGTTAAACCCTCTATGGCTACGCAAGAATTGTGCTGCAATTTAGAAAGATAAATCTCCGATTGTGAGACTGGCCTAATAGAGACAGCGGTTCGGGGAGCGGTAACTTGAGAAGGTAATCGCTGCACTGGCTGACAATTTAATAAAATAGCATTTATTAATAATGTCGTCCGTATGGCATGGTGTACCGATGATCAGGGCAAAGTATCATTATTTTTTACATTGGTTCCTCCAAAATGAAAAATATCTCTCTTTACTCCTATACTGCAAACAAGATACAGCGTTTAAGGCCTGACTTTTGCAACGCAAAGAGGACTTTTTTTTGTTCTCATCATTTACAATAATTTGTTGTCAACTTGAGAGGTAGTTAAAGGTAAAAAGATTCACACAGCTATGTTGAGGTTGAACTCTAACCTGAGAGTGACCACGTTCTATAAATAAATACTGACTTAATTGGATAAGAAATTAATTAAATCTCGCGATAGTTTACAGTATTTTGTAGTGCAGGCTCTCTATCTGAGGACGTTCGAAGGCACAAATTACCGTAAAAGAAATCATTACATAAACAAAGTTACATCAAATACAAAAACAAAAACAACAAACAGCCCAAACTATAGGTCATTACCTGAGGTTTAAACTCTTTTCATTTTTTCATTGTATCGGAGAATCACAATGCTGCAAACAAAAGTGAACTGAAAACTTGGTGGTTTTGATTCGCTCACTAAACAGAGAAGTATATAAATGAACCAACTGTCAGACCATCCCTTTATTACGTCACTGTATTGTGCAACCTGTCTGAAATAAACATTCACTTTAGAGTTAAGAATGTAACAAAAACAGAACAATAGACAAGTGACATTTGATACTCCAGTGCTTTATGCACAGCAGTGAAATCATACAGCTACGGACATAAGGTAGGCCAATCATTGGTGAAAGTTGTTCTTTTTAGTCACAGCTGGTTTCTGTTAAGTTCCTGTTCACCAGCAGGCTACAACATTAACCTTTTTAACCTAGGCTTCTTATTGAGGAAAAACCCATCCAAACTCCACCCATAAAGCTTTCGCATAGGCCTGTTTTTTTACAAGAATTTCCCTAAACATCAGGTGATATCCTTTTACACAAAAGCAGATGCTGTTTGCTCAAAGAACTATTCAGAATGTAGTGGAACTTTCTTTGTTTTTAAATTACGTGTTTTCTTGGGCTACAGAGGATTTAAATAAATGCAATACTTCAAGTTTTTTTTTCTTTTTTTTTTCTTTTAATATAGGCCTATATATTATTTGTCCTTAGTATTTAATCTAAATTGTAAGTGTTACTTTTGTTTTCTATCCAAAGATGTTTCTAATTTCTAATGTTTATTTATTTGTTGTTAAATATATATATACATACTATAGAATATATGAATATTTGTGTATATTATCATTTCCTGTAATTGGCGGCTCGTCCGCTGTTGGTTTGGTCAATAAATAAATAAAATTAATAAAAATACAAAATGGAAAATCTTTCTATTAGGATAGTGTGTAATCCGATGATTGTCTTTTTAAAAATTAAATTAAAGTAGCCATAAAAACGATTTATCGTTACTTTAACTTGGTTGATTTGTTTGTATCAATCATTGTTTGTAAACATCAACAAAATAAAAGCAACAAAAATATAACAACGACCTAGAAACACGAGGGCCAATTGGTCTCTCACACCTCAAACATGTTGAAACGGGGGCTTATTGTAAAGAAGCTTCAAACCATTGCATGATTCATTAACACCCTCGAGTCAAGGGGACTGGGAACTCGTGTCACGCGGGGATCTCTCGGTCTTCTTGACGGCACAATCTTAAAATATTTCCTCTCCTTATACAAAATAACAACGTTGTAAGATTGTTATCCCGTGGATTTCGTCAACCATGTTGACGTTGTCCGCACAATGGAAGGCATGCGGACGTCATCGGGTAATTTTGGCTGGGAGGGGGATAGGGGCCCCTCCCCCACTCCGGAGTGATCGCTGCGTTACCCCGGCCTATGTCAATTACTATCAGCAGGAAACATCACCCAACCGTCAAGACGATAAATTGTCTTGGCTTGACAGCATTTTTTCTTGTAGCAGTTGTAGTCTAGTTTGGGCTGATGTGTCCTCTCTTATTGAAATGAAAAAACACTTGATGGTCGTCGAGCAACATCAGATCCTGCATAATGTTGGCTGTAACATTACTATTACGACACATCCGAGGTGTAGTTATCTATACTAATCACCGTAAAGCTTTACATCTGCTCGAATTTAAATATATGTTCTAAACCACGGCTTAACGATGCATGTTTATCCTAAAAGTATCAACATTACGGAGAGTTTATAAGTAACAGTAGCAGTTGAAGCTACCTATTATTTATACAGTATCTGTGGGGATGTAAGACATTTCCGAAACGAAGGGAGAAGAAAGCGAAGACACAAAGTATCCCATTCTGGAAAAATAATAATAAACACAAAATTTAAGATGTTACGCCCTAGGCTAATATGGCTTATCAATTTTCATAGAATTTGTTGAGTACGCAATTACAATTGGTATGAACTAAACAGATAAGTATATACTGGAAAGCAATGAGGTAAAAGCAATTTATCAAATCGGATAATTGTATTTAAAACGTATAACCAAAAAGATTATTACTGACTCCCGAGCGCTTACACCTGTGTTTTATTTGTGTGAATGTTTGAGTTACTACAAAAAAAAACAATTGGAGGGAAAATGGGAAATGAATAGCAAATCACTAGAAGCAGTATGTATGCCTATATTAGAAATCTATAAACGCTTTAACAGTAGCTGCAGAAAGATCGACGTTATGAAGCTGAGAAATCACCTTCGTTGCAGTATACTATTAGCTGCGATTATAACAGAAAAGTGGAATACCCTTTTGACTCGATATGAACTTGTTTGGCTACAGGCGTTGATGTTTTTTTATCGTACGGTCGAACTCAAGACCCTGTGACTCAAAAATGTGTGCTTTGAAACCATGTTAAAGAAAATCTATACGATTTGTAGTTTATGTGAAATGTTTACTAAAAATATTATTCTAAAGATATTCTTGGTCGCATAATAGACCTTATGCATTGACGTCACCAAGCCGCCATCTTAGAGGTAAACTGGTGATGAAACAATGGAAACGCGCTGATTTGTACGCGCGGCGCACATGACTGGCCAATTACCTCTAGGCGAGGGCGCCCTACTCAAATGACGTCATATGCATAAGGTCTATAGGAAAATCCCCCAGAACGTCTTCTAACACTGTATAATATAATCACAGGCTCTGTACACAAGCTCTGTAGGCGTATATCAAGCATTGCAGGACGTATGTTATACTATCAATGGTGTTTTTAAACTATGAACAATATTGGCAGCAGTCTCAACCTTTGTAACAACACACTATGTTCGACGGACCATCATTATCAGACCACTACCAAATTTAGTCCACCGCAAGCGTTTGACCCCAAAAAATCTTTCCATTATAGTTGACAAACATTTTGTCCGACCATGGGGGTATTGTTTTTCGAGTAAAATGGTCGGACACAGTGATTTGCCGAATACTTTGGGTTCTTTTCATTCATATTGTTAATGTGATGACGTTTACCCCAGCCCACAGTTATGTTTAGTTTCACGCTTACTGGTCATGGTGATTATGTGCACCTGACTGTTGCATGGAGTTAAAATACCTCCATGGTGGATGTTATGTAATAACTTTGTATTTAAGGCACATTCAACGTCGACTCGTGGTCTGTCTCCTTCAGGTGCGCCACCGAGTCGACGGTGCATTATTCGTTTATTATTTCATTAAGTGTATTTTCTAGTTTCTCATTTGAGTTGTGTTCAAATAAAACACCCTGTGGTGTGTATATGTTTCAAGAAGAAAACGTTCAAATTGTGTTTCATTGTTGAGTTGCGATCCCTTGGGCGGGATGGCTAGGCCGGCCAACCCGTCCATAACATTAAGAACAAACGTGTTTTTGAACATAATATAAAATACTTCAATGGCTTGTGTCATGAAGTAAGTCGGGCCAACTCCTTGAACAAGTTTCAGTCGTTTGCGACCTCGGTACAATCCAACTTGCTCGGACCCCACTGATCCTCACCCTCTAGCGTACTCTCTGTACCTCGAAGATTCGCCATTCCAGGAACCGCCTTAATGTCCTGAGACCTTGTGATTAATATTACATATACCACAATAGATAATTACACTGCCCGCTGGACTTTTCACAACATCAAGGTTCGTCAATGTAAACTAGAGGGATTTTGTAACCAGCGGTTGATAACCAGACATCCC
The DNA here is from genome assembly GCA_037783415.1 of Leptasterias polaris. NCBI lineage: Eukaryota > Metazoa > Echinodermata > Asteroidea > Forcipulatida > Asteriidae > Leptasterias > Leptasterias polaris. Next base: position 478,963 of record JAZGTN010000054.1, read on the forward strand.
TGCGGCTAGGCCCCTTCGTCGCGCCGGTAATATTGCTACTCTGTGTCTTTAATACCTATACGATTCAACAATAATAATTTTCGAATCCTCTTTTATTAAATTTGCAGTATATGTGGTGTTTTAATAAGAACTAGGTACAACCATCGCGTTGATGTCATTGAAATTTCATTACCGGTCTCGAAAAAACCCCTGTAGGGTTTTAATTAAGTTCCGAGAGACGGTGTTTCGTAACATGTCACTCAGTCAGTATGGTGATACTTAGCTGAAAACTTGAAGAGTTTCTCAAGATAAGAAGTATTTATGTTGTAACTCGATTTTTGACATTGGATGAATTAAGCATTAGTCTGTAAAACCGGTCGTCAGATGGTTGATTTGTAGGAAATTACTTATGAGGTTTAGAAAGCTTCCGGTAGCTGCCGGACTATCTCTCAAGTATGCACCTTAATATGAGACAACGACGGTGGCACTTTTGATGGTCAGAAGTACAAGAGTTTCCGAAGGCCTCTTTTGTCCATTTGCGTTTGCAAGTTTTATGGTTGGTCGTAGGCGAACAGGAATCGATGATAACAATACATACCGTAATTCAGTATATTAGACCGGTAGGCCCATAAGCTTCCAACCGACTTGAGTTTACGTATACGTTTGTGTATGTTTCTGTGTTTATCGGCTCGTTGCTTGCGAAGATGATCCAGAGATGATATACATGTCCAGGCTGTACTATTATTCATATCTAATATCTAGGACATGAAACGAGTCGTGGACACAGGCAGACATAAAGCAAACAACAATTATAAGCATAGTTGCGCTCAAAGTGCATGGAGTAAGTGAACCCTTTTGCGGGTGACTGCCGGGGCACGTGCCGTAACCCCGGCCTTCTGTAGATGGCACGTATTGCCTATATGACGTGTGCAAGTTTTTATGATATTGGGATCGATTGTGGGTGTGATAATTCTGCATGATATACACTTTAAATTGTTCTGTATTCTGAGACCATGACCAGCAAACAAGTTGAAGACTGAAGAGAGAGTCCCTAACCAGGCCGGTGAAACTCAGTTCACCAAAACTGTTTTTTCCCCCCGTCTGCCTATGCACCGGACCGTGGTGCAATCAATCAATATAAAAGATTCGATAAAGTGGATAAGGCCCTGGAGCTGGCTCGTCGAAAGTGGTAGTAACTTGTAAAATTACACACAATTACAGGAACGACTGCGTGCGTAGAAAGAACAATCAAGAAACTTTTGTGGTAAATTCTGTGCAGTCAACTCTGCGTTTTAAACACGAATGAAATTAACGTTGTTTGACTGCTTGACGCATTGGTATAAAGCAAGCAAAGAAAAGGATAAAGACAAAAATATTGTTAAAATAAATAAACAAACCTTATTTACTAAATATTGAATAAATAAACGTAATGCTATTGCACCAAAGCTCCATCACTCGCAAACCATTCAGTAATATTCACTGAATGTTGCAATTGCCAAGAAAGTAAACGTTATTTTAGTTTATGCCTGAGTTTTATTCGGGAATGCACGTTTGGAAGAAAATATATGTGATTTTGACGAAGAAAATGCAAAAAAAATAAAAAAATATGAATTTAAATCATATGTCTTTTTTATTTTAGTTTTATTTCTGATTCTGATCACCTCATGCAAATATCTTTGAACAATTATGACGTAACTGTAATTACATGTAGTATATCACAATCAATGTGACGTGGCATATCCCAACCAGTCTTACCATGCCTGGTTTATTATTTGTTTTCCCAAATAGGCCTTTCTACGTTCTACCTTAGTTCGTTTGATTGTCTTGCCCTCGATTACATGTGTAGGAGGTTGTTTATGTGTAGTCATGTCACGTGCCCAATGATTGATCGACACGCCCGCATCTTTGTTGCTCGCGGGTGGAAATAAAGTCATCCACATGTTGTCAAAAAGCTATGCTAGTTAGTTTTTTTCCCCCGCTGTCTGTCTGTTTGAAAATGGTAATGTTTGTTTGTTTGTTGCGGTTGCTGGTTGTAAACTTCTCTGGCATTAATATAGGCTATTCCAACAGAGAAATGCTCAACGTTGAGGTATATAAATAGCACTTTGGTAAAAAAGAGATAGCATTAATACTGTCGTAACCAATGAGGACGTCTACTTCACTCCTAAATCGATTGTTTTAATCTCCAGTCACTTGATACTCCTGAATTACCACGCCTACAGGGATGGTAACACAACCCTTCTATCTACTAAATTGATTTGGATATCGAAGATATAATGGATCTAACCTCCCGAGTCCTCTACGGGTATCATATGAAAGCTTTTTGCCTGATTGATTGATGGGATGTGATTACATTACTTTATCTGGCACTAATGTGGTTAGCCTGTCTGACAAGATTCATGATGGAAGAGAATGCTACGATGCTTGGCTCAGAAGACACATACCTGTAAGGTATTTATTTATATGTTTTATTTACTGTTATATTTTAAAAAGAAGCCTCCTCGGCTAAGAAACTGTTTGCCTCAAGGGCCCTGTATTAGTTTCTACAGTACCATTATTGTGAATAATTATGAATCAACTCATTCATGCTATATAAAAGCAATTGCTTTGACCTGGAAATATTAAGAGCACTAAACTATAATCACATGAAACATTGTTTAGTTTTTTAAAGGCAGGGACGTTTTGGTAATTGTCAAAGAACCAGCATTTTCACTTGTTGTATCCCAACATATGCATCAAATAAAAAAACTGTGAACAATTTGGGCTCACTTGGTCATCGAATTGCAAGAAAATAATGCAAGAACAAAATACCCTTGTTGCATACAATTGTGTGTTTTCAGATGCCTAAGAAGGCTTCATGCCTTCATGCACTTTACCAAGTGAGTTTTACGGTCATTAATGTTTGGAGTAATTACCAAAGGCCCTCCCTTTAATCTGGGAGCTAAAAAAAAATGATCATTGTCAACTCTCCAGTATGTTACCGTCTTCAATACTGTGAAGGCGAGAACATTTCAAATATACCCTCAAGTCATTTTTTCTTATATTGATTGCAGCTTGGAAATAACACTTTTTAATTAAGATTATTGTTTTTGATAAAGTTTCTTTAAAAATAAGACACACTCGACCCTTACTATACGCATATTGAACTGGTAACATCTATGGATGTCAAAGTTGCGTGCAATAAGTACAGTAGCTTTTGCCAAGAAATTACAATTAGTATAGGGCCCTATTGGGGTGGATTGAACGATGTGAAGAAATCAGAGCAGCCGGCCCTTTCTTAAAGGCACGGTCGTAGATTGTTTTCGTAAACGTAACGCTGATTTATAGGCAAAAAGTATAAAGAAAGAAAAGTTACATGACTGTGAAAGTTTCAGCAGAATACAGTGTCTACTTGCTGATAAAACAGCAAAAAACTGACACGGTATTTTCACAAGAACGTCATTTTCCATCCACGTTTATGGATACAGCGGGTACCAACAGTGTCCCTGGCCGCGCATTCACAAATGGACACCAATGCTCAGAAATCTGAGTAACGTTTCATGTAAGAATTGTTTTTCAGATAGAAATGTTTGGGGTAAAAATTATCAAAACAGAATTAATTCAAAGGGAATCAACAGCTACCCTGCCTCTCACCAGGTAAGCTTTATGGTAATTAATTTTGGGAGTATTTACCAATAATTATATTACCCTACATTTAATATTAATATATGTATAATTGTATTTCCCCCATTCAAAGGTTGATTAGATTGGATAATTGGTTTTGGACGTTAGCAGCTTAGTCTTAATTTATTAATTCGTTCTGGGCTGGAAAATTAATACAACAAGCAATATTGAATTAATTGAATCATTAGTTCTAACTGGTCATCAAGTAAACAGCCAGCTTCGTGTAGATTTTCATTTGTTGTGTGCCCTTGGACCTGCTGTGGCATCTGATTCCATTATTTGACAATCTCAAAGGGTCAAAGTTGTCACCGCATGCTCTCAAAAATTATTAACTGTACTCGGTGGTAATGCTTTCAAGTATTCTAACAGGAAGCCGATTACCAATTGCAGATTTTGAGTAGGGGCATCTTCACAGTCGATGGGTTTACTAAAATGTACTTTATTCCCCCGGGCATTGTATGATCCAGGAACCTAAGGTAAATATCACGGATGGGCGCTTAATCTGCAAGTGGTTATCTCTGCCTCGCACTCTCGTCTCCATGGAAGAGTAATGTACGTCAGGTCAACACTTTAGAGTATACTACATCTTCAGTATTCGGATTCCTTTCCATCGTTTGGTTTTAATTCTAACAAACAAACCATCCATTAAAACTGAGAAATTGGATGGTTCCGTTTTAATGGAAGCAACGATTGGATTCTGTGCATGGACTTGTAATAACGGTTGCGTGCTTGTTTCGATTTGCTGCAATTGTTACATAGAAGGGTCTGCAAATTCTTGACTTTAACTTAGTATTCCATGCATGCATGCAGATATTTTCTGTACTACGGTTAACACTTTCTTAACTCAACTTTCAGATTCAAACTTTAAGAACGTTCGGATTCATAATTTGTTTTAACAATCGCCAACCGAAAGGTCGATGAGTTGTTACACATGAAACCAATATAGGAATGATTTCATTAAGGCATTAATTGAATAAAACAAAAACACTGTCACAATACTGAGTACTGTATTACGGTAGGCTCCTATACTTCCCTGATGCCCACCACATGAGAGTTTTATTTTTCTGATCAGATATTCAGGCAATGCTTTGTCCTTCGAAAAAAACCTGCAAAATTCGACACAACTTTTTAAATTGAAACTGGTTTTTTTGTTTTCTTGTTTCTTGTAGACCTTAATCTCGATGCACATAGAACATAAAACAAGATCAAAGACGTGTTGAGTTTTTTTTTTGATTTTCCATAACACAGAGTAAGCCTATTTGTTTTTGGACTAAAATTCCCGATTTGACTAAGAAAACAACACCATGCAATTTCATTATTTGTAACTCAATTTATTGCAGTGGAAGGGGACTTTAGTTTGTATGTTGGGAACCTTAATTCCGGGTAGTCGTATTTGTCTACGAGTTACTAAAACAAAACAATATCGAAAACATTGTTGTCATCAAAACGCGCAGACCTAAAACAAAAAAGTAAGATTTATTCCACCCTTCATAATATTTAAAAGCAATTTATTGCTGTAATATTTGTTATTATCATCATCTTTATTGGTTGCTTCATCCTTTAAAGGCACTGAACACGTTTGGTAATTGTCAAAGACCAGTATTCTCACTTGGTGTATCCCAACATATGCATAAAATAACAAGCCTGTGAACATTTGGGCTCAATTGGTCATTGAAGTTGCAAGAAAATGATGAAAGAAAAAACACCCTTGTTGTACAAATTAGTGTGCTTTCAGATAGGAATAAAAGGCTTCTGGCTAGAAGTCTTTTATTATTTTAGTGAGAAATTACCTCTTTCTCAAAAACTACGTTACTTCAGAGGGAGTCGTTTCTCACAATGTTTTATACTATCAACAGCTCTCCATTGCTCGTTACCAAGTAAGTTTTTATGCTAATATATATTTTGAGTAATTACCAAACGTGTACAGTGCCTTTAAATATCCGTATTTGGGTCAACTGTGTACCATTAATTTAAACCGTCCAGGATGACACAAGTCTTTGTCGTATTTTCAAGATATAAAGACCTTTCGTAAGACGACCATTTTAAATCCTCTAAAGCCCAGCAATTCTCGCGGATTGAAGAGTTTTTTGTGCCAGAAGGAGGAACCAAATTGGTTTTACTTTTGTCATCAGTCAAGAACAAGAATTTCAAATCTGACTTTGTGTAATGCTAGAACGAGTCTGCGTGTCTACGACAAATAATTGTATGACTGTGTAACAAAGTGTTTTCAGTGATGTCTGTAAATTCATGTTGGTGGAGTTTGGTAAACTTTGGCATGCCAAAAGAGGAAGGTCTAGACTTAAGTTTTACAAAAACATACAATCCAACCAACTCATGAACAATTCATCAAGCGCAGCGGCGTAACTAAGGTAAATTTTTAGGGGGGGCACGGGGGGGGGGGGGAACCATTTTTTCTAGGGGGGCACTGCTGGCAAATCAACTATAGATTCCTTTGCACTTTTTAAAAACTGGATCTTAATCTACGCAATGGCGGGTTCCAAACAGCCTCTCAATTAAACCAAAATGATGTTTTATGCCCTTTTTCAGCGCTTCGTTTACTATTAATAATGTTTAAAACAAAGTTTATGGGAGATGTAAAATACTTTTTAAAAGTTTAAAGACATGGTTGTAAAATGAAAAACAGTTTAACAAAAATACACAGGAAAGAAATAATAGAAAAACAACAACTTCAAAAACAAAGCCACTTGTAACTTATCGACAATGAAAGTTAAAACAACTTAATTTTCCGGTATACATCATAATGAACAAAGAATGTTTTTTGTTTTTGTTTCTTCTTTTTTCTCTCTCTTCTTTTTCGCACATCTAGAACCATGTAGTTACTGTTTGAATGTGTAGAAATAAATCATAACTGTTAACAAGGGATTGCGAGTCTTTTTTATGTGGATTTATGTATTTGAGGACTGGCACTAGTATTTATTTATTACAGACTTGGGGCCATGCACAGTAGGCTTAACCAATGTTAAAAACTTTGATCTTTTTTCGAAATTGTTTTGACCCATCCGCCCCCCCCCCCATTTCGATTTTTACATAAATATTGACAAACTATTTAATATACTCTAGACTACACACTGAAGAATGAAGAACAAAGAAATGTCTCAAATGAAGCAGATAATTTAGATCAATTGCAATGCTTTCACAGCTCAAGAGTTTTCCATGGCTTTTCCTCACGTACTTACGAAAAATGCAACGGCACCCAGCACGTCGTGTAGCTTCATGTGAGTGTGACACTACCGTACCGTATTCAACGTGGCAGACTGTGGCAGAATGGGGCACGCGCGGGCGATGAGTCATCATACAATTTGCGGACGTGATTTACCGTACTCTGAAGACGTTGGTACAACTGTCCATTGCAAAGGTACAAGTATGTGTAAACAGAAAAATAGTTTGAAACATTGAGTTATACGCCACCAGTGCTCCATAAAAGTTTATAAAACTTAACATTTTATGTTCTAGTAATTATTATTCTCTAAAAGGTTCAGATTTCAAATGGGGGGCACCCGGGGGGGGCACCACCCGGGGGGGGGGGGGGGGGGCACCGACATCTATTGGGGGGCACGTGCCCCACGTGCCCCCCCCAGTTACGCCACTGATCAAGCGGCTGATCTTGTGTAAATAAATGGTTTCTTTTTTCAAGATTTTGTGTACGTCAATTTCAACATTGGCAATCGAATTAAGGAATTGTGATTTTTTTTTTCTCAATTTATTTATTTCATCTATTGAGAAGAGTCACGACTCAATTTATTTTCTAAAACTCAGAAAGAATAAACAATACAAACACAGATGCTTATATATTTATTAAATACACAATTAGCCTATATGAACTTCTGACAAAGAGACAGCTTTGCCATTAAACAGCATTAACATAAGATACTTTATGTAAAGTCAAGGTGCACAAATTAAATCAATATTGATAATAATAAGCAATATGGTAACTGTCTATATTTGGTTTGCGGTAACACCATGTGTATATCTACTTGCTAGGTAGATTTTGTTCTTTGAGAACTTGTCTTGCTATTTTATTCTACTGCCGCGGAGTAGATTATTCGGAATTCGAGAGACTTCTCAGTTCTGAAAAGAACTGTCCTGCTTATTAACTACTACCTGGGCGAGAGGTAGGAAATCGGCCGGGACTACTACTTTCGCTTTGTGGATCGAGGGGACTTCTCGTTATTAACTACACTGCCGCGGAGTGAGTTCTTAATTGGTCTCAACGTTTCGACTAGCTTGCTCTAGTCATCGTCAGGAGACTGACGATGACTAGTCTCCTGGTTTCATAACTTGTTTTGTTACATATAGGGCCTAAGTAATCCGTTCTTTTCCACAGGTTTTATAACATTTTCTATTAATCCGTTCTTTTCCACAGGTTTTATAACATTTTCTATTAACAGGTTTATAAATGACCCGTTTTTCCACAGGTTTCATAACTTGTTCTCTTAAAACATGTTTATAAGTAATCCGTTCTTTTCCACACTCAGGTTTTAAAACTTGTTCTCTTTACAGGTTTATAAGTAACCCGTTCTTTTCCCACAGGTTTTATAACTTGCTCTCTTCACATGTATTCAAGTAATCCGTCTTTTCCTCAGGTTTTACAACTTGTTTTCTTTGAAGGTTTATAAATGACCCGTTTTTCCACAGGTTTCATAACGTGTTCTTCTTTACAGGTTTATAAGTAACCCGTCTTTTCTACAGGTTTTATAACTTGTTCTCTTCACAGGTTTACAAATAACCTGTTTTCTCTCAATCTTTCTTGCTCTCCGTGACATAACTCATGACACAAAGTGCCCTTTCCGTAAGCTACGTAGCTTAAAGATTTTTTTTTTCTTGTCACATCTTGCACATCTTGACAACTATCGTATTTATCGTTTGTCTCGTATTCTCCCTATAAAGGGACTCCAGATCAAGTGTACCCCTTCCTTTGGGGACCTTGATTCCTCCTTTCTTAAGAAATGGAATAGGACACTCACTAACACGTCTTTCCATCTGCTTACGCTGCTAGAAAATCAATGCCAACAAACATTGATAACAAGTTACTTGAGATAATAGACTCTGAATCTCAACTCCAAGGGTCATGCTCTAATCAAGAGTACGAACATTTACAATATATCCAACTATCTATAAATCAACCACGGTCCACCCTAACGGTAGTCTTGATTGGCGACGTTCATTTTGTCGTGGTGCGATATCTAACACGAATTACTGTCCGCAACACGAATTACTGGAGAAGAGATATCTGTATCACACGAACATCTGGATCAAAACGAACGCTGTTTCGATCCAGATTTATAGACTTGCCCAGTCCTTCTGAGTCAGCCTCCCAAACAGTCAATGTAGCACCCTCTATTGGTGGCTAGTACAAAAAACAGCGTCGCAAATCAAGACTACCTTAACGGCAAACAGAACAAGAACGCACGAATGTCCAAGCAAACCTTAAGAAATACATTCATAAACGTTTCCACAGTAAGAGGCCAACTATTGTTCCTCCCAGATCACTATAGTTGCAACACGTAGAGTAGTTAACCTGTCTGACAAAAAAGTACTAACAGACCCACAGGTCAAACTCCTCTCAAGGGGCCTTAAGTTTAGCCCCACACCCAGAGAACCGGACCAACTGTTTTTCCAACAAGACATGGTCCAATTCAATCGTCGGTTACGCCTACGTGAATATTTCCATGTAGAGCCCTCCACAGATGACTCGTCCTCTGTGGATACCCAACCCACCCGCAACCGCTTCAAGGAAAAGAGTAGTTGGGTACCCCTAAGAACCGAGATGTGGCTCTAGACACATACATCAATTCAGTCAACTCCGAGGTTCACACCTGGGCACCCAATAACCTCCCCCAAGATGAACGCCACGCCCTAACACAGCTCCGCCAATCACCAGATAGTGATTAAACGTGCTGACAAGGGATCCGCAGTTGTAGTCATGAACACACATGACTATAAAGCTGAGGGTCTCAGATAACTCAGCAACACCGATCATTATATTGAATGTGACAGTGACCCTACTCAATCATTTTCCAAACAAATCAGTGACACCTTGATTAGAATTCACAATGCAAAGTATTGACAAAGATACGCTCAACTATCTCCTCCCACAGGAACCCCGTACGGCACGCTTCTACTTCTATACTACCTAAGATACACAAGCCCAACAATCGGGGTCGACCCAATGTATCTGGTAATGATTGCCCTACAGAGCGCATTTCTGACTTTGTCGATAGCTTCCTCAACTCCTAAGTCTCCCGTATCCCTTCCTTCATAAAGGATACCACAGACTTCCTCCATAAACTAAAGGATGTCAAACACCAAATACCTGATTCTGCTTTTCTAGTTACTCTAGATGTTTCATCACCGTGTACTAACATACCCCATAGTGAAGGCATGAATGCCTGTGTCTCTGCTCTCAGGGGCAACAAACAATCCCGCCCTTTAGTGAGACATATTTAAGGAACTCATCAGCCACATTCTCACCAAGAACAACTTTTCATTCACTGACAGGCATTTTCTACAGATCCAGGGTACCGTCATGGGTACAAAAATTGCGCCCTAATATGACAACATTTTCATGTCTGATTTAGAGGACAAACTTCTGTCCACTGCCCCCAGCCGTCCACTAGTTTGGTGGAGATTTATTGATGACATTTTCTCCATCTGGTGTGGCAGTCAAGACAGCTAGCTTAGATGAGTTTATCGACCATATAAACTCATTCCACCCATCATAAAGTTCACTGCTGAATACTCTCTCTCAAGTGTGAACTTTCTAGATGTAACCGTAACTAAATCCCCTAACGGCCTTGTTACGGATGTATACAGCAAACCCACTAACATCCACCAGTATCTTCTCTCCAACAGTTGCCACCCTAGTCACTGTAAGAAGGCAATTGCTTACAGTCAGGCCTTGCGCGTAAGACGTATCTGCTCCACAGATACCCTGTACAAAAGGCGCTCATTATACCTATTATAGGAAACACCTTGTTTCTAGGAGCCACAGCGAACGCATGGGTCCAACTTGCTATCAACAGGGCCCTCAGCATACCTCTAAGAGGTTACGCTCCCCATGGTTGCATTCCGCCGCCCTAAAAACCTGGAAGACATCCTAGTCAGGCCTAAACTCCCCCAGGTACAGGCCAAACACAAGCCTCAAAAGAAATACAGGGTTGTCATAATGTACCCGCTCTAAATGTAGAGCGTGTCTCTACATCAAACCCGCACTTAAAGTGAAGAGTCATAGCACTGGCTCTTCTTACAATATCAAGACTGACTCCCAATGTGACACACCCAATGTAGTCTATGTTATATCCTGTAAGAGATGTGGACTACAATATTATGTGGGAGAGACTAAGACCAAACTCAGCCTTCGCTTTGCTAACCATGTCTCTTCCATAGAGACCAAGAAACCGTACCCCGTCTCCATCCACTTCAACAGCCCTGACCACAGCGTCAAAGATGTTGAACTTATGGTGATTGAGGCTCGCAACGGTGATGACACACGCCGGGTGATGAGAAGTTATTTAACACCATTGTTTATGTTAAGTCCAAAGGGTTGGACTGTTTTGAGTTGGTGGATCCAGTGTGATTCTAGCTTGCGGTGTGTGTCATCACCATTGCAAGCCTCAATCAACATGAGTTCAACATATATATATATATAATGTACATAACAACATTATAACACCCACATTTCGATTGTAGAAAAAATGACGGAGTTTTCAACATATCCTACATGCTTAAGGACAATATAATAAAATAATCAAAAAATGTAACTTTGTCGGTTGACAAAAAAAGTGAAAGTTGCCAAGAATACTAAAGTTTGTACATTTTTTAAACATTTGTTATCAGCCTTTAGAGCGATATTGACCGATGACAATGGAACAGCACAGATAATCTAAAAGAGGCTGTGGATAATTTATTTAGTTTCTTTAATCAAATTGATATTTGGATTCAAATTTTTAGTTATTTCCTTTGACCCACCCTCAATTTCGTGGAGGAGAAAAACAAATCGAAATTATTATCTACTGACTGACCCCTTTTTACCTTGTTTAAGTGAAATTGTCCGATAACTCAATGGAGTATAGGTTCATTCTGGAGCAAGGGGCCGGTCATTAATCTTTAAGCATTCTGAGGCGAGGCCAATTTCTGTCCAATTTCCTGATGATAACATGCAAATAAGGGGAAAACAATGACTGCACCGTGACGATGTCAACCAATCGATCCACCCGGAAGACAAGAACAAGTGTTAGACCTTGGGACTTTTATCAACTCCTGCAGGCAATATATGGAACGTGATGACTATCAACGGGGATGTGTGAAGGGTGAGATGACTGCACTGCATTTACCTTTTCAACCTGTGGGGATATTTTCAAATCAGTTGCACACGTCGATTTGCACCTGTCTCATCAGTTACGGCTGGAGACAAAATCAAGCTACCTTCAGTCGCCGTCTTTGCATAACACTTTTGCGAGGAGATGGTGTGACAAATCTCCACCGATAATTCGACAAATGTTCTCTATTTTAGTGAGCGATAATGAAATGAAAGTATTCTGAGGCATTGTTGTTCAGACATTTTGAAGAAATTTTCTAATTGGAGTGGAGCTCTTCAAATACACACAATACACGTAACTGAATTAGATGGCGGCGCAAGTCAGCTTGCAAGGTAAACAAAGGCCAATGCAAACGGGGAAATGAGGTTATCTTTAATCAGTGATGATTAAAACGCTATTGCATTTTAAAATAACACTCAATTTTCTCGAATTATGTTTGACAGTAGCCATTACTTGAAACGAACAACATAGTATTTTCACATTTAAGAGCACCTTGATAGTCGCATGTTCTCTTTTGTAATGTGTAATGTACCTCCCGGGTGTTGTATGGAGTCATAAGAAGCCGGAGAGAAGCATTATAATCTTTTATCGGCTCAGAGATCTGCAGCCACGTGAGAGTTAATCTAAACCCTACTGTCATGAGCAGAGCCAGGACTGGTTGCATCATTTGTTCATGTTAAAAACACCAAGCCATCTTGACCACAGGGGAGTGAGCTCAACAACATGAAAGTACAAGGAACTGTAAAACTTATAGCTACCTGTCCTCTCCTGGTGATGTCTTCATTCTCTTGTAGTCCAGATGGCTTGCTGATTTTAACCTTTCATCCCAGTCTCCTGCTCCAATGACAAATGAAACCTGAAACGGTCCCCTTGTTCACAACATTTACAGGGCGGTCTGTATACACCAGCTGCAGTTTGGGGGGGACTTTATCCACAGCTCTGCTTTTCTCATCCTTTGGTCAAGAATATGCGTGATCGTGGTGGACACACTGCTATGATGATGCCCAACATCTTCCTAACGTCAACTTGAAAACCTGGATCACCAACATACCCTAACAGAACCTCAAAATGCTGGCGCAAAGTCAGTGCTCCCCCTCCTCGTTCCCCAAAATAAATAAATGGTCGACCATAATAATATGTATCCAGTCCAACTGCTTATACTTTGATTTCCGACACTCTCTTCTCCTTCTCTGTACGTTTTTTGCTGCCGAACGACATTCAAGAACACTGCCATTTAGCATATCCTAGTATTTGGGAAATATTGGTAAATAGGCCTAATCTAATTCTGAAACTATTTCTCCTTTTTATTAATGCCAAGCAAAACATACACATATAAAAAGAACTTTCAGTACTAAGGATGCAAATGCTCTTCATTAAAAACACTGCTTAATTTTTTTTGACATTGATGCGAGGAAACGTTTACAAATTTACGGGGATATCAAAAGCATTGTTAGTTTCCATTATACTTTAACCCAACGTCTAGATTCTGTATATGCTGAGGCGGAGTTCTGCAAACCTACATAAACCAACCTATAATGTTTACCTCATCATTGCACAAAATGTGAACTTACTTTAGGATACAATGCTCACAAAAATAGCGTATCGTGGCCGAGTGGTCTAGAGCATGTCACTCAAGTTCTGACAGATGAGTCATCAAAGTGTGGGTTCGAATCCCGGTCGTGGCACTCATATCCATGGGTAAAACAAGTGCTAGCTTTTCGTCACCCAAGAGTGAGTGGGTAGAAGATGAATAGTTAGCAACATGTGGCTGCTGGTGCATGTTCCAGAAGGAGTTAAGATGTTTCAAAAATCTCATGGCCCAATTTACAGGGGTAGTACTAGTAGTAGTATAGTAGTGTAGAGTGTTTTGAAACGGTGTTTAATAAACGCCTTTACACTGTAAAAACCGGGGTGTAATTGAAATTGACAACATTAAGTGTTGTGACATATAGATTTAAAATAAATCACACTTGACTGCAAGGAGTGTTCAAATAACACTACTTTCTGCCAGCTCAATTACATTGGTGCTATTTTAAAACCATGGTGTTAATTTTGATTCTCTTAAGTATCTACATGTACATGTGAATGTACCCATGTTGTCATGGCTATGGTAATAGTATTTTATTACAGATCTTACCATTTACTTGATGTGGTATTAAATTCGGAATCAATCTTACCTGCACCATCCATCTTGATGAATTTGCTTCACTCTTTATCACCCAAATGGAAATGATTATTATAAAGTTAACCGGAATATATCATTTTTTGAAAATAGGCACAAAATGAAAATCACATTAATCCCTCAATTGTACATCAAGCAGACTGATACGTGACGATTGTTTGAACTTGAGTACTGGAAGGATTGTGGAACCCAGCAAAATTACTGACCTCTTCCAAAAGAAGAAGACCGCTGGGATGTGTTTTAAGGCTGGTCCTAAACCTAGTGTTTAATGTTCATTTGTTTACAAACCTCGCGTAAAGTTTAATAATTTACGTGTAGAAATGGCGCAATACCAATCCCCCTCCCCAAACCCAAACACCAACACTTATAAGGATATTTATAAGGATAATAATAACACATGTAAATTATTTTTGCTTATCTAAAAATGGAAAGTAACAGAATTTTATGATAGGCCTACTTTCAAAATAATAATAATAATTATCATTACTATTCAAAGTGATTGAGTTTCATGTCTTAAAAGAAAAAACATGTTTGTTTCACCCCTCTGTTTCATTTTACGTACGCAATCAGCCAGACAAGAAAGTGGCTTTTGATGGTACAAGAATATAATTATCAAGACAAAAACTCGCCCTTCCCGCACTCATAATTACAGCTGTAAAGATTGTAACAGTGTTATAATAATTTGTAGAGCGGCGTCTGTGCGTACAGATTGTTCATGCTTAATGTGAACGTTGTGAGAAAATACAATTCAATTAAAATACTGGGGGAAGTGACATAAAGCCCGTAGGAATTGTGAATTCTTACGCTCCACAAATCACATTAACAGCTGCAGTAGTTCACCATAACAAATATCCGGACTTACGTGTATAGCGTTATGATGTTCTATTTCAGTTAAAGAGATTGCACATTGTTGGCTAAAAACTTCACATTTTGCTAAGTTATTGCAGGAATCAATCAAATTGTACCTCCACCTGGAGTTTTGAGCACAGTCATCTAATAAAGTATTGTTTACAGCGTACACTGCAACAACTGGGGCATTAAATTGACACAATGGGTGTTCTCACTTATGCACCAAAAAAGAATCAACATTTACACCATAGGGTGTAAAAATAACACTAAGTTCATTCCATTGGTGTTATTTTAACACCTTAAGATGTTAATTGTGATTCTCTAGTAGGTATATGAATGTGACTACACTCATGGTGTCATTTTTAACACCCCGGTTTTGCAGCGTATAGGGTTGTAGGCATCCACCTTGACCACATGGCTTCACATCACTGTGGTTAATGATAAATAAATCATTGTTGTGCTTTACTTTGCCGAATCACATTCACTGATATTCTAATTGTAATGAATCAAGCTCTTGTCCCAACGGAGAAAACAATTAATAAGGGAATAAAAGAGTGGTGACGAGTTCTTAAACGGCCGTTTAAAACCGGCAGGGTCGTGGCCGTGCGATAAAGGCCCGAACCCGTTTTAAACGACCGTTTAAGAACGAGTCACTCTTTTATTCCCATTCATAAATGCCAATTTGTTAAAAAGTGAAAGAATAAGGAAAATCGGTGGTAAAAAGACAATCTGTTTGTTTAGCGAATTTTCGAAGTTTTTACATTTTCAAAAACGTTTGTAACATTCTGTTTTGAGCGCGTTGGGTTGTGTGCACGCGCGCGCGCGCGTGTCGACAAGATTACGCGCTGGTATACTAATAGCTGTATATTGCGTTCCGCGTAAGTAAATTGGCGTAAACAAGCTTGCGCGCCCAACACGCGAAGCCAGCCGTGTTTAAACACTTCTAGCCGTGTTTATATCACACGTTTAAACACCCCCACGTGACGTGCTCTCCACCAATCAGAATGGATAAACTGTCCAAGGTATTTATGAATACCTCTTTAAAAGAAAATCTCCAACATGGAATTCTCCCGAGCACAGACACCCGGGATGTAGATCGAGCGTGTAGATCCCCCAAGTGGTTCAAACACACATACACCAACAATCATACGATCGATACGCTACAAAAATCAACCGCACGCTACACACCTTAGGCTAAAGGGGAAGGGGTAAATTCATCTTAGTGAATGAATTCATAAATGATATCCCAAAAGACATGATAATCTACATATATACAACTCAAACGGTCCGTACACTGTTTGACTCCAGGCATGGTTTATATTACAGGAGCTGCCTGAAGACTGAAAGTGGGTCATTTTGGCGCCCAACAGAAAGACGCGTCGTGTGACCCGCCATACTGATTCATCCAGTTAACTTGAAGCAAAAATCGAAGGCAATTTGACCATAAGTGCGAGAAGTCGGGAATGCTATACTCCCGCGATATTTGACCAGTATATAAGTAAAACGTATTCTATGAAAAATGTGGAATGTACGGCAAGTATTTTTTGTATATGAGGCTTGGTCGATTTCAAATCGATTTCAAGCATTGTCATATTATTCTTTAGTGAGACTTGGAAAACCAGACCATATTTTATTATTATTTATTTATTTTTTTTCCTCGGGGGGAAAACAACTTTTATTCAATTAAACATACATCCTCTTGCAAATCACAACAAATGTAATAGAAAACAAATAAACTAAATTACTTATTACAGAGAGTAGAGAATATATCCCATTTCAAATTAAATTTGGCGAGTTTGTCATTTGTGATGCAGATGAATTTTTCTAATTGAAAGTACCGTTTAAGCTCTTTTTTGAATGATAAGAAAGAAGGTTTACTGCCGTTCATCTTCATTCTATAAATATGGTAACGGCCTAGCAGTAGAACTAAATTAAGGGCAGTCATTTTCTTATTCAGAATACCGAATAGTTTGGCCTCATGGTCTAAATAAACAATTATAGACCAATATTCATCTTCAATGTACATCATACAGATTCAGAGGTCTATAGTGAAATATTGTTCGCATTCTGACAAATCAATATTGACAATCTCCGATATTGATCAAGGCAGTACAACAGTCAATAATTTACCTCGATCTCACTTCCCTTGAAAAACTGAGCTACACACAATCACACTAGAACAAAGGAAGAACCCCCCACCCCCCAAAAATAATAATGATAAATAAATAATAATGATAATAATAATAAAATAAATAATGTAGGGCCTAGGGGCCTATATATAAACAATATTTTAATACAACATTAATAAATGAGTAGTCCTAAGTAATGAAATATTAAATAAATAAATGAATATCTAAATAACTAACTAACTAACCAACTAACTAACTAATTCACTTAATAGCTAACTAACTAACCAACTAACCAACTAACTAACTAAAAATTCAAATGTGTTTTTATTTCACGCCAACATTATCAACTCTCGTATTTACTTCTGATTGTTGGATATCCAAAAGAGGCTGCAGCCAACACCATGAGTACGTTACGAGCAATGGGCCTAATGACTAACATTAACTTCTGAACTGCGTTTAAAAGAGCACCTTCACTTTAGTCAAAACAATATTTGGACAGTATTTCAGACTGAAATATTTCTGTGTTGGATTGGTATACAAAGAGTCAGTGATCTTTTAGATGGAAACGAGTCATAATTGGCAACCAAGTGCCTTAACGACAGATGGCCAGAGTAGTTCGGAGCCGTCTTATGCCCTCACTGGCTCGTAAACCAGACACCAGCTATAGATGCGACCTATATACCACATTGCATTTAACTGAATTGCGATACCCAGTGTCTGCATGACACTGGCTTTCTAGTACAATGAATGAACAATGCAGATATCCAATTCATGAACAGAGCAGTACATATGGAACTTAATATATGTACGAGCGGTGAAATGGGGTTAAGTGAGTGGTGTATGGTACAGCTATCATGTACAACAATAACACCCCAAACAAACTTCCTAGTGTACACAATACTCATAGCCGCGCTACAGGGTCGAAAAACACAGCAATTTGCAGAGTGACCTCTTGAATGTGTACTGTAATGAGGCAACACGAAGTCATTTAACACCGGACTTTACTTACGGCTCTTTGAGTTTGATTGTGAAACTTTAGCAGTATGTAGTGGAACCTGATAAAAAACAACAGTTCAACCTTTAGAAGAACAACGGTAACCATGCTAATACCACGGCCTCTAAACAAGCTGCGTCGCCCTTTCCACCCTCATATCTTTCAACACCAGAACAATTTCACCCCAGTCCTAAAATGCACCAGCTTTACTTGTCTTTTTGTGAAATCTTTACTGTATACTGATAAATCCTGATATCATGCATAATTGAGAACCATACTTGAAAAGGGTCTAGGGTTTTGCAACAATACACGACACATGGGTAGCCTGGGACTATACGAACACCCAATGTGCGCTCATTCTTTGGCCTGTTTCGCTCCAGTGCTGAGAACAGCCCACTTCAAGGATGAATCCAACACAGATTGCCTCTTTGTGTCTATTTGAAGCAGCCATATTCGTTCCCAGTGGTCCCTGATCTTAACTTTCATTCTACTCTGCCGCCAGTCTCTCCACCGAAGAGGTGTGCATGTACTTCATTGTTTGGTTAAAGGTGCTCAACCCGTGCACTCAGAGTAGTGGAGAATCACTCCGAATTTTCCATCAATCCTGAGTCCCAACTAATAGAAGAGCTATGAGAATGTGCACCAATATCTATTACAGATGCTAGGTCTCATTTTGGCGAATTTGAACCGAATAAAATAATGTTTAATATTAAGAAGTTTAGTTTTAAGAAAGTTATGGGCTTTCATTTGAGGTGTTGTATAAAAGAATCCGTCAATGATGAGTGGTACCGTATAGTTAATTAAAGCTAAACATTTATTATTGTCGGGGTACGGTCCTTACGTTATCTCATGTCCATTGGTCACGTATGTGCCTTGCCAATGGCATATTTTTATGCGAAAGATTGTATAATATTTTTTTTCATCATTCATTTGTCAAAACTCGGGCTATGCATCTTAAATAGAGAAGCTCGCTTTACTTTCTAGTTTAATCACAACTTAATCATCAGTTACATCTCATAAGTCATTTAACCTTTGGAGGGGTTTTGTCGTTTGATGGCTTAATTCAAAAATCACATAATAAAGCCACTAATTTAGCAACTTGACTCTTTATGTCATTGTTCAGGGTAAAAAATGCATATTTTGATTCTTTTAAAAGGTGTCTACCATTTCCTCATTTTCTTTCTGCGTGTTCATTTACCTAATAATGCGCTAACCATTGACATTTGGCCATAGACTGTGCGAGTCTCGCGCCTATCAAAAACGAGAAAAACAACTTTAACGATGACTCCAACGATCTTTCTATGAAATCAAAATCGTTTAAATTCTATTTATATAAAGTTCTTGAAAATAATAATACCCAGAGCAATTTTTTATAAATACAGTTTTAGTTTTCATACAAGTACAAATAAGTACAGAATCGCGTGCACGTAAAACTGTGGTTGGGACCAACTTAATCCCGGAAGTTCAAATTTGTGTGAGACTTGTACAGTCCATAGACTCCGCGAAACACCGTTCAATTTGAACTTATCACGCAACCACGTGCATATAGACTTGTGGACAAGTCGTTAATGTTTGTCACGGTGATTGTCGACTTGTGGTGGTAGTGTAATACAGACTGCTCTCGCGAGATCACTGCTCTCTCGCGAGATCACTGCTCTCGCGCGAAGTTGCTGCCTGCCGACTCTTCGTCACCAGTCGTGAGAGCAGTAGTCTCGTGCAGAGCAGCAGTCTCGCGGGATATTGCGAGAGAGCCGTTTCGCTATCAACGCGACAGACATTTAACGACTTGTCTACAAGTCCACCACGTGCACGGTGTGACATAGTAATCAAGTCTCTTTGGCACCAGGATGGCTGGCCGTCAGAACGGCTGTCATTTTACCGTTCTAAAAACCTCATTTAGAGCGCCACCAGAAATGAGTTTTTAAGTGCTCACCGTAATCACAGCCAAATGATACTTGGGTCACCACTGCAGTGTGTAATCCAGACACTCTTGTTATAGTACGTCTAGATACAAACCGTCATCAGAACTCAGTGACAGACACATCTTTCCAATTTGGATTTTTGTTTAAAAACCTTCACTTAATCCCAAAAGTTGGGATGGGTCTTCCAATGCCATAACCTGCACTTTTTACTCTACATTGTCAAGAAAAATTTTACCCTTTCTATACGGCCCAATAAGTAGTAGCCACTTGGATTAAATGTAACTTTAATTGCATCATTAATTTACAAACCAATCTGTGTTTGGAAGTAATTGATCCTGTGTTAAGTAACTTCGCTGATTATTGTATGAGCTTTGTGGAGGAATCCTGGCGACCAAGGACCAAACTAAGATCTAAGTTATTCCTATAATCCTTTTCTCACCTGACAGCTGTTGCCAAATCACTGTGATTAATGCATTTGTAACATATTTCTTATTCAACATTCAACATATTAAGTAACGACAGAAACCCCCAGATGTACTGGTGTGATATCCTCATAATGTTAGACTACAATTAATTTGGTTTGAAAGCAATGCCGTCTTAGCTATGCTCCACATAGCACATGATTAGTATTTTTTAGTGTTTCATAAAAATAAAAATAAAATAATAATAAATAAGGTTGCTACAAATTTAATTACCACTTGACAGTAGCAACAGGTCAAAAACAATAAAGCTTATATTTTAAACATGATTATTAAGCAATAATAGAAAAGGTTAGATACCAATGATTTTTCATCAAATAAAGAAGAAGCTATGCATAAAATGGGACAACATTACCAACGGGCAAAGGCACGAAGCCGTAAAATTATTAGTATCGACGTGCGAAAAGGAACAGTACACCATTCACATAATTAACACAGTAGTTATTGTACATAATTACAGACGTCTAAAGGAGCCAGATTCTACCATCTCTCTGACTTTTCTTGTTCATTTAGAAAAAATGAAAAGAAACTCTAAACCGAAAAACCTTTCCTTACTATCGATTTACGTGTGTTTGTTATTGGCTAGGCGCCTATAAGTGAGGCAAAAGGCCTTATTTAAGAAAAGTTGTGTTATTTACACATTGCTAATGTCGAGATCTTTACGAAATTGACCCATTATTAGATTTTTCAGCTACAAAGCTCTTCATCTACGCCGGTGTCGCCAGGCACCACGATGCAACAACATTAATTTATAATCTACTCAGATAAAGCTATGAGCCATTATGCATGCTATTTGCATGTAGCCTCGGTTTCGATACACAAAGTCGTTACAGGTTTCTCGTCCTATAGTGCCAACTATTCTTCAGCATTCCAAGGTATTGATAAGGGCTTGGAATTCGAAGTTTCTAGTACCCCAAAGTTGGACGACAATAAAGTAAATATTTCGTCAACAATTTTACATTTCCGTTAAGTATGCTGTCGGCTTATTAGTGGGTCCTCTTTGAATTTATTCAAAGAACTGGATGAAGTATACTCATTGTTATTTTGAGTTCATAGTTATTGTTAGTTATGAATCCGAATATAATAATTTCGGATGGCGTGATAGCTTGCTGACTATAAAGCTCCCCTGCTATAAATTATTTCTGTATTACGTAACAACGAGGTCACTGCCTTGATTCTATGATTACATTTGCCCTTTCCAATCCAATTCACATTTCCTTTGTTTCACATCATTGGGTTAAGAAAAGAAAGCAAAGTTTGATTGGAAATTTACTTTTTAATAATCTCGAGTATTATTTTTCAAAAAATAATAACTTAAGATACATTCTGATTTCGGAAGAGAACATTATGAGTTCTATAGGGACAGCTTGAGCAGCAGTTGTGGTCCACCATTGTGTAAGTCTCTATGCTGGGATACATCACATCCATACTTTGCCTGTGTTGAGTGGAGAGACAATTTTTGTAGTCTCTAGTGAGATGGGAGAATGGCTGAGGAGCGGGAAGTAATGGTTCTATGAGAAAAATTTACTGACTTTCCAGCTTCACGAAAAGCGTTCGGTGTTGTTGCTATTATCATGGGCCTGGGTCTCGCCAGCCCGGTTGCTGCTTGTCTTACCAGGGAAAGAGAGCAGAGCAATATTGGAGAGGCTGCTGCTAAGGCCTAAAACAAAAAAGGTTATGTTGGCGTAACGGGCCAGAAAAAATAGGGTAGGTCGGTCGGGATTTTTTTTTTTTTTTTATATATATTTTTTTCCGTCTACGAAAACGACATGTTTTTTTAATGTTTAAGCCGGTAGTAATACACGATAACAAAATTAAACAAGGCTACACACAGCAAATAGTATACTTTTAAACTCTTGATTACATTTAATGACCGCAGATCGACACTTCCCTTGTTCTGTACCTCCATGCTTGAATGAAAACACTTTACGCTTCGAAACCGGGCGCCATGTTGATGCGAGGGGAGCGTAACCACGGGAAAGGCTTTTACCGCGCTGGGAAAAAAAATTCGCGGCCGGGCTGCTGCCGGCCAAGGTCACAGAATAGTTTACCATTTTTAGAATGTATATTATATCATTTTTGTTTTGTAAAAAATGCTAAAACATTAATTAAAATAATTTATATTGTAACTATATATTTTTTTAACACGGAATAAATAGCCAAGTATTTTTGATATTGTATGTAACAGTCCGCGCCGTGCAACAGTCTAGGACGAGGTTACCATGTTTTTTATTGTAGAGCAGCCTCGTGTTCGCTGAACCAGACTTCCAAGAAAGAAGCACATGTATTCACCATTGTGAAACGCTGCGCAGTATATTGGGAGTCGGGTACGCGACTATACATGTACAATGTATCGTGGTGCGTCTCCCATGTATCTCAGCTCCGTATGACACGTTCATTGATATCGCGTCGGGCCGGCCGGCCTACGCAACTGTTCTGCGTGTTCGTTGTGCAAAACATTGTGCACTCCAAAGTTTCATGCGCGATCGTCAGACAACACAACAATGAGAAACGGTCAGAAATGTTTTCAAAAGTATTTATAACTAACTTATATCGAATTTAATTATTAAATTTCTTCCCTTGAAAAAAAATAAAAATATCCAGGGTCGGCCCTATTTTTAGGGTCGGTCGGGTTACGCCAACATAACAAATTTTTTTTTAGGCCTAAGTCTTAAACCAGATTGGCACGTGGAAGACCTACAGTCCCATTTTCAGACATATTAGGGAGGTTTCGCACGCACGCGAACGGATACGCATACGCATACGTTTAGCTATCCGTAACCGTTAGCAGCCTTTCTGTAGTTTTGCAATCCCAGCGTTTTGGTGGCACTGTTCGCTGTTCCAGCACAGCACTTGGTGGCGCTGTTCAACATGGCATCCTCCATAGACGAGCTTATGTTCATAGCTTTAGAGGAAAAGTCTTTAGAAATCAACAAAATGACACGTACATGTTCAGTGATTAATTTATTTTGATACTATTCATACATATTTGGAAACAAATACAGGAGAATTACTAGAAGTTCGAGTTTTCCTACGTGTTTTTTACTTACGTGTAGCAAGCGGGATATCAGTGTCGTCTGCACGTATAGCGGATAGCGAGTAGCGTATGACGTCATAATGATGACGTATCCGTCGCATTAACCGTATCCGTTCGTATGCGAAACCTCCCTAATACCCTCCTTTTGCGTCCTTTTTAAAGGATTGGTAAGATTAAACCTACATGGTATAAAGATGGTCATGGTGGAGAACTTCCCGTGAAATAGTTTTCCTTGAAATGCTATAGTTGTTCAAGCCACATGTAGGCTCATATTCGTAAAAATGTTTACGGCGTTTTCACCGTAGTATTGCGTTATATCACTGCATTTTATTGCAATATATCTCAGTCTGCGTACTTCGCCGCTATTTCGTAAAACACGGCAATAAAACGCAATGTAATACGGCGCTATATCGCAATGGCTACGGCGATCTATTTCAATACTACGGCGCTATATCGCAATACTACGGCGCTAATCGTAATACTACGGCGATGTATCACAATACTACGGCGATAATCGCAATACTATACGGCGAAGTATCGAAATACTATAGCGATATGGCGAAGGGCGTCATGCGTCTTTAAACGTGGGGGGGGGGGACACAGCAGGATCATTTACGGCGTGGGGTCCAGGGGCCCGTTCAAGGGCCCCTGGTGGGGTCCAGGGGCGAAGCCCTTGGCTGAGGTTGCTGGAGGGTCCTAGTATGTCTGGCCTATGACAAGCTCTACTTGCTATAAATATTTAGACTCGGTTCAGAAAGAGAAAGAACGAGAAACAGAGCTCTTAATAAAACCTTGTTTAGAGAGATCATCACTTGCGTCAACTTGTCAATTCATTTATTGGTGGTCATCCCGATTATCTATAACTATTCCGCTCGTACGTCGGAAGAAAGGACCCAGGAGAAATCCTACCCAGGCTCAGGATACTTGGGGGGTTAGGAGTAAGCGGTGGACTTCCTTCTGTCTATCTGTTAATCTCCACCCCATCCGTGTTACCATTGAAGTGTCCTGAGCCTGGTAGGATGACCACCAATAAATGAATTGACAAGTTGACGCAAGTGATTATATCTCTAAACAGGACCTGCCAGATAGCACACTTAGAAGGTCAAGTAGAACAAACCGTGGGGTACACAGCAATCCATTCCATTTACCACGCTTTGTTAATCTTCAATAACAATTGTAATATTATCAGCAATGTACAGTTGTTTTTATCTACAGGAGCAGATATGATTCAAAATGTAGGAGAGGTGGGGGGGGGGGGAATTTGATTAATTTTAGGAAAAAAATGTTGTTTAGTTTTAGCGGGTCACATAATTGTATACCATGATTAATCTATAGAGTCAATGTAAAATTGTTACAACAATTACCACTGGTTTGTGACTGGTTTGTACATTGTACATTGTAACTATTTACATTTATTGTTACGAGTGGATGCGGTAGCGATAGCGCTCGCAAGTTCCAAGAGGCTATGATTCAGACTGAACGTTCCATCAGCGGAAGTGCGTATCCTTTAAAGGGTGTGTACAACATTGGTAATTGCCAAAGACCTGTATCCACACTTGATGTGACCCAACATATACATGAAATAACAAACCTGTGAAAGGTTTTTGCTCAATCGGTCTTCGGAGTCATGAGAAAACAGTGAAAAAAACCTTATGTGTTTTAACTTCTTTTCAAACATCGGAATTTATCCTGCAGGATAAAGACTATTATTTTACTCATTTCCTAAAAACTATGGCCTTTCAAGCAAAACTATTTCAAGGGAAGTTTCCCACAATGACCATCTTTACACCATGTAAGTTATGTGCAAATCTGTGAACATTTATATTTTCATTCTTACCAATGTTGTACACACCCTTTAAATCAGGTTCTTGTGTTATACCTACAACATTTTGTGGTGATATTAAGTTGGCTTAGGCCTACACATACATCTAGATTTTTTATGTGATCGTAATTAATTATCTTCAATTTTATCTGCAGGGGCAGATATGATTTAGAATGTAGGAGAGTTGTAAATCTGTATAAATGAATCAACTGCATGCGCGAGCTAATTGCTAAGCGCGAGCTAATTGCTAAGCGCGAGCTAATTGCTAAGCGCGAGCGTGTGCGCGGTTGGTTTATAAATAATAATATTTTGATTTAGAAGATGATGAAAAACAAATTAAAGATGGGAGTAAAATAAAGGAATGGAAGAATACGAAGCAGGTTGGGGAAGATACAGGAAAGGAGCAGAACTCGAGCAGAGCTCTTAATAAAACATTGTTTAGAGATAATCACTTGCGTCAACTTGTCAATCCATTTATTGGTGGTCATCCCGATAACTATTCCGCTCGTACGTCGGAAGAAAGGACCCAAGAGAAATCCTACCCAGGCTCAGGACACTACATTATTAAGTTGGTCAAAGTCTGATATTTTGTCCATGGTACCTTCATTCTTTTATTATTTTTTAATTATTATTATTATTATTATTATATATTTTTTTCAAGCCGAATACAAAGTTTAGGGTTGCGGGGTAAAGTTAGGGTTGGTCGGGTAACCGGAAACAGAACATTTTGTTGTTTGGCCTTACTGTCTGTGCACCACACAGAGAAACATCGTCGCTATATACAGCATACATTATAATGCAAAAAGCCTTGTACATAGGGGCCACTCTCGGGAGGTTTCTGGCGGGCCATCTCGGGCGGTTTCTGGCGGCCCACCCAGTGAGTAATTGCAGAGCTGTTGTGGGCGGCAGTGTTAGGTCTTTACAAACAACGCGTCACCGTAAGTAAACTTACAGTAGCTTGTTAAGATCTCTTTTGCTTGCAGCTTGAGAAGCTACAAGAGTTGATAACTATTAGTCTGGAGATGACACGTCATAGTGCCCTATATGAGATACATGAGTTTTTAAAAAACCTGGGGAGGGGGGGAGGGGGACATTTGATATAGTGTCCCACACCCTTCAAAAAGTGGGGGGCGTGTCCCCCTGTCCCCCCAGGATTGACGCCCATGGCACTATATTGCAATACAAAGGTGACATAACGCCGTAAAAAGAAACCAAGGTTCTCTAGGAATTGACGAATGTGAGCCACCGTATAATTAAGTGTTGTTTGGGTTGAAGGACTTGGAATGTGTTAGTGCAGGGCCACGGAATGAATGGATTTATGAATTTAAGAGATGTACGTATGGCTGAGTCTGATGCGAGGTTAATGCTATCAAATGACACTACATATCATCTGTAGGGTAGCTGTTGCAAACAGTTAAAAAGAAAACACGCTCATCAAAAACACATAGTTTTACATCTTCTTGAAGTCGTTTTCTTTCTTTTTAATTCTACAGAAATCAATCATTAGCCTACTAATATTTGTTTTGTCTCGATTTTAAAAAAATAATAAAGTTTATCTCTGGGGAGGCTAGACTTTTTTTTATCTACAGTATATGACCACATTGTGATTTGTAAGCAAACGCACTTGGGCAAGCATTTACACAGCTGAACAGTCTGAACAAAGATTCTCACACAAGTGAAATGTGTCCCTATTGTTTGCGTTGATATGGGATGGACTATACCAAAAATGAAATTATTTGCCTAAGCATTAGTTATCATGTGATTTTGTGGATTCAGCTACAGTAGGCCTGCTGGCCTGAGGGTTTTAAACCACAATGAAACACCATAATGCCTTCTTTCGTGCTTGGAGGAAGAATAAAATCATTCTGCTGTACCGTTATCTTATGCTGACCGAATAACAATCTGAGCGCATGCCGGGAGCAATGATAGCAGCATAGTTTGAAAAGGGGCAAATCAAATAGTAGTCTACTCGCCATCAGTGGCTTAACTAGCAGGGTTGGGAGCATGGAGGGCATGTGCCCCCCTTCCCCAATTGATGTCAGTGCCCCTGGGCCTCCTCCATTTTGAAATCTGAAATGTTGAATTTATTAATTAGGCCTAACTTGTTGAGCTTTAATGTAATATGTTCAGTGATTTTAAACCAATTTTTCTATTTATACGCAGACGATGTAGGCCTATTTGTTTTTACCTCCATGGTTGGTTTCCTTACAAATAAATAGTAAATTAAACGAAGAGAGCGCTAGGTGAAACGGAGCTTGTTTAGGAAAAAATGCAAACGGAAAGTACAGTTTAATTGGCCAGAAGTGCACCCTAGAAAACAATGGTGCACCCCTTGTGCCCCCTAAAATGTGCCCTAGTTTCGCACCTCTATTTTTCAATGTGGAAGTGTAATTTTCTTCCACCATGAATTTTCATATAGAGTTGTGAAGAATGCTGCCACCTCTTGCTCGCATCTACGGAAGCCGGATAGTGCCAGAAATTAAGAAGTGAAATAATTTTTTATGAGCGCGAGAATATTTTGTTGAACCATTTATCTGGCGGCCGCCACTTGCCACTTATTATCCGGCGGCCGCCACTTATTTGCGGATTTTAAGAGGACGGGTCATAGGATGGGGGGGGGGGGGGCAGAGAAGATGGCAGAGAAGGGGGAGTTATCCATAGAGACACCAAAGTCATGTCCTCTCACCCCCCCCCCCCCCCTCCAATTATGATCCTATGACATGCCCTCTTACCCTTAACCCCCCTCCCGGATCCTATGACATGTCCTCTTAACCCCCTTGATCATTATGACCTGTCCTCTTAACCCCCATGATCATTTATGACCTGTCCTCTTTACTCCCCTGGTTCCTATGATATGTCCCCTTTAATGTCCCCCCCCCCCCGAATCCTATGTCCTGTCCTCTTAAAATCCGCAAAATAAAGAACGTGTGGTACAGATAATTAAGTGGCGGCCGCCGGATAATAAGTGGCGGCCGCCGGATAATAAGTGGCGGCCGCCAGATAATTATGTGGCGGCCGCCAGATAATATGTGGCGGCCGCCAGATAAATGGTACAAAAAAAATATTTTCGCGCTCATGAAAAATATATTTCACTTCTTATCTCCTGGCACTATCCGGCTTCCGTACGCATCCACCGACGCTTCGCTAGATGTTTGCAGAAGGTATTAAGAAGTCTCGGGTGTATTCAGATAGCGTTAATATAACGTGATTCTTTATACGTTAAACCAATGTATCGTGGGAATAAGGAACTGAGATTGCTAGTATAGAATGAGGGCAGGAATACAATGGTTTTTTAAATTATGCTTTTGCTTCCAAATGTCATTAATTTTTTGGGGAGGGGTTAAATAAAAAAATTAATAAAAAATGACCTGAGCGAGATTTGAACCCGCGACGTGCTGCATGGTGCTCTACCAACTGAGCTATCATGCCCTAATGTTGGCGGTCTACCTTTTTCGTCAAATCTGTGTTCGGGTGCCAGTCAGACGCCGTTACTCTCCTGCCGTTTCCCAGGTTTAATAAACTTGACTGTGATCCCTGGTCTTACGTCCGCGATGTACAGGTTAATTTTATACAAACCCCATGAAAATTTTAAGTTTTTGTTTTTAAAGATAGGCCTATCTATTAAGTATTAATTTGACATGGTCCGAACCTTAGCAAAAGTAAAGAAAACATAAATACCAGTGCAAACAATAACAAGGCTAAACAGAAACGTTCAAACTCTCCCCGTTTAACAACCTACGAGGCATTGACTCATGGGGGTAACAAAGAAAAGGGGAACAATTATTGCACACAAGACAAAACATTAATTGAAAATGAAATGCAAAGAACACGAAAATAGCTATACAACTCAAAAACTGTTCAAGTTCTTGTAAAGCTATTGTCAGCGTTTAGATGAAGGAGTCATAATTCATGAACGTACTGACGTGGAAATTCATTGCCAACAAACAAAAAAGAAAACTAATAATAGCAACTAATTTTTGTGCACCTTCAACGTCAGGTCTAAATTTAATTTAATAAATAGGTAGTCGAAATTAAACTGAAGAATGGTCAAAGTGTAGTCTTGAATTAATGCTTGTTAATAATACAGAATGACTAAAACGAATCTGAATGAGAAGAACAAAATTATGTGAGCAAGAAAACGAAATGAAATGCAAAAAGGACAGCTAGAGTTGGGTTGCATTTGATTGCGTGTAAATTGAATTAACTTTCGCTGAGTTTGGATGGGAAAACCATTTTTAATTAATAATAATAATAATAATAGGCCTAATAAGAAGAAACGAAATTATTTATCTTCAACGAGCGCCAAAAAAAAAGTTTTTTAATAAATGTAGCTAAAAATTGACTGAATTGCATAATGTAAAGTCTTCTTTATTAAGGTCCAAACAGTGTGTGAAAACATACCATTACATGTATTATTCAGTGGTTAATGACGCAGTAAAACTGAAATGTGGAAAATCTTTACAGGGAAATAGGAAACCGCAGTTTTTAATAGGCCGAGTGCTTTCCCAATACCAAACCGTGGACTTTAATTTCTGCCTAAAGTACCGGTAAATAAACAAACTAACAAACACCCCAACATGCCCCCCTCCCTCAATTTATTTTGTTTATAACTAAAACTAAACAAACAAACACCCCAGCAAACATAACAAAACAAATCAACAAACAAACAAAACATAAACAAAACAAGACAAAACAAACAAGCAAACAACCCAACAAACAAACAACCCAACAACCCACCAAACAAACAAACAAACAACCCAACACCCCAACACCCAAGCAAACAAAAAAACTTAAACTTAACGTGTTAAAGGCACTGAACACGTTTTGTAATTGTCAAAGACCAGTATTCTCACTTGGTGTATCCCAACATATGCATAAAATAACGAGCCTGTGAAATTTTGGGCTCAATTGGTTATTGAAGTTGCAAGAAAATGATGAAAGAAAAAACACCCTTGTTGTACAAATTAGTGTGCTTTCAGATAGGAATAAAAGGCTTCTGGCCAGAAGTCTTTTATTATTTTAGTGAGAAATTACCTCTTTCTCAAAAACTACGTTACTTCAGAGGGAGTCGTTTCTCACAATGTTTTATACCATCAACAGCTCTCCGTTGCTCGTTACCAAGTAAGTTTTTATGCTAATATATATTTTGAGTAATTACCAAACGTGTACAGTGCCTTTAATGTTGGTCTCGTCACAAAATTAACTTTCTCATTAATATTTGGCCTAAATTTTGTACGGAGTTAAGCAAAGTGCAGTTCCATGGTATACTATTATCTTCCCAACTGCCAAGATACTCTTTCAGTGGTCGATTACTTGGTTTTGATTTTGTCCAAATCTAGTTGTTATGACAGAGTAGAGAATCTACATGACTGTATCTAGGAGAGCGAGACATCCCTAATACCATAGACTAGCTCAATGATACCTATAACTGTTTGCACTGCTCAATCTCCCTAATTGCTATTCTAAGCCCTTAAGAGGTATAACCTATATAAAGCTCCATCAAACCTAATGAGTTTCATCTGATCGGAGGTTGAAGCAGCTGAAGAAGGCAATACCGCAATACTCAAGATTGTCCTCATTTAACCTGACAGGAGCCAAAATGTGGCCAATGAGGTAATTAATAAATATATTATGAATAAGATGACGGTATATAGATGAATATAACTTCGTAATTTTACATGTGTTGTACAGGCCCAACCACATAGCATGGATGGAAAATTACGTTGCAACGATGAAAATATAATTTCATCAACGGGCATGACGTGTTCTCCCCAACCATTACGATTATTACGGTAACCTTGAAACTGCCAATTTCTCTCTTTGAAAAACGAGCATTACCGATCTGTCTCCCACGTTCCAACAATCTCCCAAAAAGGGAGCTATGAGCTACCGAATTATCAAAATAATAATACTTCGTTCATTTCACCTAACAGTCCGACCCAATTCAGCTGCTGGTTAAAATGACCTGATTCATGACCATACCATAGAAATCATCTTCTACGGTTTACCCAAAGCCTGTTGAAAAACGTATTGAGTTTACCTTGGTCAGTTTGATGCTGTGATGAATAACACATTTAGGTTCTTGTAGTTTAATATGACCTGATAACTACTGTATAATATAACCACATCCCGATCAGCTGTCCTTTCTACGTTGTGTCATCGTCCCAGCTATTACAACAACACGTTGAAGTATGGCTGATCCTGTGTTTATCCAGTTTAGATTGATCCTGGTGAACAACAAACTATTTCAGCACGTCGAGCTACATCCCTACTGAAGTTCACTTACGTGACTTAAAGAGACTATACGCCACTGTGGTAACACAAATCTGTCTTTTTCCGAATTTGCCAGTTTTCTTATACCACGACGGCGAAAACCATCGCTTACATCCTGAGGAAAATAAGCCGTAGGCTAGGCCTACCTGTATTTATTCAGCAGTAGTCTGTTTTGTTGTCGAAGTAAATTTATGCACACTTAATTAATCAAATTTAAGTACACATTATACTCAACCGTGGTTCTGTAGCCTTTTTTGATCACAGAACTAAAGATACCAAGGTCTAGTAGTTTTTTTTAAAATATATATTTTTCAAATTACATTATATCCATGCTTTATACTGGTTTGTTAACCGTTCTATTGACATTGTTAAGCTGATGATGTGTTTGTGTAAGGGTGTCAGTGAAATGGCTACAGAAAAGGGAAGGTATGCCTACCTACGGGATAGGTCTATCACATACTGTCAATGCGTTTGTTAATATGGAAACATCACCGGCTCGTATAGGTAAGCTACCGGCAGGGTGTTTCCATTTGTTAGTCAATTTCTTCTTCTTTTGTTTTTAAGTCGCGTTTTTGTTTTGCGTCACATTTTAATTATTTATTTGTATGGTTTTTTTTACTTATTTTTAAAATTTTTAGGTGAACAATTTCGCCATTGCATTGTTTTTAGTTTTTGTTTTTATCGGTCGCCTTTTTTTCGGGGTCGCATTTTTGTTGTTATTGCTGTACTTTTGAATGTTTCACAAGCCGGTCCATGACGTCATCTGTGGACTGTGCGTTACGAGTCAGAAATAATGCCTGTAGGAGTCACGTGGAACAACAAGTACATACCCCCCCCCCCCCCCCCCAAAAAGTGCGAAACACCAAACGCAAAAAAAAAGCAGATGTGACAGAAAAAAGCGACGTCGAAAAAAATGAAACAAAACAACAAAATACGACGCAGCAGAAGAAAAAAGACAAGAGAGGGGAAATTTGAATGTGGTGGGCGAAAAAATTAAAAGCAACACAGTGAGCTGACTATTTCAAGGCTTACTGGATTAGATACACTGAAATGTTCCTAAATCGATGGTTAAACCGCGTGCTCTCTTGAGACATTTTCAAGGTGGTTTACGCAATGGGATGGAAAACAAAATTCAAACAGTATACTGCAGTTGTCAACGTATATAATGAAACACATGTATACCAAGTTGTCTGCTTGAGGGTAAAGGAAAAAATATCGTCTGATGATCTGATGCACTGTTTCGATACCCCCAATTTCACCACCCCAGACTTCAGTGTTTGACTATAAAACACAACACACAAAGTCAAACGTCCCCAGTATACTTGTTTACAGGAGCAACTACTGCACGCAGACTAACAAACTAACATCCTTTCTCAACCTCCCCACACCGATCTCTTGGAGTTTTAAGATGAGAAATTGAATTGAATAAAGACGCATTTTGTTTAACATAACAAGACAATTGTGACAGTAAGTCTTTCTTAATGTCATAAAATTGGGTTAAATGTCAGTTTAGTTTAAAGATCGGATAGCAAGAGATGGGGGCGACGAAGACAAGGAACTTGAGTGAATTAGGTGTAGACTCTAACTTGAGCAAGGAAATTGTTTACGTCCACTTATAAATCAGATCATGCCGATGCAATCCAGGACAAAATGGTTGACTATCCTGCGAGATCATGAAGACCCATTAGCACTTACCAAACACTTGTAATCAAACAGGGCCAACCACACTCCTCATGAAACAACTTACACATTGAAACACACCATTGGTGCAAGTCATGTTTTATATAGAGTAGAAATATAAATACCCACAGCTTGCCCGCAATTTATCAACCCTTGGTACAGTAAAGAGTCTCAAAATGACACATCACGAACCCACTATAAATTTGACCTAATAGGCCTACAGTAGCTCCACGGGAGCAGATGACGGTATTCAAAACGAAATTTAGCGATTGTTGAATGCAGTAATTAGGCCTACTCCGTGACCACTTGAGTTTGTATTTGTATTAGGTCTGTGTCATAAACATTTGCACGACCTACATCTCCCACGCAAGCTACTCGTACAAAACTCTTTACATGCACTTCATCAGGCTCAGGGGAGTTTCCCAGCTCTGGGTTGGGGCGCTGTCTGCTGGAAATGAAGCAAAAACTGATGAAAATGCCAATGCTAAGTCCATGTATCTTATAAACGTATACTGTTGAATTATTGGGGAAGGGGTGTGATTCAATCTGAAAGCCTATCACCATCCAGTGCAACTCTCCAAATGAATATTTCCAGCAATTGAAGCAATTGAATACCGTATAGCAAACCACATTTCTATTTTCGATTGCCACAACTACTGAAAGAAGGCTGATATGAACGTGCACAAAGGTTATTTTGTTGCATCTGCTAAAAAGTGGAGGATGGAAAAAACAAATGACACACATACTCAGAGGCCTTTTACAGCTTGGTTTTACTACAGGGCCTATCTGTTGACTGCAAAAGTAATAATAAACTGTGAAATGTGCAAGAATAAAGTAGAAGGCTATAATATTCGTAGCTCAATCTTTTGATCCCGACACTGCGGCTATATCAGTTTGTAACTCAGTTATGGTAATAATAGGCTTGGAAGGAACACTCACTCTGCGCATGATCAGAACCGCGACTATGGACCAAATATTCCGACACGACAAAATCTAATGAAACACCTGGCCATTCATATTTGATCCTAATAGGGGATAAATCACATACGTGTTTCATGTCTAGTCCAACAACTCTGTCACCCTCGTCTCGTCTCTCTGACAGAGTTATCCCTAAGCGACTATTAACGCTGTATAATGTCCCACTGGATGGTCTTCACTCAGCCGCTCGTGGACAGACATTTACACTGCTTAACAACAACCGCGCCTTCTTAAAACTCTACTTTAATTTACAAAAACCCAGTACATTGATGATGATGAATTGCTGTCTCGGTCAAATCACACAAGCATCAGTCAACCTTCTGAGTGACCCACAATTACCCCTGCAATTTAAGGTCCTATACTATCGTAAGGAACAGTTACAGTAGACTGGTCCCTCGGTTTTTATCCGCAAGGATGAAGACAGGCACTGGTTCTACAGGCCCAATGAATTCATTGGATACAATGATTTCATAGAAAAACGTGCTGTGACGTAGCTTTCCATTCTGTGATGATTGGTCCGAGATGATGTATAATAATATGAGATAAGATGATGTGGATAATATTAATAATGCATGTAATGTTGTATTGTTCACTATAATAATAATAATTTATTGAATTTATATTGCACTCTCTCCAGGGCAGCCTTTTCGAGAACGCATACCAACAAAAGTTCCAGTAAGAATATTAAACAAGAACAGTTTTGTACGTGTGAACTGAACGCGAATCTCCGTGTGAAATGAATGCGAGGTCAAAGGTACATCTGGCAGCTTCCGGTCAGAAAGGTATCTGGCGTTATTCAAAAGCCTCAAAGTGTGACGTCAAATGTTCAGGCTACAGTTAACAGTGTCAGGAGTGCCACTCCACTACACGGCTTACGGTTATGGATATACCATGCCCGATATGGGGCAGAGGGAGGCCCCCCCAAACTAACCCTAACCCTAACACACTCTTCCCTCTTGTATACAGAAGCACCCCCCCTAAAATTCTCAAAAGAATTCCTGAGATTCCCAGAACACAATGAAGACACAATAGAGGGGGGGCCTCCCTCTGCCCCATATCGAGCAGCAATTGGTTATGGAACGCCACAGAGGCTTAAATTCCGATCAATCTTTTGCATCTTTTGCATCTGCCCATCAATTGTTCTTTTGCATTTTGAATCGATTGGTCTTCAGCTTCGATTGATCAGTGTTTTTCATAGATCGATAGATAAAATAATCAGACTAATACTAAATAGTGGTCAACCTTAAGGTAACTGCTCATTATAAGTACCCGGATGGACTAGTTTAATTAGGCAGCATACAAGGCAATGATCAGTTGCAAAATACGCTGCTCATATTACTAGGGAAGAGTACCAGTTCTATCGAATGCAGCTAATTTGTCTTACACATTATCAAAAACGGCACGAATATTAAAAATAGTCAGACAAATCTTCTGTCATTGCAATTCAACTTTCTCAAGATCACAGTGGAGGATGTTTGATGTAAATAACAAAGTGTATAGTTTAACACTGAGCAGTTTGGGCAGTAGTTTTAAGTTTTTCCATACCCAGTGACTGAAATGAGAATATTTACGTCAATATTTATGTTCCGCCGGTAGTTTATACAAACGATGATCAATGCAGAATTATATCATTACGTCAATAAATTGTTTTTATAGCACTAGTATAAATAAACAAAATTCAGCCATCGAGCATTATAGACCTTATGCATTGACGTCACCAAGCCGCCATCTTAGAGGTAAACTGATGATGAAACAATGGAAACGCGCAGATTTGTACGCGCGGCGCACAAGACTGGCCAATGAGCATCTTCCTTTTGACCTCTAGGTGAGGGCGCCCTACTCAAATGACGTCATATGCATAAGGTCTATTCTATATCCTATTGCATTCTTGCATTGGAGCTCACGCATCAGTTATGTGTATCTTAATCATCGTTCCGCAACTCAAATGTTTAATACTTTAAAATCAAGCCATTTTGAAGGAATCCTAACTGGTTTTTAATTGATTTAAGTTGTCAATATAGTTATGGCCAGTTATCTCGTAACTATTTTAA
Organism: Leptasterias polaris; assembly: GCA_037783415.1. Classification (NCBI taxonomy): domain Eukaryota; kingdom Metazoa; phylum Echinodermata; class Asteroidea; order Forcipulatida; family Asteriidae; genus Leptasterias; species Leptasterias polaris. Next base: position 515,340 of record JAZGTN010000054.1, read on the forward strand.
CGTTTATCAGACGGACTCATTGTACAACCGGCCTTTTCTCCGAGAGACTGAAAATCATGTTTTTCCCCAAAATTGAACATAGCGAGTAAAAGTCTGTTTTAATAATCGATATATAGATATTATTTTCAAGTCAGCCTTGTAGGAATTACACTTTGCTCAATTTAATTGCCACATTAGCTCATAAATTACACGGGAGATCAGAGGGTGGTCCAATGGTAGTGATAGATCAAGAGTTTGGAGCAGTGACTAATTGTGCACATTTTTATTTATTTATTTATTTTTTCACAAACAATACAGCGCTAAAACCTTGAGATGCACCGTTATAAATAATAAAACGATGTAGTGATTAGTTTGTTCGTGAAGCAATGTTTGTTCTTGTGTCTTCTTTGATCTACATCTGGTGATCTGGTTTCTTGTTGTGAACCAGTTTTATACTTATCAACTGCAATAAATAGGGAATGACCAAATACGTACACGCCGCTAAAAGTTCCTGCCTAGTGGACATGTGGATCGAGCGGAAGGTCAAACTAATTAAAATGATTTTTGTTTTATTCACCCGCGAGGTAGAACATATATATTGTCATTAAACGAAACTTTAAAGTGAACTTTGACAACATTTTTATAATTACGTACAAACACAATGTTGCGAAAAATTTCGGGGGAAAATTAGAGAAAACTTAGCCAAGAAAGAACTTGGGAATGAGTAATGAAGACACTAAAGTGGAGCAATAGACAAAGTAATAAGACAACCAAAAGTGGCATCCCCAGTCCCCCCCCCCCCCCCCTTCGCCCTCCCCAACCCCGAAAAATAATTTGCAAGTCATGTTAACAAAATTGAACAGTATAACTGTATGGGCTGTTACTCATTTTAGTAAAATATACAATGTACAGACAAATTTAAGAAACTAATGTCCAAATATAGCCCCAGTGTTAAACTTCGCTTCGTTATTTACTTTAAACACCCTGCCCTGTGATTTGTACCAATATCCATCTGGAGATAGTTGAATAGAAATAATGAAAGTAAGGTCTAGACTTTTTTAAACAATCATGCCGTTATTGATAATGTGTTCAAGAATATGCTGCATACTCTTCCCTGGTAATAATTATGAGCAGCGTACTTTGCAACTGGTAGTACTTCCTTCGTATACGTACTGCCTAAATAAACTAGTCCACTGTGGTTCTTACAACCATCAGCAGTTGCCTCAAGGTGGAAAACTGCATTAACAAGTTTTACAACCCCCCAAAATGATCAAAAACTTATTTTTCAATAGCTAAATAATTTCTGGCAATAAAAATGAATTCAGGCTAACAGCTGAAATGAACGGAAATAATGATTTCATAAATCATAATGCACTTAAAATCGCTCCGACTATGTCACCCCTCTTGTCCATTTCGGGCTACATTTAGCTATGAACAGAGCCTTAATGAAATACAAGTTACCATAACAGATGGATGACATTGAAATAATGATTGTCTATACTCTTTAGTTGTTTTGATTGCGATGTAAAATAATTATGTGGTTTTTAAAATTCGACAGTTTCGTGTAAAACAGCAAATAAATCGTCCTCCCGGGTATGATTGGCTGAACTATGTCATATGCACTGCAAAAGCTGGGGTGTTAAATTGATTCTCTTGGTATCTATATGTGACAACACCGCCACGGTGTTGATTTTATCAACGATGTAGTAATGGGGATAGCTAACACCATGGCGGTGTTGTCACATATGGATACCGGAAAGAATGAATTTCACATGAATTTCACATTTTATCGACATTCCATCTGTTATCGAAGGAAACAAACCACTTTTAAAACCATTCCCATTTCGATTAAAGTTGTTTTGAAAGCTGATTGTGCTCTGTGATTCTATAAAAACCTCAAATTGACAGACAAAAACCAAAAATAACAAATTGCTTTCTGTTAAGTTAAGGATTCTGATTACCTTACAAGTTACATTGACGTGTGTAATTCCACATCAAGTGTTTAGTATAATATACAGTCCCACATTGCATGGGCAACTTTGGTTCTTTTCAACCGAGTTTCGATTAATATGAAGGTTCAGTGGAAGGTTTGATTGTTTACACATTTTTAAAAGTCAACATTCAGGTAAAAATCACCATAATTTTTTTAAATAAATTACCAAAATTTCATTTTGTTTTGGTTAATTTCAAATAGGAGTTCTTATCATTTACATAACCAACCCCCCCCCCCCTCTCCCCAATCAACTTTCTTTATTAGATTGCCGTGATTGAAATAAGCCCAATGTGGACATAAAGCCCCATACACAAATCTCTGGTACACAAAATATTCTCGACAAAATGAGCGAGATCACAAATAACAGACATTCACCAAAAGAATGTCACTAAACAAAAAATGTTAGATAAGAGTTTTGCGATTTGCGACGTACCTTCAGGGCGAGAATGCTGATACCTTCTGTAGACCACTTAGCATGATATGAGATCAACCATCAGCATAGAAAATCAATGCACACAAAAGTAAAGTACAACTTGTACCCACCATGCAGAGCCAATGAACTATGATTTACCTGATGGTCGAATTCCGTGTTTATCCCCGATGACGTACGTTTTTACTGGTAAATCCCAAATACTGTGCCTACTCACACTGTGGCTAGTCACTTCGAGCCCAGATGGTGACAGCAACGCATTTACGACGATTACATATATATAGCCTATGACAGGAACATTACGAAGTCTAAGGGCATACTATATACTGTAAAGGGCAATCATGCGTCAATCATTTCCTGTTGCAATGTTCAGTTATTTATTACAAATTATCACAACAAATGCAAGCAATGATTTATACCGTAAAAAGAAATTCAATTAGAAATCAACGATCGCACACGTGAAGGATTGAAAGAATCAAATGCTGCTTTCCAGATGCTATTTTAAACAAGCAAACATTTAAAACATAAACAGAATATCTCATTCTCAATGAGTGTGTTACAACGAGTTATTCTATGTTTAATAATAATAATAATAATAGTGGCTTCTTATATAGCGCTCAGGTCCGTCACTCAGTGACGCTCATGGCGCTTCAACATTATTACCCCTGGTCACTGGGCCATTTTTGTGTCATTCCTTTAACCATCTCAGCTCCCTGGGGAGTATACAGCCTGTGCTGCCAAATATGTAGCGCATCAAGCTAAATCAATCACAAGAACCATCTCTGCCCTCACAGGTACCCATTTACTCCTGGGTGATGAGAAGCAATTCTAGTTAAGTGTCTTGCTCAAGGACACAAGTGTCACGACCGGGACTCGAACCCACACTCTGCTGATCAGAAACACCAGAGCTTGGATCCGGTGCTCTTATCCGCTCGGCCACGACACGCTGTTTACTTAGTAAACGCTGTTTTTACTTAGTAACGGCCGAAAATAGATATCAACATGTTCTGGCCCTGGAAACATCTGATGAGTTTCATTATGAATACACATTGTGCATATAAAAAAACAGATTTAAGATGTACAATGACGACATAAATGTTTTCAGCCACAAAATTATTGATGTGTGCGCGTTTTTTTTTAACCAACACACCATTGAACAACAAGGAAACATCGAGTAACTCTTTACAGATGTTTGGACAAACTTAAAGTCAGGTCAGGGTACTTTTGGTGTATAGTAGCTGTCAAAGACTAGTATCCTTACTTAACGTGTCCCAACATATACATAAAAAGCAACTGGTCATCGAAGTTGGGGACAAAAGTGAAAACGCAACCTTTTTAAATTAATATTAATTTCACAGGTAAAAACATCACAACTATCATTAATTGCATAATAATTGTGTACATTTAGATGCCTGGGAAAGACTTCATGCCTAAAGCCTTTCTTAGATTCACATTTTTGTGTGAAAATTACCTCTTTCTCTAACTACTGAGCGGTCTGAGCGGGATTTGAACCAACGACCTCCGGATTAACGACCGGCGCTCTACCATCTGAGCGGGATTTGAACCAACGACCTCCGGATTAACGACCGGCGCTCTACCATCTGAGCGGGATTTGAACCAACGACCTCCGGATTAACGACCGGCGCTCTACCATCTGAGCGGGATTTGAACCAACGACCTCCGGATTAACGACCGGCGCTCTACCATCTGAGCGGGATTTGAACCAACGACCTCCGGATTAACGACCGGCGCTCTACCATCTGAGCTATCTAGCTCTTTGTTGGCGGTCTCTCTGTTTTGTCAATATCTTTGTTCGGGGTGCCTTGTATCTTGGTTCTCAGTATATTGGTGTCCCGCTTTTGGTTTGAGTCTTATTGCTGTAGTACAGTAAATTCCTCCAGGAAAGTCCTTCAGAGTAATGGTCGCCCATCAGGTGTTGTCATCGATGCTCTAGACGTTACTTGAGGCTCGCCTTCATGAACATTAATTGTTTCCTTTGTCCTCTTTGGATTTCTTGCAATGTTTATGCGGCTGAAGATAATTTCAATGATACGGCATATATCGTCTACAGAAACCCCCAAAGTTTACTAACTTTCTGCATACGATCATGCTTGTTTGCGAGTAACCAACTACTGACGACCACACCAATGTAGGCATATATACCCATAAATGTGATGGCCCGCTGTGCACAAAATTCATTTAAGTTGGCTTGTAAGTTGAATCAAAGATACAACTGTTTTCCCATCGTAGGTCTGTAGCCATCCTAAGTCTTTTCTACAGACATTTTCATGGTAAATGTGCCACCAGTGTGTCCGGCCTGGTTCCTCTTATACCAGACTGTGTTTCAGCGTGATACTTCTTCTCATACATGTATTGCACTCTTGATTTGCTGAGATGTACACCAGCTCCTTCCAACAGCTTCACTCCACGTAGGCCTAAACATCTCTTTGGAACTCTGGTGCATGCTCCATCCTATACAATCTGACTGTTTAAAAGAGGAATATTAATTTCAATCTTCAGATGCCGTTAGTTATTTTTGTCTTAAACATTTATCTCTTTTTATCCCCTTAACAAGAGTGGAATCTACCCTTGTTTGGGGCCAACTTGCATGAAAAATAAAAAATAAAAAAGGTAGGCCGAACCCGTAAATCACTTGACATGAAAGCTGTTAATGAACCCCGACACGCAGCAAGTATCCATGCACTGATGATGGGTAATGGATGAAATGCACGACTAGTGTATTTAATAATCCAATTCATAAATACATTCATGAGGGAAATTAAACAATACATAGCATTTTTCAACGAACAGGCACTCTTCCGAACCACAATCGACGCACATCCTTCTACTAGCCAATCATTAATTGACAACAAATAAAAGCAACCCTACCAAAGTGCTATCACGAATTCTTGCATTGTTAATGGAAGTCAAACCTACACCAAAGGAACTTACATTGGCCCTTTGCACAACACTTAACGCTTAACGAACAAATTTGACTTTTGGAAAAGGAACATTAAAAGAACCCCTTAGTTTCGACGAGTATTACTAATAAATTGGCTTCTCGTTTCGGTGAGTACTTGGGTTTGGGGTTTTTCCACAATAATGTACACTTATAGTCAAACCGTTTTTGTCATACAAGTGAAACCCTGTGTATTCGGATTATTGTGTCCTTTTGACGCACATAATTCAGCGACACTCTCACGGAATCGAGTGTTTACGCCTACGTTGCATTAGGTATCAAGTTGTTTAAGTGCTGGTCCTTATTTGGGGGTGGGGGGGGGGGGGGTCCAGAGCCTTTAGAGGGGGAAAAAGTAGAGACAAAAATCTGTGTTCGAACGGGAAAAAATGTGTTCGAACAAAACAAAACAAAATCGCAAGCGTGAATGCTAGCGTGCCTCCACGCGGTCATTAATTGCTTCTTCGGCAGCACACTTTAAAAGAAAATTACCTTCTTCTATTTTTTTTTTCTCGTTTGAACGAAAATTTGTTTCGTTCTTCAGCGAAACTTTTTTCGTTCGAACGAAGATAACTTTTAACTAGACATTAAATGTTTGTGAACAAACACAAAGCTGTTCCGTGTGTTTTTTACTTTGATTAAACGCTCCGACAGAGCTTTAAAGTGAGTCTGACTTTAAGATGGAAGACCCTTGACTCTGATAGGCCCTTATTTTGACTAAAAGTGTGCACACAAACCTAAGACTGATCTTCAATCTGATACTGAATATAAAACTTAATCCAAACTTGTACCTAAGTCTGACCCTAACTTGTACCTTCATTTTAAGTAAACCTTGTGCTATAAGGTACCTAATTCGAACCCTCATCCCTCCTGGTTCAAAACATATTGGTTTTTTAAATTTGAACTTCCTGTTTGAACCAAAAGGAAAGGCCAAAGTGGGTAAACTTTTGAATAAAATTTCAAATGTGCAGTAAGCTATCAGACGGCACAAAGATTATGACTTTATGACATGTGGCTCAGAAAATATATTTTCTATAATTTGAACTTCCTGTTTGTGCCAGAAGAGAAGGTCAAAATGAGGTAACCATTATAAATAAAATGTCACAAGCGTTGTAAGCTAGAGGACAGCACAAACAATTCGCCTATAATGGCACGTGGTTCAGGAGATAGGATTTGTTATACATTTTAGAGCTTCCTGTTTGGACTGGAAGTAAAGGTCAAAGTAGGGTCATCATTGTAAATAAAATGTCGCAAATGTTGAGAGCTACAAGACAACATAAACATTACGACTTTATGACATTTGATTCAGGAGATGAGATGTTTTCAATTTTTGAGCTTCTTGTTTAGACCGGAAAGAAAGGTCAAAGTAGAGCCATCATTTTGAATAAACTGTCGCAAGTAATGAAAGCTACCAGACAAAACAAATATTACGACTTTAATGCGGTTCGGGAGATATGATTTTAACAATTATTGAGCTTTCTGTTTAGACCGGAAGTAAAGGTCAAAGTAGAGTCATTTTTTAAATAAAATTTCGCAAGTGTTAAAAGCTTCCAAACAACGTAAAGATTACAAATTATCACATGTGGTTCAGGAGATGTTTTTTTTTTTATGTAATAAGCTTTGAACTACAGTAGTTTGACACCTGATGATATAACAGTAAACATTTATGTTTTTCATACTAACACGATGGTACTTATTCCCATGCCTTTTGACGAAAACCCTAAACGTACGTGGGAATTGCATGTGATAGTCATGCAAAAATCGAATGGGCATGCACCAACTATATTGGTCCTCTGTCGGTTATAGGATTTAAATAAAAAGCTGTACGCATTTCAAGGTAAATTCCTAGACTTAAGTAAGTCTCAATATCTTACGGATCCACACCGTAGTGCTCGAACCATACAGAAGATCATTACCAGCGCAAAGGTGGCTGTATGAGTCTATGAAGCACTACGTTTTAGCTACTGTGCAAAAATTTACCAATTAAAGGTTAATTATAGTGGTTCTTTGATTACTTTTAAAGGGCTGGAACATCATTTATTAAAAGCATTTAACTTTCCAAAACAAGTTATGTAATTTAGGAAACTAACAATTGACTTATTTTGAAAATAGGCCTATTGTTTTTGACCAGCTTAACATTTACCCTTTTTTAGCACCATGTGTTTCGAGGGACATTTAGGCTTTTTAAAGAGTCACATGCTTAGTTAATACGGTTTTTGGGGGGAAAATGACTAATTTGCGTAATTTGTGTAACTTATTTTTAAAAGTTGTACTTTTTGACCAACCAAATACTTTTTTAGAGCCATGGGTTTTGTAAACACATACAAAACACGCAATAAATAACGTCACAGTGACGTCACACATTGGTTTTGTTTTCCTACAAACACATTTACAGTATTCCACATTACAATTGAAAACATTTGATAATCGGACGTGTACTTTTCAAGAAGACATTCATTTATTGGGTTAAGGAAAACCTCCATTTTCCACCTGGCGTCGTAATCCCCCACTTTGCAGTAGTCCAGTAAAGAGATTCTAACTTGTTCTTAGACTATAGGTAAAGTTTATTGGTGGTTCATGCAGCCACTTTCGGATGTATTCCCGAGGTGATCAGGTGACATGTTACGACAATATGCTCGTACGAGTTCATTTGGTTGTTGTCTGGTTGTTTGGGGCCTGTTTCAAACTTTCGATTATTAAACTGAGACTTTTTTTCTTATCATAACGCAAACATGAAAACAAAGAAACCTTACCTGCTCGCGCAAATCCACTCCCCGTCCACATCGTTCAAAGCATCTCGGTACTGCCTTTTCTAATACCAGTGGCCTCTACTCGAACTTCATTTCTGTTCAGATTTCTGTTCTCAACAACTCTTCTGATCTGCTTGCTCTATCTTAAAGGCCCTGTACACTATTGGTAAGATCGAAAAACACAAATGTTCACAGATTCACACATAACTTACATCATTTAAAGTAAGTAATGGTAGAAAGGGTTCCTTAAAATATTTCTGCCTGAAATGCTATCGTTTCTGAGAAATGAGTAAAACAATAGTTTTTATCACGCGTGATAATAAACTCGATGTTTGAAAAACAGAAAACACATAGGGTCTCTTTTCACTATTTTCTCGTGACCTCGATGACCATTTGAGTGGCGTGTCGTGGCCGAGCGGATAAGAGCACCGAAATCAAGCTCTGGTGTTTCTGTTCAGCAGAGTGTGGGTTCGAATCCCAGTCGTGACACTTGTGTCCTTAAGCAAGACACTTAACCACATGTTTCGTCCTTCGGATGGGACGTTAAGCCGTAGGTCCCGTGTGTTGTGTAATGCACGTAAAAGAACCCAGTGCACTTAATATCGTAAAGAGAAGGGGTTTGCCCTGGTGTTCCTGGTTTGATTGGCTGCATATTGCGCCACAGCACCTTGTAAACCATTACATGGTGCTGCAAAGGAATATGTCTCATACTGTTCAACACGTAACTCCACATACCTTGTAGGAAAAATACTGAGCGCTTTGAGACACCCATCGGGAGTATAAAGCGCTATATAAGAACTGCGTATTATTATTATTATTAATTGAGCTCAAATTTTCACAGGTTTGTTATTTCATGTGTGTAGTTGATCACACAAAACATGAACACTATCTGTGACTATTTTGTCAGCTTTACCAATCCCGTATAATACCTTTAAAGCAGACTGAATTGTGACAAATCTTTTGATTCTTTCAAGTTACCTGGGCCCAATTTCATAGAGCTGCTTATGCGGAAAAATGTGCTTAACAATTGTCTGCTAAGCAGAAATGAGCAGTACACCAGTCACAAATTGTACATGAGACATGTAGTTTGGCTGGTAACCTTGTTCTTGTAAGCAAAATATTTTTGTGCTCAGCTACTTTTTGTGCTTAAGCAGCTCTATGAAATTGGGCCCTGGATATATCGTTCATCGCCTTCACCACCCTCTATCACATGGTCTGGGTGTGTGCGGCCCCTAAATGTAGTCCCAAAGTTTAACCTAAATGTGAAAAAAATAAACTCTCTCCTTAGCCCGTGAAAGCACTTTAGAATGTAGTAATCATGAATACAATTATGTGCTGTTATTTTGTACCATTCACCATCATCATCCTGCTCAGTACTACTACTAGATGCTATCTCTGATAGCATTGATTGTGCTATTTCTCAGCACCCTTCTGCTCAAGTCATGGTATTTGGTGACCCATTCTCGTAATAATTTTATAGACATCCCTAAAGTATTGCAACATTTTCCATCTCTCAGGATCTTACTCAGATCTTGTCATCCCCTACTCATATTCCGGATCGGGCTTCCGGTGGTAGGTACCTGCTAAATTTCTTCTTGCATGTGTTCTAACCCAGATGACCGTGTTGCCGAGGTCTTGACTCAAATTGGTAACTCGGACCATCAAGTGTCTCTGTTTCCGTGTCAAGTTCTTCTCCCCCAACTATACATTCCAGCCTTTTCACGCGGGTATACTGTTTTACAGTTTGAAAAGGCCGACTCAGAGATGGTTTTGATGTTTCCTGGCTGATGTGCCCTGGTCGTCGAATCTAAGTCTTGGTCCTGATTTAGCAGTAAACGAGTTATCCGTATATAGATTCACCTTGATATAGATATTACATCCCTTCACTTACCTACCAGATCAAGGGCCATTATATAGTCAACCTTGATAAACTCCAGCCTGTGCAGCAGCAATTTCCCATCGTGACCGTTAAATTTTTTTTTTTTTTAAATCATCGCTCAGGAACTTTGGATAGTAAGCGCCTTTTTGCATGAAGCTTGAATTCGACGTAGGAGAGTTGTAGATGATGTTAAGCAGCATTATGCAAACTCTGTTGCTGGTTCCCACTTCAACGCAGCTGCTTGGTTCCAGGAACTTGTTTTCACTTTGCAGAGATGTAAAACAAAGAGCCATTCAAACAGCTTTATTCCACCTAATGCATCTCTTTGAAACTCCTTGGTGCTTGTTTCCCTCCATCCTATACAATCTAGACTGCTAAGAGGAATATCAATGTCTACCTTCAGCATTCCGAGTTATTTTTATCTTACATTTTTGTTCTTGTATAGCCCCTTTTACCAAGAGTGGCTTTTAGCCTTGTTTTGGGACAAACTTGCATAAAAATAATCCTATAAGAACACGTACGTTTATATAAAACAAGTAGGCCTAGACTCAGTGAATTTATGAGACTCGACAAACACAAGCAAGTTAGTATAACTAAACACCGGCGCAATCCATTTCGTAAACTACATATAGAATCGACCTTTTTCAACTTTCTTCAAAAATACTAACTTCTGATGATTTTGCATATTAAACATTTAATTCGATTTATAACCATATACAACGTTTCAGTGATGAATCTTGTTGGAAGGAAAAACTCTTACTGTGCCAGCCACTGAAGGGGGGGGGGGGGGGGGGGGGGGGCGTCCCATGATTTCGTAAACGTGAGAGACGGCAAAGTTCCGTGATCTGAGAACGGTGTAAGCCCGAGAGCTAAGACACATTCATTATTTAGTTCCACTCGAAGAGTTATGTTCAGCCGCACAACTGCAAGAGACACTGAGTGAGGAACAAGCATAATGGTTTATGGACGACTTTGTAGATAATAGGAAAACGAAGCGTTTAATGAGTAATGCTTTTTGAATATATTTATCCCGCAGCTTCAACCAGTCGATCATCCTCCGGTGGCGATCAACACACAGCGGCACTCCCTTTGGGAAGATGAAGGGGTTGGAATACCCAGGTCTGCCTATTTTATATGCCGCGTTTACAACAGACTGTTCACGAAACATCAAAACGAGGCTTCAATCAACCAATAAACACACAAGAAACATTTCTAATCATTGTGATGTCAAACAGGCTAGCACAAGCAGGCTAGCACAAGCAGACTAAAAATTCGTTGACTCAGTGCTATAAAGTCTTTAATTTCATTTCCGTAACGATCAAAAGGGCTTTAGTAAAATTATGAATAAAACGCGTACACATTTGAAAAAAATAATAAAAATATCCGAAAATCCACATAAAAGTTTTTATTAGATAGTGCTTGTTTTTTTTTGCCGAACACTTATTTTGGAGCTCCAAAATATGCCAAACAAATTTAATGAAATCAAATACAAACTGCAAAAATTAGTGACCTTAGTCTTGAGCCGGTGATTTGTTCTTTTCTAATTACATTTCTAACTAGACATAATTTTTGTAGGAAACAAAAAAGAGGTGTTCGGTGTGACTTCGTGTTTCAAAGAAATGTTGTAAACATGTCTGTGTATTAAATATTGATATACTTCTATACATGTCTGTGTATTAAATATTGATATACTTCTATAGAGTCTTTAGAATGGTGGTTCTAAAGATTTGCTAATTTGAAAAAAGAAAGCTTTGATAAATTCAAAAACTGATGACGTCATAATGATTTCAAAGGTATTTTTATTGATATGAAGTTGAAAGGTAGTGTGATATTGGGGAAATTATTTTAGATAGTGGAAAACATTTGACTGTTAACGAGGTTTGTATGGACAGCTGTTTTAGAGACTAACAAAGCGTAAAACCAAATCAGGTTGGGTGAACACACTACACATGTTTGATGGACTTTGCACATTGTGTTCAATGGAGCGCAACAGCCGGCCTGTGCGGTTAATGTGCGTGTTTTCAGTGCAGTTCTTTTCATGTGGTTTAAATGCGGGCACATTTTTTGAAATTTTCAACTTCTGTTTTGAAGTCAAGGCCAATGGGGTCACCATGTGTAGCGTTGTTAGGTTCTAAAAGACTTATTCGGTGATGTATAGATTGTACAAATCCATTGGGTGGTTCATGATTTAATGTAATTCGACAACTGATGACGTCACTGCAACAGTTTTATCTTCTAATAATTATAAGTATAAGTGAAATTTCAAGTTTATATAAGCTTGGGAAGTGTGCCCTTTTTAGCGGACAATTGACACGGATAAGAACAATTGAAGAAGAATCTGAGGAAGTAAAAATATAAATGAACCTTAAATTAAATATCTTTTATCAATCTTGTAAAACGTACAGTTGACACTGTTATATGGAAAGCAAGACGTGACTGTTGCGGGACCAAACTTTTTGGATTTAACACATCCCGGCTTGAGTACATGCAAAGTTTCCATTTGATCACCAAAGTTGTTCTGTACGTATTGATCTTGTAAAACACTACCTTGGTGGTGACATAACATGAAAATTGATGAAGTCGTGAAAACGTCACTCCACATTATATCCTTGTAGGACCTTGCAAGTCTGATGCAAAATAAAATTTGACTATAGCTTGCTTTGTACTGAAGATATGTAATAATTGGTAAAAATTTTAAAAATTTGTAAAAATTATTGAGATGACGTCATCAAGTCGTCACTCTAGCTTTAAGTAGTCAATATCATTGTCTATCAACATGCCAAGTTTCAACCCAGTCGAGCTTCAAAAAGTAAACCTTTAAGGCGATACCACGTGACACATAATGACGTCATCAATCTAAAAATTCACACATATGTTGTCTGCATGAAGGTCATTATGTATACCAATTTTGAAACGATTATCTTAAACTTCGCCACAGACATCTAGTTTAAAGTGTATTTAATTGGAGCTGTTTTTAACCTGTCGCTAGAGGGCGCTTTAAGATGTTATGACGTCACCGGTCCAATTTTTTTAAACCAGACCCTTGCCGGACTATAACATCGTTGAAAACAACTTGAACAATTTCGCCACTTTTAAATTACAAGGCACTTCCGGTTTCGACCGGAAGTAGAGGTTATGTCATGTCACGCACACAATGAAAAGTGAAGACCAATATTACCTCCATATAATCCCGCAAAAAGCAACCGACGGCCTCTTCATCTTGATTTGACATGGATTTTCAAAGATTAAAATATTTAATGTTTAAAAACCTTGTAATTTGACACCTGATGACGTCATCATGACGTAATTGAAGCGGTTTCATCTCCTAATGGTTATCTAACTATGGTAGAAATTTCAAGTTTATATGAGCTTAGGAAGTGTGCTTTTGTTAGCGGACAAGCGACGGAGAGAAGAAGAAGAAGTATTAAGAACTAGACTTTAACGTGTTTGTGACAACAAACACTAGGTGTTCGGGTATCGCTGGGGTCAGTGCTGTGTCAATGCGTGAGCTATTTCATTCAGTTGAACTTTGGTGTTATTACTGTTTTGAGGTGCGTAACAAACTTTAGCAAAAGTTTAAAAAGCACACGATCAAAAGCCTAGCATTAATTTGATTGTTAACGAGGTTTGCATGGACGGCTGTTTTAGAGACTAACAAAGCGTATTGTCAAAAGCAGTTTGCGCGAACCTTGAACGGAGACTAGACCACAAGCATGTTTGATGGACTTTGAACCTTGCGGTTGATTCGCTCACCGTTTAACTGGTAACTGGTTTAGATCACGTATTGTGTGTGTATCCCGTGGTTTGACAGCGGGTCAATAAATACCCGTTATAAATGGTCAAAACTTCAAATATTTGTAAAAAAAATGTAATGACGTCATCATGTTGTAACTTTAGATTTACGTAGTCATTATCATTGTCTATCTCTATGCCAAGTTTCAACTCAGTAAAACTTTTGGTTTTTGATATGCAAGGTATCAAAAAGTAAAACTTAAAGGCATTACCACGTGACACATGATGACGTCATCAATCTGAAATACCACACATATGCTGTCTGCATAAAGTTCATTATGTATACCAATTTTGAAACGATTGTCGTAAACTTCACCGCAGAAATCTAGTAAAAGTGTAATTTGGTATGTTTATAACCTGCCGCTAGAGGGCGCTTTGAGATGTTTTGACGTCACCGGTCAATTTTTTGTAAGTCAGACCCTTGCTGGATTATAACATCATTGAAAACAACTTGAAAAAATTTGCCACTTTTAAACTACAAGGCACTTCCGGTTTCGACCGGAAGTAGAGTTCATGTCATGTCACGCACACTTTGAAAAATGAAGACCTATAATAACTCTATATAATCCCGCAAAAAGCAACCGACGGTCTCTTTGCTTGATTTGATATAGATTTTCAAAGATCAAAATTTTTAATGTTTAAAAACCTTGTAATTTGACACCTGATGACGTCAACATGACGTCATAACTACTTAATGGAAGTTTGATCAAGGTCCTAATATGGTCTAAGAAAGCAGACACTATCAAGATCCTAACATTGATTGTTAACGAGGTTTGCATGGACGACTGTTTTAGAGACTAACAAAGCATAACGCTAAAATCAGGTTGCGCGAACCTTGAACGGAGACTAGACTACAAGCGTGTTTGATGGACTTTGAACCTTGCGGTTGATTCAATGCAGCAGCCGCGGTCACCGTTTAGATCGCGTATTGTGTGTGTTCTCAGTGCAGTTTATTTTCCCGCGATTTGACAGCGGGTCAATGTATACCCGATTTCAACCATAAAGGAATTTCAAAAAGGTAAGATCTCTGTGGAAAAGTTTGAGAAGGCTTAAGGACCTATAATCTGATATAAAAATTTTCCGTAGTGTGTGTGTAAAAAGTAGGCCCCCCTATGAATATTTCTTAAAGTATGAATTTTGAAATTTTCAACTTCCAGTTTGAACTGGAAGTCGAGGACAATCGGCATAAGACTCTGTGTAGTATTTGCTACATTTTTCAAAACCTCTCCGATGATGTATAGATTGTTATAATAGCTCATGTACTTCTTGAGTTATGAATGTTTAAAGTATTAAACTTTGATTTACTGTATTTCAACACCTGATGACGTCATCATGACGTCATCATGACGTCAAAACTACTTGATGGAGGTTTTATCAAGGTCCTAACCTAATTTGAAGTTGATCTGATAAACAGAAATCAATATTTTTGCCGGGAAAGTGTTTTTTGAAGAATTACACCAAGGCAAACTTTGACCTTCCGGTACGACCGGAAGTAAAGGTCATGTGAATTTGGCGTTAACTTTTCAAATGTTGCCCGTGTCTTTATCTATCATATGCCTAAATATGAATACTGTAGCTGTATTATTCAGAGACATACAGGCATCGGCATGAGGTCACTTTTTGAACTTAAATGGCTTGTAACTTGACACCCGATGACGTAATCGACGTCACAACTTACTCAGCTTCTGCTAGTTATGTTCTAACTACACATGAAGTTTCAAGTTGACCAAAGATTTGCAAGTATGCGTTTGCTTGCGGACAAAGCCCACTAGAAGAATAAGCAAAACAAAGAAGAAGAAAAAAAACCGAACAATAACAAAGAGTTGTTCGGGCGTAAGGCCCGAACACCTAATAACCGGCAATAATTTACCAAGCAAGAATATTACTAGGCAAATAATTTGTACGTAAGGGTCTTGTAACACGAGGCAACTTTTGCTGGCAACTTGGAGGCAACCAACTGCAGTGCGTGCTGCAGGGTCACTTTTGTAGCACATGAGTAATTTTTCAAACAATGTCTTACAATTCCCAAGAAAACTATTTTAACATTCAAATGTGAATGCCTTTAATTCTTGGAGATTGCCTGGAACTGATTGCATGTAATATGCCTCGTGTGACCAAGGCTGTCTTCAATCCGATTTACATATGTCTGTACTGACAACCATTTATAATGTTCAATGACGAAACGAAATAGGGCGTTATTAATTTCATGCAATTCATCTTCTTTTAGATTATGTCATGCATCAGTAAACAGCCACAGTGTCAGACACAATATATAATATTGATGTCAATGATGGGCTCTTAAAACCTGATATGCCTCATTCAGCTAACCTTAAACCTTCAACACACCATTAGCCACAGACGGAGAAAGTCATACCCTTAGCAAAATAACTCGTCAACAAATTATTACTAAACCACGGAAAGAAGTTGGGTTCTTAGCGTGTAAAACATAAGTCGTGAACAACTTTCTTTGAAAATACTTTGTTACAAGCTGGAGAAATAACCGTCTCTTAATTGTAAATAATTGATGCACGTGTTGTAAAAATGTTCGTAAATGCAAGGAGATAAAACATGTGGGTTTGTTTAAAGACCTACTTGAACGAAAACAGTAATTTGTGATATTTGCTGAAATTCATTTAAAATGTTTTCAATCAATAAGGAAATTGAGTTCACATGAGATTAAACAGAATTTAATTGTGTAAAAAACAATCAATTTGTATACCCTTCTCCGGTGCTTTCCAGAAAGATTCGCGAAAAACCCTGTTACGTCATCACTCATGTTACGTCATGTGGAAGCTCCGTTTTGTATGGCTGCTTTGTTGCAGCATGGAGGTATAACTAAGCAACATCCAACACATGTCGTCAAAGTATTGTCATTTTGACGCACGCCGTCAACGACAGAAGTGTTTCTAGTTTTTCAAAACCTTGAGGTTGGGGCCCAACTTGTCGATCAATAATAATTACGAAAAAATCAGATGTGTACAAACATTATACGTTTAAAGGCCCTGTACACTATTGGTAAGATCGAAAAACACAAATGTTCACAGATTCACACACAACTTCCATGATTTAAAGTAAGTAATGGTAGAAAGGGTTCCTTAAAATATTTCTGCCTAAAATGCTATCGTTTCTGAGAAATGAGTAAAACAATAGTTTTTATCGCGCGCGATATAATAAACTCGATGTTTGAAAAACAGAAAACACATAAGGTCTCTTTTCACTATTTTCTCGTAACCTCGATGACCAATTGAGCTCAAATTTTCACAGGTTTGTTATTTCATGTATGTGGTTGATTACACAAAACATGAACACTGTCTGTGATTATTTTGTCAGCTCTACCAATCCTGTATAATACCTTTAAATGATAAACAAACATAATAATTATGTTTGTTATATTATATAAACAAGTTTTTAAATGTAGCATTCCCGTTAAAAAAAAAATCTGCTAAAGTAGCTTCTTAATCGTACGATACAGACGAGTTACTTAGATCTCACCCGCCAAAACAAGACTGAAGCTTAGCATGTCGTGCACCACTATGACAAAAAAACTGCTTCAAAAACTACTTCGCATGATCCTAGATCCATCGGAGGATGGAGAGGGCTTGAAGATATTTTTATCAGTAATTGTAAACCACAACATTGATGTTTTGACAGACATTCGAGAAACTTTGGGCAAGAGTACTACACCATCTCAAGTTGAGTCGTCTTGAAGATGTCGCTCGTTCAAGTTAAAAGTAAGGCCTCCAACAATCATCTCGATTTATCCACTAAACTTGCCGGAGCTCTTGTTTTGGGCACTTCAGAATGACAGTTCCATTAACACTACAATTCCATCAATCTTTGAGAATCAATCATTGTTGAATTATTACTTTAACGCTCATCGATTTTGGGATATCAAAAAGACTTCGAGATAGGCCAACAATCGGGGATAGCACACTACACTGATCTACGATTCCACTATCGTTTTCCCGTCTTTAACATTTTACTATACCAAAATAAAGCTGGGTTCTTCGATCGTGCAGAACTTTCAATGTTTATCATGCCTACAACAGTTTTGCAGAGTTATTAATTGAATGTAAGAAGTCGTAGATTCAGGATTCCTGAAAAAACAAATTAATAATAAAAGGGGGAAAAAAGGGGAAAAACGCAAATCTTGTGATACACAAGTTTGCTAACTGCACGTATAATAGTATAGTTAATCCACTATTTGTTTCAATTGCCGCAACCGGAATAAACCTTTTGTTAAACAACACAAAATCACTGACAAAAACGATTTTTTAAATTTGTTTTTAATGGAATCAGAATTTAATTAAACATGGTGTGTAATTGAAACTTGGGAATAAGTCTTCTCTTTCAAAACTGAATGCTGTTCTTCTTTTCACGTTCCGCTGTGCATTCCAAATACAAGCCAAGAGGACCCGTCTTGAATGGAAATCGAACTGAGCAATTTAATGACTGACCTGGACATTTATTTTAGGACAAAACCAAGAAAATGTCCCTTTATGTGGACTTGTACATAAAGTACTATGTTTTCTCTAATAACATAATCATCCTAAGCATTTCAAATTCTTTTCATTGTGTTAAAATTAACTAGGAAAATTCTTGGACTTGCCCTTATTAATATTAGTTACATGCAACGTGTATTGACAAGTTTTACACAAGCGGTGATGGCGCAGAATAATTGGCACTGTATATGCTTTGTAAATGTGATTTGTTTTGAGGTCTGGTTGACAAAACAAATTTGAGACACACATTTAAAACTGTTTTTTTATTAAAAACTTCAATGCAGTGAAATTGTTGGCGAGATGACCACTGGCTTAAATGAAAAGGGGTGATAGGTATCATCAAGTCTCTATGGAATGCATGAAACACAACATCGACATTTCTGTCTCAACTTGATTTAACCCAATTGGCATCAGAAACAGTCCAACATTCTCCTCAAGTTGAGCAAAGCCCACTGTTCAAAACGAGACTATCTACACAGTTCTTCTCAGAACCAACAATTTCACTCACTTGGTTGTTACCAGTAAACCTACTCAATTCTTTACTTCATAAACCGTAGTAAGCTCCAAATTTTACTTGAATGCTTTTGAGAAATTCAGCATCAATAGAAACTGAAATTATTTACATGTTATGCTTACATTTTCCCACATTTTCTCATGATTAAAGACATGTAGCTTACAAAAGGGTCCCCTCTGGCTTGAACTTTGTTAGTCCGAAAAGCAGCACTAATGAAGAAATTTATAAACCTTTATTTTACATCACTTTTATGCTACAAAGTGATTATAGTTTTTTAAAAAGGTATCTCTCCATACAAAAAACATTGTATATACAAACTTGTTTTCAAGAAACTTTGTTTATTTTTTTTATTTTTTTACAAGGACATTATGTTTAAAATATGAGGGCGCTGTTCAGCTGCAGCCATAGCCCCTTTTTGCTCTCGTTTTTAAAATCTTAATGTGTCTTTGTATTGCTAAGTCTAGCCCATTAGCTAATATCTCTGATAGTGCTGTCCCATATTGAACTAATCTTTTTTTTTCAATTCTCAGAAATTGTCATACTGTAGTAATACAGTTAAAGCGGTTTTCAATTTGTCACCAAGAACTTGTTTTTCGCCTTTTATTTATTTTCCTTTTCTCAGATTTTAATGCCAAATCTTTCTTTAACAGGATTGTAATACACAGTTGCGCGAATTTTGTTAACTAAAAACTAAATTTCTGTATTTGTGTACCTTTTCTTCTTGTAAATTGTTGCAATTCAGCATGTGGCTGCTTATAAGAAGTTTGTAAATAAACCATTCTATACAGGCAATCCATCAATAGCACTTTTCACACAAGAAACATTTCCTGGGATATTCCAGGGGGATTTTGATGTCTTGTTAAACACATGAATTAACAATTGCCATGGCATCTCATTGGGAACATCTACCCCTGCATGGGAGCAAGGTTGAGTAAGGCAACCCAATGTACATACACAGTCTCCATTGCTCCAGGAAAAATTGCAGCAAATGTGAAACGAACCAAACGGGCTTCGTCTGGGTTTTTACATATCCAAGGATCCAAGGATTTCGGGAAAATCCGCTTTGATGGACTTGAAAATGACAAGGTGTGGGGATTTAGTTATAAACAATCCATAGTACTGCTTAACAGGATTTGGGCAATCTATAGCAACTAGCTGAGTTCTCGGACACTGTCGTTGATATCCTCCACGGCATCTTTCAGTTTTTCCCATTGTTCTACTGTTAGGCTGATGCCTATGAACAAAATGAAACAAACAAAAAAGAAACAAGACAATAAATTTAACAACAATTGACAAAACCATGGAAGACTTTATCAAGTTGAAGATTATTCTAAAGCTTCAAACATGGTGAAATAAAATCACACTAAACTAAAAATTGTTAAACATAGAGGGTTCTGTAATGCATTTAAACTCGATACAGAGTTTAAAACATGAGAACTACTGCATGTAGATGGCAGACCCTGCTGTTTGCCCATGCCTGATTGTGTAATGATTTTGTTTATATGGGCAAGACTGCAGCAACACCATTGCAAAAAAAACTTTTATTTGTAAATATTAGTAGCTGAATCATAAGAGTAGCATAGAGCTGCCATAATGTTGTGTTTGTTGCAAAACTAAGCCATACATTTGACACAATAAAGTTGACGAAACATCAACTTGTATGACTTATTAAATATCTTGATTAGAAATCAATAAAAACATTTGAATCTGAGAAACGTAGATGAATTATATATGCAATTCTTGTGAAAATACCGCGACAGTTTGTTTGCTGTTTTCTCAACAAGTAGACACTGTATTCAAGTTCAACTGAAACTTTCACAGGTGACTTGTATTGTATCTTCTTGACAATTTTGGCAATTCATCAGCAATACATTGACAAAAAAACAAAAAACAATCTATGAAAAAACAGAATGCTCTGCCTTCAAGATGCACAAACTCCATTCTGCAGCTTGTTGCATCATTCGTGGCAATCAATGCATGTATGTTTCCAAAGGGAGTATTTCAGTTTTGTGTTGGCTCTCTGTGCGAATTTTTACTAAGCACGGCGGTCATGCAGGAAGGCTAAAATAACAACAGAAAATGAACAACCTGATCCAAAACCGCCAAAGAACCTTCAAATCAATTGGATTAATTTAGCAGATTTGTTTTTCAGAACTTAGGGTGAGTGGTATGTACTCTTCAAGTTCAAAATGTGTGTGATGATTTGTTCTAGAAATACTGCCAAGGATAGGGGGATTATGATCATTATGTGCTTTGCATTACCGTTTACATGTACTTTCTATGTGTACTTTTTCATTACCGTTAACAAGCACTTTGCATGATGTGTATAATTATGTATTTTGCCTTACATGTTTTGTTTTTTTGCAATTAATTTACAAGTTCTTTGCATTACACAGTACATATATTTTGCATCATTGTTGTTATGCTGCATGAAGTTGCAGATGTCACCAGCAGTTCCAATTCACTCACAACATTAGGTAAAACTTTACACAATAACAGTATAAAGGCAATTGATACAAAATTTAATCACTCAATAATAATTTATATCTTTGTATTCATATTAATTAAAAAGAGTTTTGGTCACAACCACTAAAGAAGTATTCTTCCAGTTAGTTATTGTGTTGGGGTTACCCTTACATGCATTAATGTGTGATAAGTGTTGTGTACTCGGTGCTTTCTGAGTCTGCCGTAACTGTTAAAGAAAATAAACCACAAGCTTTATAAGTCAAGTGGGATTTGAACACACCACCCCTGAGTTATAGAGTAGGTGTCTTAACCATTAAACCACAAAGCTTGCCCTGTGATGAAAGGTTTAGTTCAAATCAAAACAGGCCTCTTGTCAAAATGGTACATACAATACATGTATTCGGAAAGCAGTGCAGCAGAGTGCTTACCTGGTAATCGCACAACCTAAGTGACATTAAAAACTCCCCAGTCTGAATTGACCCAGAATGCGGGTCCCAGGTGGCCTCACCCGTTTTGGGGTCAGGCTGATTTGGAAAGTGGTTTTAACAAAATGGGATTTTAACTCGGATTCTGTGTCAGTTTGACCCATATCTGGGGTCATTTTGGCACAGATTCCGAATCACACTGATCCAGCAATGGGTCATGCAACACAAAACCCGGATACGAGGCAAGTCTGACCGGAAGCTTTTGGAAAATGAATACAAAACACAATTTTAAACTATTAACCATGAATCTTTGGAAATTTTCCTAAAGTATGTATGTGACTAGTGTCCTTGTCAGTTTTTTTGTCATTCTATTTTTTTATTTTTTTTATGAACCAAGGCAATGACATCTTCACATGCAGTGGCAGGGAAAGTGATGATGTAGAACATTAAGGTATCTGGTTTTTGCGGTTCACATGAAGTAGGCCTATGTATTTGTCAAGAATTCCAAGATTGTAATAAAGACATGTTAGTCAACTCATCATCATTCTTGTTTGGATAGCTCTTCATAGCAATGGACGAGAAAAACAAGGATGATCTTTATTACAAACTGAACTACATGTAGACGGGTCTTGTTGCAAGACCAGTTTTTTAGTCACTTTGTTGCTAATGAATGGTGCATGTGTTGAACATCTTACAACTTCAAAAATTAATTGAAAAATCTAACAACGGTGTACTGATGCATACTCCTCATGGTCATCACTAACTAATTCAATAGTCAGATCTATAGGGAAATCTTTCATAGTTGTGACATTTATATTTAAAATAACACTGGGATTGTGTAGCAACACGTATGCAGGGATTGACAACTTTACTAACATACATTTACTAACATACATTTTCAAATA
The DNA here is from genome assembly GCA_037783415.1 of Leptasterias polaris. NCBI lineage: Eukaryota > Metazoa > Echinodermata > Asteroidea > Forcipulatida > Asteriidae > Leptasterias > Leptasterias polaris. The sequence goes on from JAZGTN010000054.1 coordinate 537,931, forward strand.
ATTATTAAAGTTTTTTACACTGGGATTGTGTAGCAACACTATGCAGAGATTGACACATGTATGTTTACTAACATACATTTTCAAAAACGAAATTTGGGATTGTTTGATTTTAAATCATTATGTTTTAGTTCAGCAAGTTCATGTATTACAACTTAAAAATAATTATTAAAGTTTACAACAACAAAAATTGTAGAAATGTAAACATTTTATATATTTTTTTTTGAGGTGTGGGAAAATATTGATTTAAATAATAATATCAAAGATATTTATAAACTGCAAAAACATATCCAGCCAAGGAGGTGCTCCAGATGCTCACAAAAATAAAAGTTTTTCAATATGGTGTGTCATGAGGTGTGATTTCAGTTTGGTTTTGAAAATATCAACAGTCTTTGTATTTTTAAAATGATTTAATTCTCAACTAGTTTATAATAATAATTGCTAGTTTATAAATACATTTATATATTTGATTATTAACTTGTCTATAATGACAGGTGTTCTCAACTTGTTTTTTAAAGCAAAGTAAACATTTTGTTTTTGGAAGCGTCGATTTTGTTAATCCTATATAAATGTTTATTATATACAATAAAAGTAACCTGTGAAAATTTTATTTCAAAGGGTGGTCGCATTTTTGAGATATCGCCCAAAATCCGGAGCGAATATGTCCATGCAGGAAGAATAATCCCTATAGGAATACACAATCTGAGAAGCGTTTTGACAGAAACGCTTCTCAGATTCAAATTCGGGGGTCATAAAAACTGATATATTTTTACATTAACCCCAAAACTTCGAAGTGAAATGTTTCTCAAAATGCTTTATACCATCGAAAGCTGCTTTAGGCTTCTAACAAATAGGTTTTTATTTCCATTAATTTTAAGGGTGATTACCTAAAGTATAGCTGCCCTTAAAATATTTTATTTATTACTTAAATATTAGAAAAATTCCCCTTCTCAATCTGATAAAGCTTATAGATCCACGATGTTTCTTTTATTATTTAAAAATACACAATTATTTGATGAAGATATTGAAGTATATTTTTTCTTGCTGTGCTGGTGTTTGATCATTGGTGAATAGATCAGAATTGCTGTCAACAAATATTCTCTCCTGGAATGAATCATTAATATTCTTTTGAACCTGTATACATAGTTATTATTAAGGTGTTCTACTTACTAAAAAGAGAAATTCACTGAAAATTGACTTGGCAGACAAATAGTGTATCACGTATTTAGCTTGCACATCTGAGTATTTCACACTTCACGTTTCTTCTTGCAAGCCCGTCAACTGTATTTCCGCATGGCGAGTTCGCCCTCAAGTTCTTACAACAATACAACTCTATGATTAGTCCCTTTATTGGAATAACAATAGAGGGCGCCAGAGCAGAGAGTAGTACACTAGTAGCCAAAGAAAACGAGATTTCATCTATTGTTCAAGTAGAATGTGTATTAACAATTCTCAAGTAAATAAACCACAAGGAAAACTGACTGGGTTAATTTTACAAAATTCTTTGTTGAAAAAAGGAAAATTTCACTAGAGCAGGACTTGAACCTGCGACCTCTGGATTAAGATGTCAGCACTCTACCAACTGAGATATCTAGCCCTTATGTTGGTGGTCTCCCTATTTTGTCAATATTTTTGTTCGGGATGCCAGTCAGAAGCCATTTAAGCTGTCAGCCATTATAACAAGAGCAAAAGTAATTCGACTTCAGAAAAGTCTCCAACATTCAAAAAGTATTGTTCAAAAAACTACAATTTTCAGTAACAAGCAGCATGAGTTGGCATAACCGATTCCAGTTTCAAATCAACTTGGTGGCTTGTTTCTAACATGTGAGCTCGTGCAATGTTAATGGGTGATGCTGTTCCTCTTAAATGACTACTTTGTTTAAAATATTACCAGCTCTCCTCATTCAACCATCAAAGGGATCCACATTCCACAATCTTTTGATATTGGAAGAGTAACATTCATTCCAATCCTCCAGTCCAGTAGTCTACATATATTCAACCAACCTGTAATAACCTAACAGTCTATAAATTTTATCTATGAGAAGGCAAGATCATTTCCATTTTGCAAAGGGCATTTACATTGGAAAATGTTAAAGTGTCGGGCAACTTTCGAAGGGCACCAAGGCCAAGACCAGGGCAACAGAGTCTGTAGCCTACACTGCCTTTGCTTATTCCAGGCCTGACATAAGTGGTCATGCAGTGAGAACAACCACGACCAGTTTATTTTACCAGGGAAGTTTGCACGCTCATCTACACATGACATATTTGATGAAAATTGGTTTGAGCAAGTTAAAACAGACTAGGTATCGAAAACCACCACAGAAAAATAATCTGCGACAGTCGATGTTATTTTTGTATTTCTTTATTTTAAATACACAATTTGTGCCAATAACAGGATGAATAGGAAGCGAGAAGAAATGTTCAGTTTTAGATGTGGGAGAAAAACCCCAAAGTAAAACCCACACAATCAGGTAGGAACTGAAAACCGTATCCAGATATGAGCTCTGGTCTGAGGTGAAATTTGAGCTGGGGTCCACAGAGGTGAACGGCAGGAAAAGAAACTCAGGAATAGCATATGATAAGATTTCCCTCAACTGACTGATATATATATGACTGACCTTTTTTGCCTGGTTTAAGTTCTCCAGAGTTATCCGTGTAGTATTCCCGGATGTCAATTAACACCTTTCCGCGAAAATCTCTCACATTTACAAAGCGCTGTCTTGAAAGCTGTATTTGAAACAAAGGCAAGATAATTTTACACGTTATTTCTATTTTTAATGTGAATTGTGAAGTTAAACAATCTTTATAAATTGAAAATACTGAAAGCTGAGGGTTTGACTGATCTCTTCTTTAAAAAAGTTGTAAACAAAACATTTAACAATAAAACCCTTTTTGTTTGGTTTATTAACTGCCTACAGCTCAGCAAGAAGAAACTCTCAAAATTACTGTTCACAAACATTCATTTCAGTATTTGCTAGATTAAAAAGTTGCCTGGCAATGGCATTCATACCGATCACAAACTATGACAAAACTTAAAGGCCAAGTTTACCTTTGGTTTATTGAACCATTCAATTGTTTTAATCCTGAAAATGAATGTACAGATACAAACAATCAAACTAACCCGTGAAAATTACATTTGAAAAGGTGGTCACGTTTTTGAGATATTCCGGAGCGAATATGTTCACGCAGGAAGAACAATCCGTAATAGGAATGAGCAATCAGAGAAATATTTCTGACAGAGATGCTTCTCAAATTCAAGTTTTGGGGCATACAGATTTATATATTTTTTACATAACCACATTACTTCAAAGTGAAATGTTTCTCAAAATACTTTATACTATCAAAAGCTGCTATATGCTTCTAAACAATATGTTTTTGGTGCCAATAAGTTTAGGAGTGATTACCAAAGTACATAGGGGTATACCGTCAGTTTAAATAAATCCATTTGATGCAACTCCACTAGTATTGAAAGTCCCTTACAATCCCTCACCACATGAATCACAAGTCTGGTTTGCTGAATCATTTACATTTCTTAATGCTTTAAGATTTGCTATTGATTTCTTAACAACAAAGCTTAACAAATCAAGTGAAAAAAAAATCATATGGTGTCCAACTCCTTTGGTCAAAGTATGGCCATTAGCAATGGCATTGCCCCCAACATTTACATTAAAAAGGAACAAATCGTCAGAAACATTTTTACAACTAAAAAATACAAATCGTCAGAAACATTTTTATTTCATCTATGAAAATGCTGGAAATCTATAGTAGAATGAGAAGTTAAAAGTGCATTACTTCATGCTTGTGTACTGAAAATTGAAACATGGTAAAAATATATATATAAAATTAGTAGGGTAGATGGCCTTAGCTTTCGATCCAAACTGGACCTTCTTCAGAGGCATTAACAAGTACAAACAAAAACATATCCATTTATAGCAAAAAGAGGAGCAAAGGATTAGGGGAAGGTATCCAGAAAAAACCGGGAAGATTATAGCCAATCAAAGTTATTAATTTATATATATATATATGATGAACAAAAGGCATTCATCAGACCTAAAGAAAGTTTCTAGGGGCCATAGCGAACGCAGGGTACAACTTGCCATCAACAGAGCCTTTAGCATGCCTCGCCAAACTCTGTTGACCAACACTAAGTCCCGACTAAGAGAGTTGCCATGGTGACCACTTTCCACCCTAAACTACCTAAACTTTCCTCAATCCTCAATGACAAAATGACTATCCTTCACTCCTCTAACAGGTTATGTTCAGCAATCCCCGAGTGCCCCATGGTTGCATTCCGCCGCCTTAAAAACCAAGGAGACATCCTAGTCAGGGGCAAACTTCCCCAAGATACAGGTCAAACACCACCCTCAACAGTAATACAGGGTTGTCACAAATGTGCGCGCTCTAAATGTAGAACTTGTCTCTACATCAAACCCGCACTACGAGTGAAGAGTCATAGCACAGGCTCTTCTTACAATATCAAGACTGACTCCCTATGTAGCACACCAAATGTAGTCTATGTTATATCCTGTAAGAGATATGGACTACAATATGTGAGAGAGACTAAGACCAAACTCAGCCTTCGCTTTGCTAACCATGTCTCTTCCATAAAGACCAAAAAACCGTACCCTGTCTCCATCCACTTCAACAGCCCTGACCACAGTGTCAAGGATGTTGAACTTCTGGTGATTGAGGCTTGCAATGGTGATGACACACACCGCAAGCTCAGAGAATCACACTGGATTCACCAAATTAAGATAGTCCAACCCTTTGGACTTAACATAAACACTGGTGTTAAATAACTTCCCATCACTTATTTTGCTTGCTTATTTTGTTGATGTAATATAAATACGTTCACTGTAATTAACCTGTTCTCTCTACTGGTTTATTTTTACTCTTCTTTCTCTCAACAAGTTGTTTAAAATCAACCCGCTAATAACCTATTCCTTTTGCAGAAAATTTAATAACCCGCTCTCTCCGCAGGTTCCTCTTGCCTACTTTTAATTTCTTACATTTCATCTTATACACTGGTTATAATCCTCGAATTACATTCCTATTCACATAATTTTCTTGTTGATTACTCAACTTTCTTCACTAGTTATTTTTGTCTTGCCCCCTATTGTGAGTTGCATTACCTTGATGCAACTTGCCCTCTAATCCTACCCTTTCATGCTTCCCGCATTGTTATACCCAGAATGTTTCCACCTTTATGGTCCAGTAATCCACCCTTTTCACACTGACCATCCTTTGTCCTCACTACTTTACTCTGATTGGTTCTTAGCCAACCCATTGTCTGTAAATTAATAACTTTGATTGGCTATAATCTTCCCACTTTTTTCTGGATACCTTCCCCTAATCCTTTGCTCCTCTTTTTGCTATAAATGGATATTGTTTTTGTTTGTACTTGTTAATGCCTCTGAAGAAGGTCCAGTTTGGATCGAAAGCTAAGGCCATCTACCCTACTAATTTTATATATATATAATTTATATAATTAAAAATTCTCTTCTAGCTTTGACATATTTATACTTACTGGATACATGTGATCTTCTGGGCCATCTCCAGATTTCTTCTTTTTGGGAGACTTTTCTTTTGTTGGCTCTACATTCTTTTCTTTCTTCATTTTCTTCTTTGGCTGCAGAAATGAAAAAAAAAATCTTTGTTTTGTCTTTATTCATCCCGTGAAATTTTTGGGTTTAAATCTTATCCCATATACAGTAGTCCATGGGCTAGAATACCCCCCCCCCCCCATGCATCCCCCCCCCCCCCCCAGATCCTCTGCGAGTGGTATCATTTTGTTCTGGAGACCCGTCTGAGTGATTATTTTGATGTTACCAGTAAAAAAAATGGGATGCATAAATAAGGCGGCACAACAAATTTCGGAAAGCAGCCATTTTGAAAAATGGCCGCCTTATTTATGCATCCCAACTTTTTTACTGGTAACAATACATCAAAATAATCACTCAGACGGGTCTCCAGAACAAAATGATACCACTCGCAGAGGATCTGGGGGGGGGGGGGGATGCATGGGGGGAATGCATGGGGGGGGGGGGATATTCTAGCCCACAGACTACAGGGTTTATTGCAAAATAAGCAGTTCTTGTTCTCAGATGTACACAAAATGACTTTTCTGTTTGACAAACTTATTCACTTCATCTACAGTAGTACAAAGATCCACCACAACTATACTGCGTGTAGGGGGTCTAACTCCAAAGTCACTCAATGTTCCTTATCCTGAACAGGAATGCACTGGGCGTAAATCCGTAGGATTAATCATCCCCCGGATTTTGCAAAGTTTTGAAATGAATTAGTCTAATAATTGACTAATTAATAAAAAATAAATAGCAAAAATGACAACAATCAGTGACCAAATGTCTTGAAATACCCTGAGCACATTTTATTTCTTAAACGCTTCAAGAGTAAAATAAAGTTACTGTGCCATAAAATACTGCACGGAATTGTGGAAACAGTCAGGGTGGGTTTAGGAAGTGTATGCAACACCTGTTAGTTTTCAGTTCAAAAGGAGAACACATTAGGGAGAAAAAAAGAACACTAACTGATCAAACTTTGCCTCAAAATATAATTCAGAAGCTCAGAATGCACCAAAGAGTACATGTCATTTTTCCTGGACATGCCTTTGAAGGCAAGATGCATTTGCCGTGTCCTGGCCGAGCGGTCAAGCGAACTGCATCCATCAGCAGTGGGTGGGCTTGAGTTCCAGTCTTGACACTTGTGTCCTTAAGCAAGACACATCATTAATGCTTCATCCTTCGGATGGGATGTAAAGCTGTCCTGTGCATTGTGTAATGCATGTAAAGAGAGTAATGAGTAAGAGAAGGGGTTTGTCCTGGTGTTTCTGGCATTGGCTGTTGAGTGCACTAAAGCACCTTGTAAACCCTTCATAAGGTGCCACCCACATAAATAGGTCTCATAATTCAAAAATTTCAAAACCTGTCTTAAGAGGTTTCTCTTTGATCAAGTGCCTTGAGTACCCGATTGGTATCCGTGCATTATAAAGACTCCAATAATAATGTTTACACGGTTCCCTTCTACTTTCACAAATTTGTCTAAAGAGAAAATAGCAAGGTAAGATGGAAAATGAGTAAACGCACAACAAGTTAATTTTGTATAAGTAATTGTAAGTAATCTTGCTCAGAATTACTCCCCTGTATGGATCGTGGACATTTATGAATAGACCCAAAAAGTAATGCCATCTCAAATTATGTCACCGTGGGGGTGGTAAGAATACAATTGTGACAGCTACAGCTAAGCAAGCTGCATTACAGAGGCGGGTACCACACACATTTGCACTTTGTCACAACCTTGTTCCCAGGATGGCATGAGATCAGTTGCAACTTTTTCCTCAGCATGATTTGCTTGGATCATAACCCATGGAAGCGAGGCTTTGAATTTATTGGATATTTTAACTAGTCCTATGTATGCTGGTAATCAAGTTATGGAGCATGGTCCCCTGTCATTCTTCTTTTATCGTGTGACATGTCTAACTCTATGCAGTTTAGGATGACAGAGCATCATAAACATCATAAGTTTGAAGTGGATTGCATCAAAATACTTGCATTTTGACACACGCTAAATTCTGTAATGCCCTACAAGCACCCTACAGACGCTGGAATGTTGTCAGAAGAATGCACACAGCCTTCACTATTGGGAGATAATCAGCGTTGTTTTTCAGCACATCCCTCCCAGGGGTTTTGACAAGAGGTATTGATACAGGGCACTGTCCACACATGTAGTAGCGAGGTTGGACTTTGTCAGACTTCAGTATGTGTACATTACTAGTGGTTGCTGCCTCCGTTGCTTTTTTGTTTTAGCTGTAGCTGTCACATGAAACAGCCGTTGAATAGTGTTCGCGCAGCCACCTCGGTAACATATTTTGAGATGGCACTGCATTGTGGGTCAAATCCAAAATGGCTGCAATCCAGTACAGTATGTAGTTCTACGTGAATTAAAGATAACACCAGCTTCGTTGGGCTATTTGGGCTACAAAATATATTAAAACATGACTCCAAAAGTCTTCCCGGAATGGAGAAGAACGGTTCCTAAAAGAAACCATCAAAATTTGGCTGTTTTCGAGCATATTTCAAAAAACAAAGATCACTTGGGTTATCCCAACCACATTTTTGGTTTGGATAGCTTTGAGTCTTGCAACAGCTGGTAATGGGTATTGGTAAAGCGTACGCTGACCTTGCCTTTGACCACTTTGATTTTTTTATCAATCATTTCTTGTCATTTACGTGATACTTTTTAATAAAAAAAATATAAAAACCATCTACCTAGAAATAATTGCTAATGCTATGATGATTATGATAATGAATATGAATCTGACATGTCTGATTCATTGATTCTACATCAGTAAACTACATTACATTTAACCGGTGTGTCCCTTTTTGAGTTTACCCCTCTTGTCTTGGACGTTGGAGTTTAGTTTAATTAACTATACAGTCGTTTGACCAGTTCTGGATCACTTTTTGAATTCACGTTGTTTTTTGTTGCAATCTCTTTGACATCTTAAACAAAAAAGTTGATCAGTTTACCTAAATATGTAATAAAACTCACCAAGTATCCACTGACAAAAAAAGATTAGTACTTTTGAAGAGGCTTTGAGAAAAGTATCGTCACCTGTTTGACCAGTTCAGGATCAGTTGATTCTATTCTGAATCAGTAGCGTGCCCTCTATTGCAAACCCATACTCCCATTCATAAAACTGTCTCTCACAGACACGAAACTTCAGAAGTGTGTTGGCATGGACTTGGACTTCCTTTCTTTAGTGAATGTCATGCAAGTGTTTTCAACAGCAGCGCAAAAACCCAGCGACAAAAACTAAAATAACAGCAACTTCAATCAATATGAAAAAGTGAAGTGTGCCTAAAACTCAAAAGCAACATTGACCCCTCCAAGTTTCATTTTCTCAAAAAAAAAACAATCTACAAGAATTTGTTGAAGTAATGTATCTCAAAAGCAATAAATAAACTTTCTACAGCAGCAGTATGATTTTACCTCACTTAGTAAGTTAGTGCGGCACCATTTGACGCAATGAGATGTTGAGTGATCCCGAACTGGTCAAGGGTACAATGCTCCCCCAAAGACGATTTTGGTAATTTCGTCTCCTCAAAAAAACAAGTTGACTGCTCAGTATTTACGTGAACTAGTTTACACATTCTTAGCATTTTACATTTAATGTTTTTCGCCCTGGCATTCAAATTCTAAAGGTGAAAAGTTTTAACAGCGTTTTTCAACCAACATTTTAAAGCAAAATAATGATCAAAATCGCAGACAAACTTCAGGAAAATGGACATTAATTTATTTGCCGATGATGTTTGGCACCTTATTTTGGGTTTGTTGGTTTAATGGATGTAATTCTTCACATCATGTATCAACAGAAATTGGGGCTAATGTGAGAAGAATATAATTATTTGGTTATTGCAAAGTTGAAGTGATCCCGAACTGGTCAATGTTTACATTTACGTTTACGTTGGTTGACTCAGCAGGATCCATAAGTTTGGACGTATGCTATTAAAGGGTGGTTGATTGGTGCTCAAGCAGTAGAAATACAAGTGCCTACAGGCTAACAAAAAGGGCCTGAAGAAAAAATCCGGAACTGGTCAAATGACTGTAGTATTATTAACTTATTAAACATGTTAAAATTAATATTAATAATAAAACAATTAAAAATAATATAATATTATAATATATTATTCAGGCCTGTTATTAAATAATTATAATCTACGATTTTCATGTTCATTTCCCACCCTGAAGAAACTGACCTGATATTCTTTGTCAGAATCCGACTCATCGGATGATATAGTTGCTTTCGACTTGAAACTCGACATACTGAGGAGAGAACGTTGGTGGACAGTGACAATGAGTTGTCTGTCAAGTGTCGTACACATGTACATGTACAATGTCGTGTCCCTGTACTACTGTACATGTACATAGTGTCACACAGAGCACAGCTAGCTTCCCGCGCACATAGGTACACATACCTGGTGTGTGTGTACACCGCTCGTATCATCAGGAAATCCCGCTATATCATTGTAGAAGGATCCTCATTGGGCAAGTAATGAGCAGTACCCATTTCCCGTATGTAATGACGAATTTGATTGGCCTTGCCTGAAGTCTTGTTCCACATCATACTGTTTGAGGTTTGTAATGCTTAACGCTTGGATCCCGACTACCTACAGTTTAGTGGATAGATATGGTGGCCCTGAAGGGACATCGCACATCGCAAATATCTTTGCAAGTATTTGCGATGTTTGCAAATATTTGCGATGTCGCAAATATCTTTGCAAATATTTGCGATGTCGCAAATATCTTTGCAAATGTTTGCGATGTCGCAAAATATCTTTGCAAATATTTGTGATGTTTGCAAATATTTGCAATGTCGCAAATATCATTGCATAGCCTATATTTGCGATGTCGCAAATATCTTTGCAAATATTTTCGCATACTTTGTCGCATACTTTGTTGCATAGTTTGCATATTTGTGCTGGGTATTTTGTCAAGAGCCTAAGTCCGGGTTACAGCCTTCATTCCATTAACATGTACACACGGGTGCATCGGGCGCAGTTTGGGTATGATTGATTACTCTTCTGCTCTTTCCGCATGCGTGTATAACCACTGCATTACATGGAGCCTAGAATGTGTAGGCATCCGTCTTTTGACTCAACCTCCTTAGCCCATGTTACATGACCCCGGCACACACTAACTAAATAGACCTTTCTTTTGTTTACAAACAAAGTGCGCCGGTTGGCATGGACGGCGAATGTTAGCAAAACATTCAATCGTGTTAAAAAATGTTGTGGCCAAATTCAACATTTTCTGTAAAGATTCATGAACGGAAATACCTTCCACGATTGGTTGATTTGTTTCCAACAAATTCAACACTATTTTTGAATATTTTTGTGTAACACTGCTACAAACTGTGGCAATCTGTTTGCAGTTATGGCTTTCCATACTTGTCCAACCTGGGTTGGCAAAAACTCGGGCTGTGACGTTGCACCCGTGTGTAAAGATGTTAATGGAATGAAGGATGGAACCCAAACAACATTAAGACCCTTTAGGCTCTTGAAAATTTGCCCGGCACAAATATGCAAACTATGCAATGTGCCAAAGTATGCGATAATTGCGACATCGCAAATATTTGCAAAGATATTTGCGATATCGCAAATATTTGCAAAGATATTTGCAAAGAAGTGCAACATTCTTATTCTTATTCTTATTCTTATTCTTTATTCAGCCAATAAAACAAGCGAACAATACATTAGGGAACAGAATACATGTACAATAATACGGTAACGACTAAGAGGGAATGGGATAGAGGATACAGTGAAGACAAACAAAACATAAAAACCAATCTGTGATGGCCAGGATCAACAAAAGTGTACTCAAACACTGTAGCCCGAAAGCTTGTTGGTCCAGTCACAGAGAGGATTCATTAAATAAATAAATATATCTACATGTGTATATACAATAATATAAAATAATATTAATATAAAATTAATATTATATTAAGTCAAAAAGAAATGCAATAAAAAAATTAAAAAATGAAAAAATGCAAATAAATAAATACAAATCAATGAGCAAAATAAAAATGAACTAAAAGGATATTTAAGAAAAAATAATAGTGTTAATTAAATGCACAAATTGTCAGGTCAAGGTCAAGTTCGCACAAGGACCACCCGTCGTCAATTGGCCGACATTGCCCGGCACCCCACACGTTTTGAGCGCGAGTACCAGGCTACATCGACCAACCAACGACAAAATGTTCCCCGTATTTGTATTTACATACAAATAAGTAATCAAACATAAGACCCAACCAGATAAACACCCCATATAAGCTAACAACACCCAACCATTCCACAAACAAGCCAACATCAAGCAGTTTGATAAACAGGCAAGTACAACATAAAAATAAAAGCTTTAAGTTTAGCATGAACAGCAGATGGATAGGAATTATACTTATCAATTTTTAGTGGGAAGTATATAAGCAGGTTGAGAAGCAGGAGAATTTAAATCGAGCTGTCAATAGACTTAATCATGGAAATAGGATAACAGATTTCTACAAAAACACTTAAGGCTGTCTAAAACAACAGAGTCTTTGATGTGAGTGGGCAAGCTGGACCAAATACGAGGAAATGAATGTATTGGGGAGTTCTTGAGGGCTAGAGTTCTCGCATAGTGATGGTTAAATGTTATGATGTCTTGATGGCGGGCATTTATAATCGTGTTAGACTTAAGTGAACGGCAGTCAATGAGTCCATACAAGGATTTAATTTTGAAGGTGACCACATGATGCTGTCTCCTATTAGTGAGGTTGATCCAGTTGAGGGCTTTTAAGCGGTCATCGTATGGCATGGCACCTCTCTGTTGTTTCAGACACATCCTGCTTGCCCGACGTTGGACGCTCTCTAGCTTGGCCGATAATGATGAGGTGTATGGGCACCAGGCAGGCAACCCATACTCTAAGATTGGTAGGACGAGGGACAAATAAAGGGATCGAAGGGCTGTTGAAGATGTCCCACCAGCGACTTGCCAGATGAACCCAAGGATACGGTTTGCCTTGGACACCACGGAATTTACATGATCAGTCCAAGTTAATGTGTTGTTGATAGTGATGCCAAGGTACTTGTATGTTGAGACAACATCAAGACCAGAACCATGCAGACTGTATACAGGTAAATGACTTAGTGATTTGGAGCGTGACATATGCATAACTTTACATTTGCTGATATTGAGTTCCATACCGTTAGAAACACTCCATCGACCGAGTTCAGTGATGTCGGTCTGGAGAGCAAGTTCATCCTGGTGAGATTTTATTGGGTTGTAAATTATAGTATCATCGGCAAATAGGCGTGATGTGGTCCTCAAGTTGTTGGAGATATCATTGATGAAGAGATTGAAGAGTAGAGGGCCAAGTACACTTCCCTGAGGAACTCCCGATGTGACTGGTTCCCAAGAGGAGACACTACCACGGTACGTAACCCGTTGCTGTCGGCCAGTAAGGAAGGATTTCAGCCAATTCCATGTAGTACCCCTAATGTTGAAGTTATGGGCCAACTTCTCTAGAAGGATGTGGTGAGGCATGCGATCAAATGCTTTACTGAAATCAAGGAAAATAATGTCAATTCGAGGTGGGCGTGGCGCGTCAAGAATAATTGCCCAGTCATGAATTGTGTTTGTAAGTTGTGTAACGCAGGATTTATGGGCCGTAAAACCATGCTGTTCTTCATTTCCAAGGCAGAGAGAACTCACATGGTTTTTTATATTCTCTGCTACGGCTTTTTCGAGGATCTTGCAGATGACAGAAGTTAGGGCGACTGGTCGATAATTCTTGATGGCGGTGCGACTGCCAGCTTTAAAAACAGGAGTGATTTGTGATAGCTTCCAATCCAATGGTAAACAACCACTTGCAAGGGATGAATTCATTACCCGTAGTAAGGGCGGAGCGATTGAAGACGCAACCATTTTGAGAATTGTTGGTGAAATGGAGTCAGGGCCTGGCGCTTTGTAAGGGGACAATGAGGACAGAGACTTTGTCAACCATCCTAGGCTGATTGAAGTTTGGGGAAGGTCCGGAATCAGGAGAGAACAGGCCGGTGGTGAATCAGGGCAGGTTACAGCAGGGGAGTGGATTGAAGTAAACAGAGTGTTGAATGCATGAGCAATTTCAGCAGGTTTATGCATGAGTTTACCTATTGCAGATTGGAGAGCAGGTGGGCTTTTGGATTTCCTTTGGTCACGAACAAAGCACCAAAAGCTTCGTTTGTTGTCATCTGAAGCAAATAAACGGTTGACATAGTTCCAGTATGAAACTTTCATCGTGTTTTTGACTTTATTGCGTACTTTTTTATATTGCAGCCATGCAGATGCCGAGTTGGAGTGTTTCGCTTTTCTAAACAGTTTGTGTTTAGAACGAATGAGTTGTTTGAGTTCTGTAGTGATCCAAGGTGAATTCCTGCGACGGCGTTTCAATCGTGGCACGCTGTCTCGAATAGCCGCATCAAGAATGTCATTGAATCCTTCCCAAGATGCATTGGGATTGCCGTCATCTAGAAAGGCGGACCAAGGGGCAAGATGCAACAGCATCTCCAGATGGGCAACATCAGCTTTCTTATATTGTAAGAAAGAGCGTAAAACTTGGGGTTGTATGGGTGTTCTATTTGCTGAAAATTCAAAATACACCGCATGGTGATCACTGTTGACTGGATTTGCGATGGTTTTGACAGTTCTAAATTTGTCTGGCCGATTAGAGAAAACAAGATCAATAATGGTCCCAGTTGATGGGTTGGTGTTGGATTGACGAGTGACTTCATCAACCAGCTGCGTAAATCCGATGGAGTTGGTTAATTCTTGCAAATTGGACATTGAGGAAGATTCCATGCTCCAGTCTATGTTAAAGTCACCCAGGAGGATGGCTCCTTCATAGCCATGGAGAGTAGGTTGCACCATGTCACATGCATCTTGCAGCTTATCGAAGAAAGACACGTCTGAGTTTGGTGGACGGTATACAATGCCAATCAACCAGTTTGTGCGGTTGAATGTTAGAGACAGCCATGTTAATTCAATGTCACAGTGGAAATTTTTAAGATGGGTTGGTAATAATGAGTCATTTACAAGAGCCATTATACCTCCACCTCTATACTGTTACGATCACGACGAATAATTGAATAACCTGGCAAACTAGCAAACAGGTCTGTGTCCTCAGCTGACATCCATGTTTCTGTGATGATAGCAATGTCCACAGGATAAAGTTGAAGATAAGATAGCAGGTCATGTTGCTTATTGCGGATGCTCCGGGCATTGAGTAGTAGACCAGAAATTCCACTTTTAGGTAAGTGCTTCGGTGGAGAGTTGGCTGGTAATTCATTACTCGTGTTATCAATGATACCACCATCCAAGTCACTGAACATCTCACAAAATGAAGTGTCACTACATGATGCAAATGGCAGGCCTTGAAGATGGGTGCAATCAGGACAGAACCAGTCGATGGTACTAGATATCAGTTCATTGTAGAGAATGATCGACATGTCAGGGATGCATTTCTGATGCCAGTACTTATTACAGTCTTCACATAGTAGCGATCGTTGATTACATTTAACAGGCCGACTGCATCTACCACAGGGATCCTTGATGGGACCAGGATTGCTTTCAATGTCCCCACAACCAGATAAAGTTAGGTTAAATGTGGAAGTAGAATTAGGATAGTACTTGGATGGCGCTTTCCCAAACTTACTACGTTTTCTGGTACTTGTCTTCTCTCTTGAATTCAGCCACATTGGGTTTAGCTTTGCATAATAACCAGCTGCATGTTGTGAACAAAGGCTGGTTGCAGTATCACAAAGGCTGTTGGCAGTGACACAAAAGATGCTATCAGCTTGGTTGTAGAACCGGTCAGGCGTGCAGTGAGTCATACAGCTATCTTGAAGAACTGGTAGAGAAGGCTGGAAATCAGGCACAAACTCAGTCCAAATACCGCTTCCTTGATCAGCATTTCGATGTAGAAATGAGCTAGTGTGATCAGTAGAGAGAGCTCTTTCATATGATATATAAATTGCAATAGATATGGAGCTGGATATAGCAAAAATGTTGAGAAATATCAGAGCCAAACAAAAAGCATGCGCCATGGTTCAAAGCCTTCTCCTTCTCCTTTCTGCAAATATTTGCAAACATCACAAATATTTGCAAAGATAATTTGCGACATCGCAAATTATTTGCAAAGATACTTGCGATGTGTGATGTCCCTTCAGGGCCACCATCGGATAGAGGAAGGAAAGGTTGCTATTTTCCCTCATGATAGACCCATAGAAGCTGGGAGTGACTGGAACTAACAAAATGCTGGCTAAAAGAACAAACCCGTGGCCGGGAGCAGGATTTTTTAAGTTGATCCATGGAGGAAGGAAATGGTTGATCTGATGTGAAATGTGCCACAAGTAGGCCTATCTAAAAGGATTATATTGAATGAGTGGTGCGGTTTTATTGATTCACTAATTATTGTGGTTTTACTACATCAATGCAGGTGCCGAATCGGAACACGTGGTTCCCCGCAGATATAGAACACTGCAGAACTCAGATCACTTAACGGAGTGGGGGGGGGGGGGGGGGGGGGGGGGTGATACTCTTGAACAAAAGAAAGTTTATTATCGCCCTGCATTTATTTACAGAAAACCAAACTCAAAGCTATACAAAATTGTTCGATACAAAAATAGTAGGCTATAAACACTAGCTGCATGGATGGGATTACATTTTTGTGCTTCACAGCAATTAACCAACTATTTGTTGCAATATTGGTTAAAGGGAATGTATACGTTTGGTATCATTCCTAAAATAAATGGCAATACAAATTTACTTGGTTATAGAAGTACAGCAGCACTTTGAGAAATATTTCACTTCGAGGTAATGTTATGTAAGAATATATCAGTTTTTATATATGCCCCATTTGCATCTGAGCTGTCAGATAATTATGTTTCTCAGATTGTGTATTCCTATAAGGGATTATTCTTTCCGCGTGGACATAGGATTCGCTCCGGATTTTCGGCGATATCTCAAAACGCGACAATACATTTTGAAATTAAATTTTCACACGGGTTAGTATTGCATAAGCCTACTACATTTTATATAGCATTAAAACAATCTAACACTAACAGTTCTAAAAACGGGGGCGAAGCCCCCGGAAGCTCAGAGCTTTTGGCGTTTTTAGGGGTGAAAAATCAAGCCTCCGTGTGCCTAAAAACAGAGAAACAGACACAAGGCTTTTAAGCATTTCTGGGCCGTATCAATCTTCACTTGTTTTACTTAACGAAAATTTTAACCCCACAATCTCGCGTTTGGATCTGGTCGCTGCATTATCTGGTTTCATGCATATATTTATTAAATTCAAGCTTCTTTACACTTGCCGGAACGACATGAACTATTTTTTCCCCGGACAAATTGGCACGTCAGGTTTCAATTGCTTATGTTATTGCAAATCTAAACAATTACATATGACATAATCATGAAAGATTCATTATGGCATAAAAAAAAAAAATGTGAATGGCATAGGATGAAAAAGAAATCAATCCTGCCGCTGGGGGAAAAAACTAAACCACACACACTTTTTTCTTTCCATTTTTATGATAGGGGGGAACGTGCCCCCTGCCCCCCCCCCCCCCCCGGATCCGCGCCTGATTGACAGATGTGTGTGTGCTGAATGAAAGCTTACATATCCCACTCGAATCTTTGATAAAAGCTAAGGCCTAGCCATTAAAAGTATAAAATTTAATTGTTCTAGTAAAATCGGCAAAAAATCGGTTAAGCTCATTCTCATGCATGCTCCTAAAAACTGTCTTTCAAAATCACAAATGCTTCCTGGTATGACGACAATCCACCGGGGGGGGGGGGAAATAAATCCGAACTACGTTTTAAAATTAGGCCTATTTAAAATGTACCCATGCAGTCAGTTTCCCTTGTGACGTTGATAAAATCACCCAAACCATAAGAACCTCAACTTGGTTAATTCTACTTGCCATAATGGGGTTATACATTGTGCCACTCCTTTCCTTTAGGGTCGTGATTAGCAATTTGTTTTAAAGACATAAAATAGCCAAGGTATACAACGTCTACAGCGATACAGGCCCACTCCCACCCCAAGTTTCTGCTCATTAAAAGTCAAACATTACGCCCGCTTGTTTTACACAATAATTAATCAAGCGTGTTTTTTACAGAGAGAATGAATTTACATTCATAAATACCTTGGACAGTTTATCCATTCTGATTGGTGGAGAGCACGTCACGTGGGGGTGTTTAAACGTGTGATATAAACACGGCTAGAAGTGTTTAAACACGGCTGGCTTCGCGTGTTGGGCGCGCAAGCTTGTTTACGCTAATTTACTTACGCGGAACGCAATATACCGCAATTAGTATACCCGCGCGTAATCTTGTCGACACGCGCGCGCGCGCGTGCACACAACCCAACGCGCTCAAAACAGAATTTTACAAAAGTTTTTGAAAATGTACAAACTTCGAAAATTCGCTAAACAAACAGATTGTCTTTTTACTACCGATTTTCCTTATTCTTTCACTTTTTAACAAATTGGCATTTTTATGAATGGGAATAAAAGAGTAGTGACTCGTTCTTAAACGGTCGTTTAAAACCTTGCAGGGTCGTGGCCGTGCGATAAAGGCCCTCGCCTTCGGCTCGGGCCTTTATCGCACGGCCACGACCCTGCCGGTTTTAAACGGCCGTTTAAGAACTCGTCACCACTCTTTTATTCCCTTATTATAGGCCCTGTATAAACAAAAATAAGTGTGATGCGCGATGCATAAAATGGATATAAAAAAAACTCTTCGTTTTTAACGGCACAGTTAGACTTGTGGACAAGTCGTTAAATGTCTGTCGCGGTGATAGCGGAACGGCTTTCTCGCAATATCCCGCGAGAGGGCTGCTCTGTGCGAGATTACTGCTCTCAAGACTGGTCGCATTTACCGACTTGTGAAACCCGCTGGCGGTTTGTGCACGGCCTATGGGCACTTCAGCCGAATTTGTACGGACGCATCTGATTGGTCAATTTCGTTATATCTATGAATATTCAAACAGTAGATGAATATTAAACATCAAATCCTGTACTGGATGGAGTTTTATGTTGCTTTGATCATGCACGATCAAAACCAAACACTGAGTGGTGAGAGTGATTGTGTTCATGAATATTTTGACACAAGAAAATACGTATTCAAATTATGGGTACAACTTGTAAATAATTACAAAAAATCGAACGTAAGATTTTATTTCAGAGAGTCCGAGCGTGTTTGACAGTGCACAGCGTGTGGGGACATGACGTAAAACACACGGGCAAATCGTGTAGCTGCATGCCATGGCGCGCAGAATTTCTCTCGGCCGGGGCTCAGCACGACGGAAACCCCTACCCGGCCCTAGCTAGCATGCCAAGAGATAGCTGTACCTGGAAGCTCATGAACATGTGGGAGGGGTAGGGAGCCAGACCACCAACTACCTTGTCATTGCGGGTTTGTTAGTCGGTAAACCTCGCTGATCGAATCCGCTGTTTTAAAATCGTTACGTTTCAATGTTCGGTGTACGTTCCCTTCCTCCGATTTGGAAATTAAATAAGATTTATGTCAATAAATAGGAAAACCACTCTTATATTGACGGTGCAATTAAGTTAAACAATTTGTGAGACAAAAACGAGCCCCCACCCCCCAAAAAAACCCACACAAAACCAGAGCCCCTGAAGGAACAGGTGAAAAATAAATTAAAAATTAAAATGTGAAAAAAAATTCTCACTCTGAATTTCTTTTTCCACTCTCGACACACAAAATTCCAACAAAGTTATTTCGTTTCCTCAAAATATTATTTAATTCAATCAAAATATAATTTTGTAACATAAAATTAATTTTTTTTAAATTTGTAAACAAAGTTGTGTTTTTCTAGGTAGCACAATAGATTTTTCCTAGAAAATACATTTTTGTTCCCTCGTACACGCCTTCTTTCACCCGAAATACGATTTTGTTACCCAGAAATACGCGTTTGTTCCCTGAAAGATACGCATTCGTTTCCTCGAAATATGATTTTGTTCGCACAAAATATAATTTTGTTTGCTCTAAATATGCTTTCGTTCAATAAAAATTATTTTTTCCACCGAAAGGAGATTTCTTTCCCTGAAAACAAGCTTTCGATTCATCAAAATATACGACTTTGAATTAGTTGCCCGAAACATACTTTCATTCGTCCGAAATATGCTTTCGTTCAATAAAAATATGATTTTTTTCCACCGAAAGGAGATTTCTTTCCCTAAAAACAAGCGTTCGTTTCATCAAAATACGACTTTGAATTAGTTGCCAGAAATATACGTTCATTCGTCCGAAATATGCTTTCGTTCCCATAATATACGCTCCCGTTCCTTCGCAATGAGATTTTGTTCCCCAAAATTCCTCTTTCGTTCCTTTAAGATAGCTAGCTTTTGTTCCCTTAAGATAGCTTTCGAAGCCCTGTAGTCCAATCACACAAATTTGTTAAATTCCCTTGTGAGGGGCGACTATGAGAGGGGACGAGTTTGTTGTCAGGGGCGACTTTGCTAGGGGCGACTTTGTAGTTGGTGACTTTGTACATGTGTTTTTTGAAATTGGCGACTTTGCTAGGGGGGCGAGTTGACTGGTTTCCGTGTCTGTTGTTTATACACACTTAATAACACAATCACTGTAGAACACATCGGGTTAAATGATTGGAGCGTATCAGTAACTATTCACGGTAGGCATTATTTATTTTTATGAGGCAAAACACACATCTTAAAAAATTATTATAATAATGAATTTTAAGATAAGTTTACTTTATTTCTTTAGTTACTAAATTAATGAAGGAGTTAACACCCACAAAACACACCCACAGATGTCTCAAGCGCAAGCATTCAGTACATTTACAGTAACTAAAATTAGTACTACCCTTAGATAAAATGGACTCGTCTTCATGATCGTCGCTACAGCAACCGTAATGTACACTGCGTTCGTACATGAATAAATGAATATGAACCGCCGGCGGGTTTCACAAGTCGTTAATGACGAAGAGTCGGCAGCCAGCAACTTCGCGCGAGAGCAGTGATCTCGCGAGAACATTTTTTATTAGGCTACAGCACTACACGCGACTCCACTCACCGCGACCATCATTAACGACTTGTCAACAAGTCTACGGCACAGTCAGTCCTCGGGGATTTTACACCGGCGACTAATGTGATTAGACACCATCTTATATAGATGTTCAAAATTTGTAATTGCTTTTACATTTAATTTGATATAATCTGTGTAATAATAGTATTTATTTGCCATATATTCGTTATTTTGTCAACCTCATTGCAGGATCTCCGGCTCCTCTCATTAGGTACTAGCTAGTATTATAATATAATTATTCGCTTCATATCAAGAGCAGTTCTCCTTTAACTCAAAAACCTCTAACTGGCTTGTGTGGAATCTTCAGTGTGTTCCTTCCTGAAAAGATAAAGGTGTAAAACAGAAAGTGGTCATTTAAAAACTTGTATGTATGACTGAACATTATTTTACCTGATTTTTATGACAACGCCTTATATCTGCCATATCCACAATCTTACCTTTGAATGGTATCTTGAAACATCCCAAGTCCACCGTTGCAACAGTCTTACTGAACACCTTGCCCTCTAGGCGGGCACAAGCTTGCATGTCCGCCAATGACACGGCAATGTTGTACAATTCAACACACAACTCAGCACCGAATTTGTTTTCGCCCAGTTTCACGCAGACCGGATCTGGATTTTGGACTGTGGAGAGAAAGAACAAAACATACATTAAGTTGTAGGCGATCCGTCTAGGTCGAGTTGGTATCCACAGAATGAAAAAGCCAATTGTTGCTTAGGCTGTCTGAGGTGGCTTCTTCTATGGCTCAGAAGGCCCATCCTTTTTGGCCATAGACTACTTGGCAAAAGTTACACGGTGTTAGTCAAAGGAACATTTTGGGAAATGGGAAATTTAGAAACTTCTCATCATTCCAATCCAATAATCGCAACAAACTCTCACTCAGCAATTTATTTGATCGTTTTCTTTGATAATATTTACTCACTTGATACCGTTTTGTCGAAGAGGACTTTTCCATCCACGGAGAGAGACAATTTCACACCAATCTGCGTGGACAGGAATGTTACGTTGACACAAGCTGTACAATTGGGAAAATTAATAATCAAATGTTTATAATTAAACAAACTTGCGCATACTTTGTTGTTGTTTGTTGGTAGGCACTTTGTGTATATTTTATCAACGCACTTTTGCCTATACTCAATCATTGTTTCAATCTTGACTTAATTATCCCTTCTCGATATCCAAATCCACTTTTCAAAGGCCTACCTTGGGAATCGATGCCCACTTCCTTGATCTCAATATGCTGGCAACATCCACATGTCTTTTCTGAACATGCACAAGAAGAAGCGTCATTCAACTGCATGCTTTCTAACAAGTTTGTCCAATCCATGGCCAGTGGATGGCCTGCTCCCAGCAAACCTGATGCTGCATTAAATATGGACAAAATAAGGGTATCAAAATTATGAATGACTCCAAACCAAACATGTTGGCAGAGTGATCATATTCAATCGCACAACCAAGCAATGCTTAAGTTGTATAATTTTTGAGAATTTTGTAAAGGTTATATCTATAAAATTGTTTCATGCATGTTGAAACGCTAATACTTGATTTGTGCATACTTTTAGACTGTGCTGCAAGTCTCGCGCGTATCCGAACGAGAAAACACGTCAAACGAAGAACATTTTTGGCCATAGACTATACTTGGCAAAAGTCACCCCACGGTGTTAGTCAAAGGAACATTTTGGGAAATGGGAAATTTAGAAACTTCTCATCATTCCAATCCAATAATCGCAACAAACTCTCACTCAGCAATTTATTTGATCGTTTTCTTTGATAATATTAATACTCACTTGACACCGTTTTGTCGAAGAGGACTTTTCCATCCACGGAGAGAGCCAATTTCACACCAATCTGCGTGGACAGGAATGTTACGTTGACACAAGCTGTACAATTGGGGAAATAACCAAATGTTAAATTAAACAAACTTGCATATACTTTGTTGTTGTTTGTAAATTGATAGGCACTTTGCTTATAGTTTATCAACGCACTTTTTCCTATACTCAATCAATGTTTCAATCTTGACTTAATCCCAAATCCACTTTTTATAGGCCTACCTTGGGAATTGATGCCCACTTCCTTGATCTCAATATGCTGGCAACATCCACATGTCTTTTCTGAACATGCACAAGAAGAAGCGTCATTCAACTGCATGCTTTTTAACAAGTTTGTCCAATCCATGGCCAGTGGATGGCCTGCTCCCAGCAAACCTGATGCTGCATTTCAAAACAGGAACGGAATAAAATTAATGTGTAATTTTGACTATAACAAATAATATATGTTCAGGGACAGCAAGGTTTTAAAAAAGTCATAACTACGGCAGTGCAATCACATCCAATTGACAGAACCAGGCAATTTGTTTTTTCCAGCAACTTTTTACACTCCTGTAAAACCGCCGGGTAGGAATTGACTCGGATCTGGGTCCCATTGGGCTTATGACTCGTTTCTAGGTCAGTGTGACCCGGATAAAGAAATTGATCAAAATTACCCAGAAATGGGTCATAATGACGCAGATTTCGAGTTAAATCCTATTTGTTTTAACCACTTTCAGGGTCATCCTGGCCCACAAATTGGTTCTGGCCCGCTGGGAACCTGGCATCCAGGTCAGTTCTAACCCACCAATGGTTCTAGCCCATTGGGACCTGGAATCCAGGTCAGTTCTAACCCACCAATGGTTCTGGCCCGCTGGGACCTGGAATCCAGGTCAGTTCTAACCAGGGAGTTTAAGAGTCTATTTCAATGATCTGATAAAATGGTTTAGTGGATGTTGAAGCATTAATACTTGGTTTGAGCCATATTTTGTTTCCTATTCCTTGCTTGTAAGACAAATTAAAATATTATATGAAGATGGTTAGGCCCTAAGTGTTACGTTTTAACTAACTGAGTGATAGACCTATCATGATCTTTTAATTTCACGAAATCTTATTAATTTTTAAAGTGTGGTTGCCTATACAAGATCTTACCTTTGAATGGTATCCTGAAACATACCAAGTTCACCGTTACAATAGTTACACCAAACACATTGACCTCTAGAGGAACACAAATTTCCACGTCCTCCGACGACACGGTAACGTGCAATCCAACACACAACCCGGCACTAAATTCGTTTACGCCAACATCCACGCAGACCGAAGCTTGAAATTGCGTGTCCACCAATGACACGGTAAAGTTGTGCAATTGAACACACAACTTGTCACCAAATTCGTTTTCGCCAAGCTTCATGCACACCGGATCTTGATGTTTGACTGTAGTGAAAAACACATTTTAAATAGTAGTATTAGTTCGATCCCTCTATGGTCGAGTTGGTCAAAATAGAATGGAAAAGCCAATTGTCAAACTGTCTGAGGTGGCTTCTTCGATCGCTCAGAAGACCCATCCTTGAGCTACAAACTACTTGGCAAAATTCACAGGGCGGCAGTAAAGGATCAAGGAAGTTCATTTGGGGAAATGGGAAAATTTGCAACACCTCATCATTCCAATCCAATAATCCAATAACAAAGAAAAGAACCCCACAACACCAAGAACCCAGCTGTTTTAAAATAATGTTTTTAAAACTCTTGTCTTTATACTGTTATGGTGTTTATGCAATTTAAATTGTATAACGAGGATTGTAAGCAATTGTGGGTTTTTACATTTCCATTGTGTGCTTTTACTCTATGGTATATAATTAATTAACTATTTGTTAACTGATTTTCTGGTTTACTGTATATATTGTTGTGATTTCCTGTACAGCCCTTTGAGTTTTTATGTAAGGCGCTATATGAAGAATAAATTATTATTATTATAATTATTATTAATCGCTAACTTGCTCGTGATTCTTTTTCTTTGATAATATAAATACTCACTTGACACCGTTTTGTCGGAGAGGACTTTTCCACCCAGAGAGAGAGTCAACTTCACACCATTCTGCGTGGATAGGAATGTTACGTTTACACAAGCTGTACAAAAAGGGGGGGAATAAAATCTAAATAACTTTCCGAATTTTTGTTTCGCACTTTTGCCTATATACTTTACTAGTGATTCAATAAAGAAAAGTAATTTTATCATAAAATCTTTTTAGAAGCGGTCTGGGCTAAGTAAAGCATAGGCCTATTATACTATATGCAGCGGCGACATTATTATTTTTCAAACAGTAGGCCAGCTATCATGTCAAAATTTATTAAAAAAATTGAATCGGTGTTTTAAAAAAACACCCCGCTCGATATCCAAATCCACTTTTCAAAGGCCTACCTTGGGATTCGATGTCCGATTCCTTGATCTCAATATGCTGGCAACATCCACATGTCTTTTCTGAACATGCACAAGAAAAAGCGTCATTCAGCTGCATGTTTTTTAACAAGTTTGTCCAATCCATAGCCAGTGGATGGCCTGCTCCCAGCAAACCTGATGCTGCATTAAATATGGACAAAATAAGGGTCTTATAATGACTCCAAACCAAAGATGTTGGCAGTGTGAGCATATCCAACCACACAACCAAGCAATGGTTAGTTTGCATCAACGTTTGTCTATGTAAAAATTATGTACAAATTATATCTGATAAAATGGTTTAAAGGGTGTGTACAACATTGGTAATTGCCAAAGAACTGTTTCCAAACTTGATGTGACCCAACATATACATAAAATAACAAACCTGTGAAAGTTTAAGCTAAATCGGTCTTCGGGGTCATGAGAAAACAGTGAAAAAACCTTATGTGTTTTAACTTCTTTTCAAACATTGGAATTTATCCTGCAGGATAAAGACTATTATTTTACTCATTTCCTAAAAACTATGGCATTTCAAACAAAACTATTTCAAGGGAAGTTTTCCACCATGACCATCTTTATACCATAAGTTATGTGCAAATCTGTGAACATTTATATTTTCGTTCTTACCAATTTTGTACACACCCTTTAATGCATTATGTTGAATCGCTAATACTTGAGTACCTTAATTTGCATTCATATTATCCCTAACTTGTAAGAACTATAAAATGAACGTGCTTAGGCCCTAACTCTCAATTGAGATCGTGATCATTTCAATGCTACGAAATCTTATTAGTTTTTCAAGTGTGGTATCCACTCTACCTTTGAATGGTATCTTGAAACATCCCAAGTCCACCGTTGCAACAGTCTCACTGAACACCTTGCCCTCTAGGCGGGCACAAGCTTGCATGTCCGCCAATGACACGGCAATGTTGTACAATTCAACACACAACTCAGCACCGAATTTGTTTTCGCCCAGTTTCACGCAGACCGGATCTGGATTTTTGACTGTGGAGAGAAAGAACAAAACATACATTAAGTTGTAGGCGATCCATCTAGGTCGAGTTGGTATCCACAGAATGAAAAAGCCAATTGTTGCTTATAGGCTGTCTGAGGTGGCTTCTTCTGTGGCTCAGAAGGCCCATCCTTTTTGGCCATAGACTACTTGGCAAAAGTCACCCCACGGTGTTAGTCAAAGGAACATTTTAGGAAATGGGAAATTTAGAAACTTCTCATCATTCAAATCCAATAATCGCACCAAACTCTCACTCAGCAACTTATTTGATCGTTTTCTTTAATATTTTACTCACTTGATACCGTTTTGTCGAAGAGGACTTTTCCATCCACGGAGAGAGCCAATTTCACACCGATCTGCGTGGACAGGAATGTTACGTTGACGCAAGCTGTACAATTGGGAAAATTAATAATCAAATGTTTATAATTAAACAAACTTGCGCATACTTTGTTGTTGTTTGTTGGTAGGCACTTTGTGTATATTTTATCAACGCACTTTTGCCTATACTCAATCATTGTTTCAATCTTGACTTAATTATCCCCTCTTGATATCCAAATACACTTTTCAAAGGCCTACCTTGGGAATCGATGCCCACTTCCTTGATCTCAATATGCTGGCAACATCCACATGTCTTTTCTGAACATGCACAAGAAGAAACGTCATTCAACTGCATGCTTTTCAACAAGTTCTCCAAGTCCAGGGTACTGTCGGAATCCAGGGGCCCTATGTTCACGGAAATATAAACAGGAGAGCATGCAATTACAATGACCTGATTTGTTAAATGTTGGCCGATACCATGTTTGAAGGATGATCCAGACCATGATAATATTGAATTTCCCACAATCTGATCTTACTTCCTCTCCTTGCTGTTTCGCTTTGATTTTTTATTCACAGAACTAATATCATAACCAATAACGGAAGAGGCCAGCATGGAGGCACCCATACCGGTACTTAATTTAGATCCACACGCATGCGCATCAACTTTCTTTGGGCACAAGTACCTACAGCTAATAGTAATAGTGGCCCAAAATTTTCCCCCAAAGTTCCGAAATTTGACTTCTGAATGTTATGTCTGCGACTTTCTCCCCGAGTCGAAAATTTGACAGCAACAATCATGTTTCTCCCAAGTCACAGATTATTTTGTTCAGCAAATTTTATATTAATTTGCGATTTAACCCAACGGCAATAAAGGGACACAAAAGACTTATCTATTGACGTCTAATAATAATATTCATGCGAACAAATTTCGTGACTTATACCCACAACATTGTCTAGAGTCCAACTTCCTCTGGGCCATCGGCTGAAGTCCCATACATGAAATTGATTATCAATGTTCGCGACTATGTGAAAAAGCGTGAAATCATTCATAGTGAAATTTTCCATCATTTCGGTTCTGTGTGTACCTCCAGGTCCATTTGCACACACTCCGCCACTTCGGACTTCATTGAGTCATAGAGCCAGTGTTGTAGTCGAGTCACCTGTGTCGAGTGCGAGTCCGAGTCTCAAGTCACTTGGGTCGAGTCCGAGTCCGAGTCCCGAGTCACTTGGTCCGAGGGGGAGTCCGGGTCACGAGTCACTTGGTCCGAGTCCGAGTCCGAGTCACGAGTCACTTGTTTTTTTTTTTATTGCGAACCAAATGTCGTAAAATAAGAATTGGAAATGCAAAATAAAACACATTTATTTTAAACAAAGTTCTGTTAAAGTTGGTATAACCAAAATAAAACAATACGGGGCGGAACGGCAGATGCCATGATTAAAAAAAATTTGTACTACTTTTTACTAGTGACGTGCCAAACTTGACGTCGTGTTTGTGTGTCGACCATGTGTAGAAACTGGTGCAAACAACACACAGCCATCACAGTGCAATATGCAGGCTGTGTTTTACAGGTACCAGACATGCCATTTCCCTGGCATCAAGCAGTGGCTATGGTGTTAACGTTGACAGAATACCAGCATAATACTGCTGGTGTCGTGCATCCCAGTGTTAATATGCGTACTGAACATACGAATCGAACATACACGCGCTGTACTTAGATGGCCATCTACACAATAATCATGAACACTATTACTTGCAACACCATACGACAGTACTTATTTATTGTGCTAGACGTTAACTCTATGACATGTGCACACCGGGAATGACGATCGGATCGTCGGAATTGTTTTTAATATTTAAAAAAGGTATTGTTTGTAAAAAAAATACGTGACACGAGTCACGACTCCTCGGGGACAAGTCCGAGTCATGATAGTCGAGTCCGAGTCCGAGTCCGAGTCTTTTGCAGACGTGACTCGAATCAAGTCCGAGTCACCGAAATTGTGACTCGAGACGGACTCGAGTCCGAGTCCTGGACTCGAGTCATACAACACTGCATAGAGCTATGTTAGAATCATACACGACCACTAATTCACTTGTATTACATTAAGACATTCGCACAGAGCACATATAGGGACAGGTAAAGAAACAAATTAACAGGTAACCAAATAAAAACAAATTAAAGTACAAGGTAAATTATAGTTCCCCATATTTGAAAGAAATAATATTACAAAGGATTACAATAATTTTTTCTAAGGGAACGGAGTATAGGTACTAGGAGTTTTAATTAATTGATTTTTACCTGTCAAGTTTTGTTCTTTGCTTACCCTTTTAGGGGCTCCATACCTTCGGAAACACAAGGATGTTATTATTTTTACATAAACCTGCATTTATTTAGGAAACAAAGAAAGTTTACCATTCTGATGCATCAACCAAACTGCCGAATTATCTTTCGGAATCTGCAGTGCCGGCAGTGCAGATACGTCAGTTACGCACTGCACGCAAAACACAACGGCCAATATTGTCACCATCGGTACCAACGACATCATGCTTGAATCACCGACACTGGACTTTGTTTCTTTTAGATTCAACTGCTTTCAATTCTGGTCACTCTAATTAGATCGAAGTCAGCTCATGGAGCCGTATTTATAATACTTCTGGGTTGTTTACGTCATGGGAACTTTTACGAAGAACTGGAAATCCTAGTACTCGGTTTCGTTATCGCGCCCTTCTAAACAAGGAAGTGTTCCAGAAACATGAGAAACTTTGGTACTAGTTTCCCGATCCAGGCCTCGCGCAGGATCTTCACAATTGTTAGTTTTGTGTCCACTCTTATTTGTGCGCTTATGATCAACATGTTTTAATGTCTTGTAATTAAACATTAATTTTTAGGCATTTAATACATAATACCAAGTGCAAATCAGAAGTCCTAACGCACACCAAACTGTTGGTTATTTACAGAGAAAAGCAGATAAAACGTGACCGTGTACCAGATTCGTTTCACTTTACCTGGCTGCTTTGAACACGTAAAGCATATCCTGGTTCAGTCAACTTTAGTTGTCGAGTTAAATTACTTTCCTCATTACTGGCGAGGGCGGGGCACGTGCCCATTACCCCTTCCCCATCAATTGACGTCCGTACCCACTAGTGCCCCTTCCCCAATCACACACACATTTGGAATCGGGAGTTTCTAAATAATAAAAAAATAACCAGAGTAAAATGTTACGTTTTATAAACTTTAATGTTATACTTTTAATGTTTACACACGGAAAACGCATTTGTTTTTACACTTTCAGAATGATCTTATAACACTAACCCTTAGTAAACTGCATAACAAGAGCGCTGAAAAGGGGCTTGTTTAAGATAAATACAAATGAGCTGCCGATCGCCTCATAGAAAAACATTGACTAATAGAAAAATCCAATCATTTACTGTTGTACATTGAGAACACAGCTCAGGAGAACGTTATTTTTGTGTTGTTTTTAAATTCTGGATGCATGCGTACCGATATCAAATGCGGTAGCAACTAGCCTGGTTCCGGTGGCATGGTTATAGTTGCGGACTTGTGGTGTAAGCCTAGTACTAGTAGTTGCTTCACATTTTTGACGTTATTGGTGTGCTTACTGCTAGTTTTGTTGAGTAAACGGTTATTTTAGCGAGCGACATTGCGATATTTAGGCTATTTTTAAGACCTATGTTCACAACTATTGTTTTCTTATGCTAAGCTATTGCAACCCCAGAACACTGTCAAACCTACATGTACGAATAAACAGACATCTTTATTCAATTAATCAAATTTGAAAACTTATGTGTGTTTAAATTGTTATCTTTGTAAGTCATTGTAGACCCACTGTTCTTGTATCCATCTCTCCTGCGCCAGGAGTGTCTTATGGACAGACATGGTGCATTACTAATGGGCATCACTATTAATATTATTATTGTCATGATCGATTATCATTTTTAGGGTAACTATATCAGGTACCACTCCATTCATACTGTTGTTATTATAATTATATTATTTGTTTTCAAAACTAAAAAAGACATGTTGTATTACCATGTATTGATTAGTTTGGATTCACCAATCAGTGTATGAATGTATGAATAGAAATTAAACAAACAAACAAACCAACAAACAAACAACCCAACAACCCAACAAACAAACAAACAAACAAACAAACTTATGAAGGTTTATTTTCCACACCCTTGGATAAAGTACGAGCGAAAAAATCTCAAATGAACGTCATGTATTTCAAAAATACTAAATTCTCTTATTAATTACATTAAATATGAAATAGGAAATGTTTCCAAGAAACGTCTTCCAGCCAAGGGCGTCGATCGCTACTGAAAAGTAGGGGGGACGGGCGAGCAAGTCTTGACAAAATACATCTTACATTATTTGCACCCCACACCATTAGGCCTACTTTTACATTTAATTTCTGTGTTACACTTTTTGTTCCCTATTTTTTGTTTGACCAGGAGGCGAGTTACGGGGGTGATATTTAACAGTAACATCATCCGAAAATGGTGTTTGGGCCTGGGTTTCCCTTATGTAAAACCGAGATTCTACCAAATACAAACATGCTTCGGGAGTCCGGCGTTTATCGTGTGTCAGCTTGAAGTTCTTCGAAAAAACAAAATACTGCTTCTTCGACAAATCTTGTCATGACCCAAACTGCTCCTATTTATTTTAATGGATTTTACTACATTTTGTGCGTTGTGCGGTTGTAAAAAAATGTAACACATTTGCACGTGCGCGATGTGGAGGGATGTGTACCGTACATTATAGCATACACAAACGACGCATAACTTGAATGCTAACAAGGTATATGTAAGCGGGATTTTGGCGTTCATGTCTTGGACGAAACTTGTCGTCTAGCCTATTGTCTGTATTATAGAAACGGAAATAGACCCAAAATACCATTCTGCGCGTGGTCCATCAGAACAAAAGATGCAAATGAAGAAAACATTAATTTCACCGTTTGTTCGCTATACTTTTATTTGAACAAAAAATGTAATGAAATATTAAATCTAGAAAATGGTGTATATTTTTATATGTTGTTGCATATTTCTAATGAACAGTCAATCAAAAAGTGGGGGGGACATCTGATATGCTGTCCCCCCCCCCCCAGTCTAAAAAGTGGGGGGGGGGGGGGGGGGACATGTCCCCCCCGTCCCCACCCATCGACGCCCTTGCTTCCAGCACGTCTTCCAGATAGATCATATAAATGTTGAATATCCTAATTTCTATCTACACTCACTTTATTTATTTTGTTTCCTTACATGTAGCTTTGATTCCCGTGTAAAAGATAGCAGTGGCATTAATTATCATAATGCATGTTATATTGTGTTTTCTTTTCAAACTGATGCTAGTATATAACAGCAGACTGGGTGGGTGCTTCATTACAGTAGGGTCTCACCTCTTCTGAATGCAACCGCCATTCCCACCAGTAATAACAATGATTTGTTCACTACCCATAACTATTCAAAATTTGTTACATTTATGTTGTAAAAATGGAAATAGCCAAACAAACAAAACACCCCAACAAACTTTCTAGTGAAAACCTTATATTCTGATTTCATCAGAAACTATAATTCAATTTTGCTGAGGAAAAGTCCCATCCAGACTGAAAACAATTTCGTTTTAAGTTACTTTCTTTTTGATAAGTTTTACAACAATTCTTTTCTTCAAACTAATCTTTGATTTTTTCTCTTTAAATGTGCGGTAATTTTATGTTTAAGGGACACACCAGCTTCGTTGGGCTATTTGGGCTACAAAATATAGACTATAAAACATGACTACAATGGTCTTCTGGGAATGGAGGAGAACGGTTCTTTAAAAAATCAATCAAACTTTGCCGTTTTCGAGCATTTTTCAAAAAACAAAGGTCACGTGGGTTATCCGAACCACATTTTTGGTTCGGATAACCCTCGTGATCTTCGGAGTTAGTTTTACTTCCAGCCGTAGGCCTATACAAATTTATTACTGCACCAAAATCAGCTCTGTTTTTTACAATTAATCTTGAGTATTTTACAATCCGCGCCTGATATACCCTACTCATCATTGGCAGATTGAGTGCAATTCATTGAATGAAAGTTAATAAAACTTTCTCAAATCTATGATAAAAGCTAAGGCCTATTTAAGACATTAATTTAATTTTCTAGTAAAATCGGCCAAAAATCGGACCTATAGCTGTAGCTCAGTCTCATGCATGCTCCTAACAAATGTCTTTCAAAAACAAAATTGCCTCCTCGCATGACGACAATCCACCAACACAACAAAAAAAGGATTCCGAAAATACATACGTTTTAAAATGTACCCATGCAGTCAGCAGGTTCCCTTGTGGTTTACTAATAGTACGTTGATAACATCACCAAAACCATATGAACCTCATCTTGGTAAATTCGATTTACTATGATGGGGTTATACTGTGCCCCTCCTTTCATTTAGGGTCGTGATTAGAATTTTGTTTTAAAGACATAAAATAGCCAAGGTATACAACGTCTACAGCGATACAGGCCCACTCCCACCCCAAGTTTCTGCTCATTAAAAGTCGAACATGTAAACTCGCGCATGTTTGTTACTTTTTGAATTACGGCGGTTTGTTTTACACAGAATATAATCAAACGGGGTTTTTTTACATCAGAGAGAAAGTTTGTTTTCTTGAATTTACATTATAGGCCCTGTATAAACATTATTAAGTGTGATGCACAATGCATAACATGGATACAATCTAATCGTTTTTTCAGGTTTTTAATGGGTTTTTTAAGCCATTAGGCCATAAGCACAACTTTGGTATAACTGTTTTCATCGCATATTATGGAAATATCTGTGGCGATGATCATTCAAGGCCAAAATGTCGGCGCCGTCAGTCAGGGATTTTACACCGGCGATTTGCGTGATTAGATTGACTTAAACACCATCTTATAATATGAATATGATATGTTCAAAGTATTTGCTTTTACATTTAATTTGATATAATCTGTGTAATAATAGTATTTATTTGCCATATATTCGTTATTTTGTCAACCTCATTGCAGGATCTCCGGCTCCTCTCATTAGGTACTAGCTAGTATTATAATATAATTATTCGCTTCATATCATCAAGAGCAGTTCTCCTTTAACTCAAAAACCTCTAACTGGCTTGTGTGGAATCTTCAGTGTGTTCCTTCCTGAAAAGATAAAGGTGTAAAACAAAAAGTGGTCATTTAAAAACTTGTATGTATGACTGAACATTATTTTACCTGATTTTTATGACAACGCCTTATATCTGCCATATCCACAATCTTACCTTTGAATGGTATCTTGAAACATCCCAAGTCCACCGTTGCAACAGTCTCACTGAACACCTTGCCCTCTAGGCGGACACAAGCTTGCATGTCCGCCAATGACACGGCAATGTTGTACAATTCAACACACAACTCAGCACCGAATTTGTTTTCGCCCAGTTTCACGCAGACCGGATCTGGATTTTTGACTGTGGAGAGAAAGAACAAAACATACATTAAGTTGTAGGCGATCCGTCTAGGTCGAGTTGGTATCCACAGAATGAAAAAGCCAATTGTTGCTTAGGCTGTCTGAGGTGGCTTCTTCTATGGCTCAGAAGGCCCATCCTTTTTGGCCATAGACTACTTGGCAAAAGTTACACGGTGTTAGTCAAAGGAACATTTTGGGAAATGGGAAATTTAGAAACTTGTCATCATTCCAATCCAATAATCGCAACAAACTCTCATTCAGCAATTTATTTGATCGTTTTCTTTGATAATATTAATACTCACTTGATACCGTTTTGTCGAAGAGGACTTTTCCATCCACGGAGAGAGCCAATTTCACACCAATCTGCGTGGACAGGAATGTTACGTTGACACAAGCTGTACAATTGGGGAAATAATCAAATGTTTATAATTAAACAAACTTGATATCAAATCACAAACCACAAGGGAAACTGACTGGGTAAATTTTAATGATTTTGGGTTGGACAAGGAAAAATTGACTAGAGCGGGATTTGAACCAACGACCTCCGGATTGACGTGCCGGCGCTCCACCAACTGAGCTATCTAGCCCTATGAGGGCGGTCTCCCTATTTTGTCAATATCCTTGTTCGGTGGGTGCCAGTCAGAAGCCATTCAACCGTAAACTGCCCTGTAGCCAAGGATCACACACCCGAGTTTAAGATACAACCTGGGAAACGGCAGCCAGTGGATCACCATAAGGGGATGCGACTTTTTATATCAGATATCAAATAACAAACCACAAGGGAAACTGACTGGGTAAATTTTAATGATTTTGGGTTGAACAAGGAAACATTGACTAGAGCGGGATTTGAACCAACGACCTCCGGATTGACGTGCCGGCGCTCTACAAACTTAAACAAACTTGAGCATACTTTGTTGTTTGTTGGTATAGGCACTTTGGGTATATAATCAAAGCACTTTTGCCTATACTCAACCACTGTTTCAATTTTGACTTAATTATCCCTTCTCGATATCCAAATCCACTTTTCAAAGGCCTACCTTGGGAATCGATGCCCACTTCCTTGATCTCAATATGCTGGCAACATCCACATGTCTTTTCTGAACATGCACAAGAAGAAGCGTCATTCAACTGCATGCTTTCTAACAAGTTTGTCCAATCCATGGCCAGTGGATGGCCTGCTCCCAGCAAACCTGATGCTGCATTAAATATGGACAAAATAAGGGTATCAAAATTATGAATGACTCCAAACCAAACATGTTGGCAGAGTGATCATATTCAATCGCACAACCAAGCAATGCTTAAGTTGTATAATTTTTGAGAATTTTGTAAAGGTTATATCTATAAAATTGTTTCATGCATGTTGAAACGCTAATACTTGATTTGTGCATACTTTATAGACTGTGCTGCAAGTCTCGCGCGTATCCGAACGAGAAAACACGTCAAACGAAGAACATTTTTATTTCTGAAATCAAATCTTTGTTTTAAAATATATCTCATGACAAAATCTGAACAACAAAAATAAATCATTACATTTTTTATGAAATTAGTCATAGCTTTTGAACAAAATACGCCAAAGTGTGTTAATTATTATTGAAAACAAATTAAAACTCTGGGACAAGGATGCTTTTTTGATGTTAACTTTTTAGAAACCCCTTACGCGGATTCGTGATGGTCAAATGGGGTTAAAATTTACCCGTATCGCAGTTTAAAGAGGGTGCTGACGCCTCAACACCATACTTTGCAATTACAGCATCTGGCGATTATAATCGCGCATCCAAAACAAGCTTTTACATAAGTTTTATGATCGGAGGTGAGCACAAAATTCTTAATTTTTTGCTATAACCGGAAGCTAAGGTCAAGTTTAATTCTCGGGTTTTCTTCGTTATATTGTTGAATTGGTTTTACTTTCATATGTTGTTATCACTTAGTATTACATTCCCAACAACATGTATAATTTTCTAGGTCATAAACTACGTTAAACTAAAATAATTGACGAAACAAAATCTCGCCCACGTTAAACTCCATATGGTTGGGACCACTATGGCCCCGGAAGTTCGAATGCGCGCGAGACTTGCACAGTCTATTCCTATCCCTAACTTGTAAGAACTATAAAATGAACACGGTAAGGCCAAACTCTCAACTGAGATCATGATCGTTTCAGTAATCTTATAAGTTTTTGAAATGTGGTGTCCACTCTTACCTTTGAATGGTATCTTGAAACATCCCAAGTCCACCGTTGCAACAGTCTTACTGAACACCTTGCCCTCTAGGCGGGCACAAGCTTGCATGTCCGCCAATGACACGGCAATGTTGTACAATTCAACACACAACTCAGCACCGAATTTGTTTTCGCCCAGTTTCACGCAGACCGGATCTGGATTTTTGACTGTGGAGAGAAAGAACAAAACATACATTAAGTTGTAGGCGATCCGTCTAGGTCGAGTTGGTATCCACAGAATGAAAAAGCCAATTGTTGCTTAGGCTGTCTGAGGTGGCTTCTTCTATGGCTCAGAAGGCCCATCCTTTTTGGCCATAGACTACTTGGCAAAAGTTACACGGTGTTAGTCAAAGGAACATTTTGGGAAATGGGAAATTTAGAAACTTCTCATCATTCCAATCCAATAATCGCAACAAACTCTCACTCAGCAATTTATTTGATCGTTTTCTTTGATAATATTTACTCACTTGATACCGTTTTGTCGAAGAGGACTTTTCCATCCACGGAGAGAGACAATTTCACACCAATCTGCGTGGACAGGAATGTTACGTTGACACAAGCTGTACAATTGGGAAAATTAATAATCAAATGTTTATAATTAAACAAACTTGCGCATACTTTGTTGTTGTTTGTTGGTAGGCACTTTGTGTATATTTTATCAACGCACTTTTGCCTATACTCAATCATTGTTTCAATCTTGACTTAATTATCCCTTCTCGATATCCAAATCCACTTTTCAAAGGCCTACCTTGGGAATCGATGCCCACTTCCTTGATCTCAATATGCTGGCAACATCCACATGTCTTTTCTGAACATGCACAAGAAGAAGCGTCATTCAACTGCATGCTTTCTAACAAGTTTGTCCAATCCATGGCCAGTGGATGGCCTGCTCCCAGCAAACCTGATGCTGCATTAAATATGGACAAAATAAGGGTATCAAAATTATGAATGACTCCAAACCAAACATGTTGGCAGAGTGATCATATTCAATCGCACAACCAAGCAATGCTTAAGGTGTATAATTTTTGAGAATTTTGTAAAGGTTATATCTATAAAATTGTTTCATGCATGTTGAAACGCTAATACTTGATTTGTGCATACTTTTAGACTGTGCTGCAAGTTTCGCGCGTATCCGAACGAGAAAACACGTCAAACGAAGAACATTTTTATTTCTGAAATCAAATCTTTGTTTTAAAATATATCTCATGACAAAATCTGAACAACAAAAATAAATCATTACATTTTTTATGAAATTAGTCATAGCTTTTGAACAAAATACGCCAAAGTGTGTTAATTATTATTGAAAACAAATTAAAACTCTGGGACAAGGATGCTTTTTTGATGTTAACTTTTTAGAAACCCCTTACGCGGATTCGTGATGGTCAAACGGGGTTAAAATTTACCCGTATCGCAGTTTAAAGAGGGTGCTGACGCCTCAACACCATACTTTGCAATTACAGCATCTGGCGATTATAATCGCGCATCCAAAACAAGCTTTTACATAAGTTTTATGATCGGAGGTGAGCACAAAATTCTTAATTTTTTGCTATAACCGGAAGCTAAGGTCAAGTTTAATTCTCGGGTTTTCTTCGTTATATTGTTGAATTGGTTTTACTTTCATATGTTGTTATCACTTAGTATTACATTCCCAACAACATGTATACTTTTCTAGGTCAAAAACTACGTTAAACTAAAATAATTGACGAAACAAAATCTCGCCCACGTAAAACTCCATATGGTTGGGACCACTATGGTCCCGGAAGTTCGAATGCGCGCGAGACTTGCACAGTCTATTCCTATCCCTAACTTGTAAGAACTATAAAATGAACACGGTAAGGCCAAACTCTCAACTGAGATCATGATCGTTTCAGTAATCTTATAAGTTTTTGAAATGTGGTGTCCACTCTTACCTTTGAATGGTATCTTGAAACATCCCAAGTCCACCGTTGCAACAGTCTTACTGAACACCTTGCCCTCTAGGCGGGCACAAGCTTGCATGTCCGCCAATGACACGGCAATGTTGTACAATTCAACACACAACTCAGCACCGAATTTGTTTTCGCCCAGTTTCACGCAGACCGGATCTGGATTTTTGACTGTGGAGAGAAAGAACAAAACATACATTAAGTTGTAGGCGATCCGTCTAGGTCGAGTTGGTATCCACAGAATGAAAAAGCCAATTGTTGCTTAGGCTGTCTGAGGTGGCTTCTTCTATGGCTCAGAAGGCCCATCCTTTTTGGCCATAGACTACTTGGCAAAAGTTACACGGTGTTAGTCAAAGGAACATTTTGGGAAATGGGAAATTTAGAAACTTCTCATCATTCCAATCCAATAATCGCAACAAACTCTCACTCAGCAATTTATTTGATCGTTTTCTTTGATAATATTTACTCACTTGATACCGTTTTGTCGAAGAGGACTTTTCCATCCACGGAGAGAGACAATTTCACACCAATCTGCGTGGACAGGAATGTTACGTTGACACAAGCTGTACAATTGGGAAAATTAATAATCAAATGTTTATAATTAAACAAACTTGCGCATACTTTGTTGTTGTTTGTTGGTAGGCACTTTGTGTATATTTTATCAACGCACTTTTGCCTATACTCAATCATTGTTTCAATCTTGACTTAATTATCCCTTCTCGATATCCAAATCCACTTTTCAAAGGCCTACCTTGGGAATCGATGCCCACTTCCTTGATCTCAATATGCTGGCAACATCCACATGTCTTTTCTGAACATGCACAAGAAGAAGCGTCATTCAACTGCATGCTTTCTAACAAGTTTGTCCAATCCATGGCCAGTGGATGGCCTGCTCCCAGCAAACCTGATGCTGCATTAAATATGGACAAAATAAGGGTATCAAAATTATGAATGACTCCAAACCAAACATGTTGGCAGAGTGATCATATTCAATCGCACAACCAAGCAATGCTTAAGTTGTATAATTTTTGAGAATTTTGTAAAGGTTATATCTATAAAATTGTTTCATGCATGTTGAAACGCTAATACTTGATTTGTGCATACTTTATAGACTGTGCTGCAAGTCTCGCGCGTATCCGAACGAGAAAACACGTCAAACGAAGAAAAAATTTATTTCTGAAATCAAATCTTTGTTTTAAAATATATCTCATGACAAAATCTGAACAACAAAAATAAATCGTTACATTTTTTATGAAATTAGTCATAGCTTTTGAACAAAATACGCCAAAGTGTGTTAATTATTATTGAAAACAAATTAAAACTCTGGGACAAGGATGCTTTTTTGATGTTAACTTTTTAGAAACCCCTTACGCGGATTCGTGATGGTCAAACGGGGGTTAAAATTTACCCGTATCGCAGTTTAAAGAGGGTGCTGACGCCTCAACACCATACTTTGCAATTACAGCATCAGGCGATTATAATCGCGCATCCAAAACAAGCTTTTACGTACGTTTTATGATCGGAGGTGAGCACAAAATTCTTAATATTTTGCTATAACCGGAAGCTAAGGTCAAGTTTAATTCTCGGGTTTTCTTCGTTATATTGTTGAATTGGTTTTACTTTCATATGTTGTTATCACTTAGTATTACATTCCCAACAACATGTATACTTTTCTAGGTCAAAAACTACGTTAAACTAAAATAATTGACGAAACAAAATCTCGCCCACGTAAAACTCCATATGGTTGGGACCACTATGGTCCCGGAAGTTCGAATGCGCGCGAGACTTGCACAGTCTATTCCTATCCCTAACTTGTAAGAACTATAAAATGAACACGGTAAGGCCAAACTCTCAACTGAGATCATGATCGTTTCAGTAATCTTATAAGTTTTTGAAATGTGGTGTCCACTCTTACCTTTGAATGGTATCTTGAAACATCCCAAGTCCACCGTTGCAACAGTCTTACTGAACACCTTGCCCTCTAGGCGGGCACAAGCTTGCATGTCCGCCAATGACACGGCAATGTTGTACAATTCAACACACAACTCAGCACCGAATTTGTTTTCGCCCAGTTTCACGCAGACCGGATCTGGATTTTTGACTGTGGAGAGAAAGAACAAAACATACATTAAGTTGTAGGCGATCCGTCTAGGTCGAGTTGGTATCCACAGAATGAAAAAGCCAATTGTTGCTTAGGCTGTCTGAGGTGGCTTCTTCTATGGCTCAGAAGGCCCATCCTTTTTGGCCATAGACTACTTGGCAAAAGTTACACGGTGTTAGTCAAAGGAACATTTTGGGAAATGGGAAATTTAGAAACTTCTCATCATTCCAATCCAATAATCGCAACAAACTCTCACTCAGCAATTTATTTGATCGTTTTCTTTAATAATATTTACTCACTTGATACCGTTTTGTCGAAGAGGACTTTTCCATCCACGGAGAGAGCCAATTTCACACCAATCTGCGTGGACAGGAATGTTACGTTGACACAAGCTGTACAATTGGGAAAATTAATAATCAAATGTTTATAATTAAACAAACTTGCGCATACTTTGTTGTTGTTTGTTGGTAGGCACTTTGCTTATAGTTTATCAACGCACTTTTGCCTATACTCAATCAATGTTTCAATCTTGACTTAATTATCCCTTCTCGATACCCAAATCCACTTTTTATAGGCCTACCTTGGGAATCGATGCCCACTTCCTTGATCTCAATATGCTGGCAACATCCACATGTCTTTTCTGAACATGCACAAGAAGAAGCGTCATTCAACTGCATGCTTTTCATCAAGTTCTCCAAGTCCACGGTACTGTCGGAATCCAGGGGCCCTGTGTTCACGGAAATATAAACAGGGGAGAGCATGCAATTACAATGACCTGATTTGTTAAATGTTGGCCGATACCATGGTTTGAAGGATGATCCGGACATGATTCTTTGGATTTCCCACAGTCTGATCTCACTTCCTCTCCTTGCAGTTTCGTTTTGATTTTTTATTCCGAACCAATATCCAATAACGGAAGAGGCCAGCAGGAATACACAATGTGTGTTTTACGTCAATTGACCTAAACCAGTGTTCATATTTTGGAAATATGAAGGTTTTTTGAAACCTAGTTTAGAACGTCCTCGGTGACGGTCTCCCTCTACAAAATTCTCCTGCGGAGGGACTTTTTTTTTCGTGAAAGATGCACCCTTATTTTTAA
The DNA here is from genome assembly GCA_037783415.1 of Leptasterias polaris. Taxonomy (NCBI): domain Eukaryota; kingdom Metazoa; phylum Echinodermata; class Asteroidea; order Forcipulatida; family Asteriidae; genus Leptasterias; species Leptasterias polaris. The sequence continues at coordinate 578,973 of JAZGTN010000054.1, forward strand.
TTCCAGCACTTGTAATGTACTAATACGGTACATGAGAAACCAGCGAAGCTCCGAGGTGAAATCAGGAGTTTTACGATATCCGATAGAAATTTGTTTGCGAATACAGGATTTGCCATAGGTTTCAACGTTTGTAAAAGAAATTGTTTTGTATGGGTGGGTAAATTGTTTTGTATGGGTGGTAAAGTATTACATACGAAGTGTGGAACTGAGAACAAAAGAGGTCCACATAAGGCAGGGTTTTGAAACACTATTGGACTTACACACGTCCACACAGAGTTATTTACAGTGTTGCGGAATAGGGTTTTTCTCAAGTGTAGAACAAAGGAATGTCCACACAGTGACTGCAACATGCGTGCTCTCACTTTCGAAACCTTATGGAAACCAAGAACAAATTGTCAAATTCGTACCGACATCCACAATGCAGCAGAGTATCAATCAATCAAACAATCAATCGATCATGAATCAAACAATCAGTCCAACAAGGGGGTGTGTGATGGAATGATCTTAAACACGGGGCAATGTGCCCTTAATAATAATCCTCTACAATCCACTGCCGGTATTTTTCAGTTCCACGAACTTCTGCCCAAGCGAGAAATATAAAAACGAACATGGAAATACCCATATCGGTATACTTAAAAGCCACACGCATGCGCATCAACTTTCTTTTGGCACAAGCACTACAGCTAATGGTGGCCCAAGTTTTCACCCCAAAAATATGAAATTTTACGTCAAATTTTATGTCTGCAACTTTCTCCCCGAGTCGAAAATTTGACAGCAACAATCATGTTTCTCCCAAGTCACATTTCATATTAATTTGCGATTTAACCCAATGGAAATAAAGGGACACAAAAGACTTATCTATTGACGTCTAATATTCATGCGAACAAATTTCGCGACTTTTACCCACAACATTTTGTCTAGAGTATTTGGGGTCCTAATTCCTCTGGGCCATCGGGTGAAGTCGCACATGAAATTGATATCATTGTTCAAAGCGTGAAATCATTCATAGTGAAATTTGCCATCAATATTTCGTGTGTCCCTCCTGCAGGTCTATAATGCACCCAATTGCCACTAAGGACTTCGTCGAGTCAAAGAGCTGCTAGAATCATACATGTATAAGATATTCGCACAGAGCCAAGTAAAGAAACGAATTAACAGGTAAAACAAAATACAAACATAAAAAGAACAAGGTACATTATAGTTCCCCATATTTATAACTTGAGTTCGTTCCCTTGATGACCTATTGAGCGAAATAACATTTCAAAGGAACACAATAATTATTTCTAAGGGAGCGGAGTACGGTATAGGAGTTTCAATTTATTTGTTTACCTGTTTAGTTGTTTCCTTTACTTACCCTTTAAGGGGCTCCATACCTTTGGAAACACAAGGATGTTATTATTTTTACATAAACCTGCATTTATTTAGGAAACAAAGAAAGTTTACCATTCTGATGCATCAACCAAACTGCCGAATTATCTTTCGGAATCTGCAGTGCCGGCAGTGCAGATACGTCAGTTACGCACTGCACGCAAAACACAACGGCCAATATTGTCACCATCGGTACCAACGACATCATGCTTGAATCACCGACACTGGACTTTGTTTCTTTTAGATTCAACTGCTTTCAATTCTGGTCACTCTAATTAGATCGAAGTCAGCTCATGGAGCCGTATTTATAATACTTCTGGGTTGTTTACGTCATGGGAACTTTTACGAAGAACTGGAAATCCTAGTACTCGGTTTCGTTATCGCGCCCTTCTAAACAAGGAAGTGTTCCAGAAACATGAGAAACTTTGGTACTAGTTTCCCGATCCAGGCCTCGCGCAGGATCTTCACAATTGTTAGTTTTGTGTCCACTCTTATTTGTGCGCTTATGATAAACATGTTTTAATGTCTTGTAATTAAACATTAATTTTTAGGCATTTAATACATAATACCAAGTGCAAATCAGAAGTCCTAACGCACACCAAACTGTTGGTTATTTACAGAGAAAAGCAGATAAAACGTGACCGCGTACCAGATTCGTTTCACTTTACCTGGCTGCTTTGAACACGTAAAGCATATCCTGGTTCAGTCAACTTTAGTTGTCGAGTTAAATTACTTTCCTCATTACTGGGCCTTTAAATAATTGCAGTGATGAGCTCATCTCAAAAACAACAACAAATAAACTGTATTCCTATTGTTACGAAGCCACAAATCGAAAGGACAGCTTAACAGAATTTAAAGGGGAAAAACCCGTACTTGAATGAATGTGAATGGGAGTCAACGTTTAGAACAACAAAATATAAGACATTTAATGAAATACATACTCAGCGCTTCAAAAATATACAAGCATAAGTGGAAATCGAATTATTTAAATACAATGAGAATAATTAAATACAATGAAAATAGGGTGGTGGTAACGGAACGCGTGAATAGGGGAGAGGTATACCTCCATTGAGATTCTAGGCTGGGGTTTGAAGTCCCGTGGCTGGTCCAGTCGTGGGCGAATCCGCGATGTGCTCTGCGGCGACATCAACGTCTGTATACCGGATGAACCAGCGAGGGAGGTAGAAAGTTGACCATCAAGAACGCGGGTGTGTCATCACTGCAGACGGCAGTAGGTACCGGCGAGGACTCCATACGGTCAGCAGGAGATCTCCGGGCCACGCCTCACGGCTGCTAACCCGGCAGTCGAAGTTATCACCCGTCAGTTTCTGGAAACCAAAGCTTAGATTCTGCCGACTCGCAAGCATGGTCCGTCCTTTTAAACCACCGATTACTCGTGGAATTCCAATGTTCTTCTGGCAAATGCGCTCGGGGACAATGGGTCATCAAGACGAGAATCGCGACCACCGGTTAACATACTTGGACTTACATAAGGTTGCGTAGACTTACATAAGGTTTCGTAAACATTATAAATACGAATTCTTAACACTATGACAATGGTCAACTTCTGAAACTAGGAAATACCCGTACTACTTTCCCTATTCTTCCATCATTATGGAAAATGCTTAATAACTTGAAAATTTGCTCCAAACCGAGAACACGTAGAGGTTTCCGTGGTGGAACACGCAAGCGGTCGAGTAATGCAAACCTTGTGACATGTTACCCTGCTGAAACCAACATTGCACTTCCAACTCCCGACAAAAAGAAGAGTAATGCCCCACGCCTTCGCTTTGCCTTGTGGAATGCCCATTCAGTCAAGTCCAAAGACAAATCAACTGCCCTATGTGATTTTGTTATCAGTCACCAGTTGGACATAATGGCTATAACTGAAACGTGGCTCACGGGAAGTGATCGAGATGATCGGGCCCTAGCTGATATAAAAAGCACACTACCAAACTATACTTTCCATCACTCTCCAAGATTACACTCAAGAGCTGGCGGTGTTGGTGTTCTTCTTCGAGATGGCATTAGCTTCAAAATCCACAAAAGTCAAGAATACAGAGCATTTGAAACCATAGACCTCTCATTAACAGTCCATGCTTCTACCTTTCGGCTTGTAGTAGTTTACAGGCCTCCGCCAAACAACAAAAACAAGATTACCAATGTCATGTTTCATGATGATTTTGGTTGCCTTGTAGAATTCCTTATTGCCAATCCTGGTAAATTTCTCCTGGCAGGAGATTTTAACATACATGTGGATGTGCCAGGTAACCGTGAAGCTGAGATTTTTCATGATTTTCTGAACTTGAGCAATTTTGAACAGTATGTCTCTGTTCCTACACACACTGCTGGGCATACTTTAGATCTGCTAATATCCAATGCAAATGATGACCTGATTTCTTCTGTTACTGTTCACCATGATCTTCCATCGGACCATGCTGCTGTTCAGTGCCTCATAAATATTGCTCGACCGGCTGCTCCCACTAATACCATTTGCAGCCGCAAACTCCGCACCATTGATATGGATTCATTTAAGCGTGACATTTCTAATTCGAACTTAGTTATGAATCCTGCTGATGATTTGGAAGGTCTTGTTCGTCAGTATGATACCGTTCTTCAAGCTACTCTTGACCGTCATGCTCCAGAGATTGTGAGGACTATTATTTTACGCCCTCATGCTCCCTGGTACACAGACTCACTACGTGAAGCCAAACAGGAAAGACGCCGCCGTGAGAGAAAATGGTCCAAAACTGGTCTTGTGGTTCATAAAGAATATTACAATGATCAGTGTCTTTTTTACAGAAACCTCCTAAATTCTGTAAAATCTAATTATCATCGCCAGGAAATATCTGACTCCCAACCTAAAGATCTGTTTCGGATAATTGATAAACTTTCATCTGCCAAATCCACAAAAACTCTGCCCACGTTTCATGACCCTAAAGAACTTGCGGACAGGTTTGCAATTTTCTTTGATGACAAAATTCGCAAACTGCATGGTAAAATGGATAGTGTCCAGCCTGCACCGCTCTCTGTTACGATACATGATCACTGTACTTCACTGTTCACTGAATTTCGCCCTGTTTCCCCAGAGGAGGTGCTGAAAATTATTAAATCGTCTCCTGTCACTTCTTGCAAGTTGGACCCATTACCATCATCTGTTTTTAAGGATTGTGTTCCTGTATTGCTTCCTGTTTTAACGAAAGTGATTAATCTTTCGCTTTCCTCCGGACTTTTTCCTGATCATTTGAAGGAAGCATGTGTACTTCCTCTTTTAAAGAAGCCGAACTTAGATCCCGAAAGCCTTGCCAGCTACCGCCCAATTTCTAACCTGAGATATATTTCTAAATTAACTGCAAGAATCGCTGTGGATCAACTTCAAGCTTATTTATGTGATAACAATCTTTATGCAAAAATGCAGTCTGCTTATAGACCATTTCACAGTACCGAGACTGCTCTCCTCAGCGTGCAAAATGACATCCTGCTCGCGCTAGATAATCACCAAGAAGCAGTCTTGGTACTCCTGGATTTCTCCTCCGCCTTTGACACTCTCGACCATAATCATCTTTGCAAGCGTCTTTCTTCTCGTTATGGGTTACGTCACACAGTTTTGAAATGGATCGCTTCGTATTTGGAGAACCGTAATCAATCAGTACTCATTGATAGTGTGAAATCTGACTGTCATTGCCTGTGGTGCGGTGTGCCACAAGGTTCTGCAGCCGGACCCCTATTATTTATATTGTTTAGTGCACCTCTGCAAGATATCATAGCTGCTCATGGAATAAAGAGTATTGTTTATGCAGATGATACACAGCTTTATATCACCTATAATCCGGCGAATCGTGACTTAGCCCTTGCAAAAATTGAGGCTTGTATTGACGACATTAAATCTTGGTCTTTATCTAACAAGCTTGCTCTTAACGATGCTAAAACCGAAATCATCATTTTCAACTCACGTTTTTCTAAAAACGTTTCTCCTACAGAAATTAACATTGGACAATCTCTTATTCAACCATCTCGTGTAGTTAGAAACCTCGGTGTTCTAATGGATTCTACAATGAGTATGACCGACCAGGTAACCAATATATGCAAATCTGCTCTTCTACAAATTCGAAAAATAGGTCGAATCCGGCGCCATCTTGATGATGATTCTACTCTTTTACTGGTTCATGCCTTTGTCACTTCTAGACTCGACTCTTGCAATTCTCTTCTAATTGGTCTGCCAGATAGAGAACTTTCTAAAATTCAACGAGTTCAGAACACCGCTGCTCGCCTCGTCTCTCGCACCCCTCGTTCCCAACATATTACTCCCATCTTACAAGAACTCCACTGGCTCCCGATCAAACTGCGTATCGTTTATAAGTTAAATCTTCTCACTTTCAAAGCTCTTCATGGCTTATCCCCTGACTATATATCTGATCTTCTCCATAAATATATTCCTGTTCGTCCTCTCCGATCTGCTGGCCAATCCCTACTCACGCAAACTACTTTTTCCACAAAATGTTATGGTCAAAGAGCCTTCAACTTCATTGCACCTTCATTATGGAATGACTTACCTCTTAATATTCGCCAAGCTGGCTCTCTTCAGATTTTCAAGGGACTTTTAAAAACTCATTTGTTTGAATCTTTATTTGTGTAACTTGCTTTTTAAAATAATATTCTTTTCAATGTTTTTGTTTTTGTGTTGCGCATAGAGGCTTCTGCATTATGCGCTATATAAATTTCTCGTATTATTATTATTATTTATTATTACTGGCGGGGGCGGGGCACGTGCCCATACCCCTTCCCCATCAATTGACGTCCGTACGCACTAGTTCCCCTTCCCCAAACACATTTGGAATCTGGAGATTTTAGATATACAAAAAATAACCAGAGTAAAATGTTACGTTTTATAAACTTTGTTGTTATACTTTTAATGTTTTTTAATGCATTTGTTTTCACACTTTCAGAATGATCTTATAACACTTAGTAAACTGAATAACAACAAGAGCACTGAAAAGGGGTTTGTTTTAAAAGATAAATACAAACGAGCTACCGATCGCCTCATAGAAAAACATTGACTAATAGAAAAATCCAATCATTTACTTGTTGTACATTTACTGTTGTACAGCTCAGCTCAGGAGAACGTTATTTTTGTGTTGTTTTTAACTTTTGGATGCATGCGTACCGATATCAAATGCGGCAACTAGCCTGGTTCCGGCGGCATAGTCATAGTTGCGGACTTGTGGTGTTTAGACCGGCAGCCAAAAGCCACTTTTTACCTGAACCTTGCAGTGGAGGATAACAGGTTTGATTGATCCATGTTCAGTAGACCTTGTATAAACAGAATCTGCATGATGACAGTTTGGGCATTTCGAGATATAGGCGAAATATTCCTCCAACTTTATGGCCCAGAAAAGTCATGACATCAGGCAAACTATGGCGCTGTTTGCTTGTATGCAACTATAAATTTAATTGAAACATTAAAAATAAAATAATACTTGCGACACTTTAAGTCTTACACAAAAACAATTATGATAATAAATGCTTGATACTTTTCAAATATGTTTTCAAACATATTTTTATAGAAAGAAATACTTCAAAATAATTTTAAGTTGTAGAATGAGCCTGCAGTAGCTTGAAACTTATCACACTGGTACCATTTTGGTGCAATGTGTGAAACATCATTTTGATAAAGTCTGGGTATATTGCTGATGTAAACAACAGGACACGTGGAGAGAATTAGCCACATGATATATGGCTACCTCGCTGAACATTAAATTGTCAGGGTAAATATTGTTTATAGCAGCTACATTTTAACACGAACTTCCAAAGATGTAGCATTACACTCATATAATTAACAGGTTTTGTGGCTTATTAATAGAGACAGAGATTGTCATGATTATTTGCAATAAGTTTGGATTTATAATGACCGGTGACAGACATATAGTATCAGTAACCTGGTCAGAGGTGACAAATAAAATAATGATATTATTATAAGCCATGCTATCACATTGAGACCTGCCTCTTATTATAAGGACTTAGGGAGGAGTTTTAGTAATTACATTTTCATCACATGGATCAGGATACAATTGTATCATTACTTGGGCATTGCCATTTGAATCCATGATGATAAAGTACACCAAGCAGGGCAAGTGAAATTCATCTAAGTTTTTGTCTGATTAACTGCACCTGGCTTTATGTATAATATAATTTGGATTTTTAGAAACGGACATGAACAGAAGAATGTCATTTCAGATGGAAATATAACTACCCCCCCCCCCCCCATGATTCAAGCAACCTGTCTGATGCAGGGCCCGAAATAATAGGCCCTATACATAAAATTATTAGCTGCAGTAATGAATATGATGGTCACTTACACAGCGAACTCTAAAGCACAACATATAATCATGTCTTTACTTACACATCCAAATTGCAAAGAAAAAGGCATCTTATAAGGTAGTTGCGATAATCTGAACCTTCCATCCTCCCGACCGTCCGGAGGATGGAGGGTTTTGATTAATATCGCACCTACTTAAAGGGCAAGCAAAACAAACAGAGCTACAAGGACCCAGTAAGCCAAAGAGGAAACAGAGATGATCATGATACAATATGTTGATAGCACTGTCCAATCCAGTGACACTGTATCTGTTGACTTGTAATTTGAAAAATGTATTTGTGATAATACAAATCCAAACATGGTAAACTGTGCTGGACTATTTCCACTTGGTGTTATTTTATAACAGGGAAGTGGTGGGGAAATAGTTCTACCGAAATGTCGTGATCCTTCTTGACCGTGTGTGTCAGTAGTGAAAGGGGGGGGGGGGGGATTTCGAGATAAAGAATTGTTTTTTCCCCAGATTCATTGAGTAGATTGAGTAGCTATAGCTAACTTTCAGAAGTCATGTACGCCTTCTCATCAGTTGCATGTGGGTTGATTCAAAGAATCGGGCAAATCTCTGTATATTTTCAAAATATGTGGGGTTGCAACAAGTGTATGAGATAAAAAAGCATGTTTGTGTTTAATAAGGAGTAACATGGCGTTTATCCGCTGCTGTCTTTAAAGCAATAAAAGGTGAGTCCACAAATATATCTGAAGGCTGTGATCGCTCTGAATTAGAGGCAAGAATTTGTTGATTGCCCGTGATAATTCCTTGTAGAATAGTGCCGGGTTGTAGGTTGTCGTGAACACGAAAGGTGTTTTTGAGTTTTGTTTTGCTTCTGGTTTCATATGAATCATATTTGTCTTTTCACGATGTGATACTTTTACGATCTGCGTGTTCATTGCTTTCAAACAACAACGATCATCATTCTCCCTCAAATAATTCATATGAATTACAAAACACTTGAGGATTTGATTGTCTTACTTTGAACAGTCGAACAATGGATGAACGCCTGTTATTCATAAACAGAAACTACCCACGGCTTTGTCTTTATTTCCCATAGTCCTACACTTGTTGCAACCCCACATCTTTTTACGATGTACAAAGGTGCCTGATTCTTTGAATCGACCAACATGCAACTGATGAGGAAGCGAACATGACTTCCGAAAGCAAGCTAGCTATTGCTACCAAATGGATCTAAAAAAAAATCTTTATCATAATGCATGTTATATTGTGTTTTCTTTTCAAACTGATGCTAGTATATAACAGCAGACTGGGTGGGTGCTTCATTACAGTAGGGTCTCACCTCTTCTGAATGCAACCGCCATTCCCACCAGTAATAACAATGATTTGTTCACTACCCATAACTATTCAAAATTTGTTACATTTATGTTGTAAAAATGGAAATAGCCAAACAAACAAAACACCCCAACAAACTTTCTAGTGAAAACCTTATATTCTGATTTCATCAGAAACTATAATTCAATTTTGCTGAGGAAAAGTCCCATCCAGACTGAAAACAATTTCGTTTTAAGTTACTTTCTTTTTGATAAGTTTTACAACAATTTTTTTCTTCATACTAATCTTTGATTTTTTACTCTTTAAAAGTGCGGTATTTTACGGTAACTTCTCGAAGCAAAAATTGTTATTTAGTTGATACCAAGTGTTGTACCACAAAGTAAATTTGTAAAAAAATATATAGTAAAGACATAGACGGATTGAAAAGCCTGTAGTACCATCCCCACCTTCTCTTTTGGGAGAGGTTAGGTAACAGCAGACGCACCAGCACGACCAGGTTAAATAAATGTTGCTAGAAATGTGCACATTATGAACAATGTCTTTTTACCTTGTATCTCTGCTGCCACCTTGTGGTCTAAAGTCCCTTATTCACCAAATCGTTTCAAGAAGTACACTTGGAAAAAGAAGTCACTGGTCCTTCAACTTTGAAAGATTTACTAAGCACATTGGAGCCAACTTGTCGTTTTTGTCCTGGTTGTTGACCACCAGCATACACAGTAAATAGGCCAGGTTGAAGCACCAGGCTATCTTGGTAAACAGCCCTTACACGGACTGGAATGGTCAGTTGAATTGTCATTTGGTTCTTCACAGTTGTTTTCATGCGTGTAAAAGCAGCGAGTTGCAGCTTGGGAGCGACTACTGAGGAGTTATGCCACTGTATGTAGACTTCAATGGTCTGAAAACAAAACAAAATTGTCAAAAAATATCTCTAAACAGATTGTGGGAAAAAAGGATTGAATGTGCTAACAATATAAGTGGATGATGGTGGCCGCAACATTGAATGTGATAACAATATAAGTGGATGATGGTGACCGTAACATTGAATGTGTTGTTGTGGTAAGCAGTGCAAATAAATTGGGCCAAGGTGGTGTACCAACCGCACATTTTGATCTGTAACATTATGCTCTGTTGTCTTCAGAAGAAAACATATAATGAGTAACTAGAATATTTACTCCAAATATTTTATTAGATACAAAAGTAAAAAATATATAAATTGACAAATCAGAAAGGGGGGTTTATTTCATTACCTCATCAGCATCATATTTGCCAACATTCATCAAAGTGACATTGACTAATACATCATCACATGGACCAATAGTGTCCGGTTTTAAGGTCAAGTCAATGTACTTGAATTGGGTGTAGGATAGACCGTACCCAAATGGGTACAATGGGATCTCTGAGGAATAGCGATAGGTGCGATTTGCCATACTGTAGTCTGTCATGGGAGGTACCTAGAAAAGAAATCAAAACACTGGTTTTAATAGCTCGGCAATTATTTGGGCTATAAGATAAAAGGAAAGACCAACTATCATCAGAACTTCAGAAATAAAACAAAGACAAAATGACAACAGAACTAAAAGAACTCCAAGTTCTAAAACAAAACACAGATAGTCAAGGGCCATTAAAATGATAACACAGAATTAACTTCTGAATACAAATAAGGTATACAAAAAGTCAAATTAAGATGTACTACTGACAACAAGACAATTTGTTTGAGTCTTTTTAAGTTTATGAAATATTATGGTAGACCGTTATGAGTAGCCCCAGAGATGCATTAGAGAGCTCCAATCAAAAATAACTTTTGACTCCTGGCAATACGTTTAATCCATTACCATTATAATGTTGTATCTTACCTGATCCATTAGAGCAGGCCATGTGAATGGTAACCTTCCTGCAGGGCTAGCGAGGGTAGCACTTCCATCATTTGTAAAAAGAGCTCTGAGGGCTACACCTGTTGCCTGAGCTGGGAAGAAGCACTCTACTATCACAGGTACCCCTGGGTTAGCATCGGCCCATCTGATGTCTAACGGCCCAGCATTAAAGAGGAGGAGAACAACTGGCTTCCCTGACGCTGATCAAGAAAGATTGTTACAGATTCACAGTTTAATTATCAAGCATGGATACCTCTTTAACATGAGATTTTGTTATTCTTCACTCATCCATCCAAACAACAATTTGGGTTTCCAAGTAAAATAAAAGTAAAAGCCTTTTGCTTTAAAATCTTTTTCTTTTTAATCCCCTCTTCTAAACTCACACTCCAAGAATCATAGTGGGGACCACAAATCATAGTGACAATGGCCCTCAGGCTTATTCTGCAATTCATTATTACAGCTTCCTTTTTTAGTAGTTACATTTTTTGGTTAGAAAACTACCTGATTGGTTTGTGGTTCATCAAGGAGTGGGAAAACTGACAATCTAGAAACTAAATGTGGTAATCCATTTGGGTTATTTTTATCATAAAAGTATTTCCTTTTATCATCCTAAATGATAAAATGCCTTATGCTCAGTGAACAGCCCATGCACAAAGCACCGTCCATTGAGCGTTAATACATCCAGGTCAGTGCGGCTGCGCGCAACGGGGCATTCGTGACGTCCTTTGTTGATGTTCCGTTGCCGAGCAACAGCGGGCGGTGCTTGCGCAATATAAATTGGGTCAAACTTCTAACCAATCATTGCTCTGGGTTTAGCGTCGGTAGTAGTACAGGTACGTGGGAACTTTCACTTGGTCAGTCAGCTAAACTTTTAGTAGTGTTGGGCTTATTAAGCCAGTTGTTAAAGATTTATGTCTTAATTGTATCAATTCGTATAACTTGTGACTTGGTATAGTTGCCTTAGCGCTCGCAAGTTTCATGGGGCTAGGTTTCCGACAGAAGGTTACAGCGGTGGAAGCGCAACTATACTTAGATGACATTTCGAGGTAATCACAAATCAGTGTTAATCAGTTGTTATGAAATAAGTAATTATTGGGGCCGATGTAAGGCTCTCGTTTTCATGTGACCGGTTTGCCGAAACTTAGGTAGCCGGGGTGTTATGAATAAAAACAGTTTAGTTGAAGACTGTGGCTTGAATTCACACAACAAAGCTTTCTTGTTTATCATTTTGGAGTCTGAGCATAAAATAGAATTATATGGTTTTTTTAAAAAGAACATTCACTTTATTCCTCTATGGAAAATGTATCAAAGACGAATGGCTCAACAAACACTTTAATTAAGTTCATGTACATACCAAATTTGACCGCATCTTGAAGAAGTTGAAGCTGATGACCAGGTAGAGCCATACTTCTCCTATCATTGCCCTCACTTTCAACACTTATTCCTTCAAATAGTAAGAAATAATAAGAGACATGAAGACAATTTTCTTTACTAGTATTTCTCATGAATATTGAAATTGTTTTTCAAAAATTGCAAAAGGAGAAATATATAAGTTGCAATAGGATATCATCTATAGTATTAGATTTGAAACTGTTGACATAGTTATTTTAGTGTACAATTGTTGCCATTACCAGAGAAAATTTCAGAATTATTCTTCTTTAAACATATTTCAGGACCATTTAGAAAATATATAAAGTTTATGAACTGCATTTTACCTAGATTTGTGGACAAGTTGTTAATGTTTGTCTCTGTGATAGTTATAGTGTAATACACTCAGATCTCCGCGACCGAAGACTGCTCTTGTGCAAGGCTGCTGGCTCCCATCTAGAGTCACAAGAGCAGTAGTCTTGCGGGGGCCAGCAGTCTCGCAAAAAACAACGCTATCATCGCAACAAACATTTCACAACTTGTCCACAAGTCTACATTTTACCCAAAGTAGCCACAAAATTCCATACAAAATATGTAGCTGTTGCTCAAAAAGGAACCACATTTCTCACCTGTTCCAAGACAGACTACAATCAAATCTGCACCAGTCACTGCCTTCATTATATCTAGCTGGTTGTAAGTGTCACATACTGGATTGCTACAACCTGCAGCATAGTGGTTTACTTGAGCAAGATTCTTCAGACCAGTCCTTGGAGTTGTTATGAACTTGGGATCAGTCTGAGGTTGATAACTACCCAACAATTGTTGTGGAGAGTCTGCAAATGGACCCACTATCTGGAGTTAAGGGAGAATGAGGGAAAAATCAAAAATCTTTAAACAAATAATAGGGTTTTTAAAACTTTGCAAGGTGGGAAAACTAAGCTTGGTGGTTGAATCTAGGTAAAATCTTTAATGAGCTGGGATGGTTCTGGAAAGATTCAGTCAGTGAAATGACTCAACGTTTCGATCGGAATTCTTTGATTGTCTTCAGAACAAAAGTACTGTGTGGGAGAATCCACTTGATGAAGCATGAAGGCTGGGAACTAGACCAGGATCTACTGAAATGATGCTTACTGCTGCATCATTTGGGAACAAGAAGCACAAAAAGCACAAGGCGCTACGTATCATGTTGACAAGAGTTTAACAATTCAGACATTACATTTTCTAGAGACAAAGATTAATCCATTTGATAACTCATCTTACGATTAAAGGGAGTTTATACTTTTGGTAAATGTCAAAGACCAGTATCCTCACTTGGTGTATCCCAACATATACATGAAACAATAAACCTGTGAAAGTTTAAGCTCAATCGGGCATTGCAATCACCAGAAAAAAGTGGGGAAAAACCTTAAGTGTTTTCACTGTTTTCAAACATCGAGTTTTTGACTTATTGAGATCAAAACTAATTGTTTTACTCATTTCTCAAAAACTATAGCATTTAAAGCAAAAATATTTCAAAGGGAGTATCCCATCATGACCATCTTTATACCACGTAAGTTATGTGTGAATCTGTGAACATTTATATTTTTACTCTTACCAATGTTACAAACACCCTTTAATCGTAGCTCTATTTGACATTTGCCCCTGTGTACTTAAAGGGGCTGTGTCGTCATAATCAAACCAGGCATGTGGCTGTACATGGAGTTATGAACTTTCACCCAATAACTATCCGCTTGCCCTCCCCCTATCATGGAGAGCCTGGGTGCTGTAATTCAATTTACAGCCACAGCCTTGCTTTGCATCATGACATCACAGCCCCTTGGAAGGATATATTCTTGTGAAATATTTCACAGCCTAGTGTAATGTTGAAAACCTGAATGACAATAAAAACAAATCTATAAAACAAAATCAACTCATCATCCGCTGACTAAAGTTTGTAACTCAAAAAGAGTACAAAGAGTATAATCCAGCTTTTACCGTTCACTTTATACAGTAAGCAGTGTATAAAAGTGATTTGTTCACTCGTCATAAACCCCACAAAATCTAGCTCAAGATTTTATTTTGAAGGTCTTGACAGAATAACTTCTATAAACTACAACTCAAGTCAAGTATGCAGTAAATTCATTTTGGAAGGTGCGACTATCTTCAAAGCTAAGAATAACTTACAGCTAATGTATGGATTTTGCTAACTGGTAGAACGCTTCCTTCATTCTTCAGTAAGACAAATGACTTAATAGCTGCCGTAATCGCTACATTCCGGTGAGGTTCAGACTCGACAATATCCTTGGCATCAAAATCAGCATAAGGATTCATTGCAGGTGGGTCAAACTCTCCCAATCTCAGTCTGGTGTAGAAGAGAGGTCTGACCAAGGCCCTGAGTTCTGCCTCAGCCACCAGGCCTAGCTGTAATGCCTTAGTGAGGTTGGTATACACATTTTGAGCTGAGTAACATAACTCTAGGTTACATCCTGCTTTGACTGCAGCTACTGCGGTCTCGAGAGCAGTTTGTGTGTACTTGTGCTTTGTCAGGACATACTCCACTGCTTTTTGATCGCTGACTACATATCCTTGGAATCCAAACTCAGTGCGGAGGATGTCAGTGAGAAACCTCTTGTTAACGCATGAAGGGACACCATTAATACTGGGAACAAATTAAACATTATGGTACAGAGCAAAAACAACATATTGAGAAATTGCATGCACTTTAAAATCAAGAAAATTTTTAGCACAGATTTATTGCTGCATAACTGGCATCTATGGATCTGACAGTCAATGATGTGAAGTGGACAAGTGCATCATTACACAATGTGCAACACAATGTGCAACACAATGTGCAACACAATGTGCAACACAATGTGCTACACAGCTTTCCTATTTGCAGTGAATTCATGCTTGACACTACCTGATCATACACACTGTAACTATGACTACAGCACTAACACTCGGCATCCCATAATAAGACTTTATTTTGTACACACTGTGACTACGACTGAGTCCTAAGACTTGAAAAGAGTAAAGATTCAATCTTGTAAACACTACTATGAGTACTCACTCAGAATCCCATAATAAAGACTCTATCTCATACAAACTACTATGAGTACTGACACTCAGAAACCAATAATAAAGACTCCATCTCATACACACTACTGTGAGAACTCACACTCAGAAACCCATGATAAAGACTCTATCTCATACAAACTACTATGAGTACTCACACTCAGAAACCCATGATAAAGACTCTATCTCATACAAACTACTATGAGTACTGACACTCAGAAACCAATAATAAAGACTCCATCTCATACACACTACTGTGAGAACTCACACTCAGAAACCCATGATAAAGACTCTATCTCATACAAACTACTATGAGTACTCACACTCAGAAACCCATGATAAAGACTCTATCTCATACAAACTACTATGAGTACTGACACTCAGAAACCAATAATAAAGACTCCATCTCATACACACTACTGTGAGAACTCACACTCAGAAACCCATGATAAAGACTCTATCTCATACAAACTACTATGAGTACTCACACTCAGAAACCCATAATAAAGACTCTATCTCATACAAACTACTATGAGTACTCACACTCAGAAACCCATGATAAAGACTCTATCTCATACAAACTACTATGAGTACTCACACTCAGAAACCCATGATAAAGACTCTATCTCATACAAACTACTATGAGTACTCACACTCAGAAACCCATGATAAAGACTCTATCTCATACAAACTACTATGAGTACTCACACTCAGAAACCCATGATAAAGACTCTATCTCATACAAACTACTATGAGTACTGACACTCAGAAACCAATAATAAAGACTCCATCTCATACAAACTACTGTGAGAACTCACACTCAGAAACCCATGATAAAGACTCCATCTCATACACACTACTGTGAGAACTCACACTCAGAAACCCATAATAAAGACCATCTCATACAAACTACTGTGAGAACTCACATTCAGAAACTAATAATAAAAACTGTTACTCATACACACTACTGTGAGTACTCACATTCCGAAACCCACAATAAAGACTCCATCTCATACACACTTCTGTGAGAACTCACACTCAGAAACCCATAATAAAGACTCCATCTCATACAAACTACTGTGAGAACTCACACTCAGAAACCCATAATAAAGACTCCATCTCATACACACTACTGTGAGAACTCACACTCAGAAACCCATAATAAAGACTCCATCTCATACACACTACTGTGAGAACTCACACTCAGAAACCCATGATAAAGACTATCTCATACAAACTACTATGAGTACTGACACTCAGAAACCAATAATAAAGACTCCATCTCATACACACTACTGTGAGAACTCACACTCAGAAACCCATGATAAAGACTCTATCTCATACAAACTACTATGAGTACTGACACTCAGAAACCAATAATAAAGACTCCATCTCATACAAACTACTGTGAGAACTCACACTCAGAAACCAATAATAAAGACTCCATCTCATACAAACTACTGTGAGAACTCACACTCAGAAACCCATAATAAAGACTCCATCTCATACACACTACTGTGAGAACTCACACTCAGAAACCCATAATAAAGACTCTATCTCATACAAACTACAGTGAGAACTCACATTCAGAAACTAATAATAAAAACTGTTACTCATACACACTACTGTGAGTACTCACATTCCGAAACCCACAATAAAGACTCCATCTCATACACACTTCTGTGAGAACTCACACTCAGAAACCCATAATAAAGACTCCATCTCATACAAACTACTGTGAGAACTCACACTCAGAAACCCATAATAAAGACTCCATCTCATACACACTACTGTGAGAACTCACACTCAGAAACTAATAATAAAAACTGTTACTCATACACACTACTGTGAGTACTCACATTCCGAAACCCACAATAAAGACTCCATCTCATACACACTTCTGTGAGAACTCACACTCAGAAACCCATGATAAAGACTATCTCATACAAACTACTGTGAGAACTCACACTCAGAAACCCATAATAAAGACTCCATCTCATACAAACTACTGTGAGAACTCACACTCAGAAACCCATAATAAAGACTCCATCTCATACACACTACTGTGAGAACTCACACTCAGAAACCCATAATAAAGACTCTATCTCATACAAACTACAGTGAGAACTCACATTCAGAAACTAATAATAAAAACTGTTACTCATACACACTACTGTGAGTACTCACATTCCGAAACCCACAATAAAGACTCCATCTCATACACACTTCTGTGAGAACTCACACTCAGAAACCCATAATAAAGACTCCATCTCATACAAACTACTGTGAGAACTCACACTCAGAAACCCATAATAAAGACTCCATCTCATACACACTACTGTGAGAACTCACACTCAGAAACTAATAATAAAAACTGTTACTCATACACACTACTGTGAGTACTCACATTCCGAAACCCACAATAAAGACTCCATCTCATACACACTTCTGTGAGAACTCACACTCAGAAACCCATGATAAAGACTATCTCATACAAACTACTGTGAGAACTCACACTCAGAAACCCATAATAAAGACTCCATCTCATACACACTACTGTGAGAACTCACACTCAGAAACTAATAATAAAAACTGTTACTCATACAAACTACTGTGAGAACTCACACTCAGAAACCCACAATCAAACCAACCTACTAATAATCTCACCTATTATAGCTACACATGATACCATATGATCCTGCCTTCACACACTCACGAAATGCTGGAAGATATGTCATATAGAGGTCCTGATCTGTTACCTGGAATTTGGAAACAAGCCATAAGTTGAACATTTAGATGAACATTTTCCCCCAAATTTGGCACAACTGAAAGATGTAGCAATTTCCCTTCTGCGTGCATGACAACCTACATGTAGTACATTTACCAATGTTTTTACCAAAATAAAGTCTAAGAGATCTACTTAACCACAAAAACGATGCAATTTTAACAAACAACTTGCACTGTTTAGTCTCACAGGGATAGAGATACAATCTTTTAGATAGAAAAGCATTTTGTTCTTTACACTCATCATGCTGGTGAAGCAGTCTTTGGCTCTCTATGTTGATGAGTATTAGTAACCTTTATGCACCAATAAAATCAAAACATATTTGGAGTGCCTCTTTGCCTGGCGTGATGGGAACATTTTCAACCTTCAGTTAGCATAATTGTGAAGTGCAAAATTGCAAAGGAATCTCCCGTACAAAGTATAATTGCCAATTGGTATTCGATCAAAAACTTGCACAAAATGAAAAAATAAAATTCATGCCAAGAAATGTAACAGCTTTACATCAGTTGCTGAAGCAACGAAAGGAGGTTCTTCTTTATCAATAGAAATTTCCAAGGGCCCCGGAAATGTTTTGGATTCTAGATGCTCTGTGGTGCAATCTGAGCAACTTCTGGCTTAATCCGTTGAATCAATTTTTTCTTTAAATCATCACATTTTTTGTTACATTGACTCCTGAACCTACCATAGATTTTGATTTCATAAAAAGTATTTCTACGTTTTCCATGTCAGTAGTGAAGGGTTGTTGGACACATGAAAATTGTTCCCATTAAAAAACATAATATCCTTGGAATGCTTTTGCTTTTTTATTACATGCTCACTGCTCAACTGGAATGGAAATTGAATTGTATGGTAGCAAGTAAAAAAAATATATATAATTCAGTCATTGACAGTACTTTAGCTCGGGGAAAATTGTAGGGAGTGGGAAACTGGGGGGAAAAACTGGGAGGAAAAAATGGGGGGAAAAATGGGGGGAAAAAATTGGGGGGATAATTGGGAGAAGAAAAAAAAAGGAGCCCGCAGCAAAGGACTGAGTAGCCGGTGAAAACGCCGGCAGCCAGCGCTTCTGGAAAACCCTAAAGAATCAAGGATTCAAGTTTCCTTGAAGATAAGTAGTGTATGCAGGGCAACCAACTTGAACTATTTGGGCATTCCCTATACAGCAATCCTTCACCGATCTTGAACTCTTGGTGGCAGCAGATACCGCCATTATTGCGGTGGTACCTGGGTGGTACTGCGCTGCCGAGCGACGGGTTTAAGCGATTTGCAAAGTGAAAGTCCAATAACCCGCGACTGATCAAATGATCGCCGTGTAGCCCAAACCTTATACCAGTCGCTAAGCAGCGCAGTACCACCCAGGTACACCGCAGTAATGGAGGCATATCTGCTGCCACGAAGAGTTCAAGATCGGTGAAGGATTGCTGTATAGGTAAAGAAATGTTATCAATAAATCAAATCAAATTTAAATGAATCATATCGTACCACAGCATTGAATGTAAATCTTGAGGTAGGGATATCTTCTGGTCCACTGTGTACATCAAAGTGTTTACATCCAGCACTAGTGCGGAGTATCCTCTCATCTGTGCCTCGTAGTCCATTAATAAATGCCTTGGCTGCTACTCCCGTCAAGAATGGATCCTCACCATATGTTTCCTAATCGTCATTAAACAGAAAAGTGATCATAATGAGAGAGAAATTGTAACTTTTTTAATAAATCTTTTTAATGTGAGTATAGGCCGACTATTATAAATGTGTTTTGTGCTTTTCAGCATTTCAAGAGACTTGAGTTTGACTACAATTCTTTCCATCCTTTGGTTCAGGCTTTTTCCATGTTTAAAAGGGCCTTAAAATAAATCATAATACGTTGTTTCCATGACCAAGTATGAAAAAGCAAGCACATCAGATGGAGAACAAAAACCGCGTAAGTTTTTTGAGATACCACTGAATCAAGTTTCAAATACCACTCCACTAAATGATAAAAGACAAACTACCAAATTATTCAAAATTGTTTCCAATTTTAGTTTCAAAAGGCACAAGTGCATACATGTACTATACAAAAAAAGTTTAACAATCTACCTGTAAACCATCTTTTGCTTTTAGTTGTGAAGCATATAGGGGCATTGCTTGGCAACAGACAGCTCAGGATCATGGGATAGAGAGAAATGGATAATTGGTGAAGAGCCAATTTCTTTCTGCAGTAGAGTGAAATAGAGAAAGAAGTAAAAAGCAATGATGAAGTTCGGTACCTGATTACGCCCCCATAGAGGGTGTCTCATTATGTTGACAACTGGGCTGAAACAACTTAATCCACCATGATCACGGTGGATACCATGGTGTGTTAAGTTGTTATACTTTGCTCGGACCTCCTCACTAGTCGCCTTGGCTACTTCATAAATTACATTCACACTGCAAAGAGCAAAAGTTTAATAAAACATGCAAACCATAAGAAGCATGAAATATTTTGGTTTATACTTGACAGGATTTCACAAAAGCACTAAGTAATTGATTCATAATCATAAGAGTTGACAGTTACATAACCACAGTAGCCCTAATGTAGTTTGTGTGTGACATCACACTTTGAAAAAGGTCTCCATGGAGGTAGAATAACGGAAACAAAATTTCTACATCCCATCTCCATGGTCTACAGCATGATTTTAAGCATGGAGATCGGACTTCCTCCATTTGGTCTAGAGCCTGGACTTGCTAAATTTATTTATACTTATAGGCCCCTCATCACCATCATCTGGGGAGTACAGGACTCTTGCTGGGGATTGTCCTACAGTAGGTGAAAAGGTTTAATAACCAAAAGAAGAATGGTAAACAGAAATAACCGGGATATTTTGCCATTACTGTTCTCATCAACCCATGCAAAACCAGACACTGGACAGTAACAGGAACACGTAATCCAAAAAAAATTCCAAAGGTGGTGGGTCTCGAGGTTGAAGTGCAAGTAAAAACAGCCGATATTAGGGGAGTAACCGAGGCTTTAGTTTTTAGCCGGGTCTACTATTGACTATTAAATCATTGTCAGATCTCTGCTGAAGTTGGTTCAGGCCTAGGCTCCCAACCTCAGTTAACTTAAACCATCCATGGAGGAAGAAAACTCCATGGTTAAATAAACGGATGTTTCAACTTAACATTTAAATAAAAGTAATAAACGCTTACTCAAATGTGGCTGCCAGGCCCAATGCCTGTGGGAAAGATGTTGCATTTCCTGCCTCACCGTCTCCATGAATACACTCTGTGTTCCAGTTATACGGACCGATACCTAACCGTGTGATGGCAGGAGCTGGGCCGTTGGGTCCCGCTCCACCACGGGTCAACTGCAGCACGATGTCTGGCACATCTAGACGGGAAACTAAATCATCCAGTCGCTCCTCCCAAGAAAGTGAAGTATTTTTGAAAGGGAAAGCTGATTGTGACGATACAGCTGAGAGAAAACATATGATGTTTAATAACCGAAAGAAGAATGGTAAACAGAAATAACCGGGATATTTCGCCATATTTTGTTAACTGTTATTTATTAATAGTAGTGCCTTGTTATTCCTTTCCGCATATCTGCAGCATGTGCACTATTTACATTTTACGCGCTGTGGCTGCAGGTCAAAGGGCGATCATCCCAAAAGCAAGTTATGGGCGGCCAAATGAACAAACAACAAGAACCACGCAGGCAAAACACGGAATTGAAATTCTGACTACAAAGAATAATCAAAAAGTTAAACAAATCATGTTCACATTGATCACAATCAATGTCAGATATCTGTGCTCAAGTTGGTTGATCAGCTCCCATCAGCAAAACGAATTTTGTGTTGTAGTAGGTCTAGAGAGGCTATCTTCTGTCAAAACCTGCCTTCCGGCCATTGGCAATACCCAAGGGTCTAAGGTCTTCCTAGTCATTTATGTCACTGTCTCCATCATACGCTATAGGTCAACCCCATCACAAACCCTTCCTAAATTAGGCTTCCTAAGTGTAAACTGTAAGGTGAAACTGACGGTCATTAAACAATTTTCAAACATTTAGTTTTATAAAATTCAGTAAAACATTTTATTTACGAAAGAAAAGTTTCTCCACCAATACCGATATGAAAATAAACACTGAGATACTAAAGGGCCAAAACCAAAATAATCTAAACTAAACAGTGGCGTAACTAGACATTTTCATTTGAGGGATTGGAAAGATAAAAGTAAAATAAAAACAATTAGAGAGCAATTAAGTGTGATATACTTAGTACAAATTTGTTACAATATATATGATGTACTGAACCAAACGTTTATGCTTAGGACCAAGGGCGTCGATCGCTACTGAAAAGTAGGGGGGACGGGCGAGAAGTCTTGAACAAATACATCTTACATTAATTGCACCCCACACCATTACTTTTACATATCCATTTTAATATGCTTCGGGAGTCCGGCGTTTATCGTGTGTCAGCTTGAAACTCTTCGAAAAAACAAAATACTGGATTTTACTACATTTTGTGCCTTGTGCGATTGTAACAAAATGTAACACATTTGCACACGTGCGCGCACACACAGACTTCCTTTTATATGTGTGGAGGGATCGTGTACCGTACATCATACACAAACGACGCATAACTTGTGATAACAAGGTATGTAAGCGGGATTTTGGCGTTCATGTCTTGGACGAAACTTGTCGTTAGAACGGAAATAGGCCCAAAATACCATTCTGCGCGTGGTCCATCAGAAAAAAGATGAAAATGATGAAAACATTTCACCGTTTGTTCGCTATTCTTTTATTTGAGCACAAATTGTAATGAAATATTAAATCAAGAAAATGGTGTATATTTTTATATTTTGTTGCATATTTCTAATGAACAGTCAATCAAAAAGTGGGGGGGACATCTGATATGCTGTCCCCCCCAGTCTAAAAAGTGGGGGGGACATGTCCCCCCCGTCCCCCACCCATCGACGCCCTTGCTTAGGACTCAAGGAGCCAACAGTCTGGCTAGATCATATGTTACCTTTTTGAGCAAGCATTGCCTGACTGCATCTGTCACAAACAGGTGATACTGGGAAAATTCAATAGTGTTCAAGATTCCGTCCAGTTCAGTTATTATATAAAGTTCAGAGCAATAAAACCATTACTTTTACCATAAGATTTTATACTATTTCCTTCTATCTAATTGAGTGGGTTTTTTTGGTGGTGTTTTTTTTTTTTTTGGGGGGGGGGGCAGAGCTCCCCAAGTACGCAACTGAATTTAAACAATAGGTAACAATTTAAGTTGAAGGCATAGTATAGTACTGATCTGATAGCCATGATTCTATATCAACCATTCAAAGTATTTCACATTTTCAAAGTAACCATATGAAACATATATATTTCAGAGCTCCCTAAATAAAGTATGCAACTGAATTTAAACAATAGGTAACAATTTAAGTTGAAGGCATAGTTTAGTACTGATATAAGTAACAACAAATCTGATAACCATGATTCTATATCAACCATTCAAAGTATTTCACATTTTCAAAGTAACCATATGAAACATTTCAAGGTATTCTACTTTAGCTAGTGTTTAGACAGCCATTTTATCTACTAATAGGAATATTTTTCAACTTCTTAATAC
Source organism: Leptasterias polaris (assembly GCA_037783415.1). NCBI lineage: Eukaryota > Metazoa > Echinodermata > Asteroidea > Forcipulatida > Asteriidae > Leptasterias > Leptasterias polaris. Next base: position 602,656 of record JAZGTN010000054.1, read on the forward strand.
AAAATATATATAAAAGTTTCATGACTGTTGCATTTCAATCATAAATACCCGTCATTTTTTAAATTCACCAACAATTATGTGTGCTAACTGAATAAACATTGCATAAAATGTTTTAAAGTATGCTGACGAAAATTGCCCTCATATCTTATAAAAAGGAAATTGAATTCAGCTTGACAGCAAAGATCTCATACACCCAACTAATTATTGTGGGCAGGATGCCAAATCCGTTTCTTGCCCAGTGACAGTAAAACTTGTTACAAGGACATTAGAGGGAACTTGTCTTCTCTGCCCAGGCTGTTGTCCTCCGGCATAAACCATAAATTTCCCTGGCTTCAGAACTAAGCGACTTTCATATACCGCCCTCACACGAGCTGGAATGGTGAGATAGTTTGTGATTTGGTTCTGGGGGTTGATTTTGACACGAACAAATGCCCCTAATTGTAGGCGAGGAACAGGGAAGGTTGCACCTGGCCATCCGATGTATACTTGGGTCACCTGAACAAAGATGATAGCATACCAAAAAGGTTATGAAAATTCCTCTTTAAGTGCAGATATTTGTGCCATGAATTTGTGCAAATGAAGATTATACAAAGGACTAATAGATATGTGGTAAGGGGGAGAGGAAAAAGGAAAGGAGCAGTAGGTAATGGGTAGGCTCACACGATGGATTTTCTGAATGTCAAAGTATTTAATTCATACATTTCCTTGCAGACATGACACTTGTGTGTAGTGTAGTTTTTTTCTTTTGAATTGTCATCTCTATAAATTTCTACTTGAACACTTCAAGAACTACTAAAGTTTGCACACAGTGAAACAGTTTTTCCAGATGGCAAAGTGGTTATTACATCACAAGCGAGTGCAATCTGCAATATGTTTGTGTATAATTGTACTTTTTCATCATTCACTTTAGACATTTCCAATGCTAAAGACTGATCATTCTGAGAAAACCCTGAATCTTTGAAAACACAATTGTCTGATAGGCAAATCAAATTTGTTTGTTTTCAGACACAATTTCAAAACAAAACTAACTCAATACTTTTCCTATGAACTTCTGGTGATCGATTGAGCCAGTTTGTGTAAAGTGGGCGTGGCATACAGTGAAACTATTTCACACTTTCTGCTTTCTGAGTTCCTCTTTTGTTAAACCCTGGCCCTGTTTTAATGGCCTTGTGATTGGCAACTTCCCATAAAAACAATTTCAATAGGAAAAAAGTATAAATTCATCTCAATTGCTGATCAGAAAAATGTGACATCACAATAAAAAAGACCACAGTGAAAATAAAAACTCATTTCAAGATGACTTGTATCTCTTTGTTAAAGGATGGGCACAGGGCCGAATTGCATAGAGTCGCTTAATCAGAAAATCCTGATAACACTTTTCTGCTCAGCAGAAATAAGCAGGACACCAGTCACAAATTGTTCATGTGACATTGGAGTTTGGTTGGTAACTTTATTCTGGTAAGCATAATTTTGTTGTGCTTAGCTACAATTTGTGCTTAAGCAGCTCTTTGAAACTGGGCACACGTCTGCTAAGTCGGGCAGATACAGGAAGCAATGACAGGAATGACTTACCTCATCTCCAAGGTATTTGCCGACATTGGACAAAGTGACGCTCACGTGCATATCGTCACATGGTTTCAGGACAGGGTTAGTTACCACAAGCTTATCATAATGGAACTGTGTGAACGACAAGCCGTAACCAAATGGGTAGAATGGTACCCCAGTGAAGAAACGATATGTCCGATTGAACATGCTGTAGTTGGTCATCAAAGGCACCTGGAAAAAAAAATGCAGTAGTTAGTTGAATAGCTGGGAGGAAAACTAATGTTTCATACCTTCTAAAAATAGACCGATTTGAAATCAAGAAAGTACAATTGGAGCATGACTTTGACGTGCTAGGTGACAGCTAGCCCATGAGCAACACAATTTTGTGCACTAGGGCTTGTCAAGTAGACACTATTAAAACAAGTTTCATTTGTGCATTATGCGGTAAGTATTATCTTAAAGTCATTTTAAAGAATTTCATAATTTAAATTAGACTACCCTTCTTCATATCCAAATCCCAGCACCAAAATATGTATTTTGTCATGCATAATGTTCATGGGTGAAATTAGTAGCGTTTACAGGCAAAATTTCAGCTACAGAGAGTTGAAATTTTCTGCCCTTTGCTTAATAGGACTAGCTGTTTCTGTGTACAGCAATAAGAAAGAGTACTACTGGGGTAAGTTACAGTAGACAATCCACAGACTTCCCATTGTTTTGTTTACATAGCTATGAACAGACAAACACTTCCAGCAACATGGATTTACCTGGTACGTCTGCTGCCATTCCGCAGCCCGTGAAAGTCTGTTAATGTAAGATACTTTGCTACAATGTCTGATTCAGTATATTGAGTTGAGTGCCAAACATCCCCTAGCCTTCCATTGACTCCTGCCCTTCCCTCCTCCATCCCCAAATTTAAAGTTATCCCATTATCAAGGTCAAACTTACATCATCCATAGATGCTGGCCAGGTATAGGGAAGCCTACCAGCCGGGTTGGCGTCCACACCATTGGTGAAGAATCTACGGAGTGCTTTCCCGGTAGCCTGGGCTGGTAACCAGCACTCCACTATGGCCTGGACGCCAGGATTTTGGTCTGCCCAGGAGATATCCAGAGGACCAGCATTGAAGAGGAGGAGAACCACTGGTCTGCCGGCAGCTGAATGCAGAAATAAGTTCAATCAGTTCCTACTTTAATTGGGCAACTTTCATTGTTGTACAAACACATCATAATGAAGTCAATTTGTCATCTTCTTGTTACGTGATAATTAACTGATAATTTTCAAGATGCCAAGCAATAAAAACTTTCAATTAATATTATTTTACTTGATTTTTACACCATATGTTTCATCTTACTTGGAATGTTTTCATGTCCTGGAAAATTAGTGATAATGTTTGCAGTAACTTTAAAAACAATAAATCAACCATGTTTTATAGAAGTTAACCCCAAAACGTAAGTTTCACCATCCTTCCAAAAACTCATCCTTTATTTTTAAAACAGAAAACTGATGAACATATCAAAATGCTAACATGATTGTTATAGTTAATTCCACCAACAATGACACTGACAAATTTAGCATCAATAAGTTAGACTGAACTAAACTAGCTTTTGCACCTACCATATTTCACAGCATCTTGTAGGAGTTGGAGTTGCTTCCCAGGAAGAGCTAAGCTGATACGATCACGAGCCTCTGACTCAATAGATGTCCCTGGTGGAAAAATACTGCACTAAATATTAAGTCATTCTAGTATCAGATACTTAAAAAATATACATTGTTGAGTATTCCTTAAACATTTGAAGTTTCATGAAAAGGATTGTGTTCAATTTGATACAAAACAAGGTACAATATCTTAACTTTTTGCATTATTATTGAACATTTCAAATGTTATCATTTTTAGTACACATATCTTTCAAGTAGTTGTAAATGTTTTTGCTCAAGCACATGTACAAAATTGGTAATTGTCAAAGACCAGTATCCACACTTGATGTGACCCAACATATAAATGAAATAACAAACCTGTGAAAGTTTAAGCTAAATCAATCTTCAGAGTAATGAGAAAACAGTGAAAAAAATCCATAATAAATTTTCACTGTTTGCAAACAAAAGATTTTATCACGCGTGATAAAGACCAACTGTTTTACTCATTTCCTAAAAACTATAGCATTTCAAGCAAAACTATTTCAAGGGAAGTTTTCCACCATGACCATCTTTATAACATGTAAGCTGTGTGCAAATCTGTGGGAATTTATATCTTCAAGCTTATCAATGTTGTACACACCCTTTAACCATAGGTAACACATTTTTTGTCAAGTAAGAACCAGGTATTTGTGAATATTCCATTTACACATGAAGAGTCAAGTCTGAGATTGCAAATTGTTCAGTATCACAAATTGTTATGCGTTTCTTTAAATCTGTCACACCTGGGTGCACACAACTATTGATGACCGTTTGAAAAACACGGAACTCACATTTGAAGTGATTGCAGGTCGTACAGATATAATGTATTCATCGTCCACGAGGGTTTGATATTTTTTGTGGAAAAACCCTGAAGCGAACCTTAACATTCAAGACTGGTTTCATGAACAAATTTCTCTTGTACGGGCCTTATGCATTGGTTTCACCACAATGCCATCTTAGAGGTAAACAAATGATGAAACAATGGTAAACGCACAGCTATGTAAGTTTGGCGTGCACGATGGGCAAATGAGCAACCTCCTTTTGACCTCTAGCCCTACTCAAATGACATCATGTGCATTATTAGGTCTATTAGTTTGCTATTTAAAAGACGAGTTGAATATGCTTTTTTAAGCTGAGAGGAAACATTTGCAGAGTCAATGATGAAATGTAGACACAAATGTTTTGTTTATTTGTTTGGGATGCCCTCATTCCTTGGCAATGATAAGGGGGAGTCTGTTATCAAAAGCGACATTCAGGCTAGGTCTATAGACGCCTCAACACGCTGCAAACAGGAACAAAGTTCTCAAATTATGGAGACACCCTCACCTGTTCCTAAACACACAACAACAAAGTCCACTCCCATAACTGCCTGATAAATCTCTGATTGGTTATAAATGACACAGGCAGGATTGTCGCATCCAGCACCAAACTGGCTCACTGATGCGATGCTCTCCAAACCCTCTCTAGGTGTAGTGATGTAATCTCGTACGGTGTCTGGGGGATAGTCTCCGAACAAGTCATATGGGGAATCAGCAAAAGGACCAACAACCTACAGGAATAAAGATGTAGACAAAGGGCATGAATTTCACAAAAGCAGTTTGTTAAAAGGTTGTGCTTTGAGACCTGTACATTGGTGGATCAACCACAGACCTCAATGGTTCACTTAACATTTCTTTATCTCAGTCTCAAGGCACGCAAGTCATAAAAGACCACTGCTTACAAGCTCTTCTTTTAAAATGGATCCCTCTGCAGTGTCATATTTGTTTTGCATCTAGTTCTTCAAATTTTGGGGTGAACATGTATTTTTGTATTAATATTTTTTTAGTGATATTGTAATTTTTATTCTGGTACTGTAAAAAATAAATAGGCCTTGAATTTCACCTTCAAGAGGGCAAGGCATTTACATTTTGCAAAGGGCACAACCACTGGAAAACTTAGAGCCTAAAAGAAACTTTTTAAGGGGCACCAATGCCAAGACCGGGGGAAAAAGGGGTCATGTGGCCCCTGTAGCCTCTGTGTATTTATAGGTCTGAATATGAACCTCTGCACTGTCACATTTTTTTGCATTTAGTTCTCCAATTGTTTTGTGTGAAAATGTACTTGTTTCTTTATCTCTTTTGAGTTTTTATTCCCAAAACTACAACTCACAGCTAACTTTTGGATCTTCCCAACTGGTAGAACATTATTAATGTGCTTAAGCAAGACAAATGTCTTCAACGCAGCTGTGACAGCAAGGTTCTGATGCTCTTGGCTTTCCACCACATCCTCAGCACGTAGAGATGTGTACGGATTCAACTTGGGTGGGTCAAACTCTCCAAGCCTCATCCTGGTGTAGAAGAGGGGACGGACCAAAACTAAGAGCTCCTCCAAGGTAAGGAGACCTAATTGAACAGCCTCAGTCAGATGGGAGTAGGCGGTGTCCTGTGCACTACTTAGCTCAAGATTACAACCAGCCCGGACAGCTGCTACGGCAGAGTCTAGTGGACCTGTGGTGTAGTGGTGCTCAGTATACATGTACTCAAGAGCAGTCTGGTCACTAGACACATATCCCTTAAAGCCCCATTGAGTGCGGAGGATATCAGTCAGGTACTTCTTACTTGCACAGGCAGGAACACCATTGATCCTAACAAATATAACAAATAATAATTGCAATTAAAGTGAAAGGTTCGAACGCAACATTTATTTATGAGAGACGTTCTTTTAAAAAGACAATAAGCAATTGACTCCACCTCAACAACCAGGCACATCGTAATTGAAACTTTTCACTGAAAACAAATGAAAATAACAGACACTTTGTTCTGATTGATCTATTGTTTTCATGACCTAATGATTCATTTTTCCTACTGTTGAATGGAATTTGTTCCAGAGATTTATTTTCTCAATAAAAAAACAAATTTTAAATAGTTGTAATGTACCAAATACACTCAATTAGCGTCACTCCATTACGACGCTAGAAATTAAGTGTTTGGTACATTACGTTACACACTCAACGTGTTCAGGTGTCATTGGGGACAGTGTTGTGTGTAAGTGTGTGAACTATTTCATTATTTGATGAAAAGATTGATGATAGCTATAGAAAAGTCTTTACACATCTTTACAAGCACAAGACTGTTAGATTGAGGTCAGTATGTGGTCAGTATTTCTCTATGGTACAACATAACAGCTGACTGTTAGATTGAGGTCAGTACAACATAACAGCTGACTGTTAGATTGAGTTCAGTATGTGGTCAGTACAACATAACAGTTGACTGTTAGATTGAGTTCAGTATGTGGCCAGTACAATATAAACAGTTTAGGCCATAACAACTTTTACTGTTTTGGGTTTAACATTGGAATACCAAGGTTGGGTTTTGGGTCATGGTTATTTCTAACTTTCTAAAGACCTTGATGAAAGGTTACATGGTTTATTGACCCCTCTCACAATGTCACACCCATGGTTTATTGACTCCTGTCACAATGTCACACCCATTTACTGTCTGCAAAACCCCCTTTTTGGGGAGTCAGTTGTAGTGTGTAAATGCCACACTACGCTGTAGAATACACAGGAATATTGACTTCCAAAAATGATGCAAACAAGCTTTATTGTGAAGACGACATCTGGTGAATTGAGTCAATGCTAAGATTATACTTTTGCAGAGAGACAATTTTAAATGTTTAAAGAGTATATTTTGTCAAATAACAAAGTCTTCTAAACTTGCTAAAAGGGGGAAAAGAACATATGTGATGCGATCAAGCTAAATGAGTCGTTTGTCGGAAATTTTATTACGGAGAAACAAGCCAAAACACGCCAACAGGGGTAACATTTTCAAAAAAATTTATTTTGTAAATTCAAGTGCCAAAATATATCTATTTTACATTGGCGACTTCTTTTCTGATAACTAACATTACTAAGGGGTTAAAATTAGCATGGAAACTTGCCGATGTACATGTGAGAGAAAGAGAAATCAACGAAAAATTTGAAAACATTGTTTGCGTACGTTTGTTACGTGGAAAGTTGTGCACACAAGTTCTCTCAACTCAACTGTACTGTCATCTCAATGGGGAAAATACTACAAAAATGATTTAAAACAATCACAACATACCTTTGAAAATAAATACGAGTGCCTCTCTTACCTACAGATAACTTCTGCACCTCAAACCCTTTGAAAAATCCTATCAAATCACGGTATTCCGTGTGTAAAAACACCAATAAGTTTATCGCGAAAGAAGCGGAAGATTGCCATTACTGTGTACATTGCGCGTGTGATACATGGTACATACAATACGGTCTGTACATCCATAGAGCTTGACAGCAACTCGTGCTTCACATGCGTTGGTGATAATAGGACTTCCGACCTTTGAACCTTTGGAGGGGATTTTTGCTTATGGGCATCATGTGCTATTTTTAGACTGTTGTCATGTCCAGATAGCGTTCTATCTACGGCCGTTTGCTGCATGTTAATCGCATGTTTAGAACTAATACAACTTGTCAAACTTCAAAGGCGTTTCGATCCCAGTATTCGAAGTATACGCAGGGCGCCTGCGGACTGTATGCGCGCGCGCTAAAAGGGTTTTAAACCCCTTTCTCTTTGTTTCATTTTCTCATATCACTTGGTGTTTCTGCTTTCACAACTTTTGAACAAAAGGTTTTATAAACATGTGGTTTTAAAAGTAGTAAAGCATAGCTTTTGCTCTTTTCAGATGTATAAAAAAATAAAAAATGACAAGGGTCGACAAACGACTCATTTTGCTTGATCGCATCACATATATAAGTTTTCTGTTAAATAATCTAAATTAGCTGTTAGTCCAAAATAATAAACCTGAAGATTCAAACTGTCAAAATGATCCAACCTGTTGTAGCTACAGACAAGATTGTATGTTCCTGCTTTCACACACTCCTGGAACATTGGAAGGTATGTCATCCACATATCCATATCAGTAACCTAATTGAGATGAGGAAACAATAGAAAGAAAAAATTATTGTATGATCTAATTAACACTTTGACTGCTGAGCCCGAGTATTCTCGGGATAGACTTACCCCCCAGCTGGTGCTGAGCCCGAGAATACTCGGGCTGACTCGGGCTGGTTGTATAACGTTGTACTGCCCTCTGTAGATCAAGGATTGAAATGCTTTTCATGTATAAAACGTATTGACATACGTTAGGGGAACCAATGGAGTTGTTTTCGATGGTTTTACTCATCAGGCCCGGGCACCAGCGGTGGTAACGTAACCCGGAAGTTTATACTTTCGGAGTAAAAAAATGGCGGCGCCCAGGAAACGCGTGAAGTGGTTAGTGAGTGTAGCAGAGCTGTTGTTGAAATATTCGCAGATAGTGACTCTGAAGTAAAGTGAGTTTGATGAAAATGATCATTCTGATAATATAGAGTCTGAAAGTAATGCCAGTGACGTTGAAAGTGAATTTGATCGACAGGAATCGTCCGATGATGACGGTAATTTGCAGACGGTAAACTTCTGCTAACATTTTTTAGCAACAGTGTAAAATTCCATTTCACCAGACCCCTTGCTACGATGTATACCACTCCAAAAAAGATATGGGGTGTAATAGAAAATAAAAGCAACAGTGTCATTTATTGGAATGTTTTTATTTATAAATCTTTGATGTAGTTCTCCAAATAAAACCTGCAGAATCGTGGGGACAGTGTAAAACTAAAATATGAAGTTTTTTTGTAGTTTTGTAAAACATCTGCAGCACCATGCGGAGGGACCGTGTAAACATTTGCAGCAGTCAAAGTGTTAAATAAATATAGCTTTTTGACCAACTCTGAACACTTGTTTTATAACTCAAAATTGTTATACATGTAAGTACCATTTCCGGCTGAAATGATGCAGTTTCAAAGAATGTGGCAGTTCAAAATAAACTGAAATTAACAAACACATGGATAGAACATGAACGTATAAACATCAACAAAAACATCATGGATTTGATGAAATTAATACGGGTTGGGTTATGATACTTTAATTTAGAACAAAAACCCACTGTTTCACTATAGGCTCTAAAAAACAAAGCCATTGGCTGTTGCCTTTAACATCTAAAGCAGCCATTACAACTTGTTGTGGGGTTGTGTGCGCAGTCCTGATAAAAATGGCTGCATTAGTTTTGAAGTCATAACAACAGTGGTGCAATTCAAGAGTTTCATAAAACACAAAAGCACACATGATGAATCAAGACTGTGTGGGTTAACATAGTGTTCACATTGAGGTCATAGCCTACATGTATAAAGCCACTATATGGGACAATGCCTTAGTCCTACTTTGCTTTGGGTTAATTTTAAAGCCTCAAAGGCTTTGTCTCTTACTTTAAAATCATGTGATTTTGGGTTGAACAAGGAAAAATTGACTAGAGCGGGATTTGAACCAACGACCTCCGGATTGACGTGCCGGCGCTCTACCAACTGAGCTATCTAGCCCTATGATGGCGGTCTCCCTATTTTGTCAATATCCTTGTTCGGTGGGTGCCAGTCAGAAGCCATTCAACCGTAAACTGCCGTGTAGCCATGGATCACACCCAAGTATACGATACAACCTGGGAAGCGGCAGCCAGGGGATCACCATAAGGGGATGCGACTTTTTATATCAGATATCAAATAACAAACCACAAGGGAAACTGACTGGGTAAATTTAGCCAGTCAGTTTCCCTTGTGGTTTGTTATTTGATATTTAAAATCATGTGTCAGTAGAACACATTTTTTATATTTTGTGGTGTGTCAAGGCCAAGCGGATAAGGGCACCGAACTCAAGCTCTGGTGTTTGCGAGACACTTGACAATTATTTCTTCATCCTTCGGATGCGACATAGTCACGTGTGTTGTGTATGCACCTAAAAGAACACAGAGCACTTATCGTAAAGAGAAGGGGTTCGCCCCGGTGTTCCTGGTTTGATTGGCTGCATATTGCGCCACAGCACCTTGTAAACCATTACATGGTGCTATGTAAAGGAATAGGTCTCATACTTCAACACGTAACTCCACATACCTTGCAGGAATAATACTGAGCGCTTTGAGACACCCATCGGATGTGATAAAGCACTAATTAAGAGCTTTGTATTAATATTATTATTATATTATATGCAGTGTTAATTCACAATCATCAAACATCAAGTTAATTGGACTTACATGTGCATCAAATGAATACCTTGAAGATGGGATATTCTCTGGTCCATCGTAAGCAAAAATGTGCTTACAGCCAGAGCTTGTACGAATGTAACGTGGGTGAGGTCCATGCAAGCCTGTCACATAAGCCCTGGCTAACAATCCTGTCATGAATGGATCTTCACCATAAGTTTCCTAGATAGTGGGAAAACCAGGCTAGTATTACACAAAAAGTCAGCCAAAACTGACACAGAAAACAATTGTTTATATGTAAGAGATGATGTGATTGTCTTAAAATTTCAGTAAGTATATAGCAGAAGGCGGGAAGATGAAAAGGCAAGAAGGCAAAAAACCAACAATGTTTACATTTGCTCAGTCCCATCTGTCTTCACAGTCTTATCCAAGACTGCTGGGATGGGCTGATGAGTTTGTACAACTTCTTGTTCAGGAAAGATGCCATGACTGTGCAGCCAAGTGAGGCATGATGGGATTGACAGTATTGCACAATCACATATGAACGTGTTGGTCGTTGTACTATGAACGTTGCATGCATGACCAACACCATGGAGAAAGCATGAGATTAGGTCCCATTCATGTCTGTTTATTTTGGTTTCTACTTGATTCGTATTTGCTCATCACTCAGCCCCTTTTCAGACCAGTGGGACAGAGTGAACTAAACATATTCTTGACCCAAAATTCATTGTGGAACAAAATTGCAGACAATTTTTTCAAAAACTTGAAAGAAAACAGAACTTACAGACTAGCTCACCCGCTTAACTGCGGAGGAGCAAGAAATGCATTGTTTAGTAAGTTATTAATATTGCGATTAAGCCCTGCAAGTTTTCAAGCTTGGATAAGGGAAATATTATAACAATATTTCCAGTGGATTTGCACTTTATGAGCTACATGTAGACATCTTTTTTACAGGTCGAGTCTTTCAGAAACATAAAGAGGTGACTAATTGGACCAATGAGCGTGGATGTCAGCCCATCCCAGAGCCTTTTGTTAAAGTGATTTGGAAGAGTGGAGGGGAAGGTTGTACCTGGTTTCTGCCCCACAGGGCATGCCTCATAATATTAATCACTGGGCTGAAACAGCTTAGTCCGCCATGATCCCGATAAATACCATGACTCGTCCAATTATTATGTTTGGCACGGACCTCTTCACTTGTAGCCGTAGCAACATCTGTCAGCAGGTCAGTACTGAAAAAGAAATAAAATACATTTTAATTCTTAATTTATTTGCAAAAATTAAAACACCTGAAAGAGGCCTTCAAAAATGAACAAGGGGACAAAAATGGTGCTCACAAAAAAGCAAAATAAACAACGAGGGAAAATATATCCTCCATGCACCACAAAAAGAAATAGTTCTTTCCATAACAATGGGTAAACCAGTCTGGTCTCCGATCAAATAATACCAAACTAAGCTGCCTGACCACTTCATGTGTGCGTAGGTGGACAAGGAACCCAACTAAGCTGCCTGACCACTTCATGTGTGCGTAGGTGGACAAGGAACCCAACTAAGCTGCCTGACCACTTCATGTGTGCGTAGGTGGACAAGGAACCCAACTAAGCTGCCTGACCACTTCATGTGTGCGTAGGTGGACAAGGAACCCAACTAAGTGTGGCATGCAATTAGTTCAAATTAATCAATTCAAGTGCACAAACAAATATAGCTTGAAAACAGTTGCATTTCTTTCCACTTTGTGACCTTTTTCAACACATATTCTAACTAATGGGAAGCCTGGATGATATTTTATCAGTACTACTAGCATTTTGTAATTCATAGCTTTTGATCACATCCCTTATCCTTAGCCTTAAGGATTCTACATGTACATGTATGACTACAAACCATATGTGCTAAAACTTGGCAATTTGTTTACATTTTTTCTTGTGATGTCCCAATTTGGTTTCATTAAAAAGTGTTGAAAAAAAAACCTGCACACTTTTAGTAATAATAATAATAATAATAATAACTAGTTCTTATATAGCGCATTTCACAATAATGTCTCAATGGAATGCGCTTTACATTAGTGCCCTGGTCATTGGGCCAATAACATTCCTTTAATCTTTCTCAGCTCCCTGGGGAGTATCCAGCCCGGGCTGCCGTGATGGCGCTCCGAAGGCTTTTTCAAACACAATATCAACCTCTACCCTCGCAGGTACCCATTTATACCCCTGGGTGAAGAGAAGCAATTATAGCAAAGTGTCTTGCTCAAGGACACAAGCGTCATGACCGGGACTCGAACCCACACCCCGATGACTAAACCACCAGAACTTGAATCCGATGCTCTTAACCACTCGGTCATGAAACCCTAGTACATGGTTCATTGTTATTACCCTCCAGTTCAGTCTACATCTGTCAGACGGATGGAGGGTTACAATTATCGCAAACATCAATCAGTAGGCCCTAGTTTGCCTTGACTTTATCTCGTCAGGTAAAGTCAGTTGAAACCAAAGTCAAGTCTGGTCTGTGAATGCACACTTTGGGCCAATGACTGATGACATCACTGGTATAATTACATCCTATATCAATGGCTGTACCCATCATGATGGTCATACTATTGAGAAAGCATTTTAGTTCGGATAATCGTAACCCTCATGCCTAAATCCTCATGGAAACTTAGTGGAATTATCATCCTAAGTAATAATAGTACATTTGTTGCAATTTTTCCCTCCAATTGACAAAACCAAAGATCTACACTTGGATGAGACAAATAATGAATGTTTCGCATTTGTGCAATGGAGTGAATTTTCTTTGGATGACAGATTGATTACAAGTTCTATTTAACTCGATTGAACATTAAATCTTTCAACTTATGAAAATAAGTTGCACTCACATAATTATTGTTAGGCCTAGTATTTTTTAGTAAGTATCAAAAGCTCTTCAGTTTACTTTTTGTTTTTACAAAGGCTTTAGTCTTATTTTATTATAAAATATTGAAATTATGTTAGGCCTAGTTATATTTTGTGTAAGTTAGCACAGAGTCCTTGCTCTATGATTATTGTAGTACATGTATTTGTGTGTGTGTCTTTTGTAATTACACCCCAAAAACCCAATACCTAAACGACGCAGCCAGTCCCAGAGCTTGTGGATACGACGTCGCATTACCAGCTTCACCATCTCCTCTTAGACACTCTGTATCCCAGTTGTACGGGCCAATACCTAGTCGAGGGATAGGAGGAGCAGGACCATTTTGCCTCCAACCCGCTCTCGCCATCTGCTGTGATACCTCATCAAGGTAAAGCCGTGGAATCAAATCGTCTAGACGCTTCTCCCATGAAAGGGTTATATCTTGAAATGGAAAAGCAGCGTTGACCTGTTGCAGCCCATAAATAAGTTCAAATACGAAAAGCAAAAGACAAATCAATAAGTTTGCCATAATCGCAGAAACTTTTTAGAGAAATTCGAGCATAAACACAGGCTTGAACTAGGCTAGGACACCAGTCACTGAGTCAGTCTCCTCGCTAGCCTCACACGATACAGTTTGACCTTGACAAAATGAAACGCCAACTACTCGTCGTGTAGTCTAGTCATGGTCATATCACGAGATAGTTCTGCCAGTGCTAAATAAGTACAATGGCCTGGCTTGTCATTGTTATCGTGCAAACCGAGGAGAAAGTCATGCACTGTCGATCTGGCGGCATCCACCTCTGCGGTAAATATTGTTTAGTTGGCTTAAGCCGCTTAGCCAGAGCGAGCATTTGCATGTAAATAGAACCAGTGAAGTTCGCAGCAAGCAGAAGAACGGACGTTAGAAATAGAATTATTATGAGTTTATATATTTAATAATTCTGCATACATGGACTCTGGAGGAAAGTTCCTTCCTCCATGTGCATACTTGTCAAATTCCTTCCAGAAGCCAAATTAGAATGAGATCTGATTAATGAGATGGAAGAAACATTATACGTAAAAGAAGTATTACTGATTCCAAATAAAATATAATTTTACCATTAACTACTTTTTTACACTGGTAAAAGAAACGACGACCCCAGCTTGTTTCTAGGCCCTGCCGGGCCGCACAGGAAATCTGTCACATTATGATAATGATATGCAATGACCCCAGAAAACGTCATTTGTAAGAGACCCCCGCGAAGCCTGCGCGTCACCAGGAAGTACATGTGTACACGTTGGCATGGTACTACTGCGGAAAGAGTTTTCATTTCGTTAGTCTTTTCTTGGCTGCTATTCGGAGATTTTTCTTGTCTTTTTCAATGTCGACGCTGTACAATGCCACTTAATTGTGTGGTAGGCGGTTGCACACGCAATTGGGTGAAAAATCCCGACGTATTTTGGTTAATTTACCCCCAAAATGTGTCGACTCGGAGAGCGTGGGTTCGCTTCGTGAACAACACACGTTCAGATTTCACCGTGACCAACGCTTCCAGAATATGCTCGGAACACTTACTTCACCGAAGATTGCACCGACGAAACCGTTCGAATAAAGAGAAGCCTTGGTTTAAAGACGAGATTTAAGTTAAAGGAAGGGTCAGTCCCGACCATAAAGGCACCAACATTGAGTTCAAGTTCAACATCAAGCGGAACTTCCACTGTGCCGTTTCAATCGGTGGGCGATGATGATGGGCAGCATGCAAATGCAAGCACTTCAACAACCCCTGACGTCGACGTTGCACCCTCGGACATGTCGGAGCTGACTGAGCTCGAGACAAGTAAAGATTCTCGCAAGCGATCCGGCGGAGCATTCCGTAAAAGAGAACGAGCAATTAGGGTAGGTGTATATTTTTTGGTTTTTTTTACTAATAAATTTAACATTAAAGGTGAGAGAGGGAACGAAATAAAAGTTTTGAAAATTGTAACCAAAACTGCTCGTACTCAATTGAAATAGAGAGAATATAACATACGAATCGATAACATTTTGAGGGACTACAATTTTTAACTTTAAAAGCAATGGCATGTTTTTTTGGTGCCTTGGAGTGGACACGAGACATAGCCTAACTAAAGGAAGCTTGTCAGTTGTCAGAAACTAAAACTTCACTGATTTTTTTCTTCTTCTGCATCAGATAGTTTAATGGCCCAATTTCAATTATCATTTGAGAGGTAGAAGAACAAGTTGTTTATGTTTTTTTTCCATTCACCAATTTCTATGATACCTACTTGGTAGCCTGCTCGTAAGATTATTATTAGGCCCTAACGTTATATCTAAAGAATCAAATGTGATTGTGTGTGTGTTGTTGTTGTGTTTTTTTGTGTGTTTTTTTTGGGGGGTAGGGGATTGTGACTATTGATTGCGAAATAATTTTTTAATCAAATTTTCCCCCTATTGTGTACAGATACTCCAAGAGATGATAAAAGAGGGTACAGCAGATCCGTCTTCAGAGTCTTGCAGTACTAGTCCAGAACCTGGAGAGATAGTGGATGTAAGTCAATAATATGAATGTACTGCATGGTATGCCAATTCAATGTGGCATAGGCCTATGACATTGTTTTCTTTGATACGATTGTTTATCTAAACTTGATTTTAAAAAAATAGAGTTGAAGGGGCAGTGACTGACAAAGCACTGTTGGCGATTTCCATGAAAACATTTGCATAAAATAACAGCTCATGTTTGCCAACCACAAGGCACTGAACAGGGCACTCAAGGGGATGGGCCAAAGGGGATAAGCCAAAATTAAAATCATTTTACTAACAATAATTTCTATTATTTATTTTGTTAGATCACAGATCCTGAAACTGATGACCCATCAGTTCGACGCATTGGAGTACATACAGTTGGTGTTCAATGTGAACTTCTCAAAGGACCCAAGAAGCCTGCTATCACAGTCAAAAGCCAGGAAGAGGAAGTCTCTGCACCAGAAGTTCAGTCTTCCAGTGATGAAGAAGAGAACCCCAGCAGCAATTACAGTGTATCAAGTGCTCCAAGCTCGGACACACATGAAAGGTCAGTTATTAACTTAAGCCCTTTTTCATTAGTTCTTCAATATTAATAAAATTATAATAACCAAAAGATATAATTTTAAAATTACAAACCCAACATCTAACCATTAAAACCTACATCGTGCCCCCGCCCCACACACACAAACCTCACAAATTTGAGTTTTTAACAAACGTTATATAAAAGCGGCATTTAGAATTTGCATAATTAATGGTCCCTCTTAAACTCCATAATTTTGGTGCATAATCCATTCGCTAAGTTGAAGACATCGCACCGTTCTAAAAACAATAAATGTACCCACGCATTAAGAAAGACATTGCATAACTGACAATTTGGCCATGTTATTTCTCTACAGCTCAGATGAAGAACCTGAAGAAGACGTTTCTCCTGTGAAAGAGAAGAAATATTTGATCTTTCATCGCAATCTCCTTCAGCTATTTGAAGAAGAGCAAAAAAAGGAGTGCCGAAGGACAAGCAGAGGAAGAGAGTTCAGGCCAAAGAAAACAAAAAAGAAAGTAAATGCAGAGTTTGCAATGCTAAATTTCACCATGCAAAGTTTCAAGCCCTATTTAACCGGACTATTGTTTTGAAAGAATACAATTTTTTTTACCCACCACTAATAATAATTTTAAAAAGAAACAACACCCGAGTATATTATGTGTGAGGATAGATACATGAATAAACACATGTGTAATTTATTCAAACAGTTGTACGTGCAAATAATTACAATGTGAAAAACAGTTTAAAAACATTTGTTTGGTCCAATCGGGCCATGCAACTTAAATCAATAAAAAAATCTCCTTTTTAGTAACAAATGTGTCATTTGGGATTACATTGTAGTTGTATGTACATACACTATTGTATGAACATTTTTGGTGACTCATTATTGGAGACTTATCATTTTTCAAACATTTATTGAACGGACAATACAGTAGGATGCTTGCTTTAATTTGTATTTAAAGTCTCATAAAGATTTTACAGAAGAAAAATACAAAAAGGTATGTTTAGCTCCAACAACTTTACATATCATCTAAATCTGGATATGAAAACCCCTCGTAGTTGTTTTCTGGATCTGGAAATGTTATCCTTGTCTTATGCATGATACACGATGGCAGGGGTACACGGTTATGCCTCCCGAGAAATCCATAGCACCACCGTATCACTTGTCGGTACGACACATGTCTGTATTTCCTGTGTGAAATAAATAAAATTTTGTGTAAACAAAATATATATTGTACAAAAGTCTTACATTCTTACAGTTTGAGTTGTTTTTTTATTAGCCATAATTGTAAACTGCTGAGTACCAAATTTTACCAATGGATTGTTAAAGGATTTTACTTCAAATGACTGACAGAAGATAAAATGGCTGGTTTTTTTTCTAGTCAAAATGATAAGGCAATCAAATGTACATGAAGTTGGATTCAATCAAATTTTTTTTTTTATGTAACTGGTCATACCATAATTATTTTGGGGACAGTACAAGTTTTATTTAATTTTCTTCGTGAGTACTACATGTAACAATATATTTTAAATCTTACCTGGCCTGGTCACCCTCTATAGCTCTTGCCCCATACTGCTGCTTATAGTGGTAGTATGCTGTCTCCAAAGTTCCTGGGTTCAGGCAGGTCGCCTCATACCATGGATGTTCAGTGAAACAATTGATATCATCAGGGTTTACTCCAGTGTGTTGTATTTTGTCCTGGATTGCGTCCACTTCTTTGCAGCACATGCTGTTGTGTACAAACTCCATGACGACACATCGGCCACAGGAACACCTTCATGAAAGAACAAAAATACATGTATAAAATAAATAGGTTCTTTTTTAAATGCAAAATTGGCCTGCTAAATCCATAACGAGTATAGTATTTCAAATAAAATGCTTTATATTTATGAGATAACTGATATTAATAAGCTCCAACTCTAGCAACACTCAATGCAAGGTTAGAGATTTATAGATTGTTTTAAGCACAGCAGATGTAAGAAGAGTGTACCAATACCACCAGTGACAGTTCTGTGTTGCAAGCTGTTGATTTGCACAAAGCTCACTTATTTATTTCGTTTTAAAATGGAAACACACAAATTTGGCAAACATTTCATTCTTTCCAGTCAGTTTCCATTGTGGTTTATTACAAAAACATTAAAACTGACACCACTCCTTGGCTCGGTCAAAGTGCGTGGGCCCAAGTCGTAATCACAGTCGGTGACAGTGACATGACATCATCACTTCAGCTTTTATCATGATTCCATGCTCTTTTCCATGTTATACTGAAAGTGAAACAAATCGACCCCAGTTCTGAGCTTTGATGTAGCATACATACATTCATACAAAAACTAAAATTACCAGTTAGTATTGTTTAGGCGATCGTTGTTGGCTGGTTGAGGTTCGACATTCTCGCCTTCCATTTCATCGCCGGCGTCATCTTCCTGCTGCACGCGTTGTGGTGGTCTCGCGGCCAGCAGAGGCTCAAACCTGTATGGTTCGGCTCCGCGTACCACTTCCTCCTCGGAACCAGCCTCATCAATATCGTCACTGTCTTCTGTTCCCGAAGAATCGGAAGTACTGATTTCTGAAAACCCAGCAGAATCCACGCTATTTTCCTCCCAAAGATCCTCGTTAGAGCTTCCAGAATCGGACATGTTTATCGCTGTGAGTGTAGTGTGATCATTCGATGGGTAAACAATGCGAGCAGTGCGTGAAAGTTATGCGTAAAACGTGCGTGAGTATAGGTACCAGACCTAGTCAGCATTTTCGTGTCTTAAGAGTGACGTCATCCAATTTTGCACAATCAGTCTCCGTGACCTCTCTTTTACTCTTCCGCGACGAAAAGGCCTCACAAAAGGTTGTCGTTTTTTGTGATTTGGGGGGTTCGCAAAAATCTCAATTAATATTTATTTATTATGTTGGATATATCAGCAATTAAAAACCGAAAAGAAATTGAAATTGAAGTTCTCATTCTAATTTGGCTGCTTGCCTGGTATACTTTCACATAGTATACGAACCAGCTACATGACGGGACATGAACGTCCAGTCTTAGTTTAGAAAGAAGATTAATAATTTCCTATGTCCGACGACACGTGATCCATAGATCGCCAATAACGACAGGAAGACCAATCAGAGACCGTCCGCGCAATGCTTGCCATCGAAGTTCGCGTTCGGTGTTCCCCAAATGTGTTGCTTATTTTGTTGTTTATTAATATGTATTTTATTGCAGGTGGGGTAAAAGGGGTGGTAACAATACACGAGGGTAGGCGGCAATGAAAATAATTTATTCGCGTTTGAGGGGCGAATTAGATAATAAAATAATGGCATTATGTGCAGTTCCCAAACTATGCTATCAATAAAAAAAATTGCGCCCCCTAGAGTTACTTTTTATTATTACCCCCCCCCCCCCCCCCGGGCCACAACAAAAAGTGTATCTTACAAAACTAAAGAGGGCGTAGTATGCTATCACTCATATATCAGCAGGTTTCACCCCTCTAAATAGACTCCCATAGCAAACAATGATAAATGCTAAATATTCAAAAATTCTCAAAAAATAGTTAAAAGTCTCTCAGCCTCTTGAAAACCAATCAAATATATTTTCAGACCACTAAACTTCAGATTTCTTTTCAATTTTTGGCAGGTCAGCCGTTTGGAATTTTTGCTAATTACCCAAGAAAAAAACACCCCCGAAAATGTGTTTTTTCCCAAACCGACTTGCCGCCAGTTTTCATGAGGCACTCCTCCAATTCCCAAGCTAAATAGGACCAACTTTAAAGCCCAAATTTATCAAATCTCCTCAAAACTTGAAACCCAGAACCCCCAGGTTGTGATAAGTTCTTATAATTACACACTATATTAGTTGCATGACCCCCAAAACGTTATAATTAAAAATAAGTTGTGGGTTTACAAATTATGATAAGTAGCTTGGCGCATGAATTTTTGGTCGATTTAGAGTAGTGCACCCAGCATCAGCATGCAGCAGCTATAGCTAGCTGGGTGAACACTCTATTTTTAGTTTCATTCTCTTATTCTTAACTCCCTCAGTATATCTGGGTACTACAGTGATGATAACCAATTAACCTGTCACGTAAAAATATGAAACTGATTTAACAGTTACGATTGTTATTGATGTCTTATCCAGTACTGATTTCCTCATCATGTTTGAGGTCCTGGGAATGATTGAGATAGAGATCGATCATTAAGTAAACGTAGTAATACACCTACTACTGCGTCTGGAGAAAAGGACATGCCCACGGCACCCGTCAGCTAGCCCTTCTCTGCTGCGCTGGCTTTGTGTAAAAACTCAACTTGCTTGTAGTCTGTCCACCATTCATCCGTCTCTATATTATTTTGGTCGGTGTTTGGTGAGCCAAGCCTCTACGATCGAGCAAGCCCATGCACCTCGCACTCGCAGCGCCGAGTGACGATCCACTTTCAAGTCATGCAAGTAGTCGGTCAGTATTGCCTGCCCTGTTGTTTCTTTATATACTGTTTCAATTTCATTCAATTAATGACATTGACATGTGACAAATGATGAACTGAATTCTTGTTGAATTGAATAAGTATAGGCCTACACAAAAACTACAAATTAAGCTGCTTTTAAAGGCACTGAACACGTTTTGTAATTGTCAAAGACCAGTAGGCCTATTCTCACTTGGTGTATCCCAACATATGCATAAAATAACAAGCCTGTGAAAATTTGGACTCAATTGGTTATTGAAGTTGCAAGAAAATGATGAAAGAAAAAACACCCTTGTTGTACAAATTAGTGTGCTTTCAAGATAGGAATAAAAGGCTTCTGGCCAGAAGTCTTTTATTATTTGAGTGAGAAATTACCTCTTTCTCAAAAACTACGTTACTTCACTTCATGGAGCTATACACTAGATTGCTCCATGGTTTAATACTTGCAAAAGAAATAAAAAACAACCCTATGGGTGCCATAAACACACACATAATTTTAGAATCCTAACCCTTAACATTTCTGAGATATGACCCCCTAAAAAATTAATATTGTGTCATTTAAATTTCCACACAAATTCAAGCTGAACTTGTAAAAATAACTGCTAAAAAAGTTTCTGGCTGTGTACAAACCATGCCCGCATGAAGTCTAGGCTCTCTGTCTCTTTTGTAAGATAAAGAGGGAATGAGATATGGGTGATTAACATGTTAACCCACTATTATTGTAGTGCTAGGGGGTAGCCTGGCCTGGGTGCCCGTTCAGCCCAAAGAGCCGTGGAGCGAAAGTACGTAGGGTTTTTGGCGCTCGGAGGAGCTTGGTGATGGGTCGCGGCGGAGCTCCTGCCGGCACCCAATGGCCGATCATAGGCCCCGGGAATATGGTCTATGGCCGCGCATTATCAGACAATAGACTCTAGTGCTTGTGGTCAGTTGTTTACTTTGTGTGTGTACAGTGTTGATTGATACTACATGTAGAAGCCCTTTGACCATGGTTTGTATACTGTAATAAGGCTGCTGACTTCAATTTTGTTTGTTCTTCTTATAAAACATTTTCATGTTAAATCACAATAATAACATTATCATTGGGTGTGATTTTTGAGTTTTGAATGATAAATCATACATCACCATTCACCACCACAGTGAGTAATGGTCTAAATTGCAAGCATACACACTAAAAACATTAATAGGCATATTAATTTTTGTTTTATATGAAGAAGTTGAGAAACCAACTTTTTTGTTCTCACACATGTAGACTGGATACAAAGTATTATTAGAAAAAGTAGTATAATCTGTCATTTATTTCCCACGTCAAATTTCCACTTGAAAAAGGCATGTTTTGTTATTTGTACATGTGGACCCATATTCAGACCCCTGCCAAATACCCCAAAATGTGTAAATGGTCTATCCTTATCAGGTCACACTCACACATAATTATGAACAAAGTTAAAAACCAAATGAAATAAGAAAGCAATCGTACTACATTTCACCAGTTTTTAAAGACCTAATATGCATTTGCATAATGGCCAGTGCTACTTTTGACAGTAGAAACTAGTTGATGGTGATTGTTACAACACAAAATCAAAATCTGAGATGCCTGCCAACCCATCAGGTGAGTTGGCATGGAATGACCTTGTTTCAATAAATTACAAGACATTAGACTCATGCATAGTGTAATGATATAAGATAAGTGAAATGGTGCCAGGTTGGAAACCTGTTTTGTTTTCAACATTTGTGTACCACATGTTCCAAGTACTATATAACAAACTAATGGTGTGCACACATACTAATGTGAACATGCATAAATTTGTATTGTGGTCTGAACCAATACATCACGGATCTTTGTATTGAAAGCAATGGAGCAATGTACCAAGGCATTAAAAAGACAGATCAAAACACCAGTACACATTCGTAGACCTTCAGCTCAATTATTGGATCTTGAGGAAATATTTAACTGCACTTTTTAATCTTATCTACAACCACCCCCTCTCAAAAAAGCTTGCTTAATTCATGCAAAAGGTTTGTTTACCATGTCAGACACTGTACAATCAAAATAGAGTCCTGTGTGGACATTTCAATTCTTGAAAGCCCTTTTTGGGGGAGGGTGTGTGTTACTGTAAATTTAATAGCAGGCCAATTGGTATGATTTGGCTACTGCACACTTCATGCAGGTTTGCCAATAACATTTTTAAATAGTGACAATTTCATGTAGTTTTAAACGAAAACATCATCGTCCGGGGGATCCACATCCACAGCTTGAAACTGTTGTGGCTTCAAAGAATCAAAACCTGACCAATTGCAAGGAAATGATTTAGCTTGAATAATTTCAGAATCACTTGTTAATAATGCGTTGATAAATGCGATGAAGATTAAGCCACTATCACTCAAAACAAGATTGCACAGTCGCGATGTCAACAACATGCACAGCATACACGAGTTCATGACCTTTCACATCTTGCAGGTCATACAAGCTTGTCATTCAGTCACTAATATGAATAATACATGATTTGATGCCTCATTACCATAACTTGGCCACACCCTCTAATACAAGATATCCAAGACGTTACTACAGTTGTCAGCCGCGCCGATGAATTCAAGAAAGAAAAGCGCGCCCTCTGTCGGGTTATCACGAGTATTATTGTATAAGATAGTTACGTGTATAGGATAGTGACGTCTTGGACCAAGACTACATGAGACTGAGTATGAGTATGGGTATGGGTAGTGGCATAGTGACCATGGTGACAAATTTGATACATCAGCCTTAGTATGCAGTCCAACTGCAGTAACTGTATTAAATTACAAAGCTGGCTATAACTGCACACTAGCTACATGTAGCAGCTAGTATCTAGACCTAAATGCCAAAGGAAAGTGTTTTGGTGTGAACAGTGGTGAAAGTGAGACAGTTCTGATTGAGGCATAAAAACACAACAATTTCTGCTGATACACATGGTACATCTCACCAATAAAAACAGGGACCTGTTTTCTGTACATGTACATCATTTAAGAGTTTCAGTAACATTTAGGGAAAGTACATTGTACCTTATTGCCTTTTGGAAGAGTAAATTAATTACCATATTTCAGTAAACAAACACTCTGCAGAACCAACCTTTAGTCTGATAGTATGGAAAACACAATTGTAATTTTGTATGGTCTTGTTTATGTTGTAAGGCTTATTTTGATTGTGACTTTGCAATTTCATCACCTCATATCCTGTTTTCTAGTCTTCAGGAGGATTGCATTCAGGTTGAAACTAATATTGATCTGATCATGTATCCAGTTATTACTATTATTATTTATTTATATTACCTTATTTTTTGTTGGGGGAGGGGCTAGAACATGTACATGTATGTAGGCCTGTATGTTGTGTGTTGTATGTTGTAAGTAGTGTTTGTTTTTGTGTCTGACTCTGTCATTGTTTTCTTCGTTTTTATTTGTTTACCTCTGTACAATTTCCTTAATTTAATAATGCATTTTACCAAATTGAACTATTGTTTAAACATTTTGTTGTTGTGTTTTTCACTAATTTTTTTAATCAGTGAATGTATTTGTCTGCAATATGGTCCAATATTTAAATTTACGTAAAAAAAATAAAAATTTACAGGGGTACAGCATGAATTGTGATCAGTTGAAACTTGCAGATCTTCAAATAGCTGCTGATGCACTTAAAATTAAATCATGCATCACTTTGGCAAATTAAGTGTTTGGCAGAGTGTGATTGAAGCAGATCCCACCTGAAAGGCATCCTTGAGACTTGGAAGAGACAGTTCATTTGGGTCATTTTATCAAAGTGAATCCTTGGGGTCATCAGTCCTTCCTCCTCCCTGCTGTGTACAATGTATGTGTATGTAGTAGAAGATAATCGAGATGTTGCAAACCCCCCCCCCCCCACCCCCACTGCTGCAAATCTACTGATCCACCAGAACCTCTCTAGGCTTTTAGTGATTTTGTGGCATCTGATGATAAGATGACACTTAACAGTAGACACTGCAAGGTATTAGTGTTTGAAGAGTGTTTGAAAGAGTATGAGGAGTGACATCTGGACATTGCCTAAGCATACAAGTCTGTGTGTACTGATTGCTAATTTGACATTAGGTCTGTACTGATGCAGTGGGTAGATTCAGTTTTCAGGATGGTAAATATAGAAAAGGGAACACGATAAAGTACCAGGGTATGATATTGATACATGTTTACCAACTGATCCACTGGCCCACCGACCCACCGACCCACCAGCACCACCAACCCTCAAGCACCATAGGCCCACCAGCCTATAGACACACTGGCCAACCAGCCCACAGCCCACAGCCCACAACTCACTTGAATTGGCCAATAGCCAAAAACAATTGATTTTCATACCTGTAACAGTGTAAGAAATATTTCTAAAAACATTTTGTTTGTAAAAGATAAGGGTTACATCAAAGAAGAAGACATTTTAGAGTGGCATTTTTATAAAGATGTACATAACATGTGGGAAAACCGCATTAAAATGCTATAAGCCTTCTTGTTGTCAACTTACCTAGCAAGTATTCAAACTTAAATACAATTTGTTCTTCTCTTGCTAAAAACTATGGGTACATGGGCATTTATCACAGTGCAGCCATTATGTTTCATACATTTGAACCAAACCAAGGCTCTAGTCTAATCCCATGGTTGTATTTAATTCTTCATTTAATGTAGAACCCTGACTCATGCACATGATGTATGTATCACCTTCATGTCATTAGGCCCGCCCCCTATTGATTGCAAGTATAAAGATATGATGAAGATATCAATATTTGCAGATAGACATGATAGGATTTGACATACATTCGTGTACCTGCATGTACATCTACAGTATGTATTCATTCATTCATTGAATAGACTGTGCAAGTCTCGCGCGTATCCGAACGAGAAAACACGTCAAACGAAGAACATGTTTATTTCTGAAATTAAATCTTTGTTTTAAATTATATCTCATGACAAAATCTGAAGAACAAAAATAAATCATTACAATTTTATGAAAAGTTTTAGCTTTTGAAAAAACAACCACAATAGTGTGTATATTATTATTGAAAAAAAATTAAAACTCTGGGACAAGGATGCCTATTTGATGTTAACTTTTTAGAAACCCCTTTACGCGGATTCGTGAAGGTCAAACGGGTCTTAAATGGACAAGTATCGCAGTTTAAAGAGGATGCTGACGCCTCAACAACCATAGACTGCAATGAAAAGGGTTTGCTTTGCAATTACAGCATCTGGCGATTATAATTGCGCATCCAAAACAAGTGTTTATGTAAGTTTTATGATCGGAGGCGAGCGCAAAATTCTTAATTTTTTGCAATAACCGGAAGCTGAGGTCAAGTTTAATTCTTGGGTTTTCTTCGTTATATTGTTGAATTGGTTTTACTTTCACATGTTGTTATCACTTAGTATTACATTCCCAACAACATTTATACTTTTCTAGGTCATAACCTACGTTAAACTAAAATAATTGACGAAACAAAATCTCGCCCACGTAAAACTCCATATGGTTGGGACCACTATGGTCCCGGAAGTTCGATTACGCGCGAGACTTGCACAGTCTATAACAAACAGATGCAGACACACAGGATTATGGTTTGAGTCAGGCAGGGTATTCTTTTTGGTAATTGTCAAGGACCAGTATACTCACTTGGTGCATCCCAACATATCCATAAAATAACAAACCTGTGAAAATTTGGGCTCAACTGGTCATCAAAGTTGCAAGAAAATAATGAAGGAAAAAAACACCATTGCTGCACTGCAGAATTGTGTGGTTTCAGATGCCTGAAAAAGGCTTCATTCCTGAAGCCTTCCTCAGATTCAAATTTGTGTGTAAGTGAAATAGTAATTACCACTTTCTATAGACATTTAGACATTACATATAAAAAGGGGTCTTTTCTAACAATTGTTTATAATATCAACAGCTCTCCAGTGCTCTTTAACTAGTAAATTGTTACATGTATGGTCATTCATTTTTGGAGTAATGTATAAAATACCCTGCCTTTAAACCATGCTTTTTTGTGTAGTAGGCCTATGTTCTTTTTAAGTTGTTAATTTCCTTTCTATTGTTTGTTTTTATGTAGAGATTGGGAAGGGTGTGAAGACATACAATTTGTTGACACAGTTTGCTGTGACCAGTAAGTATGGATTTTAATTGCTATTTTTGATATGAATAGAGATTTAAAGACTGTATTTTGCATCTGAGGGCGTATAGAGGTCTGATACAATGTACTTCAGAATGGAGACACTGGCAACCAGGGCTCGAACTTGGGATAGAATTCCACAAGACTGCAGGGCTTGTACATGTAACTCTAATTTGTTACTAACCCAGAATTTTTTTTACAAGACCAGAGTTTTAATGAGAAAGAAATTTCTAAGAAGTTTAACAAGTAAGTTAGTATTATTTGAACCAGCACTAGAGAAGGTTTGTTTTCTTTCTAATGGGTTTGTGTACTTTGATACTCAACAGACTGGAATGATATTTACTGGTACCAAACTCAAAGTTTGAACATCAGTTGAACATAAATTGTTCTTTTTTTACGCAGTGAAGTACATGTTATTTAATTGAATTGAAATAAGAAAAAACAGGAGATCACTGGACTTGTCGAGTCATGAGTTTACTGGCCAGACACTAAAATCACTGGCCTTGAGCCTGAGGTCCAGTGTACAATTCAAACCCTGGCAACACTGAAGGCAACTCCCTCCATGTTCTGATGTTGCTAAAATCACTGGCCTTGAGCCTGAGGTCCAGTGTACAATTCAAACCCTGGCAACACTGGAGGCAACTCCCTCCATGTTCTGATGTTGCTAAAATCACTGGCCTTGAGCCTGAGGTCCAGTGTACAATTCAAACCCGGGCAACACTGGAGGCAACTCCCTCCATGTTCTGATGTTGCTGTTCATTACTTTGGTTGCTTTACAAATGCTCTGGCAGTAGAAATGTACATTTTCCTCAAAGATGTCCTTTGCAAGTTTAAGGAAAACTAATGCCTTATCCTTAGAACGAAGGTCTGAATGTACATTTAGTGTACGGTGCTTACTTGGGGTTTAGCATTACCATGTTCCAATTTCCATTTTAATAAGTCTATTTACGTAGTAACATTTCAATTCAACAATTATTTCAAAGGGATGTGTGATCCAATGTACAAATTCACTTTAAAAACAAACAAACAAACAAACAATTTAAAAAGGGAATTAAAAGCATCATACTTAAAGGTAAAAGACAAAAAAATCCATATTAGTGACACAATCTTTTTAATAAGTTGCTTTCTAAACAACCATTACACAGTTTTCATCATGCAGGACTGATACTTTCTACTATCCAGTTACTGTATATCATGCCGTAAAAAGAGTTTGTAATTTGCTCCTTTTATAAAGCTTTGTTCCCACCAGCAACAGAAAAACAAAGTTTGTGACAATGGATGTCAACATTTTTTTTACAAATCGTTTCAATTTGACTAAAGCTTTTAAGTGTTTAAGAGTTAAGTCATGGCATGTCTTGAGTTGCCTTAGGCCTACACATTTTATGTTTACTGCAAAACAGCTACATGTATATGATATTGAGGTCACCCAGTCTACTGCATGGCAGGGATTTATTGTAAATTGTATGTTTTTTCTTGTTACCTTTAAGAGTACAGTACATATGTATGTTCATTTGTACTGTGCATTCTACCCTGTAAGCTGTAAATGAATTGCTTTGCTTTCTCATGTTTCTAGCTGTCCCAAGTCACCCCCTTGAGATTCAGGATAATTAATAACTTGTGATTTTGCATTATACTTTCACACATCCATACTCATGCAGTAGTGCATGATTTAACACGCTTTGTAAGCACAGTTGCACTTTTTCCACTTCCCATAACTGTGACCAATGCTTGTAATTAGCTTTTCCCATGAAATATGCTAATTACATTCACGCATGTTTACAGTTTACAGACACTATTGGTTGGGAAGTGCCATAGAGTTGTACACAAATGCGTGTGTTGCGCCGCCATCAGCCCCATACAAAAAGGCACGATGTTCCCTCATTTTGCAAACTGGTAGTGTTAGTAGTATTCATGAGAGAGGTCTATTGGAAGGTTGACATGCTTAAATTTTACAGCTTGCATTATTTTTGCTTCAATATGTACTAAGTTACTTCCATTGTTTTCTTTAAAAATACGATCATCACTTTTCTGGAAATACCATTCCTTCCCTAAGTACTTAATGTATGATGACTGTAGTCTTTTCGTATTAATGTCCTATCATAGCGTCAACCGCTAGCTAGGCGCCATTCAAGTGTATAAAAAATTGCAAATTATGTACAATGTAATGTGGGTAAGGGATAATTAGAGGGGGGCACACAGGGCTCAATGCTCTGTAGAATTTGCTAAGGGCAACAAAACGATACACAATGTGTTTTGTCTGTTTTTAATATAGCAAAAGGTGTTAAGTGGGGTTCCGCCTCCTGCCGCACCCTCCTCATCCCTTTTCTCCAATGCCATGTTACGAAGCATGATTTGGGGTGTTTGCACAGCCGAGGTTGAGTTTTAGAATGGGGGAAGGACATGTTCCGATTCATTTTTGGCTGACATGTACATGTAGGCCCGATTCCCACTGCAACTTTTTCACTCATTGTTACCAAAAGCAATCTTTTGAGTAATAAGATACTATTATAGAGCAGGTTATGGCCATAAATAGGATTGGAAGTTTCCGCAGTGCAATGATGATCTCCAGTTTGTCAGTTTGCCTTTTGGGGTTTTCAAAAGCTGATTGATTTTTGAAATTTATTCATCAAACTGCTATTTTGTGCCATGTAGGCCTGTACTTTTAGCCGTATGCTGCATGTATTCTACAGTATGTGCAAGGCAGCTTTTGCTAATAAGCTGGGTTTGCCTTTAACCTTATTAGTGACTGTATGGCCAGGAGGAGTGTCTACAATAGACCCTT
Organism: Leptasterias polaris; assembly: GCA_037783415.1. Lineage (NCBI taxonomy): Eukaryota > Metazoa > Echinodermata > Asteroidea > Forcipulatida > Asteriidae > Leptasterias > Leptasterias polaris. The sequence continues at coordinate 632,218 of JAZGTN010000054.1, forward strand.
CCCATGAAATATTTAAATTGCACATCACGCGTGCGCACTTACACCGCTGGTTGGCAAAATGATGGAACATTGCCCCTTTTTGTGTGGGGCTGATGGTGGCGTGACGCAGACGCGCTTGTGCGTCTACTTAGTGCACAGCTCTATGGCGTTTGCCAACCAGCAGGGTCTGTACGCATGCGTGAATGTAATTAGCATATTTCATGGGAAGGGTCTATTGTAACTTGTCATTTCACTAGGCTGTCAACTTTTCACAGTCCATATTTGGAATGAAACAGGGATGCTCTAGCAAGCTGGACCACTTGGAGAGAATTGTGACTAGTTCTCAGGTGTTTTAATTGGCATTTGGCCAGCGGACCACTGTTAAGGGAGAAGGCTGGATTGCTTCGCAGCCTCCTCACATTTTATCATTTATTTGATGATCACCAATTATTCATTTCAGAAAAGTCATAACTTCTACCAGGTCATAACTTAAATACATGTTTTTAATAGGGTTGACTGAAAACCGTACTAGATTGTTCTCCATGAAAAGTTTCAAATCTTACCCAAATGGTGTTACTGCAAACCTTACTAGATTGTATCTCCACCATGCAAAGTTTCAAATCCTAGTTAATATTGGATATCATGTTCTTGTGTGCAGTTTTTCAGGTAAATTAAATGCAGAAACTTGGATTAATTTAAACATGTTAAAAGATCAACATGTAGGCACACTGTTTGTGTGTATTCCTCTGGGATTTGACCACTGTGGATATAAACCCGGTAGCGAATGTTCATAACATTGATTTTGTGTTTGTAGAATGACACATTTAAGCCAATCGTGCATACACTGTACATGTACATGTACTGCAGCCATACTTAAACTGCCCCAAGATTGTGTGAAGATTTTGATTTAATTTGAGGGGAGCGTTTTGATACCATTGTGGATACGCTGTACACATTGTGCTCATTGACATGATTGATGAATATCTAGGCATGCCATGAGAGTGTTATGATGAATTACACAGTCCACAGTAGCCCAACAGAATGGCTTGAGGTCTGTGTGAGATGGGCATGCATACATTTTGCATAACATCTTCATCACTTGGTTATTCCTGTCTGGTATAATACTGTGAATGTAGTACGTACAGTCTGTATACTGTACATCATGCTGTACATATACTGTAGGTAGAGCACACATGCAATTGATTACGTTTTGATTGTAAGTCCCCCAGTTAGGATTTCTCAGTATCTTGTCCTATGTTTGTAGTGATTATCTAATGTACAGCACGAAACATGTTTTTAGCAGTTTAATACGGTTACAAAAAATTAAATACAGTAAAAAAATAAAATAAAAAAGTGAACACTTTTACATGAGCTCATGCAAGGGTCAGTTATTACATACAGCACCTTATCTACAAGAAGTGCCTGAAGGACTTATTATTATTTTATCGCCAGGTAACAGAATGCTAAATTTTTTAAAAGACTAAAAAAATAAAACAGTTTACAATCGTTGTACTGCAAGTACAAAGATGAAAACTACATTGTTAGGTACTAGAGTATTAGACAAGCGTGATTTGAATATGGAGAAATATAGTGCTCCTTCGTTCGGCCTAGTTGGATATGGGGCTTGGTATATTTGTTTAGTATTCCATGTAGTAACAAATCTTCAAGCGAACTTAGCGCTAAGCTTAAAAAAGCACGTTATAGAACAGTGTTTGATATGGGCCATTTAATATGTATCACACTCTTGTTGCTATACATGTACATAGATCGGCCATTAGAATCGAACAGTCAAGTTTCCTTGAAGGTAAAATTAGATACACATTTTTCAAGAAACCTCAACACAAATTGTTTTTGTTTGCTTTAATTTGCAGAAGAATAAATAGCAAGACAAGTTCTTAAAGAACATGGTGTTACCGCAAACCAACTATAGATTGTGGGTTTGTTAACCAGGGCTTATTAACCAGGGTTTATTAACCAGGGTTTATTAACCAGGGTTTATTAATACGGATTTATTAACCAGAGTTGATGTAATAAGGCTATTTTAAAAGAAACTGTTTTGGACATGTTGGTTGTCCAAGGGAATAAAATGAAACTACACACATAGTTCACATGTAAGGCCAACACTTAAAGTAGTGAGCGCACACTTTTACTACACCATACATGTTCCAAGTAAACGTATTGCATTTCATTCACGTCATACAGGAATCAGGATGAACAATGTATGAGCTACCCCCATAGTAATGGCTACATTGTGTAGCTCATAAATTGTAAGCTCCTTTTAAACAAGAAAAAAGGGTTATTGGATCAGTAGTGGTTTACAAAGTAATTCTAAGTAAAAAGATATATGGTGGGTGGTTTATTTCCATGGCAACTCTAAATCCATTATCATTGAGTTTCCTAAAAGCACTCTAGGCAAGAGTCATTTTGGTGACTTGTAATTTGCGCAACCACACTGCCCTAAATACACACTGTACATGTATCCTCTCAGTAGTGTGGATACATTCTTGCTGATTACCATACACTTTGCAACATGTTCAAGGTATATTTTTGATAGGCTGCCCTTAATCTAAGACTAATAAATAAATCTTTTTATACATTAAGAGAAAGTGCTATGTTTGTACAGTTGTAAATTAGTGTTTACCAGCAAAGAAGTTTAATTACTCAACAAGCTTTCCTCCCCAAATGTTGGATATTAAAACTTTCCTCTTTTAAAAAGTCTCAAACGGCGCATTGCCAAACCGCCTAGATCCATTTTGTTAAAGTCTTCAATTTCAACAGTTAATGTAGACACGCTCACACCCCCCCCCCCCTCATGGTTGCTATACATGTATATCCCTGTAAACTTTTTTTTGTTTACACAAAATCAAGAATGCCCTCGGTCTGCAAAATAGACCCCTGTCATGAAAATCGGTCTGACCTCTTATGATCACTAGGACTGGGTCACTAGGCAACTAAATGAATCATTTAAGTGTACCTGAATGACATCAAAATCAAAGTTCCCAGCATGCCAACAACACAAAATTGAACATGAGAACGTTTTCAACTGTGCTGGCTAAAGGCTGCGGTCTGAAACCCCAGACCCCATCAAAAGTGTTGAGAAATTCTTCCCACATAACAAATGTAAATTGCTGAAATGCAGACCTTATAATAATGGTTTCCCTCAAACCGGCCGCCGGCCGCCGGGTGATTTTTTCACGCAAGCAATGCTTATAATGTGCAAGCGCAATGAATCATCAAATCTATGTGACACTGGGTGGGAGTCTACAAACAATGGGCCAAGAAAAAACCAGTTTTCTGTTTAAATTACCGGCCTAGAAATCCGACGCGAATCGATTTGCGCCAAGATTCGCGCCAAGATTCGCGCCCGCTGTTAACGTCGCGAATCCGAGTAGATTCGCGTGAAATTACCAGCATTCAGAAGGGGAAAATCACTTTTTCAGCTTTATATTTGGGTCAACAAGAATATGTTTTTACTTTTCCATAAAAAAAAACATTAACAATTTTCCGTTAATCCGACACAAAGTTAAGTTTTTTCACCCCTCATTTCTTTCTGTTTTATTTACAAACTTAAAAGGTATCATTCACGATCAACCACTCACGTCTGTCGTCGAGTCAATCGATACCGCCGAGTCATCGTCCTAAACACCGGCACACTCCATTACGTGTGTTGCCGTCATAAGGGGTAATTTTCGCGGTCCAATAAATGTTTCGGTTGAATTTTGGCCATCTGATAACACAGGCCAATGACTGAAACAGTTATTCGTTCCAGCCGCGAAAACGTACCCCTAGTCAATCTGTTTTAATCTGTCCGCGGATTGGTTGATAGCGCGAAAGGTCCCGTTTTTGAGCCAATAGTCTTCCTGGATAGTAAGCTCACGGCATCAATCTGCTTTATACACGTGGTTACCATGTACCGAGATAGTCGATTTCCCAAGATTATCACAATATTCCTTTTCTGGACTCCAGTTTATTCTATAAAAATCTGGAAACATTGAATAACGATAATGTATAACCAAATAGTGAACTTTTATGACCAATTGGAAAAGAAATCCAGCAATGATGGAGTGGGCATGTCGGAGCCGCCGAGCGTCAGTGTAAAAGACCACGAGGCAAGCACTACAAAATGCTACTATGCACTTACCTACCTGAACCCACCACACAAAACTATATGCATCGTGTATGGTGCCACACTGCGCCACGATGTTCGTGAGGGGACGCGTAACAGAACAGCCGTCCGGACGGCTGTTACCTGTCCCGCGAAAAACAAAAGCCCCACACAAACCTGCTATTGGCAGCGCAACTGCACGATGCACAGCGATACATGTAGCTCTATGGTCCGTGTGTATGATTTACGTAGATTGAAATGACGGCTGTTATGTGTGCCGCGGGGGCGCCGTGAAAAACAGTGCGATTTCTTATACTTGCCCGGCACGTGCGTGGTGATTAATAACGATCGTTTCATTGTGGAAATTACTGATTGACACTAATTTAGGACCGAACAGTGGCTGCGATTTTTTTTTGTCCGGGCGCTGACAATTTTGCCTGGGCACAGATTTCTTTGTCCGGGCGCACGACGATTTTGTCCGGGCGCTACATTTTTTGTCCTGGCGCATTTTGTAATTTTGTCCGGGCGCAGCGCCCGGACAAAACCGCGTGTGGAGAACCCTGATAGAGTGTGCCCTGTATTGTACAGGGGTGATGAATACTGTATGTGATCACATACATTCATTTTTGTGGTTTATGGGGATTTTGTGTGGACTTTTATTCATATCTATTTTATCAAATTTGTGGTCATGGGGAATTTTTTTTCCCTACAAAATGATGGTAATATTTCAGACAGTGATTTTTTCAAGGTAATTGTTAATGATAAACATGTAAGGTTAAACAACCTAACCTTAAAGATTTTAAAAGCAGTGTGCTGTAGGAGAGTGTGTTGCATAGGAGATTTTGTTGTGTCCTCCAATCATCTCCAGCTTTGTTTAATTGCTTCCAACCCATCCATTAAAACTTCATTCATATCAGGGGAGGTCAGCAGATGTTGCAATAAATATCTCTCTCTTTTGAACTCAACCAGGCTACATGTAGATGATGTTGATAATATTGACTTCAAGAAAGATGCATTTCTCCAAGATAACTGTTCTGCCTCATCTTACTGTGAACGAGGAATAAGAAGGAGAAGACTCATGTCACACCCTCTCATATTGAAGAAGAAGCGAAGAAGTTACTGGCCCTCTGGGTAAGCTCAATTGAACCCTTATTTACCTATGTACACAAAGCAGCTGGATGGAATTGCTTGTGGAAAGAAGCAAACAACTTTGAAGTAAAGTGCAACAGATGATAAATGTATTTAATTAAACATTTGAATACATACACATTGGCATACAATTTCATTAAAAAAAAACACCTTATAATTCAGCTTGTTTTCACTTTTTTCTTGAAAATGACCTTAGTCTTGCAGCCATTTTGAAAAAACAAGTCTTTCACAGCTGGACATAGATTGATGGATCATCAATTTGAATACAGATACACATAGGCATAGAATTTCATTTTAAAAAAAACTTAATTCAGCTTGTTTTCACTTTTTTTTCTTGAAAACGACCTTAGTCTTGCAGCCATTTTGTATTTAGTTCAACAAAAACTAAACCCACTAAAGTAAAGTCTTCTTTGAATGGATTGGCTGTGGTTACTGTACATTATATGTGGCTTATTACATGTAGGACTATGCATGATGAATTGGTGAAGCTGTACATTAAGTAGTCGTTTATAGCTGCAGGAAAAGCTGCCAACTTTGACAATTGTCTTACATGTATGTTGAAATCAAATCCTGCTGCGTATGAAAAATAATACAATAATGGCTGTACACTGGGTGATCTGCAACACCAAGGTCTGCAGTCAGTCATGTACATGTATGTTTCTACATACATAACATGTGGATTGAGTAAAATGATTTAAACACAAGGGTTAGTCTGAAGAACATTGAAAAAACAAGTCTTTCACAGCTGGACATAGATTGATGGATCATCGATTGAAATCAATTAACTGAGTCTACTTGCAAAGAATCAATCAAATTACCAGTTTGTGTCTGTGTTTTTGCTCTCTCCTCAGAACTGTCGTCAGCAAAAAGCGAGTCTTTCAGAGGTAAATATTGAATAAGGGTTGTACATGTATGTATGTACAGTACATGTCTCTTCCTTAACGCACAATTAATCTTTGGTCCGTTTACATGTCTATGGTTGTTCTGGGTTTCAAAAACAAAACGCTGGTCAAAATCACCTAGCAACGGCATGAGTGTGTCTGGGGCACTTTCTTAAGCACAAAATCCTGATTGATTTGTAAACTTAAAAGTTTGTAGTCATTTATATTTCTGGTGTTTGCATGTTGTGTAATTGAAAGTAATTGGTTATTTTAGGGAAGGTAAGTAAAGCAGGACATGTATTATCTTCAAATGTTGTTACTAAATGCAAAACACTTTTCCTTTATAAGACCTGTGCTCAATTTCACAAAGAGCGAAGATTGATCTTAAGTGCAAATCAATCTTAATTGCTAAGCAAGCTGTGGTGTCACAATACAAAGTACCGACAACTCATCATCAGTATTACTGACAACTCATCTTAAGATGAATCTTGGCTTGAAGGGGCATGGAGTGCCAACTCACCAGTTCTCTATCTCCAGGTTGTTTCATAACTCAATTGCTATTTCATGTTGGAACACACCAACTTAGGGACCATGGATAAATTAAGAACGCGGTCGCCCGCGTGCCGACGCGTGACAGAACGCGGTCGTTCCAAAATTGTCACGGCCGCGTGACACTGTGGGATTTGCGCTCTAGTGATTTTTAGGTTCCCTCATTATCAAACTCTATTGTTGGTGCCTTTTGTTGGTCAGATTACACAGACAAGGCAGCGAGAAAGTAACCCACAAAGGAGTGAAGGATTAGTGTTTGCAGTCTAGCTCAGGTGTACCGGACAATGGGTTGGAGAGATGTACTGTTAATCCTTGAGTTTGTGAAACTCAAAAGTCAATCTGCTATAATTACATGCTACAATACCTTTAAGTACATGTATCTCTATCTAAAATCAGTCGGGACCCACTTCCTCTGTATGTCGTCCAAAAATTCTCCCCGAAATTACCGACGGCACCGACGACAATGCCCTATGCAATTGCAGCCATGTTCTCCAAATCACAGACAATTCACGGCAATGTATCTTTAGTAAAATTCTAAGATGCATACCAAATATCCGGTTTTATGTTAACATTTTTACGGTTCCGATAAGCGTAAAAAAATTCACTCGGAAATTCTTCAAAACACGGACCACATTGCAATCACATTTTACACAACGCACGCAGTCAAGTCGTGTCTAATTTTCAGGTTCGTAGTCTCGTTCCTTTATGTGCAACAATAAAGGCAGGAAACATTTAGCACTGGAGGGCGTTTCAAAACAGTGCGATACCATGGGAGTGAAATCCCCCTATTGGTTAAATATCCCAATGCATTGCGCGAAAGATCACAACACTCATTTAAAGCGCCTGGGCCCAAGACATTACGTGTCTTGTGCATGCTCGGAGAAAAGCTGGTTTTCCCCCGAATTGCAATAATCACTCTCGCTGGTGCGCGATCTAAAACCGTGCACAGAACAATGAGCAACAGGTATGCACGCAACGACCGTCGAAGCATGGTCTTCAAAGGACAGATCCCCTCGGAAATACTAGCTTGTTTATGAAAAACTGCACAACGTGTAGGCTTTATTTTACCAAAATGACGCCATTTAGGACATTTTGGATCAACAGAATTATTATTTTACTGTAAAATGTAAGATTTGTTTCTTCTTTAATTTGTTGTTTTGTTTTGTTGTTTTAGGGAATTTTTGAGCGGGGTGTTTGTGCAAAGTCAAAATGCACTGTTGAAGACGCATTGTTTTTGATAACATCCATGGTTGTGCAAACGTTTTTTAAACCTTACATTTTTCACCTGTCTTGTTAAATTTATTTTTACCATGAAGACTTATTGTGGGAGAAAAGGCTAGGGTTTATCTAGTATAAGCCAATTATAACTACACTGCAGCATTTGGCCAACACCATTGTTCCTTTGTTATACCATGGAGGTCTATTCCTACCTCCATGGTTATACAGTGATTCTCCCTCAAGACCGGGCGATTGCAGAAGAACGCGTGACAGTGCGTGACACTGGGTGGGTTTTCTTTTGTTTGAGTTGTCACGCGAAGGAACGCGTCAGATCGCGGTCGTGCCCGTGACATAATTTATCCATGCTCCCTTATATATAATGTAACTTGCATGAAACAGAACTTATCAATATAACAAAAAACATAATGGAACAAAAAAATAAAGGGGGTGGTATAACCCATGGCCTCTACATTAGTGCCTCATGAAACTGGTCCCAAGGCTCTATTTAACAAAGCACTGAGATTTCTCTTTAGATGAGTTGTCAATGCTACCATAGTGATTTGTATTTTGACATCACACTTTGCTGAGCAGTTAAGATTGATACACATCTCAGGACCAATCTTAGCTCTTTGTAAAATCAAGTCCTGAACATTTTTGACCAAGAAAATCTAATACATGTAACACAGTTTTGCATTTCAATACATGCAATGTAAATAATAACAGAATTTCTGGTACAAACGTTGACAGTTACTTCCATCAAAAATGTTGGGGTGTAGCATGAAAATTGGCTACAGGCTACATTGGCCTGTAGGTTAAAACAAAAAAAATAACCTTGTACCTCATACAGTAGGTACCTGAACAAGGTTTGCCTTTCACTTTTTCAGTTAACTTTTCATTTCACTATAGTCCGTCAGCTTTTTCGCTGGCTGGATGGTTTTATGGTTTCTTTTCAACACTGGGGCTTTTATTGAAGCAGTATGAACAATCAGTGATCTACATTTAGCAGTGGGAGCTCTATGAACAATCAGTGATCTACATTTAGCAGTGGGAGCTCTATGAACAATCAGTGATCTACATTTAGCAGTAGGAGCTCTATGAACAATCAGTGATCTACATTTAGCAGTGGGAGCTCTATGAACAATCAGTGATCTACATTTAGCAGTGGGAGCTCTATGAACAATCAGTGATCTACATTTAGCAGTGGGAGCTCTATGAACAATCAGTGATCTACATTTAGCAGTGGGAGCTCTATGAACAATCAGTGATCTACATTTAGCAGTGGGAGCTCTATGAACAATCAGTGATCTACATTTAGCAGTGGGAGCTCTATGAACAATCAGTGATCTACATTTAGCAGTGGGAGCTCTATGAACAATCAGTGATCTACATTTAGCAGTGGGAGCTCTATGAACAATCAGTGATCTACATTTAGCAGTGGGAGCTCTATGAACAATCAGTGATCTACATTTAGCAGTGGGAGCTCTATGAACAATCAGTGATCTACATTTAGCAGTGGGAGCTCTATGAACAATCAGTGATCTACATTTAGCAGTGGGAGCTCTATGAACAATCAGTGATCTACATTTAGCAGTGGGAGCTCTATGAACAATCAGTGATCTACATTTAGCAGTGGGAGCTCTATGAACAATCAGTGATCTACATTTAGCAGTGGGAGCTCTATGAACAATCAGTGATCTACATTTAGCAGTGGGAGCTCTATGAACAATCAGTGATCTACATTTAGCAGTGGGAGCTCTATGAACAATCAGTGATCTACATTTAGCAGTGGGAGCTCTATGAACAATCAGTGATCTACATTTAGCAGTGGGAGCTCTATGAACAATCAGTGATCTACATTTAGCAGTGGGAGCTCTATGAACAATCAGTGATCTACATTTAGCAGTGGGAGCTCTATGAACAATCAGTGATCTACATTTAGCAGTGGAAGCTCTATGAACAATCAGTGATCTACATTTAGCAGTGGGAGCTCTATGAACAATCAGTGATCTACATTTAGCAGTGGGAGCTCTATGAACAATCAGTGATCTACATTTAGCAGTGGGAGCTCTATGAACAATCAGTGATCTACATTTAGCAGTGGGAGCTCTATGAACAATCAGTGATCTACATTTAGCAGTGGGAGCTCTATGAACAATCAGTGATCTACATTTAGCAGTGGGAGCTCTATGAACAATCAGTGATCTACATTTAGCAGTGGGAGCTCTATGAACTAGCTGGACAGAATTTGACTGATCCTTGGATAATTTAACTGGCATATGACCAGAGTACCACTGTTAAAGGAAAAACACTGCTGTACTTGCTATAATGAATTTTAAAAGGCTACACAGCATTTCCATGATCTCACTTAGGGAGGCCCTCTTTAACTAACCTTAAATTCCCGCCGAAACCCCCCCCCCCCCCCCCCGATATCTCGATAATAAAAATTAAACAACTTGGCTTTTACTAACGCATTTTTGGTGGTTGAAAATGCAATTTGTATAAACGTTTTATGAAATGCAAGCGTTTGAGAAAACGGAGACAAAATTCAAGTCATTTGAAACATTATTTTTTCACTCGGTTAGTAATGTCTTTCAGTTCCCAAAACATGACCATTACTGAAACCTTTTGAAAGACTAGTCCCAATGTATCAACAGCGGATTAGCGCTTGTCAGGCGGAGCGAGCAGCCATAACAAAGCGGAAGAATCAATTTCTGAAATCTGAATTGTATACATTTTGTAGTATAGTCCTTAGATGTGGCGTCTTGATAACAAAAATAAACAACTTGGCTTTTACTAACTCATTTTTGGTGGTTGAAAATGCAATTTAGACAAACGTTTCATGAAATGCAAGCGTTTGAGAAAACGGAGACAACATTCAAGTTATTTGAAACATTATTTTTTCCCTCAGTTAGTATGTCTTTCAGTTCCCAAAACGTAGTCATTACTGAAACCATTTGAAAGACTAGTTATAATGTATCAACAACGGATTAGCGCTTGTCCGGCTGAGCGAGCAGCCAAAGCGGAACAATCAAAGTGTTGCATCTCAATTTCTGAAGATCTTGGGCAGGTCCTGTTGCATGATTGTTAAGTATCCCTAGATAAGGTGCCAATAATTGGTCCCTTTGTGAAGCCACTGCCCCAGCCTGCTTGAGTAGAACTCATGCATATTCGTAATGCAGCTATGTGAATTGACCTGAAGATAATGAGCTCATTAAAGTGGTGTGAGTCTACCCATTGGGATCCTGCAGGTTTCGGCAGATATTGAGGGTTAGTTAAAGAGGGCTTCCCTTATAGGCCTACAAGTACAGTATGTCTTATGAATATTGCAATGTGAGGTGGTGTTCTTTACATATTGTTCATGTAAACTGTGTATATGTGTACATGCATTGTTCATGTACATGTAAACATTGTATTTGTGTACATTTATTTATATGATAAAAGAACTGAAGTCAATTGTAAAATAAATAAAGAATGAATTTTAGCTTACTAGAAAACTTCAAAGAACTACCAGTCCAGCTAGTCAAAATCGTAAACATTAATTTCCTCTTTAGAATGAGTCTTTAAAGTTTTGAAACACTTACACTACACAGAGTTTCTCAATTTAGCTGCAAAATTTAATGCATAAATTTCATTGATTTTATTCATACACTGTTCGCCTGGATAGTTGCTGAAATTTTGCCCCAAACCTTCCCTATATGGCTGTAATTTCTTTGTTAATTTCTGTTCAGAGACCCCTCACAACATGTATTATCAGATAAAGTACATTCTACAGGTTCTGTAAATGAAATCTTACTCCAGAGTTACAGGGGCCAAGTTCGCGCAAGAACCAATGGTTAACTATAGTGGTTGTTTAGTGACGTATGTAGTGCATGCACACAGAAGTTGACGTACGTGGTGCATGCGCAAAGAAGTTGTAGTGCGAACGACTGAAGTCAATAGTCATGTCATGTCAACGCAACCGGTGACTTATAACTGGTCCACTCTGCACTGTGCTATATACGGCTATTGATTACCAGCGATGCGACCATGCCCCGTAGGCTGGTTCCAAATAGTCGACTAGCGTAGTCCAACTATCGTCGACTAGACAGAGTTCGGGCTAACTTAGTCGAACTATGGTCAACGATAGTCCTTGCGCGAACTTGGCCAATGATGAAGGTTGTTAAAGCTGTACATGAAGTTGAGTCCACACTATCTCAGTTTGAATCCTAGAACTTGGTGCCTGAGTCCACATCTGAGTTTGAATCCCAGTACTTGGAGTCTGAGTCCACACTATCTGAGTTTGAATCCCAGTACTTGGAGTCTGAGTCCACACTATCTGAGTTTGAATCCCAGTACTTGGAGTCTGAGTCCACACTATCTGAGTTTGAATCCCAGTACTTGGTGTCTGAGTCTGAGTACACACTATGTGAGTTTGAATTCCGGTACTTGGTGTCTGAGTCTGAGTACACACTATGTGAGTTTGATTCCCAGTACATTTTGTCTGAGTCTGAGTCAACACTATCCGAGTTTGAATCCCAGCACTTGGTATCTGAGTTTGATTCCCAGTACTTAGTATCTAAGTCTGAGTCCACACTTTCTGAGTTTGAATCCCAGATACTTAGTATCTGAGTCTGAGTCCACACCATCTGAGTTTGAATCACAGTACTTAGTATCTAAGTCTGAGTCCACACTATCTGAGTTTGAATCCCAGGGCCAAGTTCGCGCAAGGACTATCGTTGACCATAGTTTGACTAAGTTAACCCGAACTCTGTCTAGTCGACGATAGTTGGACTACGCTAGTCGACTATTTAGAACCAGCCTACGGGGCATGGTCGCATCGCTGGTAATCAATAGCTGTTTGCATAGCACAGTGCAGAGTGGACCAGTTATAAGTCGCCGGTCGCGTTGACATGACATGACCATTGACTGCAGTCGTTCGCACTACAACTTCTTTGCGCATGCACCACGTACGTCACTAAACAACTACTAGTTAACCATTGGTCCTTGCGCGAACTTGGCCCCAGTACTTAGTATCTAAGTCTGAGTCCACACTATCTGAGTTTGAATCCCAGTACTTGGTGTCTGAGTCTGAGTCCAAACTATCTGAGTTTGAATCCCAGTACTTGGTGTCTGAGTCTGAGTCCACACTATCTGAGTTTGAATCCCAGTACTTGGTGTCTGAGTCTGAGTCCACACTATCTGAGTTTGAATCCCAGTACTTGGTGTCTGAGTCTGAGTCCACACTATCTGAGTTTGAATCCCAGTACTTGGTGTCTGAGTCCACACTATCTGAGTTTGAATCCCAGTACTTAGTATCTAAGTCTGAGTCCAAACTATCTGAGTTTGAATCCCGGTACTTGGTGTCTGAGTCTGAGTCCACGGCCAAGTTCGCGCAAGAACCAGTGGTTGTTTAGTGACGTATGTAGTGCATGCGCACAGAAGTTGTAGTGCGAACGACTGAAGTCAATAGTCATGTCATGTCAACGCGACCAGCGACTTATAACTGGTCCACTCTGCACTGTGCTATATACGGCTATTGATTACCAGCGATGCGGCCATGCCCCGTAGGCTGGTTCCAAATAGTCGACTAGCGTGGTCCAACTATCGTCGACTAGACAGAGTTCGGGCTAACTTAGTCGAACTATGGTCAACGATAGTCCTTGCGCGAACTTGGCCCACACTATCTGAGTTTGAATCCCAGTACATAGTATCTAAGTCTGAGTACACACTATCTGAGTTTGAATCCCAGTACTTGGTGTCTTAGTCTCCGAGTCCACATTATCGGAGTTTGAATCCCAGTCTGAATCTGCCTTTGCAGTGGAGTTCAAGTTTGAGTCAACTTCCTTTGTAAATTTTATTCATCAACTGGTATGCATGTGGCAAAATTAATTTCTCAATGAAAATCTAAGTGATGCACACATCTACATAATAGCTTTAGTTTAGTTTCTTGGATTTAAGAAAGGATCAGTGATACTAAAATCTTACATTTAATAGGGGAAGAAAACAGCCACTCTATTTTGGGTCAAGCTTTGTGCTGTTTAAATGACTACAGTCTGTGAGAGAATGCCAGACTTGTATGTTTTTGATGATCAAAATCTCGCTTTTGTATTTCCTCATGGCTGAGCGGTCTAGCCCAATGGACCCAAGCTCTGATGGCCTTGTTAACTATCACACTAAAATGTAGGTCCTTTTTTTACAATCCTGACGTTGCTAGAAAATATGTTTCAAAAAAAAAAAAAAACACTTAACCCTTAGGAATCAGGCCTGTTTTCGAGGTTTTTGTATGTGTTGCCATTTTATATTTCAAAATCTCATTTACAGTTTAGAAATCCTATATAATTATGTATCATTGGAAAGCTTACATATAGGGCTTTATTTTGGGGGGAAATGTGGACCTCTAGGAGATTTTGAAAAAAAATTGCAGCCATTTTTAATATGATTTTTCACTATAAAATTTCATATTTTTCATATTTTATGCAAATAACATAAATTTCTCACCATGAAGGGAAATTTTTGATGCCCTATTTAGAATCTACCATACCAGAGCTTTCTATCTATGAAAAAAAAAATCAGGAAAATACATAAATTTAGTCCCCCAAAAGTAATACAACATGTTACTTTTTCACTGAAAAGTCATACCACTACTGGTCAATGGATCGATGCGTTCATTCAGCATGTCTTCCTCATCACCGTCGTCGAGATCACCATTTTCGTCGCTCTCGTCGACACCCTCAACAAATCTTAATTTTTCTAAGTCTTCAAATCTCTTTCTTTGACATTGGACAGGATTTGCCAACCTTTCAGGCTTCTTTTTAGGCATTATTGCAGAGAAAGAGAGCGTAATAATCCGATAAAGTGTGTGAGGTTGTGCGGAGAAACTTGCATGGGAAACACACACACAAGCTTTTTTCATGCTGGTGAACAAAGCAATGGTATGGTTTCTGTTTCGCTCTGTATTAGTTTTCATGTAGTTCTTAGGAGGGGTACCATACTATGGTTGGAAAGCTTATTTCTTCACCTTTCTGATGGTGCCTGACTCAACCTAAAGAGGGCAGCAGACGCAAAACTACAAATGATTTTAATCATCGAGCGGGGGCGCTCGATGTACTGCAGGGCTGATTCCTAAGGGACAGTATAATTTAGGCATGTCTTCCGTGTAATGGCAAAGGGGTTGATAATCGTACTGCTCAACAAAAGGAGATGATGTGCTGAGGTAAGCGTTGAAAACGGTTAAGATTACAAAATGTTGTGCTATTCTCAGCATGACAAGTTACTGAACTGTAAGTGATGCTATGATATTGGGCCTGCTTTCATCCGATCAGTTGTTTAAAGTTTAATGTCAACTTGCTTCTTTTTAAGTAGTTATCTCCCTTTTAGTTTGAAAGCTTATGAAATATGAACATGTAAGGTCTTGAAATATTGATCGGCCAATCAGTCTGCAGTAGTGGTGCATAATCGCATTATAAATAATGACTAACATTAATAAAACTGACAAACTGATGGAAAAGATGCAGTGAATGATGGGTCTTGAGTAATGTAAAACTAATTTCATGATTAAACAGGGTCTAATGCTGGGAAGGGAACCAAGACTAAGTGACAGTGGCTTGTGAAAAAGGCAAACTTCTGAGGTTTCACAATAGGAGTATAAAAGCAGAGAGCAAAAAGAAAGCAACACACTTTTGATTTAGTTTATACCCTTGAGAAAATTTAAAATGAACGCCTGCTGTTAAAAAATGAACATCTACAATTATAAAAAACTGCACGGGAATAAAAGAGTGGCGACAAGGTCTTAACCGGCCGTCTAAAACTGGCAGGGTCGGCCGTGCGATAAAGGGCCGAGCCCAAGGCGAGGTTCTTTGTTGGCTGGCAATGATCCTGCAAGGCTTTAAACATGTTAAATAGCTGTTTAAGACTCTTCTATTCCCATTCAAAAAAATTCTCAAAGTTGAGAACAAATCTGACAGTTGAGCCTCGGCTCGCCTCGACTCTGTTTTGAACTTCTATCCAAATTGAGCACAAAGTAGCTCCTCGCGCAAGTTAAGAGCTTGCACACTTCAGTTTCAAACTATCGCATGCAACTTTAAAACTTGCCTGAGCCAATTGTGAGACCAACCAACCTAAATTGGGTTCTTAAAATTTGCCCACTCCACACAATCATCTGATAGTGCTCTTTTTTTACTCAAACCCTCACGCCTTGTTTAAACACTCCTCACTGGTTTATATCACATATTTAAACATGGCCACATGACCTTCTCTGGACCAATTAGAATGGATGAACTCTCCCAGGTATTTATAAATAAAACATATAAAACATCCTCACAGGCACAATTTTAATTTACAAAATCCCCCAAAACTTGAAATTATAATTCTACAGATTATTGGTCGCAGAGATGGGATCCTACTTCTTAACTGAAGTAGTGAATACAGGCTATAATCCGTCAGTTCAAATTGAAATTTGGCTCTGTCAGTTTAGCTTTAAATCTGGCTTTAAATCAAGGAAAAACAAAATAACAAATTATTAGTTAAAAGCAATAAGAATAGTAATTTCTCAATTGAGCCTTAAAGGGTGTGTACAACATTGGTAATTGCCAAAGACCTGTATCCAAACTTGATGTGACCCACCATATACATGAAATAACAAACCTGTGAAAGTTTAAGCTCAATCGGTCTTCGGAGTCATGAGAAAACAGTGACAAAAAAACTTATGTGTTTTAACTTTTTTTCGAACATCGGAATTTATCCTGCAGGATAAAGACTATTATTTTACTCATTTCATAAAAACTATGGCATTTCAAGCAAAACTATTTCAAGGGAAGTTTTCCACCATGACCATCTTTATACCATGTAAGTTATGTGCAAATCTGTGAACATTTATATTTTCATTCTTACCAATGTTGTACACACCCTTTAATGGAGTTTTGAGTTTGTCATTCATTATTTTCTTCCACGAAAATCATATTTTGCCCCCTCAAAATACATAACCCAAGTTTTGTACAAACATTGGATGCATTTTAGTTTATTGTCGCAGATTATAATCATGGAGTGAAATTTGGACTATTTCATTTCATGAGGCAAAGCTCAGTGAAATGGATAAGCCAGATTTCACAGAGTAATTATATTCTGCGACAGTGCACACAAGAAAATGTTCAATGTTTTATGTAACTCAAATATAAATCCATGTGATTAAAAAATCACAATAAACACAAAATAGACATAGAAATTCATCCACCCCACACTCTGAATATACATTTTTTTCTTAAGTTCTAAACAATGTGGATGACTTGATGTAGACACCAACCAGCTTGTCCACCATGACACAACCTTGCCCTATTGAAAAAAGTTGTCACTTGTGGATATTGATAGTTTTGGAAAGAATGCTGCAAAGTGTCCAATAACTATTCATATTGGACTCCGATAATAAATTGTGGAGCATCTCGGCAGTAAATAGGTTGCAAACAATGGATGTCTTGGCCTTGATGCCCCTTCAAAATATTCCTGCATAAATTTAAGGGTTTTCCAATGGTAGATCCTTTTGCATAATAAAAAGGGCCCTTGCCTCTTTATAGATTAAATTTCATTACACTAAATTCATCAAAATGATATTTGGCACTATATGTAAATTTGTTAGGGGGGTAGAACGATCATGCATTTGCATCATCTACACAAATTTGAAGCATGCACTTGTATCTGAAACACAAATGCAAACCATAACCTTCATGGGATTTGACACTTCAATGATAATTAAGGTTTCTGAGTGATATTTATTGCAAGGGGCCTATGATGACTTGGATTGTTTTGTGGCAGGTTTGCAGCTTGAGATACATGTATTTGGATTCACATCAATATTTTCAGAATTTGTCGTACTGTACATGTATTTGCAATTTACACAATTTTTAGATTCGTGGACCTGCCACACACATTTGAAATTTAGAAAAAAATTGTAAATGCAAAGTATTTATTTTTCTTATTTACACACGATGGTTTGCTTTGCAGGTGATTTTGTATCAGTGCAGTGAACACATTGATAATTTGAATTGTTAATTTACTCAGCATCCATTTGCAAATGCTTCCTGGATACAGTATTTCACAGGGCCCTTCCAGTCTCTCCTTCGATCAATTTAGTTCCCATAGGCTCTTTACAGTTATCTGGCTCTCCATTTTAAATTAATATTGATGGTTACTTTGACTGTCTTCAGGGATATGACAGTGACCAGGGTGCAAGAACAGGAAATTTCCAAGTAGCTAACTTCCTTTTGTTGTGTGCTGCAATGTTTGGTTCAACTGGTCAATGTAAACATACATGCACTAGTGAAGTGTTGTAGCTTTCAAAGGAAGACGCAATATATTGTCTACTGAAGTTACTCTCTGTCACTTACCAAATTTGTATAACACAGTGACCTGTAGAAACAAACTGTAAATGCATTGACATGGTTGACATGATTCTTACCTCCAATTGCATACATATGCCAATTACCTCCCGAGGCACCCTTATGCCATTTACCTCCCAAGGTACCCTTGTGCAACATACCTCATAAGGCACTCTCATGCCTTTACCATTCAAGGCACCCTAGTGCCATTTACCTTTCAAGGCACCCTCATGCCATTTACCTCCCAAGGCACCCTCGTGCCATTTACCTCCCAAGGCACCCTCGTGCCATTTACCTCCCAAGGCACCCTAGTGCCATTTACCTCCCAAGGCACTCTCATGCCATTTACTTCCCAAGGCACTCTCATGCCTTTACCTCACAAGGTACCCTCATGCCATTTACCTCCCAAGGCACCCTAGTGCCATTTGTGTACCTCCCAAGGCACCCTCATGCCATTTACCTCCCAAGGTACCCTTGTGCCACTTACCTCCCGAGGCACTTTACCATTCAAGGCACCCTCGTGCCATTTACCTCCCAAGGCACCCTCGTGCCATTTACCTCTCAAGGTACCCTAGTGCCATTTACCTCCCAAGGCATCCTCGTGCCATTTACCTCCCAAGGCACCCTCGTGCCATTTACCTCCCAAGGCACCCTCGTGCCATTTACCTCCCAAGGCACCCTCGTGCCATTTACCTCCCAAGGCACCCTAGTGCCATTTAGCTCCCAAGGCACCCTCGTGCCATTTACCTCCCAAGGCACCCTCATGCCATTTACCTCCCAAGGTACCCTTGTGCCACTTACCTCCAAAGGCACTCTAATGCCTTTACCATTCACGGCACCCTTGAGCCATTTACCTCCCAAGGCACCCTTGTGCCATTTACCTCCCAAGGGACCCTCGTGCCATTTACCTCCCAAGGGACCCTCGTGCCATTTACCTCCCAAGGGACCCTCGCGCCATTTACCTCCCAAGGGACTCTAGTGCCATTCACCTCCCAAGGCACACTCATGCAATTCACCTCCCAAGGCACCCTCATGCAATTTACCTCACAGGGCACCCTCATGCCATTTACCTCACAAGGTACCCTCTTGCCATTTACCTCCCAAGGCACCCTCTTGCCATTTACCTCCCAAGGCACCCTCATGCCATTTACCTCCCAAGGTACCCTTGTGCCACTTACCTCCTAAGGCACTTTACCATTCAAGGCACCCTAGTGCCAATTACCTCCCAAGGTACCCTCATGCCATTTAGCTCCCAAGTTACCCTTGTGCCACTTACCTCCAAAGGCACCCTCAAGCCGTTTACCCCAAGGCACCCAGATGCCACTTACCTCCCAAGGCAAGTACCTTATGCCATTTACCTTCCAAAGCACCCTTCTGCCATTTACCTCCCAGGGCTTGTACCTCATGCCATTTACCTCCCAAGGCACCCTAGTGCCATTTGTGTACCTCCCAAGGCACCCTCATGCCATTTACCTCCCAAGGTACCCTTGTGCCACTTACCTCCCGAGGCACTTTACCATTCAAGGCACCCTCGTGCCATTTACCTCCCAAGGTACCCTAGTGCCATTTACCTCCCAAGGCATCCTCGTGCCATTTAGCTCCCAAGGCACCCTCATGCCATTTACCTCCCAAGGTACCCTTGTGCCACTTACCTCCTAAGGCACTTTACCATTCAAGGCACCCTAGTGCCAATTACCTCCCAAGGTACCCTCATGCCATTTAGCTCCCAAGTTACCCTTGTGCCACTTACCTCCAAAGGCACCCTCAAGCCGTTTACCCCAAGGCACCCAGATGCCACTTACCTCCCAAGGCAAGTACCTTATGCCATTTACCTTCCAAAGCACCCTTCTGCCATTTACCTCCCAGGGCTTGTACCTCATGCCATTTACCTCCCAAGGCACCCTAGTGCCATTTGTGTACCTCCCAAGGCACCCTCATGCCATTTACCTCCCAAGGTACCTTTGTGCCACTTACCTCCCGAGGCACTTTACCATTCAAGGCACCCTCGTGCCATTTACCTCCCAAGGCACCCTCGTGCCATTTACCTCCCAAGGTACCCTAGTGCCATTTACTTCCCAAGGCATCCTCGTGCCATTTAGCTCCCAAGGCACCCTCATGCCATTTACCTCCCAAGGTACCCTTGTGCCACTTACCTCCTAAGGCACTTTACCATTCAAGGCACCCTAGTGCCAATTACCTCCCAAGGTACCCTCATGCCATTTAGCTCCCAAGTTACCCTTGTGCCACTTACCTCCAAAGGCACCCTCAAGCCGTTTACCCCAAGGCACCCAGATGCCACTTACCTCCCAAGGCAAGTACCTTATGCCATTTACCTTCCAAAGCACCCTTCTGCCATTTACCTCCCAGGGCTTGTACCTCATGCCATTTACCTCCCAAGGCACCCATGAAGTCGCAGTGCTGTGGCACTCATCTAAAAAGATCTTTTACACCATCATGTTTTTCAAGGATGCAATAATTTGCATCCTCAAGCTTGCTCTCAACACACCATATAACCAACGTATTACAGTGTCATCATATTTGGTGATCATGTTTCTGAAAAAATTATTGAATAATTGTTTTCATGGAAACAATCATGATAACAGCTAGCAATTCTATAAAGTATTCCAAGTGGCCATTGCGACTCGCTATATTGTTATCATCAGTGCTCTAGACTAGGGACCTACAACGAACCAGGTAATGTTACCATCAATGATTAACTCGTGTAGGCACAGACACCTAGACAATCATGATTGCTGTGTAAACAACTGCGCCACTATTTTTATTTGTTTTTCTTCTTTCATTTTTCATGAAGAACCCCTCATGTACATGGATTTAATTAATTAGATTTGATTGACATGTGCAATAGCAATGATGATATTACATATTGTCTTACTTGGCACTATGAAGACTTAATTAATCACCACAACTTAATGTTTTGCTTCAGAGATTTATTATGCCCATCCTCCTTTAAAACAAGTAAAATGAATAATCACATTTCTAACAAAATAAAAATATTATATTTTGTAAAATTCAAATTAAACTAGTAAAAAGAGATCAGTAAAGTAACAATAAGCTTTACCTATATTAAGTGCAGTTCATTTAATTCAATTAGATAGATTTCTCTGATTCATCATGCAGAGAGAATGAAATTAATGCTGGTCAGTTTGATATACGGTATATGTACATACAAGTGCATTCATATTTTGTGCAATGTTTGGTCCATACATACATTGTAAAGCTGACTTTTTGGCATGGCTTTGAGACTGTTTTCTTTGCACACAAAGTCGTCTCCCATATAAGGCAAGAAATTGTTCTGCGTGTTTAAAGGTAGGTATAGTAATGGACCGATTAGCACAAAGAGATTGATGTACAATTCTTTATAGGAACAAAAGATCCATTATCATAATTGCTTTTTACAATGATGGACAAAGTGCTGGTAAAAGATTGTAAGCTTGATAAAGGCCTTCCTTGTATTTTATTGTATTGTTTATCCTTTCAGGGTGCAAATCATAGGTTAATAGAATGCTGCACAAAAGTTAGCTTTAAATAAACATAATAAATCTCAATCCATTATGTCTGTGTTGTAAATTTAGTAAACCGGGGCTTTCTGATCACATTCAAAACATCTCTTGGGTGTTCAAGTTTTTTGTTTTTGTTCAGATTTAAGTTTTACAATTGTAGTATCAATACAAATGTTGTCTTGGGTCTTCAGTTTTCAAGGAAAATGTACATTTACAATATTGTTATGATCTGATTCTCAATGGTAGGTGCCTTTCTCCAAAATAAACTCGGAAAAAACAGCAAATTATCTTGAATGCATTCTATTCTTACCACATGTTATCGCTTTATATGCAGACCAGACTATCTCTATCAAAATTTCAGGAAGGTTTCAGATATGCATAGTTATTTTACAAGGGGTAGTTCCTCCAATTTTGTTGTTCCTAGAATAAAAGGGTCAGAGTGCAATACATTTTTTTATACTGGGATTCATGAATGGAATTTACTTCCTAATAGCATCAAATGTTCTAAGAGTCACTATCAATTTAAAAGAGCAGTAAAAAAACATCTCTCCTCCCAATATACTTAAATTTTCTCAAGGGGTAGTTTCACCATTAGATAGGGACAGAGTGCATGAATTGAATTGACTTCATATTACCTGTTAATGTTCAATTTTTCTCTTTTAATTGTTAAGAGCAGTGAAATGTTGTCATTTGTTGTTGTGTTCTGTTTGTTTTTGTGTTTTTTCTGTGTTTTTTAAGGACCCCGATGGAAATAAGCCGTTTACTCAGCTTTTTGGGCTATCCTTGGCTTTTAATCGATTTACTTGTATTTTCTATGTTACATGTATTTGTTTTTAATTGCCGAATAAAATAATAATAATAAGAGGAATGAGTGTTTCATGTCATGCCGCCACCCATTCATGTTGTACTGTTGTGGATAAAATGCACACGTTTGTGCAGGCAACTAGTGGTAGATTTAGTACTGACGTGGTTCAGGTCAGGTGTGCCCAGTTTGAGTCAGTTGTAGTACTGACATAGGTCAGGTGTATCCATGATAAATGGGCGTGAGCCCATGGTAGGGTCAGGTGCAACCCACAACATTTTTTAATGTGCGACAGGATAGCAATTTTTTCGGCATCCCGCACAATTTGAATTTTTTGCATTAAAAACAGTTTTCAAGGCTGTGACATTCAATCAAACCGTTTGTCTTTGTCTTATTTGAATCTGTGTATAAACCCCTTTCCTGCATAATATTTATTTTAAATCGGTGAGGGAAAACTCAATTTGATTTTTTCTCATTGTTTTGATTATCAAGTATTTTTACTATAGTCATTGTCTGTATCACAATTGTGCAATACAACTACAGCATATGACATGTATGAGTGAGAAATGCAAGTTGAAGTATTCTGCTTGTCTGTTAGAAAAAAACAGTACGCATTTCAGTTCTGTTTGCTTAAATAATGACTCACTCAAATTTGAATTGGTTTGGTCATGTACATGACGTTATTATGTACAAACTGGCATCTTCTACACTCACAACATTAAGCAACAAGCAACCCCCTGCCCTACATTTGCTGCTTGATGTACTTCACTTATTTGATGATTATACAGGGCTATTATGAAATTTGGCCTTTAGTCAAGATCCAGTACATGTATACCAGCTCCTGCCTTTTTATTGTTGCTATTGTCCCATTGGCTTACTCACTCGCCTGTGTTATAACACAATTGGTGTTTACTTGTGCCATGTACGGGTTTTAGTTTCAATTTTGCTGGACCACCATTTGAATTGATCCGTGATCCGGATTCTGTAAAATGGTCTCTTTTTGTGCAGAGACCACCATGCGTGTCCATTTCTCATGGATGGGCCTGGTTTAACTGGAATGGTCCTAAATTTTCTCATTGCTAAAATGAGCTGACGGTGACAGAGGTGCATTTGTAACACGTTCACTCATGGAGTATAGTTTGGCCTTGATGTGAGCATCATCCAATAACATTCCAAACTACCTCATGGGATGTTGGATTACAGGGATGCATTGGCTTGTGTATTGATACTACAAAACAGCTGAGTCAAGAGAAGATGCTACTGTAAGTGTAGTCTTATTGTACTTGTGATGGAAGTACAGTAACATGATTAGGTAGAAGACCAGTATCACTCTGCTGAAACAGTAGTGTAGACATGATCATGTTGTTTAAGTACAAGAACAGAGTGAGAAGTTTGCCTTGTTTTTTCTCTCTCTCAAGGGGGGGGGGTTCCTTTTCTTTGTAATAGTTAAACATAATAGGTAGCTTGAATGTAGGTTTTACTGGAATTATTTTTATTTAATTTTTGTTGTAACTTGGAGAGAAACACATTTTTGAGGAAGAAATTGTTACTTTCACAAAAACTACACCTGTGTACATTTCTTTGATGCTCAGAAGGCCATTTGTTTAAATGATTATTACATTAAATGCTATGCTAGTTACTTAAAAAATCTCTTTTTATGTTGTAGCTAGCTGTCCAAAATCTAAATGTTCTTGGGAAGATATGAACAAACGTTTTTTAAGCAAGATAGTTGACAAAACAAATTTCAAGCATTGTTCAAGCTTTTATGTTATTACTTGAATTTGATGTACATGTAGTTCTGCCTAGTTTATTTTTATTTTATTTACAAAAAGGTAAATTTGCTGGTAGTTCTTTTGTTTGATTATTTATGTTGATTATTTGTTCATGAATATTTAATAAGTGTGCATCATCCAATAGTATCAAAACTAACTCACGGGAATAGCGTATTAATTCACTTCCCTGCTGGATTACAACGAATACTGTATTTATTCATGATACTACAAAACAGTGGAGTCAAGAGAAGATGGCGTAAGTGTAGTCTTATCATATAATGAAACCTTGATTTGGTAGAAGGCAGTATCACTCTGTTGAAACAGTAGTATAGACATGATCTTGTTAATTAGTTTTTGTTTTGTTTTTATTTTATTTTTATTTAGTTTTATACACAGTTTTGTTGTTGTAAGTCTTTTGTTTTTTCGGAGGGCGGGGGGGCTCCTTAAACATAAATGATTTAAACTTATCATATTGTACATATTGTCGGGAATATATATTTTTTTTTTCTTTAACTTGAAAAATGAAAGAAACAGAATGGATACTAAGGCAAAAAGCCCTTTGTTTAAATGGTTGTTGAATGCTATGCCAATTACTTAGAAAAACTCTATCTGTACAAATGTAGCTTTACAAAATCTAAATATTAGTTATCTTGGGGAGATGTGGAAGAGTCTTCTTTTCGTTTAGGCAAAATGGTTGAAAAGGGTCTTTCAAGCATTGTACATGCTTTTGTGTTTTTACGTGTATTTAAAAATATGTATTCATAAATATTTTTTGTTTACAAATGGTAAACTTGGTGGTAGTTCTTCTTTTTTGACATTTTTGATGTTAACTATATTGAATATTTTGTTTACAATGTACAAATAGTTACAAGTGTTTTGTTTTATTTAAGACTGGGTATTGCAACCACTTTTTGTGGCTATCAATCATGTTTTGTTTTTATAAACAATAAAGAAAAAAATAATATAAATTTTGGTTCTACAGTAGTCTATGGAGGACTTATGTAAAAGGTTCTTGTTGAAGTATCTTGTTAACAAGTTGTAAAATCAAGTTATTGAAAGAATACCACTACCACACATGGCAGAGTTTGTGTATTCTCAATGAGATAAATATGAGTACAAACACGAATTAGTGTTTGGATGTTCAAATAAAAGCCTGGCTTTCATTGAACCGAAAACAGATTGTGTTTAGTTGGACTGATAACAATCTGCAAGGTTATTATGTCATTTTTGTCCCTTCAATTGCATTATCATCTATCAACTTCAATTCTGCCTTGTGCTCTTTTGATTCTTTATTTCAATAACAGCAGAGGTGCCTTGTTAATAGGCTGGTGTCTCTGATCATATTCAACATCTGGGAAACTGTTTTTTGTGATTGCCATTTGGGAGCTGAATGTGTTTATGACATATGACACTTATGAAATGAACAAGGCATTATGTCAATACACATTGCCTCTAAATAGACCTAGGACAGATGTTTCTTACACCATGATTAGGTTTTTCTGGTAATTAGTTTCACTTGGGTTGTCCTAAAAAAATTTTTTTTTAGCTAATTACTTTATGTTGTTTATGGGTGGTTGTGTGTGAGATGTGCTGTGTTGAAGGCAAGTTGTGAGACATTGTACGTAAATAAATGTAGGGCTAGCATAACACTTCCTTAGCTAATAATTATCAGATCTGATAAATAGCTAAGTAATGTTGGCAGGGAAATTTGTTGCTTGAAAAACAACACATTATGATTTCCAGGCTTCTAATCTAGTTTAGATTATCACCTGTATGTATTATATGCAATTTTATTGGCCATTATCAAATGCTAGATCAAAAACAAAAACGATCCTGACTATTAATTTAAAAAGAGGTGTTTGTGCTATATTGAGCTTTTGTGAAAAATTTATTATAGGGTCAAAACAGGAGGCTATATTAAATGTTTGCATTTCTACCATCTGTCGTTTTGGTCGGTAAGCTGTTGGCAGCAGAAAGGAAACACAATAAAGAGTTCCACTTTGCATCGGTCACGTTACCAGTTTTTCCAATGTTTGTGCATTTTTTTTAAGTACCTGAAACCAGCCAAAAAGTATTTCACCATGTGAATGGACATGCAGGCTTATTTACCGAAAGTATTTGCACTTGATCTACTTGACTTTTTTAATTTTTAATTTTTGTTTAATCACTCTCAAATTGTCATCAAAGGAGGATTGAAAGAAGTTAGCCTGCCTTTTCTGTCCACCTTTTAAATAATCGTGCAACTGTACGAACACCTAAGGGTTGTGTTATTATTTAAATTTGAGAGTAATTAAACAATTAATAACTTTTATCAGCTCACATTGTCTTCAGTATAGACCTGCATTTCCATTCACATAAAACACTTTTTGTGTGGTTTCAGGTACTTAAAAAAAGTTCCAACCATTGGAAAAACTGCAAACGTTTTACACTTTATAGCGTTTCCTGTCAGCTGCTAATTGCAAAACATAAAATAAATTGTTAATTATGAGACATGGATAGAATAAGGTTGATCTAAAGAGACGGCACAGCCATTTTCCTATGGGATGAACTGAGGCTACTTCAATGTAAAGTATTAATCCTTCATAAAAAGAATAGAGTCTGGGAGAAAAATTCATGATTTTATTTTTGTCAATGTAAATAATTTTGCGGTACTTTCTTTAGTTGGAATAAGCTTTTTGTCCTGATACAAGGAGTATAAACTGCTTACTTCTAATTCACCTCAATCCCTGACTATGACAAGATCTTTCTTCCATCGTTGATAAACATGACAAAAAGTTCCGGATTTAGTTTTTGATACCAATGGTTTTGAATTTTCATTCATTTTGAATTTTAGTTCATAGTGGAGTACAGTGAGGTCAACGTGTACAGACACTGAATGTCAATGTATTTTGTTTTTAATTATCACAAAGTAAACATACATAATTTACAAGAAACTCTTGACATGTGTAGATTAAACAAAAAATCCTTGGAAATGTTTAGTTTTTGTCTCACAAAGCAGCAGCAGGTTGATACGGAATCAAACAGCAGAGAACTTGTCATAACTGCTTTTTTTTTATAAGTTGGTCTATAACTGCAATTGCTTTCCTCGTCTCATTATCTTTTGTCATTAATTTAATTTGTATGGTTTTGGTTTCCAACCAAGGCTGGTCATCTTCTGCACACTCCTCTCTTCAAATATTTGATTTGTATCTGTGTGAGCGTGTATTGGGCCCTCGATATCGTTGCATTTAGTTTCCATGCTGTCACACCAGTATGACGTCTCTATAGAACAGCTCTACATTACATCTACATGTGTATACGTACACTGACTGTGCACGTATGTAAGCTGCATCAAACTGATATTGCAAAATGACATAATGTCTTCAAGTGTTAATTTCTTGCGTAAAATCAAGTGAGTTGGTTCTTCAGTGTTATCCATTCTTCATCATATCCATGCTGTTGTGTTGCCTCTGGCTTGTAAGTCGCTAATGCAAAAACTGTGTGGAATATTCTTCAGTTTCTTGTTACTTTTTCAGCTGTTATTCTTATGGTACTGAATTAGGCAATTTCATGGTTTCTCAAATAGTACGCTAACTTTATTGTTACCCAATTATATTATGAATATGTTTTTTGTAAGTAGTAGATGAGAGCATATCACATTAAAACAAAAAATCATTAAGAAAAGCAAATGTTCGATATCTGCGGTTAAAAGGCCATGTACATGTATTATAACTAGCGGGAATTTCCCAAATTTATGAATGTGGTCAAGTACTGTACATGTTCATCACATCATAGATATAGACAAAATGTTCCTTTTATTTATAATTTTTCTGGTAATTATGATTATCTTACAGGTTTCATGAGAAATTAATTTCAGTGTGTATTTAGTATCAACTAATAATGTTGCTATTATTTTTGTTATCTAAATCACTCCTCTCTGGATTGAACTCACTTCATGTGTAATATTCTTATATATTTTCTTGTCTTAACTTTTCATTCTCTTGGTTTCTGTCTTCCATTTCCATGTCAGGTCCAAGAGGTTAGGCACATCTGTTTCCAAGGCCTTCACTGATGCTCTATCTAAACTTGAAGTAAGTGTTATTAAAATGCAACATACAAAACTGATACATAAGTGCTTTTATAGAATAAGTAAAGTATACATGTAGACTATTAGAGTTTCAGCCTAATGTGACTTTGTGACATAACCAGGGAAAAATTGCAAAAGGAAAGTTTTTGTTTTTCTTCGTAATTTATATTTTTTCAACAAAAACACCTACAAACCTTGACATCCTTCAAGGGCAAATGGGACCATGGACAGGGTTGCCAAGATTCAGATTTTTTCTGAAGTTCATTCACTATTTCTACAATTATTTTGTGAAAAAGGTTGCCATATTCATTCCACTTTTTTTGTTTTGAAACAAGACGAAATCCGGTAGAAAAGTTACTAAGTTGGCTTCTTCTGTTTGGCAGCTAATGTTTTTTAACGATTTTTAACGATAACATCTTGCCACTAACAAAGTAAACCTCTACTTAATTGTATGTGAACAATGCTTGAAGGACTAAACAGAGCATGCACCTTCTCAACCAAGCCTTGCACGCTATCTAAGAAAAAGGGGGTGTGGATACATGTACCAGCAACTTGACACGTGGATTTGAGATGACAATGTTTTGCAGAAATGGAAGGTCCCACTTTTAAAATTGAAATTCTTTTTTGTACGTGATAAAAACAAGCATTTGGTCCATACCATATATTGAAGGAAACATTTGTATAACGTGCATTTTTTGAGATAAATTTTGTGAAAACAAAAATCCCAAAACCATAGACTTTCACATCCGTTTTCAAACTGGTGAATATGGGACTTTCCTTGAATCGTTCTGCAACCTTTAAACACAGCTAGTTTGAAGTAGTTCTTTTTTCCCTACCAACTTAATAGACTGTGAAAGTCTGGCGTGTATTTGATTAATGGGACCCAATCAAGTGTGTAAGTTTTTTTCTTCACGCGTTGAAGCATTGTCCGTGGGACCAAAGTGGTCCAAAAAATTGTCAAACACCTGCGAGACTAATGCAGGGTCTATTGTCTTTGTCTATCGTGAACACTGTTCTTTATGGTGGATATACATGCACTCATAAAACATGTCTCTGAAAACATAATGTAATATAGCATACATGTATTTAAATAATTCTGGGAAGAGGTTCTTATGTAATTTTGGACCTGCTGATATCTTCTTTGGTTGGAATGTTATTGTAGGTTTTCCTTGTGTAGGACAGTGTGTTGGCAACGTACATGTATGTCATTTTTACAAGTGGTTTTAATGGATATGTAAGAAATATGACCAGTATCATTGCACGCTGAATGTAGTAAAATTTAGCATACATGAATAAGTTTAACAACCATGTATGACGGACAAAGCCTTGACCTACAGTGTAGGTCAGGGAGAAGTACATTGTTCATGTGCAGTCTGGTACCGACGATTACATGAAAACCGAAATAAATTATTCAAATCAGACAGTTTGGCAAAAACATTGGTAAAACATTTGAACAGAAAAATCTCAATTTCAACTTATTTCTTTAAAACACTAGCCTAAGATTTTATGAAGAATTTTACTGCGACACTTTCTTAAACACCTTGTGGGAATAAGTCCAGTTACAATCAGAGGGCACCTGGATTTATCAAGTCAAAGTGCCCCTCATTTTTAGGTCTTTGTTTAACAGCACAAACACCTATTGTATCTGTTTCAGTTTTTAGGTACGAGTGCACCAACAGGGGGAGTATATCTATTGTTTTAGGTATGAGTGCACCAACAGGGGGAGTATATCTATTGTTTTAGGTATGAGTGCACCAACAGGGGGAGTATATCTATTGTTTTAGGTATGAGTGCACCAACAGGGGGAGTATATCTATTGTTTTAGGTATGAGTGCACCAACAGGGGGAGTATATCTATTGTTTTAGGTATGAGTGCACCAACAGGGGGAGTATATCTATTGTTTTTGTACAAGAGTGCTCATGCAACAGCGAGAACACTTTGTTTTTGTTCAAGATGTTTAGGTGCTCTTGCAACAGTGAGAACACTTATATGGTTTCTGTTCAAGATTTGTAGCTGCTTGTGCAACAGCGAGACGCTTATTGTTTCTGTTCAAGACTTTTAGGTGCTCATGCAACAGCTGGAACACTTTTTATTTCTGTTCAAGATTTGTAGCTGCTTGTGCAACAGCCGGAACACTTATTGTTTCTGTTCAAGATTTGTAGGTGCTTGTGCAACAGCACCAACACCTTTCGTTTTTATTCAAGTATTTTTGCTCTAATGTCTAACCTGTCTAAGAAGTAAATACTCTTCTAAGGAACCATTATCAGATTTTTCTCTCATTTAAAGAAAACTTAAAGCATTGATAATACATGTGAATCCAATATTGGTGCCCTAATTGACAGAGGCAAATCAATCAATTGCACTCCCAGATTTCAGGTTTCAGAATCGGCCATTACAGCTGTCAACTAATTTAGTAGATTCATCTGTATTACCTATTTCTGGAACCGATCAGCCTACTGCAACTTACTCAATGAGGGTTGTGAAATCAGCATGTCCAGGCTCAACCAGAAAATAGTAGAGACATGCTGTCTGCTCTGCACACTGTCAGACTGTACTTGGTTGATTGCCTGGACTTTTAAAAAGTAATGTTTTTACTGAGACCTCACTTTAAATGCATCTTGGGTACACAGGTTTTGCCTGGCACTACATTGTCATTGTAGCACCATGGTAGAACTACACTTTAACACAATCATACTGTGTGACTTTCTCTTTTTATATTCAAATTGCCCTCCCCTTTTTCTTGATCCGTGGGTCACCACTTATAACAATTATGGCCTTGTGATGCTTGGACCAAAAAAGATTTTGAAAAGAATAATATAAAAAGGGGAAGAAAATCCAGGATCGTGTTCTTGTGGGGGCGTTTTCTATAAATACTTTTGCCCACAGTGGTATAACTCCCCATGACATTTTTTGTACAAACCTTTTATGAAGTGTCCAAACAGAATATGAATTTACATAGGCCTACATAAGACCAATGTATAACAACAGTGGCATTGCTAACAGCAAGCCAAATTAATCAATAGCTACATTATGTTGAGCAACTCTGTGTTGTCAGTTGTCCTCATTGTCCTTTGGACATGATGGAAAATGAAATACTAAACCTGCACTTGATACATGTAGATGTAATATAATAAGGTGGTGACAGATCGTCCATCACTAAGTGCTAAATCAAATCAAAAGATGTCCACTGTCCAGAGTCAAGGCCAAGCCCACAATAAAACTAGAGCTTGGAGTTTTGCAAAAAAATTTGCAAAAAATTTGTACGTTTTTCCAGTTATGTGACAACATCTTCAATAATGTACATTTACACGTACATGTAGAGTACATGTACATGTACATGTATGTGGGCTCAAAATGAAAGAAATGCTAAGATGAACATTTGTTTTCTGAGCAAAGATTGGGAACCAATTCACAATGCCAATACAATCTGCATTATGTGGCCTACAACAAAAGCAACTTTTTGCACTGTTTTGGAAATGTGGTTTTTTTTATTGTTAAATTTTGGTAAAGATTATGAAGCAGACAAAGAGCAGGACATTATCTGCTGTTCATCTTTAGATTGTTCAGTTCTTTTTACCCATTGCCATTGAGGATTTTAATTGAATTGTCCATGCTTTTGTAGTACGTATACATTATAATTGAGTTTGAGTGAGAGATCACACAAAAAAGAGATTGTCATTGTAAGGTCAAATTTACCACGACTGCAATTTATTTCATCTTAAGACAACTTAAGAAAATTACAGAAAATTGTGTTCTGAATGGTTTACGAAATGTGTAAAGATTTGTTTGCATCCATCTACATGTGATTTGCTCATAACGAATTTTTTTTTTTAATGGGTACTACATTTGGAAAGTTTTTGCTGAAATTTTGGTTTAACAAAATTTGTAGGGGTAAATTGTTCAAAGAATTGTATGATTTCTCTAACTACAGGGTTTCTGCAGATCATTGAAAGGTGTTAAAAAGTCTTATACAAATTTAAGGCTTTAAAAAGTATTAAAAATTATTAAATTCAGTTAATGGTCTTTAAAAAATGGATGAAGGGTGTGTTGAACTTTTCTATCAGCTCACAAAGAACAGAATAACACTGCATGTCAACATAAAGTGTGAGTGGGTATATAGCCGATTCTTCCCTGCTTTATTCACCTACTTTTGCCACATTTAAACAAAACAGCACAAATTGTATGAAGAAGAAAAAAATCATACAACAAACACAAAACTCAAATAAAACAGCTGAAATTCCTTTCAGATGAATTTAATCCACAGTAGACCTGGACTTTGTTTCTCATGTAAGCACGACGAGTTGTTGCGCGTACAAGTTAGTGCAGGGTTCTTTCCTCCCCCCCCCCCCCCCCCCAGTGTACATGTAACATGATGCGTAATTACTTTTGTATTTTGTGTGCTTTCTCTTAGAGTCCAATTGAAGTCAAATCTTAAGGCCATTTTGCTGACTTAATTTAGACATGCAGGTACATGTATTGCATGTTTTTATATATAGTATTCTTAGACTTCTGTATTAGCTCTGAACAATGCATTATTTATTATACAATAATTGTGCATGAAAAATGTGTACAAACTCCTAAATCATCTAAATCTACTAAATCTTTTTTTAAAATTTGTATTGTACATTCAAAGAAAAGGAGAAATTTAAGCTGAAGAGTAAGTCCTGATTTGTTGTTCATTATCCTATATGAAGCAATACTAGGCTGCCCGCTCATTCATGGCATTGCCCTAGTTTTAAAGCAACTTGGTGCAGTCAGTAGGCATAAATGAAGCTGAACAAAGAAGCAATCACTGCTTGTTAGATATTCCTAGTGGGTCAATTCTGTAAATTTATTTATTTATTTTATTACACTTCACACTGGCAACACTAAAAGGAATGAATAGATATAATCCTAAAAATAAAACTATGACTGGGAATATAAAAATAGGTACAAATATATAAAATTGTATAAAAACCGAGCCAGTGAGTGACAAGGAGGAACAGGTGACCAGCACCTCTACAAGGCTGTCCTTCCACAAAAATTACCAACAAGTACCCCGCCCACTAAAAAAAAATAATAATAATAAAAAGAGAGAGCGTTCAGGCTAAACAGACAATCACATACGACAACGGGGGCAACAGCAGTGCGACACCCAGGTACACACATCATCTGCTGAGAAACTAGCGGCAAATTTTTCCTTATTATAAAAATGTAGCAGATGAGCCTTAAATGACAACGAAGCTCCCGATCTGGCTAACAGAGGAAGTTGGTTCCAGATTGGGACTATCCGCTGGAAATAAAAAGACTTGTGCGATTCAGTTTTACAACGAGGAACAGATAACATGAAGGGATCAGAGGAAAGTCTGGTGGCAAGACGGCCCTGGGTCACATTAAAATTTACAAACCAGTGTGCACAATGATTGGCCTGATGCAGTGCATCCCCCTTAAAGATATGCCCTCCCCCCCAAAAAAAAACCCAAAATAAAACCCAAAATAACAACAGACCCAAAAAATAAATACAAACACCAACAACAAGACAAAACAAAAACTTGTCAACGTCACTTTTATACATGTCTAAATGTAAATTAATATACATTTAATTAAAAACACACACATACCCTTCCCAGTTTACGTTTACATGTGAAACGATGCTTGTAGTGTTTTACATTGGGCAGCAGTTCTGCCCTAGGATACAGCATGGAAATTTGTATATATTCTAAAGTAAATGTACTGTACAACCAAATGTGAATTATCATTTACATTTAGGCTGTACAGCACTCAGTATTATTCCTTATGGGTATAAAAATTGATAATTGGCTTGTGCTACCCAAAAGGCCATTTTAATTTTACAAATCATAATTTTATACACCAAGGACAGTCACAGTACATATGCAGTAACAAAATTATGAAAACTTGGAAGCACACATTTAAAAACAACGATTGTAAGGTTATTGAACAAACAAAATTGGTTATCATTGTTTGAATTAGAAAGCTTATTAAGTTTCATATTCTCCAGAATAATATTTGGAAAGCACGGTCTTTGACAACCCTTTGATCATGTTAAAATTGTCATTTCTGCTATGACTATTATGAGCACAAAAACTTGGTAAGCACAGAACAAATTTGCTTAGCAGAAACAGGTTACCAGCCAAAATTCCATAAAGTTTACATTGTTGCGACTGGTGCCCCACTCATTGTTTGCCAAGCAAAGCATTTTCTAAGCAGTAGCTTCTGTTAAACAGCTATATGAAATTGGCCCCAGTTCAGACACGGCCTATCCTACCTAAAAGCCAAGGTGATGTAAATGTATCTTTACCCAGTGTACAAAAGTACATAAAACATCCATTCTGTGTGTGGGAAGAAGGACCTGTGGATTTAACTTAACCATGGAGTTCTATGATTTAACCAGCGGGCTGACGAATGGATGAACTGATGATGGAGCATAAGATGGCTGGAAGAGAACAAACCAAACTAAAGATTGTAATCAAAATATCACCATTGGAGCATGAACATGATGAAACCTGAAGGCAACTTCGGTTAGACTTGCTAATTATTTGGGGGTTATTGCCACCCTATTACAAAGTAGATTTATGCTAATGTAATGTTCAGTATGCACTTGTTTCTTTATAGTTAACTAAACTTCAGCCATGACATTAAAAAAGCAATTAAAGTCCGGAAATTGTGAAAACTCTGCAGAAAAACAACTTATTCTGAAAGCTAGCTTCAAGGGTAGTTTGACTTAAAGTGGGGAAGTATAGGATTTATTTTAAAATGTACACGAGTTTCAGTATATATACTGCCAAAAATTGTTTTCAACTGGCAAAATGAAATTTAACATGAAATCATAATTAAAACTAAGTAATGAGCTTAATTATCTCTTCATAGTATTTTTCTTAAATCCCTCGGGCACATCACCCTGTTTCCTGCTGTAGAATGGTTTTTTTAAATAACTTTGTTGTACACATATAACTTCATGTACATGTACATCTCCCATGAACCTTGAATATTTTATGATCAAAATCTGTTTACTTGTTACAATGTGACCTCTTCAATTAATCAGCGGTTTCTATGTCTTCTGTATTCTTTGGGTAGTTTGTGATTTCCCCTGGGTTTACCATCTGTGCTGAGACTAGACCTTGATTCCCCTCTCCCTTTCTAACATACTGTTTAGGAGAATTTATGAAGCATTTCCTATTTCAGCACTGGATCAGAGCTTTCCAGTGATAAAAATACTTACTTGTACAACAGAGCAACACTTATTTAGCTGCACAAACATTAACGTATTCATATGTTGATTTTGAGTCTATAATGTCTGCAATTTGTATTTTTACAAGAGTAGAGGGAGCTGGTCATGCTTGAATGCTGAGATCATAGGCCTGCAATTAAAACCTTCACATTCCTGTCCAACTCTCCAGTTGCTATGTGTTTTTCTAAGCAAGACGATTAATTTCTGTGTGTAATATATCCCCTTGCATGAGGTACATCAAGTGTATATGGTTAACACATTCTTCAAGCGAAGTGTTCTTAGGCTTTGACTTTGAGGGGGCAAAGTGTTCAAACTGTATGACATTGAATTCCTTTCTTGTCATTTGTGGGGCCAGATTACTTGAGGAAGGGCATATCCAGTAGTTTTGAATTACCAAATGATATCTATGAGAACATTCTTATTGCAATATATACTGAGTCCACAGTGGGCTGTTGCTATGGTAATTGTTTGTGTAAACGTAGTTATTGTCATAGAAGGTATAATTTTAAAAAAAAGTGAAAAAGTTGTGTCATGAACTTTTGCAAATTTGTATAACTTTAATAAAAAAGCCTTTGAGAAACACTCTTCTTGGGTCAAATTGTCAGGACGTAATTTTTTCTTATATAATATATTATGGGACATTTTGATGCAAACTTTGCTTCCATCAAACATATAATTATGTTGCCTTAAATATGTGTAATTCATGTCCTCTAATGTAGGAGCACATAACAGAGAAATGTCAGTCCATATCTTATCTGCATATGTGCTACATGACCTACTATATGAATTCACATTAAAGCTCTCTCAAACAACTCAATACATCTGATGTGTGACTTGAGAAATATACAGAAACTTTGCGAGGTCATTATGAAACATGTACTGTTTTATCTCAATTTATTTAACAATTAAACAAATGGGATTGGGCAGTGATTTAAAAACTTTGTTAGAATCTCCAAGTATCACATGGATTCTTCATAAGCTTGTTTGAAACCCATTGACCTGCATACGTACATGTACCTCGCCAAACTATTCTCACAAACTGTATTTTCCAATGAAAAAGCTTTTTTTAAAGATAGGTTAGGCCTGAACAATTTCCCTCAGTTGATTTTGTTGGAGAAAAATCACATGTAGTGAAGATTGTACTTGTCTAAGGACTAATGATAATGGTGAACATTTGTAATGTGCCATGTTCTCATTAATGACAGTCCTGGCGCCAACATATCAAGAATGAATTTATGAGATAGAGCAACCATAATACAACACCTTGAAAGAAATACAAGGTGAGGTGGCAAGCCAGTTACTGGGGCAATTCAAGCACCTCTCTTTAAGATAAGTGCACTTGGTTCTTATACATGTGTGCATATACACAACAGACAGGACCTGCGGCTGTATGTCTCATCTGCTGAAGGACAAAGTAATTGTGTTGAAGTAGTATTGCTCAAGGACACAAGTGCCATGTCTGGGACCTGAACCCACACTCTGACAACACCAGAACTTGAGTTCAGTGCACTCGACTGCTTGGCCACGGTTATCCCTATAGATTTCATTCAAATGTACAAGTGTAAGGTGTGTCATAGAAGGATGGTTCATTCGTAGACACACAACATTACACAGAATGTTTCCCTGCCACAAGAATGTGGCAACAGTTTGATTGTTACGATAACATATTATCAATGTGAGGGACAGTTGAGGTAAATGATGAAGTGACCAATACATGTAGTTGTGTGTTCAAGCCTATCTAGCCATTGGATGAGACCCTATGGTTCAGTTGATTATGAGAGTCTCTTTCTGACAGATGATCACAGAGGCTCTTGTGTTTGATTAGCTGCTGCATGTATGTAAAATAAAACTTTAAAATATACATTTTTCAAACTGCATCATAGGTACATTTGTGTGCATACTTGATGAGCGGCACCATGTATGCAGATGCTCTAAAATCAATGTAGACAATGATGTATCAAATTTTCTTTCAGCATAATGGAAATGTGTGCATGCGTTTTGTCCTCTAATGGCAAGGCCTTTTAGTATCATCCTGGAAACCTTTCTTGGCCAGAAATTATATTCATTATTTGATTCCATCAGTTAGGGTAATTGCGGTACCATGGCTTTGGGGTACATATAATGGCATGAAAATAATAAAAACAAGATGTTTTTATTTTCACATTCAGGTCTGCAGTCATTTGATATGTATCGCTTGCCAAGAAGGCTGGTTAATCTGGGTTCCTAATTGATCCCTATGGTTTTTTTGTTCAATTGAGTTTTATTAGAAATGCTAATTTAGTCTTCTCTTCTTCTTCTTTTTTTCAGGAAATGAGCCATGATAGTCGTAACAGACAATTCCACAAGCTATTTAGTTTCATACCGAGTAATGAAAGCGTCATTATATGTAAGTATTTTACCGATAGCAATCAACTGGTAAACAATTTCACCCAAATCTGATAGTTTTTATTCACAGAAACACAAGTGTCACTCATCTAAATCAAAGAACACTTAGCATTTTATGACGCATCTACATGTAGATTTGATAAAAGAACAAATAAGTTTGATACAAATCTGTTGTTAAACAACACCAATCTTTTAAAATGTGTGAACAAAGAGGCAGCAAAATAGAGGTTTGATTCCTGGTCACACAGGCATTGTACCTTGAACAGTGGTGCTTGTGTGCCTGAGCAAGACATCTAAAGTCAATCTTCTATACCTACACATGTACTCGTATAAATTGAAAGTCACCAGGGTATGGGGTTGTGTACTTAGTTATTCTCCAAGTGTGTTTTGTTGCTGCTGGAGGTTGTGTGCAGCTGAGGGAGTTTTACAAATTTAAGAGCGGTTTAAATGCAAGTAGATTTGAAACTTTGGACCGAGGACATTTGTAGTTTTAAATGGATGAAAATGTACTTAAAATTTTCTCCTTTTAAAGATTTGGTGGATCTGAGAAAAAGCAGGCATGTTTTAAATAATGAGCACTGTAAATTTGTTGTTAAAATGTACACGTGTACAGGTGAATTACAATATAAGCACTGTTAATAGTTTGTCTACATGCACCATCTAAGCTTTAAAAATATTGATTATTAAGCTGAAATTTAATGTCTAATACACAGTTATCCTAGTAGGTACATGTAGAACGTGACTCTATGATTTCATCTTTGTATTCCATGTTCCATAAGCAGTTAATATTTCCCCCAGGACTCTATAGATTGCCAATACCACTTCATTGCAAGCTGGCCGTGTAACCCCTGGCCACCTATGCAAAGCCATGTCTCTCATACAAACTGCTCATTGAGTTGTGCCCACAAAATAGAAACACACATGGATGCATTTTAAAAAAACTTTCGTAATTCAGTGCTGTCCCTCCCCAGAAGGAATGAATGTTAATTATTCAATCTTAAAGAGTGAACTAAGGTTCGTAGGTTCAAGTACATTTTATCATTCATTCTTACCAACTTATTTTTAAGGATTGTACATATACAGTATAAATGTTGAACCCACCAGTGAACAATTTCTAAGCACCTAAAAATAACAGTTACACTAGCTTTTAGATCGGCTTAATATTAGAAAAAGTCCATCAAGCCCGGTCACCATAGCAACTGCCTATAAACAGTTAACACTGCTCACCTTGGTTACCCACGAGCGTATATGGACCACAGAGCACAACGCACACAAAGTATGCAATGCAGAAATCTAAACAGCAGAAACTTGTTTACACTTTGACATAGACTGAAACGTGTCAGACTTTAGACAGACTTTGGGGCGCACAGTCACAATTATGATTGGTCAATGCATTTACGTTTTCAGGTCGGTATTCCTAAACTTATTGCGTGTCTCTACATGATGTGAGTTTTAGGAAATTTGTTGAGCATCCGATCATTTTTCTCCTGAAATATTGTTGTCACAATGAAACTCTGACTTGACAAAAGGAAAGACAATTGAGGTTCTCATATATAAGCACTGTTAAATAATGGAATGTCTCGGTTTTCACATCAGCCATCCAACTGACAAGTCAAAAAATTGAGGGTGACCTGAAATTGTTCCACGCAGGAAAAAACGCCAGGCGTAAGCCAATTAAGAAAAATTTGGCGAAAATACTGTACATATCATCTGGCATGTCTGGGGTGAAGTGGTTAAGAGGCAAAGCTCAATGAATCAGGTTTTTTCCTCCTGGATGGCAGTAGGCTTATGCCAGAAAGTTATTTCCCAGAATGTTAAGTTCCCCTTCAAATTTGTCACTTATGACTATGATTAGTATAAGTAGTGTTAAACGCTTAATCATTCTTCAAAAAAAACCATTCTGTGATTTTGAAGAGAAAAAACTGTATCTGAAGAGTTTGGTTAATATTTAATTAATACATTACACGCAGTACACCAACATCTTCTGTCTGTCTATATGCACACCCTAATCGGTATTGTGACAGTGTAAACATAACAGTGTACTCATAATGTACACATTTTGTCCTTAGGGCTAACAAAATGTAGACCATATTTATTTTAATAGCAAACCGATCAGTCTTACAAGGTGTTTGTTTAGTCTTTGTGATTCATTAACATGACGAAGTTCATCAGTTAGGGCAGCAAAATGTAACTTATGCCTAGAAGTACCGTAATTTCCTGCGTATAAGACGCGTCTTATCTGACGTTTTAGACCACAAAATCATCACTGCGCCTTGTATTCCGGTGCGCCTTGTATGATGTCGCTTGAGATCAAAATTACCGCGGCCGACGTGCAAATAATCTAGGCCCTATTTAATGTAGCTGCGGTCAGGTTAATAATGCGGTCGCCAACCATCAACTCACCACGCATTGTTGACGTACATTTATATCAGCGCTCAACTCTCCAGACAATGTCGCCAGATTTTCATTCCGACAATGACGCGATGTATTGAGCCGCCTTTGTGGCCACGTGTCCCTATACATAACGACCGTGAATTCATTCCAACAATGCAGCAACGTGTTCATCACTTCTTTTGTGGTCGCGATTTCGTACCGAAAATACTGCATTCAGATTAATCAGAACGATTGCGGAAGCATTCACCCAACCTCTATTGTGTGAACGGTGATTCACGCATTCACCCAACCTGTATTGTGTGAAAGGTTCATATATACATGTTTCGTTTATTTTAGCTCAAAAGTTAGACATAAAATAACTGTAGTGAAAACAAAACCAACGAGAGAAACGAAGTCTTTCAATAAGTGTCTGTTTCGTTTATTTAGCTTAAAAGTATGATATAAAATAACTGTGGAGAAAACAAAACAAACCAGAGAAACGACGTCTTTGAATAAATGTTTGTGGTATAAAATAAAGAAAAGGAACTTCTCATTAATTTTAAATAAAGGAAACCACAGAAACCCCTATAAATGTCACGTCCCCATCGGAATGGCAGGAGATTTTTCCCGTATGGTAGCGCCCTCTGTTGAACAAACTCCCTTCAGCCTCTGTTGGTCACCTGTAAACTCCCTTCAACCCCTTGTGACACACGGGAGAAAAAATCTCCTGAAAACGCCGCTGAACGGTAGGTTGGTTTCAGTTTAAAATGAACTTTTCTACATGTCTCTACATGTTTCAAGCACATGTGATTTCTATTTATTCACATGTTGATTAGCGTGGTACTTTTAGGGTAACAAAATGACCCCTTTTTGGCGATGTACCGATACGGTCTGCTGTTTGCAGTCAAAGTGCATGTAAGATCATGCGCCTTGTGCGGCGGTGCGCCTTGTCTGTTGACGCTTGA
Source organism: Leptasterias polaris (assembly GCA_037783415.1). Taxonomy (NCBI): domain Eukaryota; kingdom Metazoa; phylum Echinodermata; class Asteroidea; order Forcipulatida; family Asteriidae; genus Leptasterias; species Leptasterias polaris. Next base: position 673,558 of record JAZGTN010000054.1, read on the forward strand.
ATTTTTTTTGGTAATTTCACGGCCCTGCGCCTTGTACGCCCCGCGTCTTATACGCAAGAAATTACGGTACATTACTGGACATGTTCTTTGTCACATACAAGTTTGCTGTGTGTAGTTTTGGATCAATCATGGAAATAAATGCTTAACTTTAAAAACACTCTGCTGACAATTTATTAATAAGGCATATTAGCTTTATTATGAAACAAATCTTTCATTTTTCTTTCATTAAACAAATAAGTACTGTTCAGATAATATCTAACTTATCTGTTGACCAAACTCACCTGAATTCATCATGACAATAATTTTAGTCGCGCCATTTTTGGATTCAGTGTCTCCATGTGTTATACATGTACAGTGTAGTGCTCCTTTTAGTCATTGTAGCATTTACACCTTTACTTGAGTTGACATACAACAATAGGGACTGGCAGCAGTAAGCCGAGTGTGACATCAGTGCAATGGGTCAATCGTTACATCTGAGATCAAGAATCATAATTTGGTTTTACATTGCCTGTGGGTTGTTTTCCTGCAGGACTTAATAAAAGCATTGTGTATAATAGTGCTTATCACTCATTTGTGTATGGTAAAACCAAATTATTATAAAAACATGAACATATTGGATAATAACCATGAACTCTCTGATGAAAAAGGAAGTATTGTAAAGTAAGTCCACTTTAATTTGACAGTAAGTTAACTCAGTACCTTTATATTTCAGAATACCCATCGTACATATGAATGACCTCCACCAGCCATCATTAACTCTTTCCCTTTTCTTCATGAACAGCTTATTCCTGTGCCTTAGTCAGAGAGATCATGCTTCATGGCAGAATGTTCATCTCCCAGAACTGGATTTGTTTCCATTCTCATATCTTCACGTTTGAAACACAGGTAATTTAGCTTTGTAATTATACCCTCCTCCCAACTCCAGACCACATTGGGGACAGTGGGTATCCTACACAATTCATGTTGGTTGATTTTGTAGAATTTAGGCTGTTTGCTGCAGGAAGTAAATGGGGGTTTGAGTTAATGTTATAAACTTTATTTTAATGTTTCAGTTGTCCAATCAAGTGACAGCTCACATGTGTAGATCCCTTTGATACTTTTCGAAATATAGTTCTGTCTGTACACTTCATCATAATCAAAGATTTGCTTGACGCGAGAGAAGTTATAGCCGACTTGTTACCTAGCCACAAGCAAACATTTCAGTACATCATTATAACTACATGTACATGTATGTGTAGATGTACATGTACATGATGGAAATTACAATGTACATGATGGAAATTACAATGTGTGTATACATCAGTTCTTTATGTTCAACTTCTCATTTTAACACATTGTTTTTGTTATTGTGAATGATTAGTTAAAACTTGCAGATAACACAGCAATGGGGCAGCAATTTTCTTTAATTCAAACCAATGTTAAAACCATAAATTATGTAAAAAATTCCTGAATCCTTTTGTGTCACAAAGTAGGTCAAGACGGCTGAAGTATAATAAGAATCTATCATTGGATGCACAGACTCTCTTCTGCATGGAATACTGTCTGTTCCTTTAATTTAATGATTAGATGTGTGGTTGGTACTGATGGGAAATCTGATGATACATTTTAAATCTGAAAACTTACTTTTGCTAACACGATACCATACAAATTGTTCTGGGATATTTTTCCATTTCATTTATGTATTAAATATGGTTGTGAAGCCAAAGACTTTCAGAAAAGTGAACTTAACCACTACACTGTATAGCCAAGAGCCCCATGGAGAGAAGACAATGAAGGAAGTTTCAGTTTAAGCTGTTGGAGGAAAACCCCAGAGAATTATTCCAGGGAAAACCCACACAGTCAGGCAGGGACTGAAAACCCAATTCACATACATGTAGTGCCCCTAGTGGGATTCGAACCAGGGTCCCAGAGGTGGAAGGCGAGGCAAGATACCACTACACCAACCTGACTGATCCATCAAAGTAAAATAATGTCATGTGGGGGAAATATTATATTCTTTAATTTCTTATGAATGTACATAAAATTTCTGACTAACATTAATCTCTATTCTGTGTTTTCTTGAAAACTTGATCACCTTATTGGATGAAATGATTGTTGACTATTTTTGTTTTAATAGAGGAAACAATTATATTTTTCCAAAAACCAGAGAAGTATCACTCCAATTTCTTTAATTTCTGCGACAAATTCTGTAAATCTAGGAAAAAGTATAAACCAACAATTTTTTGTTTTGTTTTTCAGGTAACAATACAAATGAGTTCCATTACGAATATTAGCAAGGAGAGGACGGCATTTGTGATTCCTAATGCCATTGGAATTCGCACCGATAATGGAAAGGTATTAACTCAAATGTAGTTATTATTTTTGTTGACTTTTGCTGAGCATGATATGAATCATGAGTTAATCAAACTCATGAATGTTGATATTTGAGTCTTGAATTTTGAATCATGACTTATAAATTCAAACACCTAGTGTGTGCATGTTTGTAATGTCACAGACACTGTTCTTCTAGTTTTTGGTTGCCTAGTAACGGAAGAGCCAAGGAACATTTTGCCTTTTCACTCGTACAAAAGATGAATCAGCAGGTCACAAAATTATCTCTAACTTTAATGTTATTAATTTTTACATTTTTGGGGTATTTTTTATTTCCATTATTAACAGTGAGCTTTCAATTTGATATTTTAACAACGTGGTTGTTAAATACAGGCTGATTTAAAAACCTTATTAGATCCTTTCTGCCTTTAATATATTGATTATTTATGGGAGAGATATTTTTTTATTTTACCAGTAACCCTTGCCTATAAATAGTTAAAGCAGAAATGCATTAAAGCTTGATAGCAAGATCCTCATCAGTCAGTCCTTTCAAAACCACCTCCTAAAAGCTGCTTCACTGAGTACGATCGTTGCACGACTAACATCATTCCTCATTAATCTTGTACTTTCCCCAAAAAGCCATCATTTTTACAGTAATACATGTATCTCTTCATATATCCTGCAGTGTCATTGTCTGTGTGCCCTCTCACTAGTACTTTCCTAATTTATTTAGACTGGCTTTAATTACTTCAAGGGAAACTGGGGGTGCTGATTTGTCAAGAGAAGAAGTCCAAAGATAATATGAGGGTAGAGATAGGCAGTCATTAGTTTGTCAGATAAAGGATGTGCCTTTTTAGTTATTACTGTGATGAATTCCTAATGTGGTTGTGATTAATCAAACAGCTAAAGCCATTATTGGATTAATGGCTGTCTCCATCTAGTCAAGGCAGTTGACTACTTGTTATTCTGATCATCTGTACTTTTTAGCTCACCAATTTGGAAGTGTTTATGTCTGCAATGTATTTTTTTAATTCAAATGCATTGCCAAAACTATGGTCAAACTTATTTATACTACATTGGTGCTATACTTATGATATTCGTTATTGTAATCTTAAAGAGCAAGGGAAATGTCAAAATCTCTCATTTTCCCATTAGTTAAGTCCTTATGTGATTTGGAAAAAAAAATCCAACATTCAAAACATCAGATGACATCGTTCTGAGAAAAGTAGGTCTGTACATTTTTCTATGGGGATGCTTTGGTTCATTCCTGACTTTCAATGATATTCAATAAAAACAGCCTTGAGTTTGACTTTTTGACTGTTAAAATATTCCTCCTTGGAATGTAAAGACCCATTAGTTGCTGAAGTGCAATTTTGCATGTATCAAATTTCACTCTGAAAAAGTCAGGAATGGACCAATAATTTCTGCTTAAATAGCTCTGTGAAATTGGTCTAGGTTATTAATAAATACCATTGTTATGACCGATCTTCATTATTTTAATAAGAAATTTGTATGACTTAAGGGTCTGTATACATTTGGTTATCACTCTTAACATTAATGGCAATGAAAACTTTTTGGTTAGAAGCCTACAGCAGCTTTCGATACTATAAAGCATTTTGAGAAACATTTCACTTCAAAGTTTTGTATGCCCCCAAATTTGAATCTGAAAATTTGAATCTCAGATTGTGTATTCCTATAGGGATTATTCTTCCTGCATGGACATATTTGCTCCAGATTTTAGGCGATATCTCAAAAACGCGACCACCTTTTGAAATGAAATGTTCACAGGTTAGTTTTATTGTATGTATCAACATTTAAATAGGATTCATAAATACCTTGGACAGTTTATTCATTCTGATTGGTGGAGAGCACGTCACGTGGGGGTGTTTAAACGTGTGATATAAACACGGCTAGAAGTGTTTAAACACGGCTGGCTTCGCGTGTTGGGCGCGCAAGCTTGTTTACGCCAATTTACTTACGCGGAACGCAATATACAGCTATTAGTATACCAGCCCGTAATCTTGTCGACACGCGCGCGCGTGCACACAACCCAACGCGCTCAAAACAGAATGTTACAAAAGTTTTTGAAAACCGATTTTCCTTATTCTTTCACTTTTTAACAAATTGGCATTTATGAATTGGAATAAAAGAGTAATGACTCGTTCTTAAACGGTCGTTTAAAACCGGCAGGGTCGTGGCCGTGCGATAAAGGCCCTCGCCTTCGGCTCGGGCCTTTATCGCACGGCCACGACCCTGCCGGTTTTAAACAGCCGTTTAAGAACTCGTCACCACTCTTTTATTCCCTTATTAAAACAATCGAACGCTTCCAAAAACCAAAGGTATACTTTGCCTTTAAACTTTAATTGAGATGTCTCAGTTTTTCCCTAAGTGACATGACTGATGTCTTATATTCACTCTATACTCACTTTATACTTTTAAGCACCTAGGGTGGGATTCTAACCCATGACAATCTTCATCCCAGATCAGAGCCCATTTTCATAGAGCTGCTTAAGCAGTAAAAGTAGCCCAGAACAACAAAATGATGTTTACCAGAATTAGATAACCAGACAAAATACAATGTCACAGGCACCATTTATGAGTGGTATCCTACTAATTTTTGCGAAGGACAAAAATTGTAAGCAAAATTGTTTGCCAGATATCAAATAACAAACCACAAGGGAAACTGACTGGGTAAATTTTAATGATTTTGGGTTGAACAAGGAAAAATTGACTAGAGCGGGATTTGAACCAACGACCTCCGGATTGACGTGCCGCCGCTCTACCAACTGAGCTATCTAGCCCAAAATTGTTTGCCTAAGCAACTCCATGAAATTGAGCCCAGAGGTTTTACTTGTACTGGTAACTGCTATACCAACCATGCCAACTATGTGTAGCTTGTCCATCATCATCAAGTCGACTCTCGTCGGACTAGCTTGTCCAGTGAATCCTACAATTACTTCAAACAATTTATTAAATAGAAATGCAACTTTTCAGCTGATCGGCTGATATTTTTTTGTTTTTCTTAACTAGATGCCATTGCACACTACAAAGTGTTACTATTCCTGACACTTCTTTTCCACAAACTGCAGTTGCTTGCCTAAAGTGATGGTTAAAAATGGCATTAGGGAAAATATCCTGACCCCAAGTCATAATTCAAATACATTAAAAGAATCAATACGTTTTTATCACTTGCAGTTTGTATTTGGTTCGTTATTATCAAGACAATCAACCTATATTCAGCTGCTGAAAGTATGGAAAAGTGCAGTCGAAGTCACCGATCAAGAAGAGGTATGTTATTTCAAGACATCTTGTAATCAGTTAAATTGTTTTTCTCATTATACTTAATTGGGTGAATATTGACAAACTTTGGTTGCATAATAATTATGTTCATAACCGTAAGGGAAAAACTAATTAATTAACTAATTAATTGGCTAATTAACTACTCTTGAGTTTCAATATTTCTATCGAGATAAAGTGTTATGTATGATTGGAGACCTTCACAGTGTAAGAAATATATAAATTCTCATAATAAAAAAAAATGTTGGATTAACAATGTACATGTATAAAGCAATGCAATGTATCAATTTAAGTTTAATTATATGCATGAGTGCCTGAGTAGAATGGCCTTGATGAGATGTCACGTCTGAATGGTTTCTCATCAATACAAGTCATAAAAAAACTTGAGGTCTACTGTCATGGCACTATGCCTATAGGAAGCTATTGTTTGCATGCAGTTGAATCTCAATAAGGTTTGCAATAATGCTATGGAAATTCTCTTTCATATTGGATGGCGTGACAGCTAAACGTTTTGATCAGTTTGATGTTAAAATTGTCTAAAGAAATAGGAAGGTGACCGGAGCGTACTGATTGAAATGTTGAGTTGTTACATAGCTGTTGTTGTTTTTATAGATACATGTAGATCATTTTCTTTGAATTGACAAATGCAAACCTTACTAGATTTTACTCCCACCAATAAAAACATTTCATATTCTGTACTTAATGCATGTGTTGGTATAGACTTATAGAGTTATCAGAATGTGTGTAATAGGCTTAGCTGTGAAATCATGGAATATGGTCGTTTAAATCCACCATGACCATTTTGGAGGCCTTGAATTGCCAGCTTATTTTGCTACCCTGTTTTTTCCTTCATACCACACTATTGATTTCTTTCACCTGCTTTACCAATTCAAGAACAAACGGAATAATTGGTTTAAGACAAGGGCTTACCTTGAAAAATACAGGGCAACTGCTAAGGTTACTCGCATTACGTGTACATGTACATAGATCATAGGAATTAGAAAGTAGAATTAGCAAATCTCAACGTATCAAAATCTGAATGGACTTTCCATGAATAGGAAATGAAGGCTGTACACAAATTACAGTAACTATCGATAAACTTGTGGTTCCCCCCTTCTCTCTTTCTTACCCATCCATGTTTTAACAGTTCAATTCATACAATCAACATCACATTTTTTATGCTGTAACATGTACTTGAATTTCAAGACAAAAGCTTTTGCATTAGCTATTGTAGCTACATGTAAGACATCGAGAAGTAGATACTGTTATAACATGTCAAAGGAAAGCCAAAAAAAACATTGTAAGAGAGGTGTCTACTGCATGGATAGGCCACTATGATCTGCCACTATGATCTGCCACTATGGTCTGCCACTATGGTCTGCCACTATGATCTGCCACTATGATCTGCCACTATGATCTGCCACTATGGTCTGCCACTATGATCTGCCACTACGATCTGCCACTACGGTCTGCCACTACGGTCTGCCACTACGGTCTGCCACTACGGTCTGCCACTACGGTCTGCCACTACGGTCTGCCACTACGGTCTGCCACTACGGTCTGCCACTACGGTCTGCCACTACGGTCTGCCACTTTGGTCTGCCACTTTGGTCTGCCACTACGGTCTGCCACTGCGGTCTGCCACTGCGGTCTGCCACTGCGGTCTGCCACTGCGGTCTGCCACTGCGGTCTGCCACTGCGGTCTGCCACTGCGGTCTGCCACTGCGGTCTGCCACTGCGGTCTGCCACTGCGGTCTGCCACTGCGGTCTGCCACTGCGGTCTGCCACTGCGGTCTGCCACTGCGGTCTGCCACTGCGGTCTGCCACTGCGGTCTGCCACTGCGGTCTGCCACTGCGGTCTGCCACTGCGGTCTGCCACCGCGGTCTGCCACCGCGGTCTGCCACCAGGGTCTGCCACCAGGGTCTGCCACCAGGGTCTGCCACCAGGGTCTGCCACCAGGGTCTGCCACCAGGGTCTGCCACCAGGGTCTGCCACCATGGTCTGCCACCAGGGTCTGCCACCAGGGTCTGCCACCAGGGTCTGCCACCAGGGTCTGCCACCAGGGTCTGCCACCAGGGTCTGCCACCAGGGTCTGCCACCAGGGTCTGCCACCAGGGTCTGCCACCAGGGTCTGCCACCACGGTCTGCCACCACGGTCTGCCACCACGGTCTGCCACCACGGTCTGCCACTACATGTATGGTCTGCCACCACGGTCTGCCACTACATGTATGGTCTGCCACTACATGTATGGTCTGCCACTACATGTATGGTCTGCCACTACATGTATGGTCTGCCACTACGGTCTGCCACTATGGTCTGCCACTATGGTCTGCCACTATGGTCTGCCACTGCTAAATTGAGTCCCAAAGATATCATAAGATTACAATCTTTGTAAAGGGTTAACCCTTTAAGCTCTGACCTTTGATCCAGGGGCAAGGCAGCGTGCCCCCAAAAAATTTGTTTTTAACTCAACAATCTACTGCCCTCTGTTGGCCACATCATACACCATTGGAAAGCTTGTTCTATAAGCTTTCTAACCATAGTATGGTACCCTGTGTCCGATCTGTGTAACAATATATACAGAGCAAAACAGAAACCAAACTAGCTTTTTTTTTTCACGGCTGTGTGTGTGCATTGACACCGCGTTGTACAGTGTACACGCCACAAACCCGGAAGTACGATTTCCGTTCACATTATCTGAGAAAACAACCTCATTATTCAGCTTCAAAATGCCTAAAATGAAGCCAGGAATCATAAGTAGCAGTATCCATAGTTCCAGGAGAACATCTGAAGAGGAAGAAATTATAGATTTGTTGAGTTTTGTTGACGAAAGCGGCGAAAAGGCAATTTTTTTTTGGGGGGCGGGGAAGATTTGCTGACTGAAGGCATTGATCCAACAATGACTGGTAAATTATATTGGATTGTAAACCATCATTTTTGTGATAAAACTTTTATGCTTTTCCTTCATTTGTTCAGTGTTATTATATAATTGTATGTTGTAGTTTGCAAAAATGGCACTCAAACCTTCTCAGCATTTCAGAAAATTTATGAAATTTGCATAAAACAGAAAATTATGAAATATAAAAAATGAAAATATGACAATAAAATGGCCACCATCTTTTCCAAAAATATTGTGAGTAGTCAAAACATATATCAAACTGTAGCCCCATATGTAAGCTTTGCAATGGTATATAATGTGATTAGGAATATAAGAAGTAAGACATAGTTTTTATTGCAAAACTGCATGACATACACAATTTACCAAAACAGAACTGAGTGTAAAGGGTTTTAATGCATAAATTGAAGCTTGGCAATAGTGATACTCAAACCTGTATCTTAATTACAAAGACTCGATAAAAACCAAACACTATCCGGATTGCAATGTAAAGTATTGTGGGGTTATTAAAATTAAACAAATATAATTCCATTAAAATGATTTATATTCTACAAAGGTAGTGGTGATCGAGTGTAGCAATTGAGCCTACCCTGGACTTCATGTTGTCAAAGTCTCTATGTTAACTTGCCCCAAACCAGACTAATTTAGTTACATCCACTTAGATGCACCCTCTGTCTGGGATATAATTTCCAATGTATGAGAATCTGAGTCAATTGCCCGTTTGTTTGAGAGCGATCATGATACCTAGTTTTCAGGAGGTTCTGTATGGATAATACAGAATTGTATGAAGGAATATGAGGTAGCTTCAATTTACTTCTCTGACAGTGACAGAGATATCAATAATGACGTGCCTGGAGCTATATGCAGTAAGATAATGGAATAGATTACTCTTTTTATGATTTTTGTGGGGATGGGGTTGGGGTGGAGCAGGATATTCAATGTAATTTCAGGTTTTTTACAGCAGACTTCTGTTGACATTTTCCATTCCTTGTGTATATTTTTCATATATTTTTGTTCTGATGCTGTGATAGATCGGCAAAACATGCATGTAGCTACATGTACAGCAGTATACTGTCCTCATACTGTTCATACTAACTATTTGTTGTGATCTATCACTTTGAAGTGGGCACAGTGTTCACATGAACTGCTTTATTTATTGTACATCAGAAGCAAAAGCCATTTAACCCAACCCAGATGTTTCATGCATTATAATTGTCAGTTACATGTAAGACCAAGACTGAATGTCCTAGACCCTTTGTAGAACATTACAGTTTAAGTTGATAGTACAAAGTAATATCTGTAATGGGTTTAATATTGCAGGAGATTTCATGTACAAGTCAAGAGTCCAGTGAGACGATAGAGAGCGATGTACAATCAGCCAACCTGTTAGTTGAGGTGAGTTGAAGTCAATCATCACCTCTCATTATAATCAAGATTCTCATTATTATTATCAAGTAATAAACCACAACAGAAACTGACTGGGTACATTTTTAATAATTTGTGGTTGAACAAAGAAAAATTTACTACAGCGGGATTTGAACCAACAACTTCCAGATTAATGCACCGAGGCTGTACCGACTGAACTTTCTAGCCCTATCATGCCTGTGTTGGCAGTCTCACTATTTTGTCAATGTCTTTGTTCGGGGGTCCCAGTCAAAAGCCATACAACTGTTAAGTTGATCAAACCCAAGTTTGTGATACAACCTGGGAAGCGGCAGTCAGGGGATCACCTTAGGGGGATGTAACTTTTTATTTCAAATATCAAGTAATAAACCATCCCAAGTGAAACTGATTGGGTAATTTTTCTTTTTTAATGGTTGAATGAAGAAAAAGTTACTAGAGCTCTAGTCAATTTTTCTTTGTTCAACCTAACATTGATCATCAGAGATGTGATGGCTTCACAAAGAGATCAGAAATTGTCATTTACAAACCAGTAGCCATACAATTTATACAGGGTTGTTTGTGAGGGTGTGATAACCCTCAATGGTGTTTTGATCCTCGGTTGACAGATGAATCACAGAATTTAAAAAAGAGAAGTTTAAAATGTTTGTTTCTAAAATGCCTTCACTTCCCCCTTCAATGTATTCTACACCATGTTTATGTACCTTTTCATCTTGTCATCTACTCACTCTGCAGTTTCAGTACTTGCAGGGTGGGATGTTAGTACTTATTGTGACCATTTTCCTGTCTTGAATTTACAAGAGGGCATACCTAGCATATTTAATATAGCTAATACTAAGAGTTATATTTGACTAATATGTGACTAAATTAAACCAGACTTGCAAAGAGCGCACCATCAATCAACCAACAATTAGGGACATATCTCAGGCCTGGAGTTTCATTTATTAAGGAGGAGGGCAATTTCGCTTAAAGGCACTGTACAAGTTTGGTAATTACTCAAAATATATATTAGCATAAAAACTTACTTGGTAACGAGCAACGGAGAGCTGTTGATTAGTATAAAACATTGTGAGAAACGACTCCCTCTGAAGTAACGTAGTTTTTGAGAAAGAGGTAATTTCTCACTAAAATAATAAAAGACTTCTGGCCAGAAGCCTTTTATTCCTATCTGAAAGCACACTAATTTGTACAACAAGGGTGTTTTTTCTTTCATCATTTTCTTGCAACTTCAATGACCAATTGAGCCCAAATTTTCACAGGCTTGTTATTTTATGCATATGTTGGGATACACCAAGTGAGAATACTGGTCTTTGACAATTACCAAACGTGTTCAGTGCCTTTAAGTAAAAGTCCTGGGAACTAGTAAAACAAAAGTGCACTCATGACATGGTTTTGTCTAGCTGGTAACCGCTTTCTGGTAAGCGAGTTGTTTTTTGCTTAGCAAATTTGTTGACTTTGCTCTATGAATGTTCACCTCGGTGATAATGCATAGCATATACTTAGGTGGGTGAGATTCACTTATTATTAAGAATGAGTATTATAATAATAATAATAATAACCAATTTTTATATAGCGCTTTATCACACCCGAAGGGTGTCTCAAAGCGCTTCCAACATTATTACCCCTGGTCACTGGGCCATTATTTCATTCCTTAAACCATCTCAGCTCCCTGGGGAGTATACAGCCTGTGCAACAAATATGCACTACTAAGCTAAATCAATCACAAGAACCATCTCTGCCCTCACAGGTACCCATATTACCCCTGGGTGGAGAGAAGCAATTATAGTTAAGTGTCTTGCTCAGGGACACAAGTGTCACGACCGGGACTCGAACCCACACTCTGCTGAACAGAAAGACCAGAGCTTGAGTTCGGTGTTCTTATCCACTCGGCCACGACACCCCAGTAGGTTCATCCCTATTCGCATGATCACTTTTATGTTCTAAAGTACAATGTATCAGTTCCTATACCATACAATAGACTTGGAAATATTGCATAATATTGGAAATATTGCATAACATAATTGAGAAAATCCTGCACGCTCATGTTATGCTTTAATGTTTGATTTTGATTTTTTTCAGACTATACACAGAATTGTACATGTCTGAATGAATTTGCTCAGGCCGATAAAAAGGGTTCTGCTTCAGAAGACTTGACGAACACTAATTTCACAAAACTACCCTACACTTTTTATTTGGCTTGAAAAGAAAAAAAAAACATTGAAAAGAGTTAACGGTGATCAGCCACTGGAAAAAACTGTGCTGTTTTCAGATGAGTTTGTGAGGCTGATTGGATTGGTTTAATCATGGCACCTTCTGAATATGATTTTTTTGTACGTGTCTTTCTTGTTCCGATGTTAAACTTATTAAAAAGACAATTTTAAAAACTCAAAAAGAAAAAGAAAAATTCATGTCCTACCGACCCTATTTTGAAATGGCATGTAATGGGAAGAAAAGTATGTTGGTTTTTGGCCTGATGGCTCACAGCTAAGTAAATGAAACCCCCAAAATTGCAATATTATTTTCTTTGACAGGGTGAGACATGCAGATGGACTGAGCAAAGAGTACCAAGTGATGAGGATTGTTCTGGTGATGATGGGTGTACATCAACTAGAGATGTTTACGGTAAGATTGAAATAGTTTACAACAGTAAAAGTGCAGAGTCTTCCAAGAAAAGCTTTTGATGGGGGACTAATGCAGTAATCTACATGTTGAAGGTTTCTAGTCCAGCTCAAGTCAAGTTACATTGTTATATCATTTTATTACTCCACAGAAGACGATACAAGTAACCTTCAATCCCTCCACTCTCCACAAGCGCCATCTTCAGTGACGGACTCTAGCCAAATGTCTATCCATGACATATGCAAACACTTGTATAAATGTAAGTAACAATTGGAAACATAGAGACACTAGGTGGCAGCAGACTTATTGTTCACGGTTTCACCCCTCTAAATAGACTCCCATAGCAAACAATGATAAATGCTAAATATTCAAAAATTCTCAAAAAATAGTTAAAAGTCTCTCAGCCTCTTGAAAACCAATCAAATATATTTTCAGACCACTAAACTTCAAATTTCTTTTCAATTTTTGGCAGGTCAGCCGTTTGGAATTTTTGCTAATTACCCCAGAAAAAAACACCCCCGAAAATGTGTTTTTTCCCAAACCGACTTGCCGCCAGTTTTCATGAGGCACTCCTCCAATTCCCAAGCTAAATAGGACCAACTTTAAAGCCCAAATTTATCAAATCTCCTCAAAACTTGAAACCCAGAACCCCCAGGTTGTGATAAGTTCCTATAATTACACACTCTATTAGTTGCATGACCCCCAAAACGTTATAATTAAAAATAAGTTGTGGGTTTACAAATTATGATAAGTAGCTTGGCGCATGAATTTTTGGTCGATTTAGAGTAGTGCACCCTCACACAACTTTAATGACAACATGTGTATAGAATATATTTTAGTTAAACTGGAAAGTTTGCCTTGACTTAATGTTTTTAGCAGCTTGTCATAAAACTTGTTAATATATTTGTTACTTTTATGAATGATCGATGCTGAATATCCTCATCTGAAATCTAAAAAACACTTTTTTTTAGGCACCTTTTCCTGTTTGTTGAGAAGTAAACACAAAACTTAATTATTTCTGCTTTCTTTTTACTCCTTAATTGTAAAGAAATAAATCCAAGTGACATGAACATGCATTGTGTCTGATGCTTCTACCACAGCTCTAAGGCAAAAAAACAGTGACTGCATTATTAATTTCATTAAGAAACCAAGAATGTCTTAAAAACAAGTACACACAACAACCGGACAATTTAAGTTTACTTACATGTATGTTAAGGTGTGTACCCCCCCCCCACCTTCCTGAGTACTCTTCCTTATACCCCCCCCCCCCCCCCTTCCCCTCCCATCAGTAAAATTAATCTTACATGTACACTGTAAGGGCCGTTCAGAATAGTCAATGTTACATAAAATTAACCCACCCAGCCAAAATTTCAATTTTTGAATATTGATTGGCTTCATAATACAATCTATAAACTGAAGAACAAAGTAATTAACCAGATATTTGAGATCAAAGGTCTCCAACATCAGTAGTTATCACTGGCTTGAACAAACAAATTTGTAGTTTAATCAGGAATGAAATTGACGATCGTAGCCAACTGGGTACTTTTTTATTTATTTATTTTTGTATTTATAGTTTTTTTTATTTATACAAATTTAATTTAGATTTTCAGTTATTTCTTTTGACCCACAATTTTGAAAACAAAAATCTAATTTTTTAACATTGACTATTCTTAATGGCCCTTAACTTCTGCTTATTTGATATTGCTGGATGCCTAGTTTTCGTGGCAAATGACTCTTGTTTCCCCCCCAACCCCTCCCTGCCAAACCCCATTGTAGTTGGGCACTCGACAGTACAGCACTAATTACATGAAGTCATTTTTACTCACTTACAATCCAAATTGACAATTTTAGTTTGGAAACTTCAATTATTTAATTTTATTTTGTTACTTTTTGTTATGTCACAGCAAATTAAATTGGGACCAAAATTCTTCACTTTGCTTGAAAATGCAGTCACACTTTGCCCCAAGTGTGCAATCTGGAGAAGTAAGAGCTTTCGAAATGCATGTTGATTTATATTTTGAGTTGTGTTATCTGAATCCTAGTGGTGTTTGCAATGAGTGTATTCAAGTCACTGGAAAGGCTTCTTAAGATCATCAAAGCCATGACTCCAGCTCAGTTTTTTCTCCTTCTAACCGCTTGCTTGTAAGTAGAAACTTCAATCATTCATGTCATTCCAACATTGCCTTCAATTGAATGGAATCAATTCAATGAGTGTCTTAGCGGAAAATGTTGCCGAACAAATTGATTTTTCTGAGTAAAGACCAGGAACTGATAGATAGCTCTCTGAAATGGCCTCGCCTTCGGCTATGGCTGTTGGCTACATTGGCAACATTGAAGATAGCCACATCCAAAGACATCCAAAGCCATCAATTCAGACACGGCCTCTGTATTACCATTCCTAATGAAGAAAAGTGAACATGACATTTTTAGCAGTATAATTACGTTGAGATACTGTCCTTCCACTTAATTACATGTATTAGATCCTGAAGCATGAGTCGGTGAGGTTTGTGTTTCAGTCATTTAAATTTTCAAATTCAGATTCAAATTTAGTGTGAAAAAAATGAAACAAATATTATTTAAGATTTCACCAGGCTCATTACAAGGCACTTCGGCCTTGCTTGCGATTGCACTTATCAGTGGAATGCATTGTCATAGTTAAAAGACATTTTTGTAAAAACAAGAGAGAGTCCCTTATAATATAACCATGCTCAAGGCACAGCCTCTTATCAAGACATTTGAGTCAAGATTGGCGACATGGCTGGTGGCACCCTCCATGTTTTACTGCTGCTCATAGTCCATCATGTTTGCTGCCTTCTCTGGCTTCTCTTGCAGGAAGTTGTTGAGAGCTTACTACACTGCTGGCAATGTCTGACTTGTCTGAGCCAGCTCTGTCTTAGAACAACACCCTCTTCAGCATAGGGCTCGGTTCTGCATTTATTACTGACTATATTTCTTCCAAGTGTGACAGTTGTCTCTGTAGCATTTCGATCTCTTCCCTCGTAACAGACTTGATGTTGCAAGCAGTGACGAGGGCATTACACTTCCACTTTTCTACTGGCTTGACCAGCAGGTTGCCACTCGACAAGCTTCCAGACAGAGACCCAGCCAAATGGGCTCTGTCATCAAGGCATCCCCTCATCTGTAAATTTGGTTGTTCTCCACTCACATTGAAACATACTCGATAAAGAAAGAATTGATACACGAAACATGTCGGAAGAGGCTGGGTCTTATGTGTTGTTTTATTATTGAACTCTGTTATATTTACTTTTTACAATAGGTTCTCTCAACTGTGACAATACATTTCAGTGATCAGTGAAATCTCAATTAAGACCAACGTGCTCTGTGATGAGCTGAGTAGAAATCTCATATTGTATGATAAAGTCATACATTCTTGTGAAACAATCTTTTTAACAATTACTACAAAGCTGTTGTTTTTATTTGCTAATGGCCATTTGTTATCATTTATTATCCTAGAATTATTTGTTTGACTATTTCTGCTATGATTCTCACGTACCGTATCGCCAGACTGCAGCCTCAGCTTGAGAACAAGCATCTCTCCCTGCAGTACACACAGACACTCAGCGAGTAAGTAAACTACTGACATACATGTATGAATGCACAATAGTGCTCATTGTCCCTTACTCTAAACAAAGAGACACTTGTATGAAGGGCTATAAAGAGCCAAACTCAAAGAAGGAGTAACTAAAAAGCAAGGACAGGAAGAAGACTGACACTGTAGCAGTGTTCAAGGAAGAATTAGAATCTTTGAACATGCAGGTTTTAATGGAAGAACTGTTTCATTTATCATAGACAGGATCCCATGTGTGAGAATATATATTCATAACTCAATTGAAACTAGTTAAAGTTCATTATCAAGAGAAAGGCAATTGTATAGCCATTCTAGTAGTTACATTCTTACATTCACACAAAATTCAATAAACCTTAGACCTCTTAGTGAGATTTCCTATTACAACAAAACCAGTGTTATTGAAAAGAGATTAAATAACTCATTCCACATCTACCAATCGGTCATATACCCAACATAGTGGCTTTATGTAACTGGTGTCACATGTGGCTTATGTGACTGTATGTGATGTAACTGATGTCACATGTGGCTGTATGTAACAATGATGTCACATTTGGCTTATGTAACTGTCGCATATGGCTTTTGTAACTGTATGTGATGTAAGGAAGGCACTAAAAACTAACGCTTCCAGCGGTTCGGTGCATCCTCGGCCGGTCGTGTGCCTTTCGGATGCGACGGGCGAAGGAAACACGCACACGCACACGCACCCATATGTACAGAGCGTTGGCCGTTGGCTGTGTGCGCAAAATAGGCCTATAAAGGGAAATTCACAACTCTGCATTTTTAGTTATCCCAATGGAATGGTAGCCCTAGCCCTCGGCCCTAGATCCAAACTGTGTGTATTGTTCACCATAATTATTAAAACAAATGTAGGAGGGGGTGTTCACAGTCAAAGAAGGAAAATACAAGTACACAAATATTCCAGAACTTATATGTCAAACGTTCAGATTCAACTAGACACCAAACTAGTATTAATAGTAGTAGATGCACATGCTGTTTTCAAATCCGATCCCTATATCCTCATATCAAGGAACAGGTCTCAGACGTTAGTACATGAAGCAAACTAACCTCTGTGACCTGGTAATAAAAAAAATCCCATGATTAAATACGAGTGCTGTTTTTAAATATCTTTTTCCATCCTCATATCAAGGAACAGGTCTCAGACGTTAGTACATGAAGCAAACTAACCTCTGTGACCTGGTTATTAAAAAAATCCCATGATTAAATACAAGTGCTGTTCCCCATATCAAGGAACAGGTCTCAGACGTTAGTACATGAAGCAAACTAACCTCTGTGACCTGGTAATTAAAAAAATCCCATGACTAAATACAAATGCTGTTTTTAAATATGTTTTTCCATCCTCATATCAAGGAACAGGTCTCAGACGTTAGTACATGAAGCAAACTAACCTCTGTGACCTGGTTATTAAAAAAATCCCATGATTAAATACAAGTGCTGTTCCCCATATCAAGGAACAGGTCTCAGACGTTAGTACATGAAGCAAACTAACCTCTGTGACCTGGTTATTAAAAAAATCCCATGATTAAATACGAGTGCTGTTTTTATATCTATATCCTCATATCAAGGAACAGGTCACAGGAGGTTCAGTTTGCTTCATGTACTAACGTCTGAGACCTCCTTCTGATATGGGGAACAGCACTCGTATTTAATCATGGGATTTTTTAATAACCAGGTCACAGAGGTTAGTTTGCTTCATGTACTAACGTCTGAGACCTGTTCCTTAATATGGGGAACAGCACTTGTATTTAATCATGGGATTTTTTTAATAACCAGGTCACAGAGGTTAGTTTGCTTCATGTACTAACGTCTGAGACCTGTTCCTTGATATAAGGAACAGCACTTGTATTTAATCATGGGATTTTTTTTAATTACCAGGTCACAGAGGTTAGTTTGCTTCATGTACTAACGTCTGAGACCTGTTCCTTGATATGAGGATGGAAAAACATATTTAAAAACAGCACTCGTATTTAATCATGGGATTTTTTTAATTACCAGGTCACAGAGGTTAGTTTGCTTCATGTACTAACGTCTGAGACCTGTTCCTTGATAATGATATGGGGAACAGCACTTGTATTTAATCATGGGAATTTTTAATAACCAGGTCACAGAGGTTAGTTTAAATACGTTGAAATATTCTGGAATATTTGTCAGTACTTGTTTAGAGGAATAAAAATTTGAAAACAGCACTTTTTAATTGCATTTTCTACTATTAGTTTTTGTGTTTAAGCTGAAGTTAACCCAAATAAACGTTGACATGTTCTTGAATATTTGTGTACTTATATTTTTCTTCTGTGACTGTGAACACCCTCATACATTTCTGTATAATCCACTACCAACGAAAGATCTGCCAAAAATGAATAGCACATCACAACAGACAATAATTATTGTCGTCCTCGATTGATTCACTTTCCCCTCCCTCCCTCCCTCCCCTCCGTCCATAACCGCGCCTGCCCTGGTCTAGGCAGGCAACCCTACCATGGAGCCCATGCTTCTACTACTGAAGAACGAACGGCACACGCACACACAGTTCATCCAAATTGGCATTAATAATATGCAAGGCCCGGCGGACGTACGTGTGCGTGTGCGTGTGCGTGTATCCGTCGCATCCGAAAGGCACCCGACAGGCCGAAAGGCACCGAACCGCTGGAAGCGTTAGTTTTTAGTGCCTTCCGTGATGTAACTGATGTCACATGTGGCTGTATGTAACAATGATGTCACATTTGGCTTTATGTAACAATGTCACATTTGGCTTTATGTAACAATGATATCACATTTGGCTTTATGTAACAATGATGTCACATTTGGCTTTATGTAACAATGTCACATGTGGCTTTATGTAACAATGATGTAACTCACATATGGCTTGTGTAACTGTATGTGATGTAACTGATGTCACATGTGGCTGTATGTAACAATGTCACATTTGGCTTTATGTAACAATGATGTCACATTTGGCTTTATGTAACAATGATGTCACATGTGGCTTTATGTAACAATGATGTCACATGTGGCTTTATGTAACTGTCACATGTGATGTAACTGTTGTCATATGTGGCTTTATGTAACTGTCACATGTGGCTTTAACATTGTAACTGTGAGGTTTTTGCAGAAATGTTTGATATATGATTAACTTCTTGTTCAGGTGGAGTAGTTTATGGTGGTCTCAACAAGCTGCTCATAGTAAACAGATTTCACAAATGTGGAACACAATCACTGATAATCTCAGGATGCTTGCAAAGGTGAGCAGAAACATTGTGTCTGTTACTTCAAGAAAATAGTCACAATTTAGATCAGATATGTGGTTTGAGTCATTGCTTGGTGGAGTAATGAAACTTTCAATCTCACACAGAGATTAATATGGCAGGACAAGTTCTTTGAAAACTAAGGAGACCAGTTCTTCACAGAACTAAATATACTATTTGACTGTGACAAATAGCCACAAATTAATAGCAGAACAAGATTTTTTAGAACAAGCCAAGGCGAGTTCTTATTAAAACTAAATTGTATTCTGGGATAAAAAGATAATATCCCTTGGTGTTACTGGATTTTGAATAGATGGTGGTTATTTACTGCTTCTTGCCTATGGTAGAACAAATCTTAGTTTGTGTGACATTTCATGTTTTCTTCAGGTACATCAGTCTCTTCAAATACTGCAAGGGGAAATACAACCATCGTTAAATCATCCTGATACAGCTTTTGATACAGATGATCAACGTGTGCGGTCATAGTATAGAAATCAGAGGAAGTACCTGAACAAACCACAATGAGTTGCTGTGGAAGTCAATCACCCAACCTCTTACCATAGGTGATTGTGAGACCGACATCACTGTGGTTGATAGCATTGGAAAAGTTGCATAGTGGGAAAACAAGCTTGAAACTAAGGTTGGCAGTGACACCAGGTAAATCAAGCCTAAAATTTGAGCTGTAGAGGTTTTGAAAAAACAAGGTGGGTGTAACAATTCGTGGATAACAACACAAGAGATAACTAACCCCACAGAGACCTTCAGAACATTGGAGTGATGCAGTGGTAATAAATGGTAACAAATGAAACCCAGTGCCCATTTACGCTGTTATGTAGACCTTTAAGCATTTTATGAGCTAAGCAGGGCCCAATTTAATGGCTCTGCTTACCGTAAGCAAAGAGTCAGTGCTTACGGAAGCAGGGAATTCTGAGCTTACATCAAGCATGTTTCAAGGTTTAGGAGGGAATTTTTGCTTGTGCGCTTGCGTAGTCCACTTTACTAGGCATTCTTCGCTACACAGCTGGCGCAGAAATTTGGCACTTGCACAGTTTGCAGAGAATAGTGATCGCAAGTGCAGAATTTGGCAGTTAGCAGAGCCATGAAATTGGATCCAGAGTCAGTGTGAAACCGACACCAGATCAAATACATTACAAAGGAGTTTGGCTGGTATATAATGTATTACTGCAAGCAGCAGTTCTCAGTGATGCAAAGTGCTTATTTTCACCTCAAACCGTATTCAATGATGACCAAAAACTTATTTATCTGATTTTTAAGTAATCATAGGAGACCAACATTTTGAGGGCCAAATGTAAGGGTAGTAATAAGGGTTTTTTTTCTTGTCAACAACCGTTATTATAAGATCCTACTGAAGGAATTAGAAAGCTGTATTATGTAGAATAATGTGATGGTCCATGCCAAGACCAGGCACTTCTTGTTTCAGAACTGGGTTTATTTCCACTTTTTTCAATGACCAACATCTCATATTCAATGCTCCACCCAGTTTAGTATGACTGTGCAAAAAGTTTATAATATTGTTGGTCTTAAACTCAGTAAGGAAATTTGATAATAAAATGAATAATCCAGTAATCCGTAATCTACTTCAAATTAAATGCTGGTATCAAGTAAAGAAAACTTCATAGAAACATCCATTTTTAACATTCCACTTGAAATTAGTATTCAAGAACAATGATTCTATTAAAGATCAATGCTTGTGGTTCTAGTATGGTTACAAAGTCTGTAGACCAGTCCATTGCAGGAGTGTTGTGTTGTACTGGTACCTGCATTTGTTGCCGTTGCTGGGATGCCAAGAGATTCATGTACACATCACTTGAGGGCTTTATCTCAAGTCATGCTTGTGCATTGTATAGTTACGTATGCCAACACCAAAGTTTGTCAAAAATGCCTGTGATGCATAGTTAATTTTAACAACCAAACGCAATGTATGAAATAGTGCCCACCCAGTAATGATGACAGGTTACAGCAGCTATAGCCGTCACATTCAGTTGGCATAAGTTGTTAAAACACTTACTTTAGTCGATTTTTTAAGTGAAACTTGTTTAAGTTGAATGCAAAAAAAAGCACTGCCATATTAATAGTAAATAGTGTTTTATGACTTGAAAATGATCAGCTTCATGCTGTAAGGAACCTTAATGATTATGTAATGCACTTAATTGACTTTTCGTGTGTGGAGGTATTTATTAACAATTTCAATCAAGATACAAAACTTCAATTTAATGTTTAACTCACCCTGCTATTTTGTAAACCAGATAGTAAAATAAGAAGGTATATGCAAAGGTGTTGCCATACCAATGTCAGATGAACCATTTTAAACATGGATTTTTAGTGATTCTTTGGGTTACCTTGTGACCCTCATTGACAGTCTTTTCTCTACTTTTGAGAGATGTGGCAATGTTGTTGAATTACAAAAGTAAATTTGATTTCATTGAAAAAGTCTTTACTATACACAACCATCAGTACTTGACCCCATCATGTGTGATGCAAAATATTTATTTATCTAACTGTGCTTAGTGTTTACCTTGCCACTTTATTAGTATACTGAGAACACTTGAAGTTATTTTTACAAATCAGTCTTGTTTTAAAGTGTACAAGTTTAGATGCTGCTAGCTCTTATGAAAGAAGTTTATTTGTATTATAAAGAAATGTTATTTAAACCACAAGTTTTTGTTTTACTTGGTTTTAAGCTTCTTTTATGCATGTATATTTGTTAGAGTTGTATTTTGTAAATGTGAAACAAGCTAGGTCAGGTGGATGATTACCTTGCCATGATAGTTATATGGGGTTAATGGTCTTGGGTACAACAAGGTTTCTCCTGTGTGTCTTTCAAAAAGTGTTGTGGTAAAACAGGTTCTCCTAGTGGGCACTCCTGGGTATATGGTTTCATACAGTGTATAGTGTACAGGTTAATCATAGGTCCAACAAAGTAGCAGTAAAAATATCCAGAGGGGTAAATTGGTACAGAGAATCTAACAGCAAATAAAGACCTTTATAATTATGTTGCTATGGATTTCCACCTAGCTGCACTAGGTCATTTTGTGGTTTACAATGGGTTAATATAGCGCACGATTTACAGAGATTGTGACTTTGTTTGTATAACTGAGGAGAAGAAGAAAAAACAATTATTTCATTTTATTTAATTGATTTCCTTCCGTTTAATAAATATTTATTGTTCCAATTATATAAATTCTGAAGTTATTTTGTACTGCATGGTATACACCAATTCTTCACCGATCTTGAACTCTTGGTGGCAGCAGATACGCCTCAATTACTGCGGTGGTACCTGGGTGGTACTGCGCTGCCTAGCGACGGGTTTAAGGGTTGGGCTATATGGCTATCATCTGATAAGCTGATCAGATGATAGCCGTGTAGCCCAACCCTTAAACCCATCGCTAGGCAGCGCAGTACCACCCAGGTACCACCGCAGTAATTGAGGCGTATCTGCTGCCACCAAGAGTTCAAGATCGTTGAAGAATTGGTGTATACAAGATTTTAAATTTATGGCACTGTCTAATATTACTATTGATATTGTGTTTTTAGTGATAATTTTATTCAAATTCTTAAATTAAAAGTCACTATGTACATTTAAATTCCAAATTTTACTGATATTTAAGGAAAAATGTTTATATGTATATTTATGCCTACAAGTTTTCTATTGTCTGATTTCGTATTAAAGTTATTGTGTTCTAGGTTTGTGATGTATTTTATGCGAAACTTCAGGGATGTTAAATATAACCGTTGCTCCCCCATGTGTAAAGGGCGAGTACACCGTGAATGATTGCTTGTACAAAATTGTTGAACAAACTGTTGCATTAGCAACGATCTTTAAAGCAATTATTCTTGAGAATTATTTTTACTTTGGACGAAGGAAGATTCATTTTAACCATGAAATAATGAAATGTGTACTAAATCTATAATATATTTTTGCTGCTTTGGCTCAAAATTCTATAATTAAACATGTACGGCCTTTATGATGCTTGGTGTAGGGCCTACATTTGAAAAGGTTTTTAGTGGGTTGTCAGTGACACAACAATTAAATCTTTTCTTATAATGCATGGGTGACAATTTAATCAGATGAAGTGAGTTGTTCTGCTTTGTTGTATTTCAATGTAAAATTTGCACAATGAGACTGTGTTTTAAATTAATTACTGGATTGAATAGGTGATGATAACCTGTATCTTCTTAGTTTTAGCAACAGGTGATGGTATCGTGAAGGAAGTTACGACTACCTCATTGCTCGTTTTGCTATAGGCTAGATTGTGTCATTGACATCCACTTAGTTTGATGTTGTTGGATTTCAATTTGCTTTTAAAACAGAAAATACCTGAACAAAAGTTAGGAATCTTGGCAATTTTGGTTACACCCAAAACGATGTCCTTTTCCACAACTTACTTTCAGTTATTTTGGCCAACAGCCAGCACTCAACTCGGTTGGTGTCCAGTTGTATTTTCGTAGCTGACTGGATCTTTAGTAGAAGACGGGATATAGAAAAGTTCCTATTTTGGTATCGCAGTTTTGTCATTGTACCTCGGGTAGTCAAAGCAGTTTGAGCTATGGATGGAAAGAACAGCCCTAATGGTTTTCTCACATTCAAAGTAATGAATCTTTAGACCTTTCACTGAGGTTGAAAAAGCGACTAGAAATGACGGGCCATCATTTTGCTTACTCAATAAATAAAGATGTGGTTTTGTAAATCAAAATTCGTCTCCCATTTGAAACTACCCGCTGAAATCTTAGCCGAAATGCTATGTGAAACATGCGCCTGACCGTGATGCATGCTAACTTCTCGCAAACTTTGCCCAACTTAGTGTTGCCGTCATGGCTATTAATATTATTGGTCAGTTCGTAATGGGGCGTGGCTTTTGGATCAGAAGTTGTATACATAAGTTTACTAATAAATAAGGTTGGGCCGCACCGTGAAGTTTGTATTACTTAAGTTATTACGGCATTTCTGGAAATAAGATGTTGCTTACTCCATTCAAATATCAAGGTGTGGGTGTTATCTGTTAATTTATTATAAATAATTGCTGATGTGTATGTTTTTACCCACCATTGATTTATCTTGCATAGAAGTAACTCATATAAAAATGATGTTTCAATGGAATCATGAGTTGGATTGTGTTGTCTTTGTTTGATGTGGGTTGAGATTATATTTATATGAACTCCTATTTTTATGCTGTTTTCTCTGGTATATGAAAACCAGGGGCCAGCTTCGGTTCGAATGTCCAGTGGCACAACCGGAAAGGGAGAGTGGGGGTGCTTGCTGACAGAGGAGGAGACCCTCCCCCCTCCCCACCTCCCTCCCCACCTCCCTCTCCCCCTCCCTACCTCCCTCCCTCTCCCCCTCCCCACCTCCCTCCCCACCTCCCTCTCCCCCTCCCCACCTCCCTCTCCCCCTCCCCACCTCCCTCTCCCCCTCCCTCTCCCCCTCCCTCTCCCCACCTCCCTCCCTCTCCCCACCTCCCTCCCCACCTCCCTCTCCCCCTCCCCCTCCCCCTCCCTCTCCCCCTCCCTCTCACCCTCCCCCCACCCCCAACCCCCTCGAAAAAAGTGAAATCGAAAAAATGTTGTATTGTATTGATGAGTGTAGGGACACTTATAAGGCGCCTCCAGACTGTCGAAACCCCTGGTCAGGACATCGAAGAATGTTTGTCTTTGCCTTCTCCTTATGCACCAAATTCCCCCCTCTATTTGGTCTGTCTCATTCCCTAAATAATAACTATATATCTCGCTCTTCCCCCTTTGATTTTGTTATTTGTGTCAACCTATTATGGTGGTGGTTAAACCAGCCCCTCCTCTCCTTCATTCATCACTTGCTTTTTCTGTATGTTTCTGCCTCTCCTCCCCTCCGAGTCTCCTGCCAAGAGATATTGCGAGAAAGTGGAATAGTGTTCAGAGCCATCTGGAAAAATCCCAGCAAGGATCTAGAAGTACTCTGTATCTAACATACAGCAGTGGAGCAAGTGCTCTGGCTTGTCCGTGCGCCGTTTCAAGTAAACTAAACTCACTTCTTGTCAACTTTTTTCAAGGGCAGGCAAGATGGGGTATGGTTGCCATGGATTTTGTTGATATTAATGTAATATATGAAATAATTAAATCCAACTTGCAAGGGGTGTCGTCAATGTTAATAGAAACTGAAGGATAAACATGTTTTTGTTTGTTTGCTGTTTGCCCTAAATCTACACAATGGAAATTAAAGAACTGAACAAACGACCCATACATACCCCATATAGGAGGGAGCTCAGGTCGAGCCCGATCAACATTGCAGAAGAGTATGGGCCCCCTTTGGCTGGGCTGTAGACTGAATGCAGTGGTTGTCAAAAAAAACCAAACAAACAAAAAACGGCCGATTTCACTTTCCTACATTATATTTGTAGTGATTTTTCCTCTTCAATTTAATGCTAAACTTTGTATTTAAATTTGATTTCCTGGCATGCAAAATCATAGCATTGGCAGTATATTAAAATATTTAGCTTGGTCGTTATTTGTAGTAATTATGCAAATTTATGTCGTCCAAATTAGGAGAATAGACTCAAAAAGAGATTTTTTTTAAAATCAACAAGCTTTTTTTGTATAACTTGAAAACATTTCATTATGCAAACAAATATATTAACTGTACAAGACAACAGAATACTTTTATGTTATTTTTTTAATTCAAACTTAATTTGTTTTCTTTAAATTATTCATATTGTAACGGGCACCTCCGCACCGTTAATGTCGAGCAGTGATGTTTCGGGCTGCTAAGTTCCCACAACGTCAGAGGGCGGGCTGCCAGTCGTCAAACTTCTACTATAAGGTCCTCGGTGAATATTGGGACGTACTTGGGACCAGGGGAGGGGTGGACAATATTTGTTACTTATCACTGTAAGAGGGACGGGACGATTGATTATAGAAGAAGGAGGGAGGGGTGGGACGATGACTGGGTTCATTCATAGGCCGAAGATGAAGGCTGCAAAGGCTGACTAAATGCTGAAGTGTTACTAAACCTAGAACTCTTAAGAGACTGTTCACTCTGAAGCGTAAGGGTTTACTTTCAATTCAACCAGTATATCTACTCATTTATTATCTCTTCTCTTGATCTTCCATTTATAAAAGGTTCTATATTGAAGGGTCTATACACAGTCAATGCATGTTCTATTTACCACAATTAATTTGTAGCATATCTAGGGGATGACGATGAAGAACTACATGTACGCACTGTGGTCGTACATGTCTTGCTAGCGGCGGTCACATACGGCAACCGTCTTGTTTCTTCACCGGGTCTGTCCAGCCAGGTCACGAACTATAGGCGCCGCGTGGCAGCGGCAACGCTAGCCTTTTATAGATTTAGTACGCAATTTAGTATGCACGCATGAGCTTGCGACCAAAAGTAACTGGTTACGCTTATTCAAATTAGCGCGTGCGACTAAACGTGATTGGCTAAACATGCTTTGCAGGCGTGGCCTATACTAAACACTAAACCATTGGTAAAGTTTACATGTAGTTTTCCTATTGCAAGGTCAAAGTGCACATAAAATGTAATACAATTCACGAACTTGCTGTGTGTACTAAGTAGGCTGTTTTACACGTACGCTTATACACAGAAAGTTGTATTAACGTTAAACAATATACATCGGAAAACTTGTAAATTCTCTCAATAAGATCTCAGCTAGATAATTCTCCAACTTGCTCTCATAGATCCTTAACAACCAGTTAAACAACTGTTCCTGTAACCTTAAGGATTAAAGTAATAAATACTCGTTGGCATTACAGGTAGTACTACTTGCACAATTATTAATTAAAGTCACCTGGAAATACATTTATTTTATTTTTTTAATATAAGAGTATATGTATATTAACAATAAAACAATTTGTTGAGTAATTGTTTGTCAGTATTTATATGTTTAAAAAATACATAAAGTTGTTTGGGGGCGACTCCGCCCATCCCTTTTTGTGACGTCAATCGAGGAAGACTTCGCCTCGATTGACATCGACCCGCCACTCGAACTTGCCTGCATTTACGTTGTATATACACGTGCAAGTAGTGAGATTGTACGTTTCGTTTGGTTATCCAAAAGGGGGTTTTTTCTTGCATTTTGCCAGCGAAAATTGCTGCTGGATGCAGCAAAATTACTAAAGATGGGGTCAGCCAGCATTTTTTTCCTGCAGATCCCAAATATAGGCAGTTACGGGCATCGAAAGTTAGGCTAAGCGAGGGCAACTGAGTGGTCCGGTCCGACGTCGTTTTCAGCGCTATGCAGCGAACACTTGGATAGCCCGGGGATTTTTTCGTTGGTAGTAGTACTTTTTGTGCAAGGGAAGTTGCAGTGAAGCTTATTAGGTTACTGGTGGAAAAACAATACCTCGTATTATCCGTGTTCTTGTTATGACCATGCTCGTATCTTCCGTTTTTAAGACATAGAAACGCGCATGGACAGTTCGGGACCGGTGAAAAACCTCGTATAAACTGGCGTCTCGTATTAGTCGACTGTACACTGTCCTAGGATTGCATTGGGTACGTGGTGGTGGTGACGTCCGAATACGAAAACGCATCATACTGATCAGGTACCCAGACGTAATGTACGGGGCCAGACTACACATTTTCTCCTGCCTCGATTGACGTCACGAACAGCGCCATGTAAAGGGGGGCCTATTTTTTTATTTGTAATTAAAAGAAAAATACAATTTGTTAACCTTAGTAAATTGTTTATTCACATTCCACTCATAAAAATGTATATATTAATGACAAAAGCTTTATTTTGAAAAAATACCACTGCCAGGTGCCTTTAAAAGAATGGTTCGACATAGACAATGTTGGTCAAAGACTGTGTCGTGTGATTTATAGGTGTTGAATACAACAACTGCAAACTGTGCAAGTTCCAAGCCCAATAAAATGCGATCAACTCTCCAACACCATTTTATTTTACAGCTCTATTTTTAGCAAATATTCGGCTTATCAATCTCTGGGGAAAATGCACTTTCCGCCACAATAAATATAATACAGGGTACATATCGGGTTTTTTTTGTACATTGATGTTTTGGTGTGTTTTTTTTTTTTTTTTTTTGGTTAATCTTTGATTATAAACTTTATTTTTGGGTAATGATCTAGAAATGATGCAATAATGGAACTTCAGGTGACAATATTAATAAACAATAGTCAGATGTCTTGCAGATTACTTTGACATCATAATAACGTACCCAGGGGTAAAATTACAAGCTTTTCATTTTAAATAATTATAAAATCAACCATTAGCATGATAAGAGACCATAGGTCTTCATTTTGAATACTGGTCACAGGTCACTTCGGTCTTCGGCACCTGGAAAACTCGGCACCCACAAACTCGGAGCATTGCAAAGTCGGCACCCACTCGTCTCCAAGAAAGTCGGCGTATACGAACTCGACAGCGGCCTAGTTTTGACTAACAAACTCGGCACAAAGTAATCTTGGCACCTGTTCTTTAAACGCCTTGGAAAGATAAATTATTCTGCTAATAACATCAAGTTAAAAAAAATAAAAATGAATATTTTAAAAAAACATAAAATATAATGTCCCGTGCAATTCATTTAGGCCATAATATCCATAATTGTCATAAAAAAGATGAAAATGTTAGGCTCCCGAAAAGGACAAAGTCTATTGATCTCATAACAACATAATGGCCAAAATGCATTTTGGCCATTAATCTTTTATTCAGCATGTCCTGCCCAAAATCTAGTAATTAGAATTATGCAGCGCTTTACATTGAGCTATGATGGCTGCCACTTATAGCCATAACAACCAAAGCCTAAGACTTTCCTTGTCTAACGGTGTTGCACGGAATTAGCATTTTCTTTCAATAAACACTCCTCACTGTTATGAAACTAAACCCCAAATACATGCAAGTATTAAAATTTCAAAAATTTTATTTGAAAAGATCGCTAAGAATAAGTTTTATCAATAACGAAGCGGTAAATCGGCCGTTTTGGACTGGGAGCTGAATTTGTATTTGTCAACAAAATTGCAGCACAGAAAACTTCGAACTTATCAAAATAATAACCAAACATAATACACGAATAATATAAAGGGTCAAATTTAATTTTGTTTTGGTGATTCTGTTTAAGGTTGATCTTTAACAAGCTAGTACTCTCTGCTCCTGTATGTATATAAACGAAATTATTTTTTGATTATCATTATAATAACTACTAATAGACTGTGCAAGTCTCGCGCGTATCCAACCAAACGAGAAAACACGTCAAACGAAGAACATTATTATTTCTGAAATCAAATCTTTGTTTTAAATTATATCTCATGACAAAATCTGAACAACAAAAATAAATCATTACAATTTTATGAAATTAGTTTTAGCTTTTGAAAAAAATACACAAAAGTGTGTTAATTCTTATTGAAAAAAAATAAAACTCTGGGACAAGGATGCTTTTTTGATGTTAACTTTTTAGAAACCCCTTACGCCGATTCGTGATGGTTAAACGGGTTTAAAATTGACCCGTGACGCAGTTTAAAGAGGATGCTGACGCCTCAACAAACATAGACTGCAATGAAAAGGGTTCGCTTTGCAATTACAGCATCTGGCGATTATAATCGCGCATCAAAAACAAGCGTTTACATAAGTTTTATGATCGGAGGCGAACACAAAATTCTTAATTTTTTGCAATAACCGGAAGCTGAGGTCAAGTTTAATTCTCGGCTTTTCTTCGTTATATTGTTGAATTGGTTTTACTTTCATATTTTGTTATCACTTAGTATTACATTCCCAACAACATGTATAATTTTCTAGGTCATAAACTACGTTAAACTAAAATAATTGACGAAACAAAATCTCGCCCACGTAAAACTCCATATGGTTGGGACCACTATGGTCCCGGAAGTTCGAATGCGCGCGAGACTTGCACAGTCTATGACGGCGACCCATCCCAACTGTGAGCATTGTGTAAAGCGTATACTATGGTGGCCCTGAAGGGACATCGCATATCGCATACGTGTGCGCACACGTATGCAATGTCGTGAAACAATTCGCGAATATGTGCGCACACGTATGCAATGTCGTGAAACAAATCGCGAATATGTGCGCACACGTATGCAATGTCGTGAAACAATTCGCGAATATGTGCGCACACGTATGCAATGTCGTGAAACAATTCGCGAATATGTGCGCACACGTATGCAATGTCGTGAAACAAATCGCGAATATGTGCGCACACGTATGCAATGTCGTGAAACAATTCGCGAATATGTGCGCACACGTATGCAATGTCGTGAAACAATTCGCGAATATGTGCGCACACGTATGCAATGTCGTGAAACAAATCGCGAATATGTGCGCACACGTATGCAATGTCGTGAAACAATTCGCGAATATGTGCGCACACGTATGCAATGTCGTGAAACAATTCGCGAATATGTGCGCACACGTATGCAATGTCGTGAAACAATTCGCGAATATGTGCGCACACGTATGCAATGTCGTGAAACAATTCGCGAATATGTGCGCACACGTATGCAATGTCGTGAAACAATTCGCGAATATGTGCGCACACGTATGCAATGTCGTGAAACAATTCGCGAATATGTGCGCACACGTATGCAATGTCGTGAAACAAATCGCGAATGTGTGCGCACACGAGTGCGAATATATTTGCAATGTCGTGAACGTTTATTGCATACCAAGTTGCATACCTTTGGGATGATGTCATAGTTGCAGACAATTTGTTAGAGACCTAGGGAGTACGTGGCGCTACAGTCAGGCTCCTGTAAGCATGGCTAAAAGAAATACGCCACCCGCCTCGCTTGCCTCACAACAATGACTACCGCTGCAATGACTACCGCTAATCTCACTGTAGGCAAGAAACCCCCCAGATCATTAGACATTTTATTCAAAGGTATGCAACTTGGTATGCAATAAACGTTCACGACATTGCAAATATATTTGCAGACGTGTGCGCACATATTCGCGAATTGTTTCACGACATTGCATACCGTGTGCGCACACATTCGCGATTTGTTTCACGACATTGCATACGTGTGCGCACACATTCGCGATTTGTTTCACGACATTGCGTACGTGTGCGCACATATTCGCGAATTGTTTCACGACATTGCATACGTGTGCGCACATATTCGCGAATTGTTTCACGATATTGCATACGTGTGCGCACACGTATGCGATATGCGATGTCCCTTCAGGGCCACCATAGTATACTGGTTGATCCAGATCGATGGTTGAATCCGCCATCGTTGATAAAACGTGCACGCGTGAAAGGATATTATCATTGGCTGAGCAAGGCTATCATTGGCTGAGAGTTTATTGTGCGCATCCAGGGAGGGAAATGAAGGGGGAGAGGGGACTGATGCTGGGAGATATAGAAGGTGTAAGTGAGGTGTAAGTTAAAATGTACCTAAAATTAACTTTGTGAGACTTTATTAACGTCAAGACTCGCTGTGTATTTGTATTGCATAACAATTATTTAACTAACTATAACAAAAGACAGGATCATTATTTTGAGTTCCGTTGCCCATAGAAAGTTTAGTGGAGCAAAAGGTTTTTTGTAGTTTTTTTCTGCCTGGTGGTGATAGACTACCATGGCCACCAACCCGCTTGTTTACCAACTTTCGCTGGGCCCGTCGGTTTCCCCCTTTTAGTAGGCGATCATTGGACGCGTGACGAAAGGAAGACAGTTATAGACCCTCTCCGTAAAATAACGTTAACATTGTACAATGCGCACAACCGTAACCTACTGTTGTTAGCAAAAATGAGGGAACCTGTAGCTTTTTGTATGAGGCTGAGTGATGGCGTGGACATACCCGCTATACTCCACCTTCCAATCGGGTCCGGTGTACTCCACCTTCCAATCGGGTCCGGTGTCAACTTTGGACCTTTCATGCCCCCTCGCTACACTCATAAGGCATGAAAGACCAATATAATCACAAAGATAAGCATTCTAAGTATATTTTACAAGTTATTTGAAAACATGGGAATAAGGCCATGATTCGGCCGATACTGAATGCTACTTTACTCCACCTTTAGTGTCATGTCATGTCCGATGTCAACTTTGGCCCCTTTCTATGGTTTCAGGGCCATCCTCCGCCTCTTGAACCACTCTATGGCTTTTTCAAGTTTAATAACTGACGGAGCCGAGGCCAAAAGCGTGGTTTAGTCTTAATTTCAAAGTGCAAAAGTGGAATTGTCAAATGCAAATAGTAACGTCTTGGACCCAAAACTAGGCGTGGTTTTGAAAAGGGTCACAAGATCGACGGTGCACCTCAAAGAGAAACTCATAACTTTTATGTAAATCAAAGACCGAAAAGTTCATGGTCCAATGTTGTGCCCCGGGGGCTGTTGGCTTTCAACTTTGAGCATTTGGAGCTAAGATATCCCTATGGCTCTATTTTTCTAAAAAGGTAGTGTGTAGTGTCATTCCAAATTAGATTGCATGAGTAATTAGAGCGTGTCTTTTCCTTCCTCATGGTTAGAGCAAGTTTAGTTGTTTTTATTTTGGATGAGCCTAGCTCAAAAGACAAACGGCTAACTTACCAAAAACTTAAAAGAAAAATGTAGTTTAGTTGTCAGATAATTTAGTTGGTTTGTTTATAAGCTTAACAACATTTTTAAAGTTGTTAGTATTATAGTGAAACATTTAGCATCCAGCATTGTTTGATGTGGGAGTGTGATCGTGAGTGTGTGGCGCACTCATGAGTTGTGAATCCAGAAAAAATAATCGTAAAACGCCGCCCTCTGTTGTCAGAGTTGCTCCATTTCCGTTAGAAGCTGAGAAATAATGCATGCAAAGGTCAAAGAGTGTGTGCCAGGCCTCAGGCAGGCCGCCGGGCGGTGAATTTTGAACCACTGTGGTTCATCCCATCACACCGCGCATACTGCATAGCACAGAAGCTCTGTCTGTGTGTCTGAACACTACCTGCTTTACAGTGCCGTTCAGCTAGTTAGTCAGGTAAGAATGCCTAGATCTTGGAATACTAGTAATAATAATCGAATAAGTGGCTTAATTAGTGTCAACAGCAGAGGAAGACTAGCCTAGAGAAAGACATTGACAAACCTGAACCCACCAGATTCACAAACTAGGAATATTTTTATTTAGCAATGAATATTAATTATTTGTAACTATCCTAGGCTATGTATGACTGTTTTTTTTTCTCTTTTTCTGTCGATTATGAATTACTACTACAGTCGTTTGACCAGTTCCGGATCATTGACCAGTTCCGGATCACTTAAACTTTGCAGCAGCCACATAATTAAATTACTTGTCACAATGATTACCAATTTCTGTTGATACATGTGAAGAACAACATCCAATAAACCAACAAACCCAAAATAAGGTGCCAAACATCATCGAAAGAATAAATTATGGCAATTTTTATAAAGTTTGTCGGCGAAAATGATCGTTATTAAAAAAAAAAAAAATTGTTGAAAAACGCTGTTAAATTGTCTCACCTTTCAAATTTTAGCGCCAGGACGAATAACATTTATTTAAAATGGTAAAAACGTGTAAAAAATACTTCACGTAAAAACTGAGCAGTCGTCTTGTTTTTTTGATGAGATAAAATTACCGTAATCGTTTGTTGTGAGGCATCGTTCCTTTGACCAGTTCCGGATCACTCAATATATTGGTATGTTAAATGGTGGCGCACTCAGTTAGTTAAAATCATACGGCTGTTGTAGAAAGTTTGTCATTTAAGTTGCACTGGAAGCGTGCATTTTTATATTTCAAGGAATGTAAAACTACATGTACTTCATCCAACAGCCGTCGATAACGTTGCATGTATTTTCAGTTTTATGAATGGGATTTGGAGTATTGGTTTGCAATAGAGGGCGCGCTACTGATTCGGAATAGATTCAACCGATCCGGAACTGGTCAAACGGGTGACGATACTTTTCTCGAAGCCACTTCAAAAGTATTACTTGTTTTTGGCCAATGGATATTTGGTGAATGTTATGACATGTGTAGGTAAACTGATCGACTTTTGTTTGTTTAAAATGTTAAAGAGAATGCAACAAAAACATCGTGAATTCAAAAAGTGATCCGGAACTGGTCAAACGACTGTAGTACTACTACTAGACTAGTGTATGGGCGGCCAAAAGGGCCAAAATTAAAGAAAAACTCAATCAAAGGACAAACGAACAGTCAAAGGACAAATTCATATAAGAAAGGCATGAGTAAACAAACAAACAAAACATCAAGAGAACAATAACTAAAAAGACAGAGTCAAAATCAAACAAAGGTCAAAACCAGAAGAGGACAAATTCACAGAAAGACAAAGTCAAAACCAAAGGACAAAACAAAAAGAAGACAAAATTACAGAAAGACAAATTATAATCAAATAAAGGACAAACCGACAAGAGGACAACATTACAAAAAGACAAACTCACAATCAAAGGACGAAACGACAAGAGTTCAAAATTACAGAAAGACAAACTCACAATCAAAGGACGAAACTGCAAAACGACGTGGGCACGGTCGACGGACTAACGCCAGTCGAATAATACTCATTCCCAGAATCAAAGGACAAACACACAGCAGCAAAGGACAAAGCCACCACCAAAGGACAAAGCCACCACCAAAGGATGTAGCCATGAAGGACGTTTTCACAAAAGGTCTAACTGATGTTGAACGACGAGGGCGCTTTTCAGTGTTGCACATAACATCATGCATGCAAACATGGCGGCCGTCCATGCAGCCGATGTTATTGTCAGAAATCTACGAAGACGAGTCGATCGACTGTATACAACTATCGCAAATGGAGATGCTATTTCTGTTGGTATTATTAACTACAGGTTGGATAGTTTATGTAGAGATATTTTAGTATATCGCGAATATCTTCCGGTGTACGAAGAAATAACAAATGCATTGCTTGATGCAAAGCGTATCATTGACAATGCCGATGATGTTAACGACGAGGAGGAGGATGCCGCCGATGGCCGAGGTGGTATACAACATACATGCACCAGTTTCTCTGCTGGTGGGGTTGGTCGTCCAAAATACCTAATCACCGAAGAACAACTTTGTTTTTTTATAGGTAAGCAACTTATTTCATTAGGTGTTCTGTACACCCGGTAACCAGGGCCCACCACGTCTGATCTCCGGAATAATTTCCATATCCGAATGCCACTTTTGACTTAGTTTGAGTTAGCTAGGGCCAGGCTAGTGACGGTGTATAGTGAGTGTGATTGAAAAAAATAACATAATGGATGTTGGCCTTTTATTTCCCTTTTTTGAATATTCCACTTGTCTTGAGGAATGGTAGCTACCTCTAAAATGTTAAAGTCAAGCGGACATTTAATTGGGCGGCCGGAACTCTCGCGCACTCCACTCGTGTGCCCATGCTGTATCCAACTGCCATGGCCATGGGCCATGGCCATGGCAGTTGGATACAGCATTTTTGCCAGGTCTAACGTTAGCTGCCATGGCATTCCTACCTTTCTTTGTCATTTCTGACATTAACTACCGTCGGATCATGGCAATGCTGTAGCAGTAGGCGTGTGTTATCGAACTATTCTTTTTACATGACTTGCATATTTGTACCCATTACAGGTCAATTGAATTGTTCAATAAAAGACACAGCCAGATGCTTCTGTGTCAGTGAAAGAACTATAAAGAGACGTCTGCAAGAATATGGTATTTCAATTCGGAAACTCTACAGTGAAATACAGGACGGTGAACTAGATGATCGAGTGGAATTTGTTTTGAATCACATGCCGAGAGCAGGTAATTATTTGGGGAAATGCAGTATCGAAGTGCCACTTTTCAAGTTATTAATTCTCAAAATATAATCACATACGATTGTATTAATACTATTATTGTTGATGAAAAGTATCGCAAGGTCAAAAAAATGGCCGTGATACTGAACTTAGCCCTATAACATTTGTTTACAGTGTTGTACCAGGCCTTAAAATAACTCACAAAACACTTTTTATTAAGAGGGTGTTTGTTTATTTTACTCAAATCAAATCAAATTAAAACCAACTCCCCTGTATACCAATCCCCTAAAAATATAACGCACAATCCATCATGACATTGCTGAAAGACAGCAGCGTAGCC
Organism: Leptasterias polaris; assembly: GCA_037783415.1. Lineage (NCBI taxonomy): Eukaryota > Metazoa > Echinodermata > Asteroidea > Forcipulatida > Asteriidae > Leptasterias > Leptasterias polaris. The sequence goes on from JAZGTN010000054.1 coordinate 709,972, forward strand.
AGGATTTTTTCACTGGAGGCATGGGGTGGATCCTTGTTTTTCAGCGAGGGGGGGGAGGGGCAGTGCCTTGTTTTGTAATGCACGTATTTATATTTTGTCGTTGGTGGGTGGCACCTGCACCTTGGGGGGGGGGGGGGGGCACTGGAAGTTTGTAGGGGCATATGTTCCCCAGGCAACCCTCCCCCCCCCCCCCCCCCCCCCACCGTGGCTACTCTGCTGTAAAAAAACCCCACACAATTCAATTCGTAATCATCTCTCAAAATGTCCTTGTTTTTGCTTTGTGGGTCGGGAGGTATGGTGAATCGGGTACAGTATAGGTCGAGGCTAAAGAAATGCAATTAAAGAGTTGAGTTTGATTCCTGGACTTGATTAAATGTACAGTAAATCAAATAAAGAAATGTACATTCGTTTGCAGATAATTTTGTGTTCATGACTATAGATGTCCATTTTCATGTTACATACAGGATACAAAACAGTTGATGGCTACCTCATTTCCCAAGGTGTGAGGGTGCAGAGGCAGAGAATACGTGACAGTCTTTATCGCTTAGAGCCACAACGGCAAGAATTGAGGACTATTACTGCTATACACAGAAGACAATACTCTGTTCCATCTCCATTGTCTCTTTGGCATATAGATGGCCACCATAAACTCATTAGGTGAGGAGAACAACATTATATTAATAGTGAGGGGCGGATATTTGTATCCATGGATACAGTAGACAACCGTCACTTTATTATTAATTATGCGACACAATCTCCTGATAAATAAGAAGGGGAAATGTTGTATACTTGTCTTAAGTTAAGTGAGGTTTCAAGGACACAATTTACACTTGTGCACAAAGTCTATTTTTATGTCATTGCTCAAAATTCTCTGTCTCATTTTTGAAACTTCACTTGACTAGTGATTACAAATTTCTAGTGACTACATCTCCCCTTTACTAACATATCCTATTTCTAACATAGCTGATAGATAAATGTACTGCATTCTTTATGAGAAAGAGTTGATGTGGTGAGATGCACGTATAAAGTAACTGGCAATAAAATGTTTTGTTTTTCCTCTTTAATTTTCTGTTGTAGATGCTGTTTAAATTGAGATGGAGCTACGAAAGAAGCCTAAGGTAGACTACTGCTTGTTAGCGAATGGTCTTCCTATTACCCGGGAGTCAAACAAATCCACAAAAGTAAGCTGACCATCATCTCAACTTTGGGACATTGAGTTTTTGGAAACGAGAGGAGAGACAGGGAGTGAGGAGGTGCTTGTGCACTACATCGGTTGGAGCTCAGACTTTGACGAGTGGAAAAAACGGACCGACGTCGTAGACAGAAACTTTGCTAATGAGAACAGCGACGCGTACTCTTCATTGATAAGCACTCTGACAATTGCAGTGAAAGATAACCTAAACCTGTCTCGGGTACAAAACACCGAAATTACTGTCAAAACAAGTGTGCAGAGAGAAACATTTGAAAACTTGATCGATGCACTTCAGCTGAAGGATTGGAAAACCGCAGGAAAAAAAACGATTTACAGAGGATCGATAGCGGCTTTCATTCCTGTCTTTGGAAAAGACTGGTGGTATCGAGTCTGTAGTGAAGTTGGCGACTTCGCGTACATTGTAGATGGTACGATCCAGCTCTGGCTGTTGGAGAGGGACTGTCTCACAGTGTACACTGTGGACCTGGAGAAGAAAATTGTACACCGCGGGTACGTCGCCAATCTGCGCTCCCTAAACCGATTTTCCCAACAGTCATTTAAAAAACTGAATGACCAGATAACAAAGTGTTATTTTAGAGGCTCAAACCACCAAATTTCAAACTTACAAGCCCTTGAACAGATCATGCAAAAGACAAATAGGATTGTACTTGTACCCATCTTGCCATAGAAAGTCAAACAAAGTACACTGCTCTAAGTGTGGACATGAAGGGCATTACAAGCCATCGTGCTCTGTGTAAATAATAATGTTCCTCTTTCACAGAACTTTAGAAGGAGCATTGGATTGAGTTGGAGTTTAAAGTTAGTTTACATGTTCCCTAAAATGCTCTAGTCTTTGAGAAAAGAGTAAAATAATTAGTTTTGGTCTCACGAGTCCAAAACCTGTGCTATTTTAATGAATAAAAAAATAAATGCTGTTTTCTCGTTAAAGAAATAACAAAAAGAGCTGAAACTTTCACATGTTTGTGTTATTACATATTATGCCTTTCAATTTCAACAAACTTTAACATTTCTTAGTGTTCAAAAGCATATTTGTGTACATAGTAATCTCTGTTTATTTTAACAGAGTTTTTTCAGTTCAAATAAATGTTCTTTCTCGAAAGAGTTATTCAATTTGAGCTTCTTTTGTGTACATTCAATGTTTCTTCTCATGTATTATATACACCTTCACTCAAAATGATCAAGGACATCCCCTTTCTCAAAAGGCAACATGTTTATCTCGGGTCTCCCACACAGACAATCCGTTGTCTGTGCGTGCAGTACTTCCTGTGCAGTACATGTGCTCTACGGTGGAATAAAGTAGTGTTCTTAGGTTGACAATTCTCACGAAACAAATCGATGGAGAATGAGGAGAATGAAAGGAGGAGAATTTGCACATGCGTGCAACACTGAAAAGCGCCCTCGTCGTTCAACATCAGTTAGACCTTTTGTGAAAACGTCCTTCATGGCTACGTCCTTTGGTGGTGGCTTTGTCCTTTGGTGGTGGCTTTGTCCTTTGCTGCTGTGTGTTTGTCCTTTGATTCTGGGAATGAGTATTATTCGACTGGCGTTAGTCCGTCGACCGTGCCCATGTCGTTTTGCAGTTTCGTCCTTTGATTGTGAGTTTGTCTTTCTGTAATTTTGAACTCTTGTCGTTTCGTCCTTTGATTGTGAGTTTGTCTTTTTGTAATGTTGTCCTCTTGTCGGTTTGTCCTTTATTTGATTATAATTTGTCTTTCTGTAATTTTGTCTTCTTTTTGTTTTGTCCTTTGGTTTTGACTTTGTCTTTCTGTGAATTTGTCCTCTTCTGGTTTTGACCTTTGTTTGATTTTGACTCTGTCTTTTTAGTTATTGTTCTCTTGATGTTTTGTTTGTTTGTTTACTCATGCCTTTCTTATATGAATTTGTCCTTTGACTGTTCGTTTGTCCTTTGATTGAGTTTTTCTTTAATTTTGGCCCTTTTGGCCGCCCATACTAGTGCAGTGTAGTAGTAAGTACTAGTAGTAGAAACTACTCCCCCGTGCCCGTGATAGGGGTCTAACATTTTGGGCCTCCGTAACACCAGTATGCACGTATCAATTGTAATCCCAGCCCTGGGGGACCCGGGACTTTGGCAGAGGTAGCCGGGACATAGACGGGGAATGTGCAAAGAACTGTGCCCCGCTAGCCGGGACAATAGCGGGGTCTTTGCCGAGGTTGTACCATTTGTTTCCCCGCCCTACAATAGCGGATCGTGGAGTGTGTGAAAAATGCCCTGCATGGCGGTCGGGGCCTGGATAGTGCGGGGGTTGTTATAAATGCCCCGCATGCCTGGGCCGGATCATGCGGGGGATGTACAAAAACAAGTGCCCCGCCCCGGCCGGGCAGTAGCGGGGCATGGCAGGGACTATGACGCCAAGCCATTTTTACATCCCCGGCCAAGTCCCCGCTAGTCCCGGGTCCCCCAGGGCCGGGATCACAATTGATATGTGCATATTAAACACTAACACTAACTGTCCGTTTTCAAAATGGTCGTTGATCAATACATGATGTAGGTGAACATTTTATGATGGTCGTTTAGCCAGCAATAACTTCAGTTTCCTTTGTACTACACAACTCAAACTTTCCCAACACACCTAATAGACATTCACAATGCTTGTATGGCCCTTTTATTGAGTTAAATTCAAAAACATCTTCAAAAAATTAAATTTACCACGCATTTACCATTTTATGGAGCTACCCATTGAAAACCAGTCAAGCCCTTAGTGATTGTTTAACGTTATTATTTGAAGCAGGTTATTTTTTAAACAAAATATTCAACTAGTCATGTTGGAGGAGTACAGCGAGCAGAGTAAAGAACAGCAATGTCAGACTTCAGATGAGCGTCACCCTCTATTTGGCCATGATCAGAAAAGAGACGGCTCAAATCCGAGAGACGTTTCCTCAGTGAAACTGAACCGAGTGATGTACCAAAGTAACCTTTTTATGCAATGGGAAGCAAGGCTTGCCAACCTTCCAACAGTCCATTAATTATTAAGTGCAAAATTCATACCCAAGTCAGTTCGTACCTACAATGTAGGTAGTCAATTTGTGTACCCACGTCATTTCATACCCAAGTCAATTCGTACCAAAGTCAGTTCATACCCGAGTTTACTCCTACCCAAGTCAGTTCGTACCCAAGTCAATTCGTACCAGAGTCAATTCGTACCCAAGTCAGTTCGTACCCAAGTCAATTCGTACCCAAGTCAATTCGTACCAGAGTCAATTCGTACCCAAGTCAATTCGTACCAAAGTCAGTTCGTACCCAAGTCAATTCGTACTCGAGTCCACTCCTAGTCCTACCCAAGTCAGTTCGTACTCAAGTCAACTCCTACCCAAGTCAGTTCGTACCCAAGTCAGTTCCTACCCAAGTCAGTTCATACCCGAGTCAATTCGTACCCGAGTCAATTCGTACCCAAGTCAATTCGTACCCAAGTCAATCGTACCTGAGTCAATTCGTACCCAAGTCAGTTCGTACCCAAGTCAACTCCTACCCAAGTCAGTTCGTACCCAAGTCAATTCGTACCAGAGTCAATTCGTACCCAAGTCAATTCGTACCCAAGTCAATTCGTATCAAAGTCAGTTCATACCCAAGTCAATTCGTACCAGAGTCAATTCGTACCCAAGTCAATTCGTACCAAAGTCGGTTCGTACCCAAGTCAATTCGTACTCGAGTCCACTCCTTGTCCTACCCAAGTCAGTTCGTACTCAAGTCAACTCCTACCCAAGTCAGTTCCTACCCAAGTCAGTTCATACCCGAGTCAATTCGTACCCGAGTCAATTCGTACCCGAGTCAATTCGTACCCGAGTCAATTCGTACCCGAGTCAATTCGTACCCGAGTCAACTCCTACCCAAGTCAGTTCGTACCCAATTGTCAGTTCGTACCCAATTGTCAGTTCGTACCCAAGTCAATTCGTACTCGAGTCCACTCCTTGTCCTACCCAAGTCAGTTCGTACTCAAGTCAACTCCTACCCAAGTCAGTTCGTACCCAAGTCAGTTCGTACCCAATTGTCAGTTCGTACCCAATTGTCAGTTCGTACCCAAGTCAGTTCATACCCAAGTCAATTTGTACCCGAGTCATTTCATATCCAAGTTGCAACTCATTATAAAATGCACAGTGCAGTTGAGGTATCCTCCTTTGATGAGGGCAAAGACTATGTCACTGCGGTCATGAAAAAATGTAAATAAACCATTTAACCACACTTATTGCATAAATTCCTCATGTATGCTGTTTGTGGCAATGGAAGGTTCCTTTCTTCCTGCCTGCCCAATCTCTCCACCAATCCACCATCCTGCATCTCGTGCTTGTTTCTTCTTTTAAGTACTTCTCTAGCACATTAGGAAGAAACCTAAGATGAAGAAAATGTAATCTCACACGCTGGCCCTGTAGGATTTTTTATAGTTACTCCAATTTTAAAGTGACTGATCCGTACCAAACTTTTTATCAAGTAACTGGCAAACCTCACACTTATGGTAAGTATTGAATCAAGTACACTGTCTGAGCTGAGACCAAGCATTAAGTACATTAATACAGTCAAAACATTAGAAAAGGGTGAGGAGGAAAAACTGTGTGTGAAGATTTGAAGACTGTGTTATGACTTACACTGTATTTTGTTTTCTTCTTTAATTTCAGCTTGGCATTTAGTCCATAAGGAACATAGATCTATAATGGAAGCCACAACATTAGATGAACTCAAGCAGATATTTGAAGCCAAGATTGCTGGACTTACAAGATGTGTGGATCTATCCTCAGCAGGTAAAATATTTAGACACAATGTACTTCCTTGGTACACAACTTAATGGGATTATGTCCCAAATGTTTCATTATGTATGTGTCACATCTAGAAACTCTGGAACACTAGATGGCAGCAGACGTGTATCAAGTAACTTTCCATTGTTTATTTATTTCAGGACATTGTACATTATCCTGATTTACTGATTACCAAGAAATGGTTATTTTGCTGCCATTACAATCCAGCTGATCAAACTGAAACTAAAATAACGATAGTTCAACACATTTTCGTTTACCATGTAATTGTAAGTCTCGCCCATACATTTTGGGGGGACTTTTTTGGTCCCACATACTTTGTACATTGCTGTAAAATGTGGAGGAAACAAAGCTGTGCTCTGTATCGAGACCCAATGACATAGTCAGAGACTTTTTTGTTATTTTGAGTTGCACATAAAGCTACTTCACCATTTGCCACCATTCATTTAATGTGTTTTTTATTTAACAGTATTAATTCCAGGTGGTCTTGATGACTCCTGCAGACAGCAACTTTCAGGAATCAACAGAGAGTTGTGCATGCTAGAGTCGGTCGTTGGGCAAATGAGAGAACTGATTCAGTATGAGAAAGATCAACTTCAAAGAACAAAGGTAACAATAAATTAGAACAGATTTGAGGATGATGTTAAAAGGAAATGGCATCAGGTATGACAGGGGACACTACATTGTCACTGTTTCCGCAAAGTCCTGTTTATGTCAACATTTGGCAATTCAGTTTTTGTACTAATTCTTTACATACTCATTGCTGTTAACATTCTGAGCAAATTTCATGACAACACATAGTGGTTTTGTAATTATAACACTTATTAGAGGACCGAGAAGTACTTGAAATGACCATTTTTGATTTTCATGAAGTGACGAATAAAGATTCGCCATCTTATCCATTGAAATACAATAATGATAACGAATCTGATGACATGTTTGTACACAGCGCTCTGTGTGCATGTCTCATTTTTTTAGTTTTCACAGAAGTGACGAATGTGTTTGGAATTAATAACTCATCAGGACAGTTGCAAGATTATAAACAAATTGACAGTTCTGCACGATTAATAATATGTACTAATAATAATGAGTTCTTAAAATAGCACTTTATCAGAGCGCTCATTATTTATTTTTCAACAGGATAAGCATGGGTGTATGCTTTGTATTATGAGACCCATTTATGTAGCACCTTCTAATGTTGACCATGTTGCTCTGTTTGCGCCATGAGCGTTTTTTGCGGATTTGTGCGCGTTATAAATGTTCTATATTATTATTATTATTATGGTTTACAAGGTGCTGTGGCGCATTTGGCAGCCACTGCCAGCTTTATTTTGGTAATTAAGCAGTTTCTGAAACAGCAGTATAAAAAATTGCTCAACTTCAGACGTAATTTTCTTCAAACACTGAGATTTGGCTGTGGTGCAGATAATCAGATTCATCACTTCGTGAAAACAGTGACGACACGTATATGAAAATACAGTGGTTTTAGGCCGTTTGTGCCGAGATAGTTGTCAATTTTCAAGTATGCAAGAAACACCCCATTTAAAAAGTTGACATCTGACCCATGGAGTCGCAGGATATCCAGATGACATCTGACCCATGGAGTCGCAGGATATCCAGTTGACATCTGACCCATGGAGTCGCAGGATATCCAGTTGACATCTGACCCATGGAGTCGCAGGATATCCAGATGACATCTGACCCATGGAGTCGCAGGATATCCAGTTGACATCTGACCCATGGAGTCGCAGGATATCCAGTTGACATCTGACCCATGGAGTCACAGGATATCCAGTTGACATCTGACCCATGGAGTCGCAGGATATCCAGATTAATAAATTGATGTGTTGTTTCTTTTCAGACTCTTAAAGGGAATATGGAAGAGATGTGTGGTCACCTTCAGCATATTGAGACTCACATACCAGACAGGTTACCTGGAAGGGAGAACATTACAAGCAACAGGTATCCTAATGAGCCAATGAAAACTCCCCTCTCTGTCTCTGAATCCCAGGGTTACTCAAAAATTACTCTGTTTGATTTTGTAACTTTCTGTGTTGCAATTTTGTGAATATCAGTAGCGAATCTTAACTTATCAAGTGCTGAAAATCAGTACAGAAATCTGATTTCAGATTTATTTTGTTGATAAATTATAACCCGAATCAGTGTGGAATTGACATTAAACCATTTTAAGGTTGAATTGTAACAAATTTCCCAATTATTACCTCTGATTCGCTTCTAGATAAAATAAGATGATAAATTTCTTGAGTGTGTCATATTTAGATCACTCTTATAAAGTACACAATTCCAATTTGTATTCCATGTCATTCAACAGTTAATCAAATGAGTGCTAAAAAAAGCCGTCCAAATTCTTCTTGTGTTTGTTTTTCTGACAGCCGCCCACCTTTAAAATCAGTAGAAGATAACCAGAGACCAGGTGCAGGTAGCTCCGGGCATCACATGGCCTCCAAGAAAGAAGAGAAGGGACATCAAGGTGGCAAGAATAAGAAGATGTATCTGCCCAAGATGGAGTTTGTGACGGTGGAAGAATTTGATGGTGTTCCCAAGTAAATTACAATAAAATAACATTTAAAATCTGGTCCTGATTTAAAAGAGTTGTTTTGTTGCTGGGTTTATTTCTTTACTAAGAAAGAATTATTAGGGAACCAGTCACATACACTATACAAGACATGATACTTTGGCTGGTAATCTTCCCCAGCTTACCAAACTTGTGTTTTTAAGCAGCTCTATGCTTGGAATGGAACCAACCCAAGAGTTTGTGTAATGAATTACAACACTTTGATGAATTTACAATAACATGATTCACCCACATACTGTACTTATTATGGTTTCAATCATTACAACCAGCAATGGATAAATTACCATAAAAAGGCAAAGCTAAATTATTTTGTAATCCGAAATTGGATTTAGTAATCTGCCAATATAAATAAGTAAGTTGCAATAACAATTTGTTCACTTTATTTACAAATCATTAATTTTATGGTCATGAATTATTAATTTGTAATTATGAATTTGCTACATATACATTTAGCTAATTTCGTTATAACAAATTACTAATTCAGTATCATAGAAGTCCATCAAATTTGACCAAGACTTGAAGCTCTACCAAATCTATAATGTTTATATCTTCAGGTACATGAAGGGCAGATTGACCTATGAGTCAATTAATGCTGCTGTAGAGCTCATCAATACAGCAATCAGTACACGCTACTCACTCCTACAAAAACCACATAAGACTCTTGGCAAAACAGCCATGAAGAAAGTTCGGCAACTTAAAGAGCAAGAAAACAAAGATACTAAAGGTATGGCTTCTGTCTGACAGGGATAGTTGTTAATCATTGAGAGCACTTGATCTAGTACTGTATATAGATGTGCTTACTTTCATATCGTGCTACTTTTTATTAGCCTTGGTGCAAGGCGTTTTGATTTGTCACAATTTTCCCAGCGAGAGGGCGCTGTCACCACAAACTACTTCTACTCTCTCTCAAATCGAACAAGGTCTTGCATTAAGAATATCTTTTTTAAGATTATCTTTTTTATAAAATTGATGCCACTCCTGATAATTATTTCTGTCAAAATACTTCCACATACTGGGAAAGTTCTTGTTTTGGTTTGCCATATCATAATCGGCTTTTAATGGAGAACACAAAGTGTTTTTTTTAAGTGTTTGTTAAAGCACGACAATCTTTTTCCTAAAATGATCAGTTACCTGTTTGCTATGTTTATTAAAAGAAGGAGGATATGAACTTATCACAGCAGAATTATGTGTTATAATACTCGTACAAGAATGCATACCTGCCAACTGTTCAGATTTAATTGGAATTGTCAAAAATTTGAGATTACAGGCCATCCCTATTTCTGACAAGAGACGGCAATGAACAAGATAAAACGGTTCTGGCAAGAGAGGGTGCCATTTGCTCGAGACAGTAGAGATTTTATTTATGGGATATAGTGTTTTATATACATACCTCATTTGTATGTGTACATATAATAAACTTTACCTGCACGACTTCTTGCATTGCTATCTGTGGACTTGTAAAACTGATGTTCATATTTTTGAGGTTTCAATGTTGGCAGGTATGAGAATAGTGTTGTTTTATAACTAAATATGGATTTTTTTTTCTGTTGTTACTTTTTTACAGGCACGTTTTTCTTCACTGATGAGGATTTTAAGGGAAGTAGCAACGGTCGATTCTTAACAACCTCACGCTCAATCTTCACAATCCTGAGACACTGTGGAAGACTACGAGAAATCCGCAGCGCAGGTCTGACACGATATGCACTTGTTCCCTGAAATGGTGGACTTGGGAGGAGTTCTTGAATTTGTCTTTTTTTAATGGATGTGTAAAAAGTAAAATCTCGTAATGTTTGGGAAGGCCAATGCCAAGTTTTGTTTTTATTTAATATATTATAAGGACGGGTGTGATGTGATCATGTTTACTGGCGCAAGTGGCAGTGTTCTGAACATATTTAAGTTTTTTCTCTGAATTTGATGTTGATACCATAGAGCAATGAACTTCCGTTATCCAGCCTGGATGTAATGAACGTATAAATAAGAATAAAAGCAGACTCTTGAGTGAGGATCCTACCAATGGTTGACTTTGACTATTGTACCTCGTTACTTAATAGAAGACCAATGTGTTAAATAAATTTTCTTGACATTATGGGTTTTCCAGGACAATTTTAGCCCAAACTCATTTTATTTCACCACAGGCTCATTCAATTTGATTTGAAAATAAATGCTCTCATAAATCAATGCTGAGCATTGATTTGGCAAATAGGATCATTACAATTCAAATGGTTGTTTCGGTCATTCAATCTCATTCAAGCTTTGATCAAGAATTTAATTAATAATTTTGAGAGATTATACAGTATTCAAATTCCTTACTGTGGCAGAAACAATCCACAGCACTCATTTGGGTTAATTTCTTGTGTACAACTCTTTCTGTGTGAAGAAAATTTTGAAAATAAAGCAGCATCTAGCAACAGAGTCCAGCTTTCTCCTGAAGATGATCAGAGCATACTGATTGAAACGTTAAGTTGTCAACCACCAGCTCCTTTCAGAACCAACCAACACTACTCGAAAAGAGATACACATGGTGCTACCGCAAACCTCACCTGATTAAGTTTCACATCCTACTCATAAACAAGAAAGCATAATGATTGATTGAATGCTGAATTTAAAAACCTGTAATAAATTGAACTTTTTTGTGTGTACAAAAACATGATTGGAAATTGATTATTTTAATATCATTTGAGGTAAAATAAATATTTCCATTTCAAATTATTGGAAGGGTACATTTTCTTTAATTTTTCAAGAAAAGTAAAATTACACAAGGTGTCTTTGTGAGTTTTTGTTGTGGTTTTCCAAAGTGACACAGTTCTAAGCTAAAACTTCCACACTACCCACGATGATGTGCATTTTACTGATTCAGAGAAGAAACAATATGTCAGTTACTAATGCTGTACCTTATGTTGATTCAAAGAGATTAACGGCCACTTGATGTCAGTCAAATCCAGCCATTGCTGTGTGATCTATAAAGCACAGTGTATTTTCATTCAAAGAATGTACAGCGAAAGGGAGTAGCAACGTCTTGTTTCTGGGAACATACACAAAACAATACAGCAGACTTTGCTAGGTTAGGCCTACACCCGCTCCTTGTCCTCTACCCCGCTAGTCTTGTTGCAAGGCATTTTCCGTTGCCATCACGTTATACCGTTAGGTTCGTGTGGCGATAGCGACGGTCACGTAACTTGCGCGAAAACAATTGTACACATACATTCAGAGCCTTGCCTCCTGTCTAAAATTGAAAGACCGTTCGCCTTCACGATCGGTTACAATGCTTCAATTTAAAGGGACACATTGCCGTCGGATTTGGCACTTTGGGCGTTTGTTATTAAATTAATATGGTTGGGAAATGTTTTAAGTAGAATGTAACGATTCACATAAATATCCTTCGAATTTGTTTGGTTTTCCTTTTTATTCGTAAACTAACATGGTATGCCATTTTTTGAACCAAACTTTTGACGCCACAAAATTACGGACCGTGTTAGTTCACGAAGTAAAAGAAAAACGCACACATTTGTGGGACATTTTTGTGTGGACAATTATCTTCTACTTTTAAAACATCTTTCCAAACATAATATTCATTTCATAACAAAATCTTTGTATAGCCCATAGCAATCCAAACAAAGGCAACGTGTGTCCCTTTAACCCTATCAGGACCGGTGTGGCTATGTGCCCAAATATTGGTGGGTTTTTCACGTAACTTTGTAACACTACATCCGATCACCACCAAATTTTCCGACTTTTCTTAATATAGGGTCTTATTGTAAAACATTATTATAACAACAATAGTTGTTGTCGGGCAGCTGTTACCATGGCAACCGCTTATTTTACCTTTGCATGGTCAAACGATTTCAACGTTTTTTAGTGACAATTCTTTGTCTTAATTGTTTTTTTCCGAAAAAGAGTTAATTATGTGTCGAGTGATAGTGTTAAATTCATTGTGGGAATTCAAAACGGCCGCCATATCCGGTGGCCTTCTTGGATTTTGTGTTTTCAACCCGGAGTTAGTTCGGTTGGGTGAATAGAGTCGACTAGACTTAATCATAGTCGATCTAGATATCACTCGAACGCTGAGTGCATGGTTTGACCAGCTAGTCTGAATCAACCTAGCTCCCCAGCACTGTTTCTCTAGTCAATTAATGAAATTACGTCACTTTGTCAAGATGGCGATTTGGTTACTTGACGGAGAAAGTTTTGTAAACTTTGCAAACGATAAGCCTAGGCCTAAATGGTATGTTTTCCAATGAAATATGTCAATTATTAGGATAATAGTTATTATTTCACTATATCATGCACACAACAAAACTTATGGGGCAATACATTTTTTTCTGTTCGATACGTCATCACCTTGTTTGGTTGCCATTATTTTGACGAACCAATCGACTAAACGCGTTTTATTCCGCGTATAAAACAATGTGTGATTGAAATGGCATATTTAAGTTGGAACCCGAACTTTCTCCCGTATTAAGGGGTTCAAATTATATCAATTTTATTATCAATTTTGTTAAAATTTGTATAGTCATCAATCTGGACTGATCACTGCACCGTGGGCCCCAAAAGTTGGCGGGAATATCGACTTTTAAGTGGAAGGAAACAAATGGGATAACCAATGATTATAGTGCCCCCAACGGTGACCCCAGAAATAAGATTCAATGTCACTGAATTTGTGTTCATCTCATATTGATAGACGAGCTTGATTGAAACCGTTCCTATTTTAGTCCACCACTTCCACTTCCACTTCCACATTGTCTGCATTTAAAGTTTAGGAAAACTACACAATGAAAAAATAATGATCCTCTTGGACGTTGGTTTTGTTGGTTTACGGTTCCAATGTTGTCCGTCCCACCCTCACCCTTTACTACGCTGAATAAACAAAGTATCTTTTTAAAAATCCAAAACAGTTGCGACAGTTGACCCAAGATAAGAACGGAATCATTTGTTAATTTTAACGCATAATCAAACCAGCAATAATCTTGGTCCTCTAGCCAAAGTCGATACTTTCCCAAACACCGTGATTTCCAAAATTGGTATATGGTGCCAGAGACCGCAAGCTGTGACCAATTTTGTCACAGGTTTAACCCTTAAACCATCGGACTGACTCTTCCACCGCTATTTCCCCGAGCAAGACGTTCCGTACGAAGCTACAGTCCGTGCACACCATGATTTAGTCGTGCCGACAGGGCCTGCAGTGACTTCATCACGGCGAAAGGTCTGAGTTTTAACACCATAAGTGGATTTCATTTCATTTCGCATACGCATGAAGGGCTAGGCTTATTATAAGCACACGTCTTGAAGATTAAAGTATCTTGAAGATTAAACCACGGCAAAGATTATGATAGAAATCATTACCTTGGTCTTTGCCTCCGAGCAATGATGTAAAAGATGATGAAAAATGCTGCAGTTACTGACCCTAGAAAATGGAAGAGTGGAAGAAAAGTCTGAAGTTCTGTTTTGCATCGTGTTTATATCCTCAGTGAACGTGCGTAGCAATGGCTGGTTGGGGAGGCTAAAAGCCCATACATGTGGATGAATCTTGCCCTCCTTTAGTCCCACTTATTGGGATAGTAACCGTTTTATCCAACCCAAAACCAGACATATCGAGGGGTGAATGAAGACAATCCGTATTCCTGATCTGATTAGCAAGAATTACAAAATACAGACGAGGTGTCAGCAGGAATATCCATCTCACGTAGTCGTTCTTTGTTTCAATGTCCATGTTAGTGCGCGGCGTCTTGGTACCAGTCGTTGTGCAAGGCATAAGTAGATAATCAATATGGAATTATTTATTGTAACCCTTTTTCAAAATATTCTTACATTTAAACTTGACTAGAATTAATTTAATTTATTGGCTAAAACCTTTCTTCAAAGATATATCTGACCCGAGAAGTGTCATGACTTAATGCTGATGAAGGAAATCGATCCATCGGTCTATGGATTAAATAAATCGCTGAAATTCTCTAAAATTTGTTCAATAAGTGTGTAACTGTTCATTTTTTAATTTAATTTTATTTTATTTTACAGTAATTAGTATTTACATTATAATAGCAGGCATGTGCGATACTAAAACACTTCAAATAAATAATTAATTTATTGACAAAATACTATAAATCCATAGGCCTACTCAGTTAAAATGTGTTCATTGTCATGCAGATCGTCTAAAACGGCCTCTTTGTAAAATGGCTGGTAGCATAGAAACATGTTTTGTAACCACTTGCTTTAAACACCAAATGAAGATTTAATATTGCACATAAATATTACGTGTTTTTTTTAAATTAACAAGATCTTCCTATCTACAAGATAACTCGACCCTTTTCCCAATAATATGTTCTATAGTCTAATTATGTACAAAACGCTGAAAAGTCTTGGTTTAATATTGAAACATTCCTTTTCGCAAAAACATCACAAGACGAGTTATTTCAAGGAAATAATTTGTGTTATCAATAAAAAATATAAGCTATTGGTTTCAAGATTTCTAATAATAACAGTTATGCTTATTGAGTGTATTGTGATCGCCGAAAATTAAGTGATAAGTGAAATATGTTATGTTATTCTACTTTTTGTTTGATTATTTTATTTTTAAATTCCTAATTGGTTTTCAGAAACTGTATGGTCATGCGTCACATCGCATGTTTGTGCTATAACCTATAAGAGCACAACAATTTGGCGAGTTGTTTAATTTTAATTAATTTTTACCCAATTTGAAACTGAACTCAGTACTCAACATCACTTTTTCGTATGACTTAATGGCGTGATTACATGCCAAACTAAATATTGGATTGCCTTTTAGTTTACTCGTTTATATAGAAGGAAATTCCTTTAACAAAATATTAGTCACTTTACAAGTGATTCAATTAGACTGACCCGGTGTGTTACCGCCCGGTATACCCGGTACTAAAACATTTGAATATCATTTATCTTTTGGTGTTCCCATTAGTTACCGGATTATAGTAACCTAGGGCTTGGCTGATCATCTAGTGACGTGTTACGAAAAACTTAGTGTTGGAAATATGAAGCCTTTTCAAAAAGTGATCTTTTGGAAATAAAAACACCAACGAGAATTGAGAGGCTTTTTGTGAATAGATTGAACTCCTCACATAATAATGACAATAAAGTTCCAAATCATTAATACTAAACAAATTAGAATTAACCTCAAACAGTTGGGTATTTTAGAAAGATGTAAAGATGGATATGCTATATTGACATAATTAGAGTTATTCATTGTTTCCTTTGTAGATCGACTGTTATGGCAATTTCCTCCAGCCTATATTTGCCTCTTTGCGACATCACTAAATCATTGCCTTCTTCAGCTGCTCACTTCCTTAGTTCTTGAACATGTCACACAGCAGTCTTTCCATGGGTGTGTTACCGATGGTACAACGGAAGAAAATACGCTCAATTTTGTCAGATGAGATAGACCGCAATGAGGGCAGGAGCAGAAGCAGACGACCAAATCTGGCGGGAAAATGTGTGAATAACGATTATTGTCATTTAAACTTAACGTTTGTACTCTGGTGTAAGCTGTTATCAAATGACCTCCATAGACTACTGTTATGGAGCAGCCATCTTGTGTTCCTTCCATCAAATCAATATAACCAAACCGAGGCTGAGAGGACAATTAATCCGAGCCGTGTTTGGGTGATAGGAGTTTGAAACCGAGGGAGCTATGCATAAAAATACAGAATGAAAACATCGGTACAGCTCATTTTATTCACACAATCGTAACTCCGGTGATTATGGAAATCTTTAAAGGCGAAGTCTGATTGATGGACTAATGGCATTTCCCCCAATATGATTCAGAAATTCAGGAAATGCGAATAGCGAAAAGATGAAGTAAATCAGCCTTTTATTAGATGTATTGTGGTTACTATTGTTTGACTCTTTGTGTTCATCCACAATAGACCTAATGCATAATATGACGTCATTTGAGTAGGGCGCCCTCACCTAGAGGTCAAAAGGAAGATGCTCATTGGCCAGTCTTGTGCGCCGCGCGTACAAATCAGCGCGTTTCCATTGTTTCATCATCAGTTTACCTCTAAGATGGCGGCTTGGTGACGTCACTGCATAAGGTCTATAGTGGTAGGCTTACCTATATTAGTTGCTCGATAACATTCATTCGTTAAACTAGAAGAACTTTTGCTTAAAAATGTTCTCAGATAATAAATACTAATTAGAAATGAACAGAAAGCGGTTTGCCTTAATCATTACCTGCTGGGATGGGTAGGCTGTTGGCTTCTGACGTGCTGACCCAACATGACCTGCGCTTGATCCTGCAAACTCTCTACTTGAATTGGATCCTTGAGGCCTCTTGTGTCTAGAAATTCAAGAGGTCAACAACAACTTGCTATTGTTCTTCATTGAGAAAGACAATGGGTTTTAAGTAAAGGAAGAGGAATGCGGATGCGAGTGGTGGATTTAAGGGAAAAAAGAACGAAACGGACAAAATTCCACACGAAACTCACAATACCTTGGAAAGTTCAGGAAGAGTTTTCAGTGTAACGCACTGTATAGTCAATTTGAGATTGGCAAGGCTACTAACTATTTAAATGAAGGGTCAAACTTGAGGAACAGGTTAATAATTAGGTCTTCTTTTGGATTTTAAATTGACCAAAATGTTTGAGAAAACAATAATGCTTACTTGAACATTTTATTTGTGAGCTTACCTGGTTTAAACAAGACAATGGCTTTCATACATGCAAACTCGGCTGCGTCCACCGAAAAGGATTTAAAGCGTGCCATCACTTCGCGAAGAACTCGGATGTCGGACAACATGGCGACAGCTTTGGTGTCTGGTGACGTAGCGCCCACTTCGTGGGCGTGTTCCGAGAGGGAAAGAATTGGGCAAGAATCGAGAGGCATCGACCACTGAATGGCACAGAGAACAAACAGCTCACTCCATGCCTCCTCTAGAAGAATAACCTGAAGAAAAAAAGGTACATTATTTTTTGTGTTAAAGTACGGGTGCTGCAAACTCCATAGTTTCTGAGTTCGGGTGTGAGAAAAACTGGGGACATTTTCGTGTTGTGTCACAATGCATGCTTTGAAATAACAAAACCCCATGACACAGATGGACCTCATTTCTGTAGTAATCTTCACCATGGAGAGTTCAGACCGAAAAGTCTGATTTTTTTTTTTTTACAACATCAATGAAGGAAACGGACTATCATAATACATTATTTTGTATACAACTGTCTCCAATAATCAAGCCAGTGCCGTTCGGTTTCAAACATTCTGTAGGTCACAAGTACAAGTAAACAGCGTCAATAAATGAAAAGGGAATACTCTCTGACCCTATTACAAACAAATTAAATCAACTTTTATTAACACTTTAAAAATATTGTTTGCCCTAATGATTAGGGGCATTGTAGTCGAACGAGGCATGACAAGATAGTTAACAGCATTTGAGCTGAAATAAGCTCGGGAAAAAAGATGTCGTAGTGCTACGAAATGCCAATAAAAGAAGGCGATGATTCTATGGTAAATGCGAATCAACCACTTCGCACTCAAGTAAAACTCACGGAGCTTCACAAAATTGCAATGTGGGTTCCTCACAAATTACTTCCTTATAACGGCAATTTACCTGATCTCGAAACGGAAGATTAGAGAACGACGGTAGATTTTTAGCCCACTTGACGGCCATGAAGAGAAGCCGCGCTGACGACTCGTAAATGTTCTCTTGAGCCCCCGGGTAGAGTGATAGTTCCCGGGGTGTGCTTGCAGGTTGTTGTCCCGTACGATGGCGGAGATGCTCCTCTGTTTCACTGTCCATTCCGCCAGTCACATCTATGTCAACATTGTCATGTAACGCTGAATAATAATTACAAACATGACTAAGGAGTCAAACTTTTGTCATAAATGCTCGGGGCGTATGAGCTGTCAAAGCTAGGCATGGTGTGCTTACACTTTAATATCCCATGCGTCCAAACCACTGTTATTATATTCTGCTATCCATGTTGAAGTAATTGATTGGGATTTGAAATTAATGTGTTGTTGTGTGATAAAACAGAAGTTGGGTCTTTACTCTTTGGCTGGAAACTTTCAAAAGCTGAAGGTCTTTATTACTCATTTTGTTTTGAATGGCCGGTCTTTTGTAAATGTTGTACCTGTATTTAAAGATGATAATCATAATTATAGCGGGGGAAAATATTCCTCTATCATGAAACAAAATTCTTCATCAAAATACTTTATGCGGTCATTTTGAGTGATTCTTGTGTGTTTATTTGTTGGTGTTTTAGTCCTGTGTTTTAATAACGATTTTGTTTTTTCATTTTAATTTCATTAATTCTAGTTGATAATCCAAGAACTCTCAGAAAAGCGAACTTAATCACTGTACTAGCCAAGAACCCAATGGAGAGAAGACAATGAAGGAAGGAAGTTTCAGTTTTAGATGTGGGAGGAAAACCACGGATAAATATTCCAGGGAAAACCCACGCAGTCAGGTATTGACTGAAAACCCAATCCACGTAGTGATTCGAACCGGGGGATCTGGAAGGCGAGGAAAGATACCACTACACCAACCCGACCACCGATTACATTAGTAAATATAATATAGTGATGTATACGCTGGGCCCAAATGGAAATGTAATATATAATTTAATAATACAGAAAGGACAATTTCTATGTACCGTCTTCGGGTTCAAGTTTAGCACACGTCTCAGCGGTCATTAGACTAGCCATAAAGCGATGGTTAATGGTAGGTGTGACTGAACGGTGCATAGTCGGTACCGTTGACGAAGCTTGCTCACCACGCATCATGCTACCTGGACTGCCGTCGAAATCATGATGATCCACGGCGGTCACTGAAGGAACGCACGAGTCCAGTCTTATCTGGGCAGTGTTACGTGGTTGTCTCTCATTCTGAACAGCTGCTTGAGAAATAAATAAAAAAAGGTTTCCGAATCATTTCTGTAGTTTATGCAAATTTGATTCAGAATGGTCAATTGCTGTCCGTAGCCCTTTACGATCATTAAGTCCGAACTGTAAAGTAGTGATTGGTAGCAATAAAGGGAGCGACCGACAGGGCAACGACTGCAGTCTCACTCAATACCCTCAGTTTAACATCACACACATTTCACTTCGAATTGTTATTCATGCTGTTGGATATGATAATTCAGCGTTATATATAGAGGATGGGTTATTATTTTTACTGATTACATAGTGCATCTTCCCCGAAATTGTCCTGCACGTTTTCCCCATCATATTCCCGCCTTGCTCAATGCCTGTAGGTACTTGCCATCGTTAGTATTTTTTCTAGCCGCACAATCTTGGCTGACTCTCAGCCACTCGTGATAAAATAAAGCAATGTTAGACAAAATTGAGAATCTCTGGGAGGCTTGACAGGCTCCGATGACAGTCGATACTGTTTAAACAAACTGCCAGAAATGACTTTTGACGTAGTTTAAAACGGCACACAGTCCGGCGGCTACACGATTCCGCTGCGAACCAGTTAACAAATTGGTATCAATTTCACGCTAGCGCGAGTAGAAACAGCAAAATGCCATCTCGTAAATTGTGGAGTAATCGAATTGATGGTCGGGTCCTGCCTCTCGCCACTCTGGCTAATTCCAAGCCGTGTCTCCGCCTTGTCCGGGGAATCAAGACATTAGCGTTCAGATAATCAACGTGCAAACTGGTTAGAGGAAAGGCGATATTTTCTCGGCTCTTGGATCAATGATGGTCCACATTTTCCATCACCTCTCAATCTAGTTAGTTTTTCAACGAGTCCGCTCTTGGTGTGTGTAACCACTGCATGCCCGAGGTTTAAGTACTACCTGGACTCTGTTAGTTCAGCACGAGAACTTTCAGAACGGTGAGTTATCGAATTTTTGAAACTGTAAAATATCGAATCATTCAGCCTATGTTATAATTAGTTTTGTTGATTTTCCGTCACTAACCGGCCATCTTAAGTATCACATAAAACTTCGAACTTGGAAATTGGATCGATGTTGAGTGAGATTCAAAAACAGTCAAATCAACCACAGGTGTCATTTCATTTCATTCATGCCATGCACCACCTGAACATTCAATCACCAAAGGGGAAAGTCAAACGATTGCGAGGTGGAAAATGAAGGGGTGTATAAATGCATGGATTGAACCCACATCTAAAAACTCGTTTCTTTTGACCCAAGTACAGGACTATGAAACAACGCAGCATCTTTATTAATACTCAAATATGCCGGCAGGACAATCAATTCAACATAACAGTGTGTTTTTTTTTTTACAGTGTTTGATGCATCTCGTTGTATGCTGTTAATATACCACCGCCAAGAGTTGCGTTACCCTTCTTTACCAACTTCAAGGGGCAACTTCTACATGACATACAAAATCATGTTTAATTTTGATAAAGTTTTGCACTAAATTTGAAGTTAGTATGCAGATTTAAAGAATACAGTGATGTTTGTCCATATTGTGTTTGCACCTATCACTCTGATTTCTAAACTCAGTCTTTTGCCTTAAACATGTCGGCCATACATCATTCACGCTCAGTTATTCCATCACACTCTATTAAATCACCGATGTGCCTCTTCGCTGGAAAGCAATCTGGCGAGCACGAAGTAGCAAGCCTGCTGTTCAAACACCGAAGTCACGGGCAATGGGAAAATAACAAAAAATGCACCTTATTGAATTAGTGCAAGGGGTGGGGACTATCAAATTTGAGTTGGGTCCAGCCGTCAGGGCGCGAGCGAAGGATCCCCGCTCGATATCAACTTGCGGCTCAAGTTACTCTTGTCGCCCCAACGGTGTCGCGGCATTCCATAACAAAAAACTCTCCATATATCTGCTCTTTTTTATTATCGTCATCATTGCCATTATTATTCTCAAGATCCCACTGACAGGCTCGTGCTTTCTCACCGCCAATAATTCAATTTGAGAGGGCCGAGATGACGGCGCAGGCTGACAGGTTTTTCGGTCTTCGTCCATACGCTCCCCGTGTTGTTGCCGTCAACGGCAATCGGCAAACACGAGGCCCACTACCGGACGCTCTAACACCAACAATTTCCCGCCAACGAATACGTGATTCGTACGTAATGTGACAACAGCGCTCTTGCGACTCTCTAAATATTGGGTCATTTAAAATACGAGAACTAGCTGGCCCCTTATCAGGACACGTTTCATTGCGTCGGATGTTCTTGGGGTTTGATTTGAAGATGGTGTTTGATAAGATTAAATTTCTAACGGCATGTCTTCTTGAAGTGAGAAAGACTTGATCAGGTTTTTTAATATAATCTGTCTACACGTTTGTTTATTCAAATTATACGAGAAATACTATGCCTAATATTTAATTTTCCATGTCATTCTGTGAAGACCTGTCGACGCTAATACAACAGGCCAAACGTAGGCCCCTTAGATTTTTCAAGCGAATTTTTTCTTTCTTTTTTTCAATCCGAGGTTGGCTTTGAAACATCACGCGAAAACCATTTATTTCAAAAACAAACATCCCGGTATACGGGCATATCATAAAATGGATGAATGTAAACATGAATGTTATTGGTAATGGGACTGCAATTTGACAATCATGCTGCAACTTCAAACTGTTGCATTGTTGCAAAATGAAATTTGATAAAAACCATTTCTTTTCTATGTGTAGAGATTATGGCCTTATCAGACTAATTTAAATTTATTTGAAAAAGTTTGAAAAAGTTTGTTGATTTTGTAGAAGACATTTTTTCAGGGATCTATCCTTGAATTTTATGCGATGATTGTGGTTTTCCCAAAGTTGTAGCTAGCGTAATTTTCCTCATAAAATTGAGCAATGTTTCAACTAATTAACTTTTAAACGTACTATAATTTGGGGGAAAACATTTGGTAAAATATCACTGCAAGTAAGCCGTCATAATACTTCATACTTACGTCAAACAGTTGCAAGTTCAATGTAAATCTAACCCCATAAATGGAGCTGCAATTTACATTTTCATTGTAGAGGTGACGTTGTTCTACACTAGAGGCAACGTAACACAATGCAAAAATAAGATTTTTGAAATTTACGTTCGGAAACCCCAAATGTACTTTAGACGCAAACCAAGCCCCATAAACGTAAAAACCATACAGTATATTTATCTTCGACAGTCCGACAGCACGTTACGAGTAAATCGCACCCTCACTATTTTCACAATAACTTTTTATTAATTATATATCTTACGTTGGCAAATCTGACCTATAACTTCAACTGGCGATGTTATTCTCCAACTCACCATCTTTATTCATGCCGGTATCCAAGCATTTTTTCAAACGGCAGGCTTGGCATTGATTACGGTGCGCCTTGTCGACCACGCACATCCCCGTACCGGCCTGACACCTGTACAACAAAACAGATTATCTTTACTTTAATTCGATGACACAGACTTCGACTCTTCCAAAATTGTGTTTCAGTAATTGACTTTAAGTTCTTATTACTTGGTCAGTGACTCCGGGACACCACATTTGTAATGATGTGCAATTTAATGCTGTTCAAACATTCATTCCAATAAAGGTAAAGGGTTTCTTTTTCCTAAACCTTTCACACCAGCATTTTTATAGTTTAAACCAAATTTCCACAGCTGTTTTAAAACCCGATACAGAAATAGATAAAATCATTTCGCTACTAAATCTAACTCAATGAAAATGACATCAAAATCTCACTTTTACTAATTGGGATTGGAATCCCACTATATCACTGACTTACCTTGGGATCTCACTATCACTGAGTGGGATTGGGATCTCACTGTCACTGTGTGGGATTGGGATCTCACTATCACTGAGTGGGATTGGGATCTCACTATCACTGAGTGGGATTGCGATCTCACTATCACTGAGTGGGATTGGGATCTCACTATCACTGAGTGGGATTGGGATCTCACTATGACTGAGTGGGATTGGGATCTCACTATCACTGAGTGGGATTGGGATCTCACTATCACTGAGTGGGATTGGGATCTCACTGTCACTGAGTGGGAATGGGATCTCACTGTCACTGAGTGGGATTGGGATCTCACTATCACTGAGTGGGATTGCGATCTCACTATCACTGAGTGGGATTGCGATCTCACTATCACTGAGTGGGATTGCGATCTCACTATCACTGAGTGGGATTGGGATCTCACTATGACTGAGTGGGAATGGGATCTCACTGTCACTGAGTGGGAATGGGATCTCACTGTCACTGAGTGGGATTGGGATCTCACTATCACTGAGTGGGATTGGGATCTCACCATCACTGAGTGGGATTGGGATCTCACTATCACTGAGTGGGATTGCGATCTCACTATCACTGAGTGGGATTGCGATCTCACTATCACTGAGTGGGATTGGGATCTCACTATCACTGAGTGGGATTGGGATCTCACTATGACTGAGTGGGAATGGGATCTCACTGTCACTGAGTGGGAATGGGATCTCACTGTCACTGAGTGGGATTGGGATCTCACTATCACTGAGTGGGATTGGGATCTCACTATCACTGAGTGGGATTGGGATCTCACTATCACTGAGTGGGATTGCGATCTCACTATCACTGAGTGGGATTGCGATCTCACTATCACTGAGTGGGATTGCGATCTCACTATCACTGAGTGGGAATGGGATCTCACTGTCACTGAGTGGGATTGGGATCTCACTATCACTGAGTGGGATTGCGATCTCACTATCACTGAGTGGGATTGGGATCTCACTATCACTGAGTGGGATTGGGATCTCACTATCACTGAGTGGGATTGGGATCTCACTATCACTGAGTGGGATTGGGATCTCACTGCGTGGAATTAGGATCTCATTATCACTGAGTGGGATTGGGATCTCACTATCACTGAGTGGGATTTGGATCTCTCTTTCACTGAGTGGAAATGGGATATCACTGTCACTGAGTGGGATTGGGATCTCAATATCACTGAGTGGGATTGGGATCTCACTATCACTGAGTGGGATTGGGATCTCACTATCTCTGAGTGGGATTGGGATCTCACTATCACTGAGTGGGATTGGGATCTCACTATCTCTGAGTGGGATTGGGATCTCACTATCACTGAGTGGGATTGGGATCTCACTATCACTGAGTGGGATTGGGATCTCACTATTGCTGAGCAATAGGCCTATATTATCCTTACAAAATATAACCTTGAAGGCACCAGACGAAGATATTTTTTGTGTGTAGCTGCAGAAACTTCTACCCTCATATTTTCAATTCTCAATTTTCTCATATTCCATAACATAACCTTGATTCACACTGGCTTAAAAGTTGTTTTATTTTAACCGTAAAGTAAAATCTTCCCAACCAAACCTTTTCTTGATTGAATTAAGTAAGTATATAGGTCATCTCGAATCATACTTTGTATATGGTTTGTATTGTATTCAAAGTACACGCGTCTTCCTCTCAGATAACTTTATGACTGAGTGACTTCCCTCCTTCTCGGCGCAGCAGTATCAGCATGACTAACCTCTCACACCTCATTCTTACAAGGCTGAGTATCTTCAGATGCGACTTTAAGACTTCAGGCGTGAAGATGTGAACGCCTCTTCGGGAAATCCGGAGGTGTCTTTCCAACAACCTTCAAGTTTACTTTATGGAATTGTGATGTGAACTGAATCATATAACGGATTTCACATTGCAAGTCATAAGTGCTTTTTATTGATTGGTGTTGATTGATATGCATATTTATAATACCTTGTGTTTAGCCAACATGTGTCCTAAAGTAAGTTTAGTTCTGGTCTAAATCATCTCATACGCTGTGCATTTGTCCAGCGGATAAACCCGAAAGATGAACAGACTTGAAATACAGATTACTAAACCCACTGTGGTATAAACGGGCTATTAATGATTCTTAAACCCCTATTCTTAAAGGGCTGAGTTTTCATAATCCATTCAACATTTGCTTTCAATGCTTTCGGCCTTTTGTGTCAAAGAAAACAGAAAAGGTCTTTAATCTAAGCTTAGCTGACTGTGTCGTTGCCTTGTCTTGTGTGTTCAAATAAACGTAAACATTTTATTCTCTATACTTGATTTGAGGTAGTCCAACCTTTGCAGTCAAAACTTGTCTAATTCATGTTTCTATTATTTATTTATTTATTTGTTTGTTTGTTTGTTTGTTTATTTGTTTGCTTGTTTGTTTGCTTGTTTGCGGTGTATGTTTGTTTGTTTGTTTGTTGGGGTGTTGGGTTGTTTGTTTGTTTGTTTGTTTTTGGGGTTGTTTGTTAGTTTATTTTGTGTTTGTTTGTTGAGTTGTTTGTTTGTTTGTTTGTTTGGGGGGGTTGTTTTTCCAGGAAAAAAGAAACAAAATGCAAAATCTTTGACAGTGATTGAAACAATGGATGAAGTCGTCCCATTCCTGCGACTGTTAGTCGTGATATACAGGTACTAAAGTAAACCAAACTGAATGCTATGTTTTAATAATTATTACAAATAGTGCTGTTTGTTAATTGTTTATTTATTATTTATACTCATTTCTCAACCTGGCTTTCCCTAAATGAAATTTAAGATACACACTATTCGTCTCACACCAGTAACGTTTCATTTGCTACCTTTTTTGGACATGTATGTATGCCTTCCCGTCTATTTTTGTTGTAGTTTGATTTTTTTTACCCTGTTTGACTAATCTTTGGGACACATTGGACACAATCTTGGTAACAAACTTTATTTACTTAACTATTTCATTTATTTTCTTATTTAGTATGTACACCAGGGGTTACATTTAGGTTGTGAGTCTGAGTATTGTGTATTCCCAAACGTATAATTTTATTCAGTTTGCCATTTATGGTACAGTTCCTTAGTTATAATAACAAACGAATGAGCGTAACAAACAAACAAACAAACGGTGTTCTTTTAATATGTGGCTTCGTGGTTTTCAGACCACCTCCAGGACCATTTATTGAGATCATTGTGTACGCAGTGCTTTCCTGGTCCTTCAGCACTGGCATCTCATATTCTGATGTCTGATACAGGAATACAGTTTTTCTGATAAAACAAATTCAAATTTTCAATTTTGGGTCATTACCTTTCCTAAAATAGAAGAGCCTTTACAATTGAAAAGGAACTTTGTTTGAGTTCCTCTAAATGGTATTTCTGCTCGGTTTGTTTAACGGTCGCGTTCATCATGATTCAGAGTGTATCTCCCGCTGAGAAAATAATATCTTCTAATGTATGGAAGTTATGAATGCAAGAAAAGAGTATGTTTAATATAGGTTCCATCATGGGTCCCCCACATTCCTGACTGATTGGTTAAGCGACAAACCATAATAATTATATGGGTCTTATTACTGCAGACTATTGAACTGTGTTGGGCTTAGCCCTCTTCATAACGTTTGCAATCTCTCTTTGAATGGAGCATCACAGCACGACATGGCGCAGCATGACCTTGTACGTCGACATTGCTCTATTCCCGATGCTATTAATTAAACTCCTTTATTCTCCCCTGCTACAAAGGTTCGCTTCCTGTGTCATATCACGCTGGTTAAATAATTGCTCGCTTATCACCCCACAGTCTCGCACGATCTGTGTGCCTTTGATGTTTGGATAATACTCCTAATGAATTTTTTTGTTCTCTCCTCTTGTCTTGATTGGAAAATTGGTCCGTCTCCTCAGCCACGGCGCGGGAGGGAGTTCAGCACCACCCAAACATAATTAAGGAAACGTATTAAAAGTTAAATAGCGCTATTCCATAGTCGTTTAATATTAGATCGATACTTTCCCCAGCTTTTTATCCTAACCTTTTTGGGGGTCAAATTTTAAAGGGTAGAGTGACAGGGATGAATCTCTGAATTGCTGAGCACCATTTTTGTTTCTAAATTGCACAAATATTGTACTGTTCTGTTTAAAGAGGGTGTCGTGTTAATATGAGTACTTCCATACTAATCCTTGAACGCACATACCTGTATATGAGTTTTCGACGTACACTTCTCTTGAAAAATCCACTGCAACCGTTGCAAGCATAGATTCCGTAATGTTTGCCCGAGGAAATATCACCACAGACACGGCATGCCAAACCAGGAGCAACACGCTTATGTACTGCGGAGGATGAACAGGCGAGGAGTCAGTACACTGAGTATAAAACAACATTCGTCGTCGAAAGAGGAACAACTGATAGACCTACTTATTTTAAAAGATATATCATGGATCAACAGCCCGACCTTCGTCATTCATGACAAGAAATAATCAATTGTTGATTGAATTTACAATAAAAAAACAGTCGCAATAAAAAACAACCCGACTTTGATTTGTTGTCCATTTTGTAGATGAGTGACAATCACATCATTTTCGAATGCACGTGATCTATTGCATTTAAAAGCGTCATCAAACTTTTTCAGGAATCCGTTAACAAATTATAACAATAACAAAATAAATGAAGAAATAAATGCATCACTTTTTAATTAAGACTTGTGTCTTCTTCATCAGGTAGACACATACAACCTGACACTTACCAAAATCACTTCAATTTGCAAAACAAAAATCTACTGCTCCAGTAACCCTACAATTCCTTTAACTTAGCATGTCAACTGCAAATCGTTTCAAGTATATATATTTTGTTTTCAAAACCGTTGTGTGATTAAAGAAATATCTACATAATAAGATGATGTACAGTAATAATTGGTTAACACTTTAGTATGATTATTATTACAACTTAAGTCCAATATCACCCACACCTACAGATTGATCGCTCGGAGCTTCGGCAGCTTTGAGTTTGCTTTTTCACACAAGGAGATTTCTCATAAAAATCGATGTAATTTAATCAAATGCTGGAAACCGGCACGACTGCCTCCAAATACACACATATCCCATAATTACTCAAATACAAACCGTTCCTTATTCTTTCATTAAATTTGTAAGATTGCTAGAATTGAGTAATCTTTGATTAGTAGCGTGTGAAAGAAACCATACGTTCCACAGAATCGATCTTTTAACTTGCCTATCACCCCACCAAAATTAAAACAAATTCGAAGGTAAACATTTGAACAATGACACCACTCACAAACAGTGTTATTCCCCCATACATCATGTTGTTTACCCATCTTGTTCGCCTAAATGAGACATCATTGTTTTCCATCAAATGGTTTGCATATAGAGGAACCACGCAATATTATAGTAGCTACCCGGTCGATGCCAGCTGAGGTGACTAACGTATACAAACATCTGTTTTTACACGAGAAAGTTAGGGTCGGGGTTTGGCCAATTTATTGACTATCTGTTTAAACGGGACAAGAGTAATGAATTGAAAAGAACTAATTGGAACATTCTAACATGGAATACTAAAGTTTAATGCACTTTTGGGAATTGGGTTGGACGAGAACATTTAAAGATGTTTTTGCAGTGTACTTCTTGCCGTTTAATCAATAATTGATATAAATTGGCAAGAAAATGCAATTTTTTTAAAATTCTAAACAGAAGCTCCTTCACAGCTTAAATAAGAGGTTTAAAGAAGGTCGGAATTAAATGATTAATTCTGAAGTTATGAAAGCACATGATGAGCAATAATATTGTTAATTTGTAATACAAGGAGTTGTGGAGGAAATGTGTGCTTTATTTTCACAGCATTTTCATCAACGGCGGTCATTATTTTTCACTTTTACAGCAAAGTCTGATTCTGATAATTGGGCTACTTGGAACGAGTACAATTTATGAAGTGTGATTTAATCAGTCTACCTTCTCCACTTGTAATTTGAAATATACAGACTTATTAGCACGTTTGTGCTTTACTCTTACTCTTTGTAAGTGTAAAGATAATTTAATTTTGTTGGGAACAAATAACAGACTTATCACATTTATCTCTAGATTGATAGCTGTTCGAAACACATTAGTTTTGATCGACATTACTTTAATAAAAGATAATTATTATTGTATTCGAAATAAAACAAAACAAAACAAGTTAGGGCCTAGCATACACAGATCAGTGCATTTAATCTAACGGTCCTATTTTGAAAGCATCTAATGTGTTGTATTTCTTATCTTCGAGCTGTCAAGAACATCAAGGTTGACTTGCTGCTTGCCCGACTCGCCAAGAAATTTGCAATGTTTGCACAGGTTCCCAAAATGGGGACTTTTTGCCCGCCCTCCCTGCAACCAAGCGGGCTGTTTCATTGTCCAGTCGACATGCTTCAATAAACACAAACCATAGACCGTAATTTATGTTTACCGGCCCCGTTGGAGAGCGTCAACAATTGGTGTTTCCTCATCCAAAATTAAGTTGTTCTGTTAAATTAAATCACAACTTTCGATACAACTTCAGTTCGCGTTTTCGACCGATATTTCCTGGTTGATTAACGTTACATTAATTGAACAAAATTACATTATACGGCTGTTAGTAATTGTTTCTGTATCCCACGCACCAGTCGTTTATAAAGACTGATTGCGGTATATGCGACCCTGACTCATTTGGTGCTGTCAATGTTTAAATTAAGAACACTTCGACATCATGTATTATTACCATGTTGGTTTTTGGAAGGATAGTTTTATTGACATCCTCTAGTTTTTAACAAACAAACAAATAATGCAAACACTCTGAGAAAATTTCAAAGAATGTAGGCTAATGATCGCGTTTCCATTAAAGCCCAAAATAGTTAGTGTGTTTTGTCAGAGGTTTGCGCACGTTCCTAACCGGGCTTATCGGGATTGCGGGGATCGGAAAATAAAACAGGGATTTGGAGTCTTCTTGCTGTTTTCTCAACTTTGATTGTATTTCAGCGATAACCTGTCCCTAGATGATTGGGAGGATTTGTCATCATTATAGGCGTCCGGATTAAAACTAATATTGTAATAAAGTCCCCAATAATTACTACAAGCCCCATATTTTACATTTAATTGAACGATTGCAAATAACAGTTGAACATTGCCTGCAGTCTATCTTGTTCATGGTCTTGTCTACGCGTTGCACATTGTCAATTAAACGATATTACCAAATTAAGAAGTTTAGCAGCGCATACAACCTGTACAGGGCAAGGTGTTTCACAGGACAAGTGGACAATATCGTTTTAATAAATTGTCCCAACCGCCGTCCTAGGGCCATTCAACAACGTATTAAAACCGGCCTGTGAGGGTTGTCACGTCACGTGTTTTAAAGACATGTCGTTTTATCACATATGATAAATTATATCTGACCAATAAATTTTGATGTTTTCTCCCTTTCCGCAAGATTACCCGTACATGGTAGCGTAATCGGATTAATAAGTGAAACAGCTGTTGTAGAGCCCATGGCCAGTGGCTTTTGGTCAATTATCACAACGGAACTTGCAATATCCTAGCACAGCATCGGAATAGGACGCTTGCGACTCTTCGCGCGCCGCGGCACCGCCGGCAAATAGCGGCCTCCGCATACACACAGTTCGTCATCTTTGTCCCGGAGGCGAAAAGTTAACTCGCCGTGCATCGCACCGTCAAGCGGAGGCCTCCCAAATCAAAACCGAAACATTTAGTTATGGAAATCGAGATTTATTCAGATAGAAAGCAAAGCAAATAACGGAGCTGCGGCAGATGCATTTATCTGGTTTTAATCATCCTTGGTCTGAGCGTCGGCGGCGCGGTTTGACTTGAAGCTGCGATGCCATAGGAGTTGACGCGATGTGAACTGTCACATTTAACTAAGACACCTGCTTTCCGCGGGCTAAACGAAAGCCGGTAACTCGCTCGAATCATCGGCGATGTAGGGAATCACATCTCCGCTGCTTGCCCATCTCGTTCACTCCTCCTCCATGCACCGCGGCATGGCTCTCCAAACTCTACAGTCGTTTAGTCAGACGGGCAGTTGGTCAGATGCTGCATGGAGTCTCAATATTGCAATTTGTCTGAAGACAAGTGGAATCAAGGGTACTTTGACTTACCGACAAGACGGTTGGTGCAGCCTCTTTCATGAATACTCGATACAAATTTCATAAGAGTCACAGTAGCAAACGCTGGTGGTAGCCTTGCGATCTTCGTTTTATATTAATTTTGCAAATGTTTGAGGTTGAATTATTTCAAGTTTACCGGTCCATGTATCTTTTAAATGACGAGCAAACAGACTCAAGTGTGTTTTAGGCTAATCACTGCAGTTCTAGTCTGTTGTCATAGGAATCCACATACGATATAAAAACATTTATGAAACATTAACATATTATAATAATTACAAGAACTTATTGAGCACGTAATTATCTGGTTTAGATTACCATATTCAAGGAAGCTGGTCCATACAAAGTGACAGAGTTTTAAAGTAATTGGCTAGTTGAAAAGGTGGGTTTGTTGTAAGGATCAAGGATTAATCTGTGTTAAACTGAGGGTTGTCAGTGGTGATGAATTATACTACGAGGGGCAGTAGTCAAAACGAACTGAGCATCCACAGGTTCAAGGCGGTAGTTTTGATACACTTTGGTTGAGTGTATGATGCTGAGTAGGACTCGACGAGCCCACGGATGAAAGTGGAACGGTTTGAGAGGAGTTTTTGAGCTGTTCATGCACTGCGTTCATGTCTGCGTGTACAGATCAGGGGATCGAATCCCAGCGTGGTCGCTCTATGCGCTGTATCATAACTGTGTTGTCCTTTGGATGGGATTTTGTTTCCGTGGTTCAGATTTGGAAGGCGTGTCAAAGAGCAGAGAACTCTTTCTATGTATTTGATATGATATTGTAGTCTCCATGCACTATGTCGTATACAGTTTGCAGGTTTGTTCATGCTTCCACGGCTAATTGGGGCTTGTTCGTTCACTTTTCAGGAATTCTTGGTTTTCTAACCGGCTCTTTATAATAATCTTGATTAATAATTAATCCCTTTAAATTGAAGACTTTTAACTTGGCTCACTCAGTTAAACACGAGCATCTTTATAGGCTTCAAAACATCATAGATCATGAAATTAGTCGCAATACCGAAGCGTTTAGTGTCCAGACAAACCTTTGACGTTTATTTTATTCATGACTTTGAAAAATTCACAGCCCAAGGAACAATGACAAGATTTTCCTCGTCATTTTTTAAGATGCTCCAAACTTGTTCTCTTCATTTTTGTTGTTGACGTTGGCAGAAGGTTACTAAACGTGTGAATTAAGAACTTCTTGAATGAAACTGAATCCTTTATATTTGATATGCATCTATATGTGTGTTTGAGACGACTGAAAAATGACGCAAGAGTGATTGTTATAAACAGAATAATGATAATGTGCAAGATTAGACACCAGACTGTATTGTAAAAAAAGTTGTAATAATTTGCATATGAATCTGATATTTTGTATTTCCGTGCACTATAATACACGAATGTCATCGTGCTTGCGTGTCACCTTCAAAGAAACAGTTTCTATGAGTTTCTCAAAGTCCCATTGTAATAAACCGACAATATTTTTCAGAATTTTTTGTTTAGAAAATGTTGACAGATGACATGTCCGTGTATAGTGCAAACAAATCAGTCAGCGTGAAAGGGGTTGCTTGATCTTTTCCCACTTGCAGCTGGTAATCTATTCCGGAGTATGGACTGGACCGTCGTGGCTGTTACTACGACCTGCTAGCCTCGGGCAACGCAGCGCTCTCCCAGGCTATCCCGCCGGCTTTCGCTTGGATGCAACACGGAAGAGAGTTCCGACATCCACGCGGATCCGAGTTTCCTTGGGTAGCACCTGCCTTAAGTTTGGCTGTAATGCTCGGGGAGCGGCCCTATACCACACTCTGGTCCAGCGGTGTTTTAGACTGATGGAATGGTGTGTATACCGTACGGCAGCTTGCGCTTCTTTGTCACACCTATTTCTAAAGCCAGCCCCCCCCCCCCCCAACCACTCGCTCTACATAGTCCTTGATTTTTGTTAGCGCTGTAACAGCTAAGATGTGCCATTAATAACTGTCATTGTCGCATTAATAATGTACACAATTAGTAATTCATTGTTTACGTAGATGAATTGCGAGGATGACAATGTATTCCTTATTTTTAAACCCTAACCTACAGCTGAGCCGAAGATGATAGCCTTTTGCG
This sequence comes from Leptasterias polaris, assembly GCA_037783415.1. Lineage (NCBI taxonomy): Eukaryota > Metazoa > Echinodermata > Asteroidea > Forcipulatida > Asteriidae > Leptasterias > Leptasterias polaris. The sequence continues at coordinate 743,415 of JAZGTN010000054.1, forward strand.
GTGGTATACTGTACACGTGTGTACATCCTACATTAGGCTCAATCCAAGGTCGTCTTCTATTAGTGGTCTATTTAACTTTAAATCAATCCTCAAACCGTTCAATCCGTACAATACATATTAAAGACAGTTATACACAAATATTACCCTATGGAGACTATTGATCATTTTAAACTGCTATAACTATTCCATTTCTATTCTAAAAACTGCTAACTTCATGCCAGCTGAAACTACAACTACTCTGTAGATGTTACAAAATAATTTCATGGGAACAAAGAACAATATTATATTTTGTACACTACCAAGTATAAGAGTGCTATTTGTTGCGATGGTAAATCCCACACATTGAAGCCAGAATTTTATTTTCTCAACTTCATTTTCGTAAATTCATCACAGTAAGATTATGCAGCGTTTGCAGTGCCTGATTTATTGCAAACATCAACTATCTATGACGTGTTATTGTACTATTCTGTCTACTTCATTTATTCACCCGTGTGCGTCAAACCACTACTGGTTTGACAAGTCGCTCAGCGTCCTGCAATAAAATGAGACCGCTGTAGGCGACTGGGTCTCACGAAGTCAATACAATATGTGATCTACAGTGAAGACAGAACATAATCATAATGAATCATTCTAAAGCAACGTATGAATATTGTGTGAAACGATTACACTGAGTTTTGGACGAGTCTTCATTTCATTTCTATATTATTTATCCAATCACATATTAAAACCAACATGCTTTCAAAAAATGAAGTGAGTTTGAAAAACTAAAATACAATCATACGATATGGTTTTTACCCTGTGACGTTTTTATAATAATGTTATGGTTTCTTCCCCAAATGAGATCAAATTTAAAAAATGGAACCATTTTAGAACGAAACATTGCAGAGGATTGTTAGTTTCAGTATAATTGTTATACGAATTATTTTTATGGTTAAACCATGTAAGATCACTTTTTTTTTTTTTTTTCATTTTTTTCTAGAACTTTTACAAGATCTACAGTTTTAATCTTCCACATAATTCACAAATCTTGACTGTCTGTCATTTAGGTTTTTAGAAGGAATTTACACTAAGAACAAAATGAAATCAAAACAAATAGACATCTTTATGAAATTGAATCTACGATTAACAAACATTTGTTTTTGCTAAAATGTTATTAATTAATATGAAAGTACTTCTAAGGATTGATAATAACATTCAACTTTATGGCAACTTAAATTTGAGCTGAAAATAAGATATAGGCATACGAAGTCAGTACATCAATAAAACAAAGGAGGCAGGGTCTTCGCACATAAAACTGTTATACCATTCAGTGTTGGTCCACAACGGACATTGTCTCGTAAATACAGTTGTCATATACAGAGTTGGAAAAAGCATTTAGAATTGAGGAATCCTGGTCTGTTTGATTCATTGGCGAAACCAAATTTACTCTTAAAGTCTCAGTGAGGGATGGTGCGATTGTCCGTGAAATAATCTTCACGACTTGTTTTTAAACATTGTACGATTAGTGAAATTGTGCGCGCAAGTTCCATGGAACCGGGGAAAACAACAATAAGCAGACGTTTTGATGTTAGCTATGTTTAAAAAGAACGTCTTCAAAAATCTTGATAACATTCTTGTTATTGTTTTTAAAAAGTTTGTTGTGTTGTTTGTTAACCCAAATTGCCAATCATAAGTTAGTTTATGTTACGCTGTTTTATATTCGCTCGAACCATGTTTTACAAGTACAGACTGGATAAATCAAGATTTCAAAACTGAGTTTGTATACCAATTTGTTTACAAAAAGTTGTACCTTGACGGCTTGACGGGGAGATCTAAAGAGAAAATGTGCCATATCAGAACAGATTGATGAGAACATTGTGGCCTAAACTATCCGGTCACAGTGCTAAGGAGATTACAGCGATGTGTACACTCCAGTATAAGACTCAGAATCTTGTTTCTAATAACCACTGATATTGAAAACACATGGACCTGCCAATCTATGCTGGTGATAAAACACTAAATTTGAAGTCATTGAATAGTTTTGATCCTTTTTTTAGGTTGAACTTTTTGCTTCTTCTACCTTCGTCTTGACGCGGAAAATTTTAATTGTAAACTGTATAATTATGTCCTGAAATTTGAAATAACAATATTACACTTTTTCCAAAACAAAAGCAAGAATAACTTAATTACTCAACACGAAATGTACGCAGGTATAGTCGTTTTGTCTATGTTTACCTAGTGACTGCCCTTTCGTGTTAAATGTAAAAGAACTGCATTTTTCTGTAAACAAATAATCGATATTGCCCAGTGTTATTTTGCAAAATGATTTTAACAATGTATCCTTCTATGCCATTATATTGTTTGTAAATATTGATGGGACCAATTAATAAAGTCAGTTTTGATTGCTCATCCCATGATCGGGTGTCTGCAGCTTTTCGGGTGCTTGTAAACACAAACCAAATAATTTAAAACAAACATTGACGATTACTCACATGACCCGACAAACAATGATATAAACTGCAATCTCAAGAAAAATGCTCAAATCTGTAGTGTGTGCCCAGTACGAATAATATAGATAGATGATAAAGAGAATAAATTCGAGTTTGCCTTGTCCCTAATAATGTTTTCACTCACCTTGTTCAGACATATCCGAGCACAAATCCTGCCCCATTCTGACGGTTTCCATGTCCATTTTAAAGGTTGTTTGGGATGAAATCTCCACCACAGACGAACACCGTGAAGTTATGCAGTGAGTGTATGTGAGATGATTTCCAGTTCGGTGTCGCTATCTTTTCCTTTATTCTAAAGAGCAGTGCGTTGCTTCACACCTCCCTAGCTACCGCCAACTTGTACTACACAGTCACCGCGACGAGCCGTCTGCGCACCACTACACACTACAGCCGCTAAAATCAAGAAGCTGACTAGATTTATGAAAAATCCATCACATAATAACTGTTTATTTTCCGAGTGATTTGCTCTTAGGGTGTAGACCGTCAGAGAACGGTTGCGAGTGCTTTAAACCCCTCCTCCCTTTTTCCCGCCGGCGCGATTGACGTTTACTTTTCCCTTAGCATATTAATGCAGGACCGGCCTCACCGTTTGTAAATGTCTCCTCAACCAAACTTTTGATTGGTCGATGTTTGATGAAATACCACGGTTGGACGTTGGGGTCGCTTAGCTGCGTGTAACTTCCTTTTCTAGTACCTTGACTGATTCATGTGCCAGTGAATGGCAATGGCTGCTCACTTGGGCATACTCTGGCTATATTCTTTCTATAAGCGAACAATGACATGTTAAGACACTGTTCACTATATCTTTTTTTCTCCTAATGTCATATTTAATCATTAACTGTCTGCAGCCACTCTTTGGCTCCATGTGGTTGTTTTTTTAAATTTCTTTTATGAAAAGAAAGTAGCCAATTCGTTTTCAGAAGAGAGCTTCCGCGTTTTATTGAAAAAAGATGGGGGGGAAAGAGAGAAAGAAAATCCAGTTAATAACATTCTTGTGTCGTTAAATCGGAACACTTAATTCTCCATAACGTTATTAGTTTAGTACGTTTGACTCTGATGACCCGTATCTAGGTTGGATTCGAACCTACAACTAGGTTATTCGGCATATCATCTCCATACAGTCTGGTTTTATCCTAATTCGTTATTCATGTTTAATTTGTTCCTTAATACAGTTATGTTATGCTTTATGTTGTTCTCAATTCCTGTAAAGCGCTCCGTTCTTCATATAAATGCTCCGTATTATTTATTATTACTATTTAAGAGAAGATAATAGAGTCGTGTTCAGCCATCACGAGCTACTCTAATGAAATTGCTGTATAAAGTAAATGTGTTTTTAAATGCGATTCTATTTGATTGTCATGTATTGTCCCTACCATCTCACCAATGATCTGATTATTTTTAAGATACTGCAGATGACGGTTCCGCACAAATAAACAGCAGCTTTATACTGTTTTATATTTGTCCTGTCGGGCATGCCGGTATTACATCTTTGTATATTTCATACAAACAACATGAACATTTCCTCAAAACTGGCGCTCACGTTTTGATTGGAAACGATTGATGTATGATCAGGGATTTTGTTTACGTTTCTCATTTTGTGTTATTCTTATTCTTGTTTCGATTGCGGCAATCAAATTGAGCAACGACGATTTGAAGGGTCTTCAAATCATATTCCTCAACCTTTAATATAATAATAATAATAATAACTAGTTCTTATATAGCGCATTTCACAATAACGTCTCAATGCGCTTTACATTTACCGTACATCAGATGGAGATATATCTTTGGACCATTGGTACTGGTTTGATCTTTACTACTAAGCAGTCTTTCAGGTTGAAACTAATCAAGTTTCACTATTTTACAAACATACTTATAATGTACTTTATCTATAGGGTGCGTGAAACGAGGTTCATTTGTTGTTTTATTGAATCAGTTTTTACATCTAACCCCAACTGTATTTAGCCTGTTTATGGTCCATTGCATACAGTATTTTAGCGTTGATTTAAAAAACGAGTTTTTAGTTTTTTAGTAAAAATAGAAAGAGTTCGTAACGATTTAAAAGAGTCATCCAGACTATTCCAGAATAAAGTGCCACGCTGGACAACACCATTTTTTGACAACGTGGTTCTACGATAATTAACAAAAAGATTTTTCCTAGCAGTGCTGCGAGTATAATAGGAATGGATGTTCGAGGTTAGTGTAAAACAGGAGTTGAAACAAGCAGGTAAAACATTATTCATATATTTATACATAAATTTTCCTAAGTTAAAATGATAAAGGTCAACGAATTTTAACAGTTTTAAATTATCAAAAAGCGGCCCAGAGTGCTCACAATAGTCAGCTTTAGAAATGACCCGAACTGCACGCTTCTGGAGAGTGAGCAGTTTGTTACATTTAGGAGTTGGACTACCCCAAGTCAAAATTGAGTAATTAAGATAGGGTAATATAAAAGAGTTGTACAAGGTCAGTAATATGCTACTGGGAAGGAAATATTTAAGACGATTCATTATACCTATATTTTTTGATATTTTAGCTGTTATAGTGTCAATATGTTTCTTCCAAGTCAAATTCTCATCAATATGTATTCCCAGAAATTTAGTACCCTTAACCTGTTCAAGATTGATATTATTTAAAATTAAAGGAACAGACTGGCTAGCACAAAATATAATATAATTTGATTTGAGAACATTTATACATAATTTATTGGATAAAAGCCAAGTAGTGATTTCCCGGAGCTCAAGATTAAGGTTCTGCACAGCTAAGTCTACATTTTTATCAGTATACAACAAACTTGTGTCATCTGCAAATAAACAAAATGTAATTTGTTCTGATGTATTGCAGATGTCATTAATGTACAAGATAAATAATAAGGGACCCAATACAGAGCCCTGTGGTACACCGCAAGTAATAGGCCGATCTGTAGATTTTACAGAATTACACAAAACATATTGGGATCTATCACATAAGTAACTTTTATGCTGCTTCATTTCCTATCGGAGACAAATATTGCTTTATTAAGTCAATTTATTGTGATTTCTTATCGTACGAGGTTCAACTCTAAAAATATAGCAATTTGAACTAAGGCTAAAAGGTTGTAAAAGACCATTTATTGTTTTTGCAGTTTAACTGTTTGACGACATTGACAGGTTATTTTCTCTCTAATGTCAACAATTGATTTATTTGATATGTGGCTTCTTCAAATGTAAATGTCCTTTCATGTCATCTTGGCTTAAGAGATCTTCATTTACGGCTTGACTCATTTTCCCGTTATCACAATGTTTACCTGATTTACTGTAATGATATAGCAGTGGGTAATAACAAGATACGTTAATACCAACTTATGAGTCCCTCCTCTCCTACACCGGAGCTGATTGCCGTCCCTTGATAGGTAAACCGGCCCGTCACCCGAGCCGCTTCGCCAGAGAGAACCGATCCAAATATTGCACCACCAAATCTAATTTAAAAACATCACTTTGCTCTTCCACTCCCATGGATTGGATTGGCTAATACAATTGAAACTGTGGATCAATCACGGAGTCGTGTATTGGCGGACGCCAGCCAAAACGCTGAAAGTGGGAAGTACAGTGCAAATTGTCGTCGTATTTTCTAATGACCTAAATGGGCCGTGGTAACCGATTAGTGAAATGAAGTGAGAAATTCAACAGCATATTAAAAGAAATTGTGTTACCATTCTCGGGGAAGTAACATACAGACCGGCTTTCGTTTATCACTGTTTTTACAGTCAATTTGAAGAGAAAACTATAGAGTTTCAAGTAATTCCGATTTATTGAGTCGTAATATCATCCAGTGACAACCCCGGGGATTAGCCGATGACGGGCCTGGCCCTGGGCCGAAACAGACACCCTTTTAGTCCAGTGAATTTACGCTGTTTTCATGCTGCCCGTTACTTCGTATCAACCCATACACACCAGACATGAAGCAACATCCTAAACATTCATTGTCTATGATGATAAAGTCAAAGCTTCCACATCTTGACAAACTCCCCCAAACCACATTTCCTCTTTGTAATAAACATTCACACATGATTAGGAAACTTGAGACTATGTCAAGATGCAATATTTTCCTAAAGCAAGAGACGTTTCTCACAGTGGTTAGCCCTCATAGCATAGTTTGGCATCGTATATCTCAGTCCATGGTAAATAGCCCCTTAGCCAACGTTGATCTATCTACTACATCGGAATAGCAACAGTAACAATATCATGGAGTCGGATCTACATGAAGCATCTCATTCAAGAGGACTGAAAGGAAACCCTAAGAGTTACATCTTTATTTATCAGAAGAGAAATTTATGAAGGAACACTTTTTGCATATTATTTGCAAACATCTGTATTGAATTCGAAAAAGAGACTTGAAATACGAGGTGAAGCTTACAAAAAAAAAGTATGGCTTTCAATGTGTATTACTGTTTCATAATTTTAAAGTCAAACTATCATTATAGCAGGGACTAAGTTAGATTGCAGGGGAACTGTTTCCGATTTGGGTGTGGTTTGGTAGTTTAGATAACTGCAATTACTTCAAAGTGTATCTCTTAAATTAACTCGCTAAAAAAATCCAGCAAACTCAACCAACAATTCAGAGGACAAAATTGACTGGTAGTCTGAAGTATTAAATCACCAGTGATCAATGCATTGCAATAGATTTTTAAACCTCAAGTGGAAATATGGATGTATTTGACTTGTTATAGTGGGCTCACTTAATACCCAAGTCAATCCAACCAAACTTCCTTTCTCCATGAAGACGAACCTCATGGTTTCTATCATCAGAAGTAAACTGGCACACTGTGATGAAGCTTAAATTTGACATTCAGACGTATTACAGCGTATCGGGTACCGCAAACACTGGCTAAATAAACTGCCGGTGTGTACGATCACGCCTTGTGCGAAGCCCCTAGTCTTAAGTTTCGGTAACAAAACCCCACGAAAATGGTCCGTAAATGAGACGCAGTCGATCCACACTGCAACTCAGCTTGAGGCATGATAGCCACCGGAGTCGCTGATAGATTTTCCCCTTCGTGATCGAATTGCCTCTGTCTATACGTGAAACCGTCTCGACTCTTAATAATCTGGGGGGGGGGGGGGGGGGTAGTAGTTTTGGGTGTGTTCTTGCCATATCTGCTTAAAGATACAAATTGAGTCAAAGTTTGGTTGGAGTGTCTTTTGATGAGACGAGTGTGTCTACTATAATAAATAGACTGTGCAAGTTTGCACGTTTTTGAAAGTTAAATTGTGCGAGTTTTCCCCCCACAGTATAGCAAAGTTGTTTATATGTTTGTTTAAAAACCAGAGTAACCAGAATGATTAAAAATTACTGCATTGTGTAAATTGGTATGCATAATATTTAATGTATTTCTGCATCGCGTATAAAAGTGTGATGTCATAGTACAGACAGCTTACATACAGGTGGCATTATTGTCTCTGTTCTAATAAAAAAAAAATTAAAAGCCTGAACAAGGAGTGTAACATATTATTGATGCCTTGAAGACTGTTCAAACTACCTTGTTAAGTGTCAGTGTCTTTTGTAATGAGGTTAACTACAAACATTAACCAGAGAGTCAAAGATGCATAACTATTTTTAGATGAGTTAATTCAATCCCATCCTGCACACCATTTCAACCAACCTATGAAAGTGTCAAAGTAAAAAACGAAGAAACCCATTATAGGGATTTGTACCGTTGTAGGCCAATGTGTAGTTATTTTGTTTGAGGCAATTGAAATTGTAGGGCTGGGTCTTAAAATACTACTTAACAATACTTCAAATGTAATTATTTCCCAGGTCTGAGGATTGGTACTATACTAAACCCGTCCTCACACAGCAATGGATGTTTGGCTAAAAAGTGGGTGGCCCACTGGTTAGCTTAGTTGGAGCACTCGGACGGTTTTCAGGAGGTCGCGGGTTCGAGTCCAGCATCAGCAACATTTCTAGGTCACGGTGTATTTTCAAGTCATTTTTACACCCATAATTTGTTTTATGTGTACAACAAAAAGCCTATGTCCCATTGTGTGATCCCACTTCTGTTTAAAATGTATAGGCTGACCCCCAGACTATGATTGCAAAGTGAAGCGCCCACCATTACTGGCGCCGTAATGGTATAACACTCTCATGGAATGCGAGACGTCATGGGTTCAAGTCCACCAGCAGTCATTTTCCCCTTGATTGCAACTCACCCTTTAGAGCAGGTAGCACTTTATATATAAATAAAATGAGTTCAACAGGTTATTTTTGATAAAGCACCAGTTCTGTACTTCTTTTTTAAAGTGAGCTGCCTGTCATTGCTCTCTGTACTGCCATTCTGCTCCATGTTAAAACAACAATTCTGGTTCCACCGTTCGGAATTAGTCTGAAGGTTTCACATCAAAAGACACCATGTCTTTTGTTTACAAACCCCACAATAATCCCATCAATCAAGTTTGCATTTCCTTCCAATCAATATTAGTATCAAATGATTGTGGTTTAATTACTTGACGTTTTAATTACTTGGAATTTTGCAGTGACTTGAAGCGGGCGATGAGAACCCGGGTAAAGCTAGACGTACACGCTGATTTCAAGGTTGAATCCCGCGGTTTGAATGGAAAGTGTTTTTACCAAACCATTGTCTCAGAGGACACAGAACCAATTGAATTCCACGTTATTCAAACTCTAATAATCATTTCTATTGTTAGTGTAAGACATCATCTTTCCCTGTTATACTGTATGGCTGAGCGAAAGGTGACAATAGAGTGCAAGTTTTTTTTCATTAGTATTTTAAAGGTTTGTCATTTACCCTATCTATTTAAGTTTTAAAAATTTCAGTCAACACACAATACGGCACGTGCAACATTTACAGTTATAAACAATTGTCAGGAATTAATATTTGGTAAAAAATGTATTAAGTTTGATCAGAAACTAAGAATATTCTATAATAATTATGATTATTTTATTTTATTTCTTATGTCAGTGCATTGTAATTGCATAATTATATAGATGTCCTTAAGTGTTTATGTGTTTGGCCTAAAATCTCAACAGCGAGCACGGAGAAATTACTATTCGGATTAAAGACAACTGAAACACTGAAACATTTGGGAATTTTCTTTGGATCATTTTTGCCCGTTCGATTTTTTCTAGTTTTTCCTTCTTTTTCAATTGGCGGCGCTATAATACTTAGTGTATCCCATTTTTGTGAAGAAAAAAAAGTTTCCACATAAAATTGGCTGACAGCTTGCAGGACCCAGTTTGCAATGATGAGGCCTTATTGACAATAATACACTTTTTCTTGACATGAAAAGTTGGAAATTAGCTCGTTAAGAATACTCCATTGAAAATCAACTTGATTGACATAATTCGACCTCCTGAAAACACAAATTCTATGATGACTATCGGACTAGGCGTCCATTTTGAATTCTAACAATGCTTTTAACACGTGATCAAACACTGTACCACTTTTTGGAGCAAATTCAAATAACCCAGTCAAAATAATGATGACTTTAATTTAATTCCCCCCCCCCCCCCCCCCCCCCCCCATTCAACGCAAGAAGAGTTACTAAGCAACTACATTGTGATGTGTTTCACACCTAATAAAGGTAGGGTCTTATTTGGTTAAGACCCCAAACAAAATGTGTGTATAATTTCCATCGGAAAGCCTCCTTGTTATAAAGGTAAAGGTAAAGCATCCAGCGAAATTATTTTTGTTTGACAAGCCCCCATTAATTAGAAATCAATAAAAAGACATCAACATTTTGAATCTTGTTAAATTCAACTCAATGCGAGTTTTGGGATATTCAAAATTCCGGGGTATATAGATCCGTTTGTGAATGCTGCGGACAGAGATGCAGTTTGTGCCCGCTGTCACCTCGCTTAACATGGATCAAGATTCTTGATGAAAACACCGTGACGGTTTTTAATTTGTTGTTTTCTCAACAAGTTGACACTGTATTCAGCTGAACTTTTTCACAGGTGACTTTTATTTTATTTTTCTTGATGATTTGGCCGATAAATCATCTACATTAAAATGAAATAAAAACATATGACCCTACTTAAAGGTAAAGCGAACGAAAATAATTCCTGAAAGTTAGACAGGGTTTTTTTGTTCTTTTTTCTTTTTCGTTTTTTTCCTGTTCATATGTTTTCCTTAAAAAGAAGCTAACAAACAAAAATCCTGAAAGTTAGGTTTTAGGTTCTTAAAAAGAAGCGATTCAAACCATTGTGGATCTAGCGTATATGAACTGTCAACAACCAACAATATGAACTTATCTTGTTACCGTGTTCATTTAATCCCGAGCTGTGTCACACTCAATCTGATGCTTCGGCATGCAGGTCGAGCTGTCTCCAGTAAAAAAAATAAAAACTCCGGGGTGATCGGTCTCACGCCAGGAGCGCCGTGGATTCCGCCATTCCGTCGGTAGGCTTTGACTCAACAGTCAGCCCTTCGGGAAATGAAAACTGTTAATGAGTGATACATGTAGATTATTTGGGAGACTTTTAAAGTAAAAAGATACTTTCAAAATGGGTGCACTATATGGAATCTAAGGTTTTTATACATGTTTTTCCTGTCAATTGGAAAAATGAAAGCTATATTCATAGTTAATCAGCAAGACTTATGAAAACACATTACTCTGTTTTTTCAGTTAACTCTAGAGAAAATGAACGTCATGTTCCGAGAATGAAGTCAGTGATCTGTCACTGCTTTGAACAAGAATTGAAAATTTGACAGGGATAAGCCACAATTTTTCTCAAAACAATTTATTATGTAAGTTATAATAAATTTTTTAAGTTTCTGTCTTTAAAAAAATAGGAATGATTGTTTTGTCAGAATTAATGTGATTACATTTTCACTTATTTCACCGAAAGTTTCTAGTAGGCCTAATGCTTCATTCACAGACAATTAATGTTGTAGTCACACAGTCCTATGTTATTTGTCTGGGTTTTTGTTTTAAATGTGTATCTTGCATGTTTTGGTTTCTATCTGCTTCAAAATAAAGCTCTTTAGCATCCGGATTGGGTTAAATATGTCATAAATTATATGTTTTTTTGAACAAGTAGAACAGTTATTATGCCATGGTATTTCATTAACATCAAATGCTTTCAATTATCATTACGGATGAAACGTAATACTACATCGTCCAATCTGAAAATTGGTTCTTCTTAATAATTACAAAGTATGCTTCAGTTTCAACCGTGTCATTTATTTACCAAATCCAACGAGAGAGGCGCAATGTTCATTTGATTTCCATCGTTTAGACGAAATACAACCGCCAAGTAAATAATCAACAAAGGCGGTAGCGTTCATTTGAGGAAGGTTAGGAACAGAGAGGGGGAAGAAACAAGATCAGTGTTGGAGGTGTCTGCTCAATTCTCTCTCATATCGATAAGGTAAAGTTTATCCGCAAAACCCAGAACCAAGTTGATCCGATTAGTGCAATCTTAGCAAAATGGTGTTGACTCTAATATACCGATTCGCAGGATAGTACCCGGGGGCAAACGTCACGGTCGCGGGAAGGCTTTTAGCCGCGATAGAAAACACTTTGTCCTTATCCAATTTGCTTAAATCTCGGGTTAGATCAGGTTATACGCCTCTTTCTGGCAGAAATAAAAGGCAAAAATGTAACAGTATATAATCTAGAGAAGCTCGGTCCGGACTTTCATTTGTTAGGAGCGGGAATCGGGCGTTGACCACGGCCCGAGTGACGGCATGTTTCATTTGAACTCGTCGACAAGGATATTAGAGAAGTTTGGTTAAATTCTGTTAGTTTACCGCTCTATAATCATTCAAAAAGCATAGGCGGTGAGTAGCTCAGGTTTCATGAGCCATGTGGTTCTGACTGGTTAACTGTGTTTTTATGAATACGTTTAAGTATATAAATAGTTTTTTGTCCTAGAAAGGGTTTTTTGAATTGATGTTTATGGACCATGTATATCTAGGTCTATCAAAATGAAAATTATACATGCCCTTTGATAAGCATAGGTGTTTATTTTATTTGAAGTTTAGGTAGATCACTTGAAAACTATGTTAACTTCGTTTGCACGTGGCAAAATATCCATCTTAAAGCGCAATAATTGTCCGTGCATTTATTACAAAGCATTGTTATCTTCACAGCTTATTATGAAGATGGTCCCTGATAGATAATATGAAAGACAGAACTTGACAATTAGCCCAATTATCGCTTACCTCTACCTTTCAATACCATACTAAATCATGTCTTTTATGTGTATTCCAAATCAAGGAAAACAGAGGCACGCATGTGTTGCATGTATAAATGTCATTAATATTCTAGCGAAAAGTTGAAAAAGGTGTACATTTATGATCCGTGAATGGCTTTGTAAAATCATGTCCTACGCAGTGCTTTGCAATTAGAACGTGAACAGGTACAGTTCAGAGAACAGGTGTTTATAAATATTGATCTTTTCATAACTTTTAAGATCGCTAACCTAAAGTAGTACGACAATGACACCAACACCTCAATAATGCAAGGTAGGTAAAATATTTGGATTAGACAACACGCGATGACGACATTTTAGTCATTTTGAGCGTAGCCTATCTCTAGAAATTACAAAGGTTGTGTTTTAAATAATGGCTGACCGTAGGACAAAGTTCGATAACCACTTTTTGACAACTTAAAAATGACTTATAACAACCGCCACTATGTTGATAGTTAGTTCAACTCCGGTGATCGAAACTTCAACTCTTTACTTGTTTATTTATTTAATCCTATTAACATTGTGTGTCCTTTATAGAGTGTCCAAATCGATTGGATTGCGTTGAAAAAGGGTACATTGCACATCAAATTGAATAAATTGTTCTTTATGTAAATAATACCCCAGATTTTTATACTCATTGGAGAGAACCAGATGCCGGTATGAGCTTATTTCATTATCAAAAGTCTCCATTTAATTATTCTTCTCAATTCCTCGAGTCCAGCCCAAATATACGTTAGCTGTTTCTCAGGGTGCGTCATTTCCCACTATAGTCCGCTAGATTAAAAATAGGGATAAGTAACAATACAAAGATACTTATCTTATCCCGCAAACTCCTCGTCGTCAGGAAATCGAGCAGGCTGGCGAGTGATCCTTACCGGGAGTGATCGCTCCTCAGCCCCCGGGGCATCTTTCGATATTCGCGCTGCTGCTGCAACTTCGCCGTAGTGCTACCGTAGAGGCAATGAAGATATTAAAGTTCAAGCGGCTTCTTTTCGGCCCCCAAAACCCGTTCAGTACGATATTAATATAACCCGAAGACCGGGAACGGTTACAAATCATGCAGGAAACTCACTGGAGCTGGTAAAAATGACAATATTTCCGGCGGTTTTGTTGCGCTATTTCGTTCCTAAGGGCCAGCCGCAAGCCAGAACTGATTAATCTTAGTGTTCGCCTACTTTATTTGGTTATTTGAAGTCAAATCCTTTTGCTATAATGAACACTTCCTCATAATTTTCTTCATAGTAATAAAGATTATGAGCAGTTGATGTTCAAAGCAGGTTGTGATTTTACCTCCGAGGAATAAAACAAAGAATGTAGCTTTCTCAAGGACATAGGTACATACACTTATTAGAACGAGATTTTGGGAATGAATTTACACGATGTTTTAGGAAAATTGCATTCCTACAACAGAGATTAATTTGCCATAAAGTGGTTGTTAATTTATTTCGGGGTGAAGTTAATCGTTGATGTGGCGCCTTATAAATACCGTAAATTGCTAACCTCTAATTTGTTCATTTCTGACCAACCGATCATCATCATCTGCATTTTAAGATGACGGGCACAATTTTCTTTTCTCCCGCGCTCAATACATCCTCACAGTCGCCACTCTGTCCAACAACCGAGATGCAGACGTTTCTTCTATTTATACTGCAAACTCCAAATCAAATTTAGCGGAGAATTTCTCTTATTTTATAACAAATTCTTGAGACTTTTTTTTTCTCTTCTGCATGCAGCAATATAAACTGACGCTTCTTTCTCAGCCCAGAAAACGCCGACAGATCACTGAGAGAGATTCGCGGTATTTGTTTGGCCAGAGCCCGCTGTGAAACATGGTTTATTGCAGGGAAGTTAATAGGAATCGGGGAATTAAATGGAAATAAGGAAAGCACACAGTGATGTGAGCCGAGCTGACGGGTGCAACCAATTCTGTTACATTGCTAGCGGACATAAAAGTCAGTGGAGGAAGTGCATTTAACGTACTGAAACACAACTACTAATATGCAGCCCTCCAGATAAGAAATAGCAAAATGGTTTGAGGTTTGTAATACTTGTGTTTCATCGCGTTTGGAAGACACTGTTGATGATTTCTACCTGATGTTGCTTCTTATAGAGAGGGCGGTTTTGAAACACGATCTTTAGAATTGAGTGAGTTTTGTACAGAGTCAATGACAGTAAGCGTCCTTCATAATTCTGTATAATTTACGTATACTGCCAATGATTGCTTCCATTTGGGTTTGGGTGGTTTTTTCGTGACTCACAGCTTTATAAATTTATAGTATTCGTATATTTGTGTGTGTTTTTAACGCCCACCGAGAACACCGGAATACTTTGTTGTTCTTGTTGATGTATTATGAATATGGATTTACAAAGATTGTCTCAATTCAAAAATCTGTTAAAATTATTTATGTATAAAATTCTAGTTTACTTCCATACTGACCCACTAAGTGAAAAACAGCCCAAACTTAAACTATCTCAAGTGTACAAGAAGTCTAAGCAAAACGTATAACACTTTAAAATGGTCTATTCGGAATTTCAAAATAGACAGAAATGCAAATCCACATGAACCTCTTAGCTCCAATGCAGCCGAGTAGTGTGACAGAAAACCAAAATATGTGTCTAGAGAAGGGGAAGAATTGCTTTGAATGGCCCATTTAAAGGCACTGAACACGTTTGGTAATTACTCAAAATATATATTAGCATAAAAACTAACTTGGTAACCAGCAACGGAGAGCTGTTGATAGTATAAAACATTGTGAGAAACCACTCCCTCTGAAGTAACGTAGTTTTTGAGAAAGAGGTAACTTCTCACTAAAATAATAAAAGACTTCATGCATGAAGCCTTTTATTAGCATCTGAAAGCACACCAAATTGTGCAACAAGGGTGTTTTTTCTTTCTTTATTTTCTTGCAACTTCGATGACCGATTCAGCCCAAGTTTTCACAGGTTTGTTATTTTATGCATATGTTGGGATACACCGGTGACAATACTGGTCTTTGATAATTACCAAACATGTTCAGTGCCTTTAAGGAAAACTTGTTTATGTATTTAAAAATGTTGACACTTGGAGGCGAAACCTGATACAACAGAAAATATTGTGGCATGCACGATTTGTTTCATAATATTAATATAGTCATCAAAAGATGTGTAACTGGAAATAGAGCATGTTCCTTGCGGGGGATTTTTCCTGCAGTTGCCCTGAAAACTACGTCACCATTGACCTTATTTTGCAATCATAACTCATTGTTCTTACCAACTGTTATAAAGTGATGCACAGCTGGCTTACGAACATCACTAATGATACCACACGCTGGTTTAAAAATCTTTAAGATGAAAGAAATGCCCATTGGCAGGTTGCATGTTAAAAGGATTCCAGAAGATTTTTAACAACTAATTTTATGAGCGCATTACAAGCAGTGGGCATAACTATTACACAGGACCTGTCCAGGGTTGACTCGGGAAATTGTGCTTATCGAGCGTAACGAAATGAACAATAATTGAATCAGACTTACATGATGTTTGGCTATTTTACATGATGTAAATCCCGTTATGTGTGGTCTACGTGGAGCTGTGGATAAAGTGCAGCCACCCTGGGGTTAGGGGAGCGTGATCAGCAGCGATTAAACGTACGGGGATGACTCTCTATGGAGTCATGGGAACGAGCATTACTAAGCACTTAATCGGAACAATGTGACACACTTACGGTTCCAGACGTCTGAGACAATAGGGAGATCTTTTACGTGCAAATTACTGGTGCTTATCAAATTGAATAAAGAAAATTGATGAGAGCAGGATTTGAACCTACGTCCTTCAAATTAACGTGCCAGCATTTTAACGACCGAATAGCCCTGTTGGCGGTCTTCCTAGTTCGTGAATATCTTTGTCGTAGGTTTAAGCCCCGCTCCGGTAAATTTTTCTTTGTTCAATCCAAATTATCTGAAATTTATTCAGTCAGTTTTCCTTGTTTATTTTTTTAAATATGCATATCTTTTCCCGTTTAAAACTTAATTAATTTGTAACTTAGAGGTTGATGTAATTTGCAAATGATCTGTAAGTAATTAACAATAAAGCAATGCTATCTGCGATGCTACTATTGAGATGGTTGTTTAAAGGCAAAGTGTACCTTTGGTTTTCGGAACCGTTCGATTGTTGTATAGATACATACAATAAAACTAACCTGGGAAATTTTTACTCCAAAAAGGTGGTCGCATTTTTTAGATATCGCCGAACAACTTGAGCGTCCATACAGGAAGAACATTCCTTATAGGAATACACAATCTGAGAAACGTTTCTGTCTGAAACGTTTCTCAGATTCAAATTGTAGGGCATCAAACCTAATATCCTTTTCCATAACCATACTTCGAAGTGAAATGCTTCTCAAAATGCTTTATACTATCGAAAGCTGCTGTACTTCTTACCACGTAACTTTTTATTGCCATGAATTTTCAAAGTCATAACCAAACATTATTACACAGACCCTTTAATATCACACAACAAATCTCATGTTAGGCCTATTATCATCTTTTTCGTGTTTTATATCCCCCCCCCCCCCCCCCCCAAACATCAATACTACATCTACTGCGTTTCAAAATTATAACCAACAGGGGATTTTTAAATGAGTGTGGTCCCACAAATAGGATTCGAACTTCCTCTAATTACCACCAGGCAAGCTCGGTGGTCTTGTAGAAGGAATTATGCGTCTAACATCATTGATTTGCTTACCGCGGTGTTTACTGCGCTAACGGCGCCCTGTAAAACATAAGTCTATGGGCAGTAAACACAGCATTATGCGTGAAGCGGAGCCATGAATCTAGACCCTGCTTTAGAATGGCAAGGTCGTGGGTTTGAATCCCACCCGAGTTTTATGCCTGTGGATTTGTTCACGGTATTCAGTGAAGTACCGAGTGTGCTTGACACGCACCTGTGTATAGCGTCAAACACAAAGGACTTCCTGTTTGTCATTCCAGCCTAGGTTTGGTTCACGTTGACATGAAAGAGAGGAAAGCAATCAAGTCAGCTCCATGATCAATGTCTATTACTTGAAGAATTTCCACATTCCATAAAAACTGCACTTTAACAAAAATGTTGTAATTTCCCGCAAGTGCATCCTGGTGCGTTTTCTTGTTTCCTTTTACGATCTTCAATTGTCTCCTGATTAGTGTTGAGATTCATTGACGCATGAGATTGCCATAAAGACTCTCTAAGTAAAAGGAAAACAAAAAGATGATCGAAACGATTTGAGAGAAAAATCTTGAAGATTTGCCAAAGGCTTTCGTTATCTTGAAAACTTCAACAGTGCTGTCAATGACTCTTTTGTATTTATGGACAGGATTGGCCCTTGCCCACTAACAAGCATTAATACTACCACCTATCACAGAGCCGTCTCCCCACTTGCCCTGGGTGATCATTCACCCGTGAAATATAGCAACATCAGCCACACGGACGGCTCAGTGTAGAAAATACCTGCCACACAATGTTGTATTTCCTTGGCAACGTATTGATGGGGAAGAAGAAATGAAGAGAAAAACATCCATTATTTTATAGTTTTCAGCCAGCGGCTTGAGAGTGTCAATATAACGAAACAGGCCTACTGGCGACTTCCTTTCACTCTCTTGATGTCAAAGTAAAAAACGTCTGAAATAAGATTTATTATTAATTTATCAAACGCATTACTGTGATCGAGAGACGTCCATTTCACAGGCGTTAGACAGTCCTACTTTTGGCAGGTAAACACTTCTAGCTTGACAGTGGTAAGTTTTGAAACCTTTTCTGTTCGTTGGGACGTACTCACTCGTTTCAATTTGTGTCGGACGTTGACAGTTGCGGACAAGATTGAGTTTGTTCAAGTACGAAAAGTTTGTCTATTTACAAAAGTTTTACGTTGTGTTCAACAGCAACTTTGACTACGGTTATGGCCGTAGGCTTCATATGTGATGTTGAGGAAAAGGTCATTTGTATAATCTAGCTGTAGCCCAGCCGAAACCACCATTTTGGAAGTGGCTGTAGTAAGGTAACCTTTATGCAAACCATTTTATATTATAGAGGGCGCTGTTGTCACACTAATAATAGTTATTTGAACCGATTTTGTTTATTTATTGTGCCATCAAAATGCAAGCATAGTGGCCAAAAAAACCAATCAAGGGTGAATACAATGATTTAATTAAACATTCATAAAAAATACAAACATTCATAAAAAAATACAAAAGGAGAACGATTACAGAAAGCATTATAACTAAGCCATTTTACTATCAAAATACTATAATTGGAAATTATAGAAAAGGATGAAAGGTAAATGTAACAAAGAATCCATATTAACCCCACTCATGAAAAATCGGTCAAGCTCAGCATTCAACACGTTGAGTTCAAAATGATGACTGAAAATTTGAAGAATTAAAATGGCCAAGACCATTTCGCGAGTTGACATTGACTGTGAGGCAAAGGATCCAACGAGATTCTTTAAAAATGCAAAGAACTCTAAATACAAAGCCTATTGATCTGATGGCAGTAAATGAGACACTCCAAAAAATTAGATCAGTAATTAAGTTCGACAAAGAAAAGCGACCAAAACAACTTTACTCAAACGAAACAGTAAGCAAATCAACCCAAATCTTGATCTAAGCTTGTAAGATAATTGATAGTTGCTTCGAGGTTCGCTGGCTCCCAACAATATAGAAGAGAATTACTGCACTGTTTCAATTTAATTTGAAAGCTTTGGGTTTTTGATCTATTATTTTGGCTTTTACTTAACGAATTTTATTTTTGAGCGAATCACGTACAATATTGTGATTGTTGCTAATAATGGTATTGGCCTTCTGTATCACTGTAGGTGTTACTGAAAGTGTACTACACGCGGCAAAAAGGTCGCACTCATTAACAAACGTGAAAAACAATGAATACCATTATAATAATGGATTAAGATAAGATGTAGAACAAAGAGAAATTTAAATCTGTAGACCTGTCCAATATTGTTCCTGTATTAATGTTTTCTAAAAAGTATAAGTTGGGCTTATGTTTATACAATGTAGGCCTAAGCGGGGAGAGGCTGACAACATGACGGCGTCCACACAGTCACTGAACAGTTTTAGAGTAAAAGACGGGCCGGCAATCATTCAAACAAAAAAGCAATGAAAGTGCCATGATTAATAGCGCGTTCGACATCACCCTGAGGCAGCCTGGTCCAAGCGGAGTACGGTCCCCTCGCCACGCAACCCCTGGGCTGTTTACAAAGCAGTGGAAAATTGGCGCGAAAAGCCGCGAAATCCAAACTAATAAACCCCTCGTCTCTGCACATCTGAAGGGGGCCGCCTCAGCTAGGACCGCATGGGTCAAACGCTAACGCATGCCTGTGTAAACAGGAATCAAACACTGGCCATACGGCCGCGCTAATATAACCAGCCATGTTTTGACGTTCCCGTAATCAGGTCGTCAGTCTGACACGATTAAGCAATCATCTCACTGCTGACAAGAACTACAAATTTTTCTGACACTAATATTTGAATGTTATTATTTGCATGTATAAACAGCCGAGCTTCTGCCGTCTGTATGTGACGTCACCATGTCAGTATCAGTAATACTCAAATGTTGTCACTCCGTGCACTTTGTGACTTTATCCCATGTGCATATTTACTCTACGAGGATCAGTGTTGAACTGTTAATTGTTAAATGAAGTAGCATTGTCTCTGAGTAAATACTTTTTTTTACTTCTACATGTACGTCTACAATCCTTGACTCACTATTGTTGACCAAATTTATTTTAACCATTATTAGGGAATTGCAATGAACATTTTCACCACTATACAATGTATAATCTAAGACTTTTGTGAACACTGGGTGGCAGCAGACTCACCAGGTAATTCCATCGCTATCGGAAATTTTAGCCTGCTCAGATTTACCTACGGCTGCACCACACTAAATAGGCCAAAATCCATGCACCAAGCTGATTATCATAATTTGTAACTCCCCAAAATCTTTTGAATTACAACGTTTTTGTGGTCATGCAATAAATAGATTGTGTAATTATAAGAATCTATCACAACCTGGGGGGTTCTGTGT
Source organism: Leptasterias polaris (assembly GCA_037783415.1). Lineage (NCBI taxonomy): Eukaryota > Metazoa > Echinodermata > Asteroidea > Forcipulatida > Asteriidae > Leptasterias > Leptasterias polaris. The sequence goes on from JAZGTN010000054.1 coordinate 764,144, forward strand.
TTCAACTTTTGGGGAAACTTGATAAATTTAGGCGTTAACGTTAGCCCTATTTGACTTGGGAAGTGAAGAAGTGCTCCATGAAAACTGACAACAAGTCGGTTTGGGAAAAAGCTCATTTTCGAAGGTAATTTTTAATGGGGTATAGTTAGCAAAAGTTCCAAACGGCTGACCTGCCAAAAATTGAAAAGAAATCTGAGGTTTAGTTGTCCAAAAATATGCTTGAATTTTGTTCATAAGGCTGAAAGACTTAAACTGTTTGTTGAGTATTTTTGATCATTTAGCGTTTAGCATTGGTTACTATGGGAGTTTATTAAGTGTGGTGCACCCATATTGAAATTGGCATGTATGTCTGCTACCACCTATAGCATTCAAAGTCTCCTATTGTAATCTCTGTTGGAAACCCCTAGCATTCAAAGTCTCCTATTGCAATCTCTGTTGAAACCCCTAATGGTGGTGATGATGATAGTACATGCACTGGTGAAACAAGTTATGACTACCTTAAGCCAGCTATAGGTTTAGTCGACGCAAGAACTTGTATGGGAGAGGAACGTTAAATTGCCATTAGAGGCATTATTTTAATAGGTTTTTTGCCCATTTTTATTCAAAGATTGTATTGTTCCCATGCACTATAACAAATGTCACTCCCCAGGTCACAAATTACCCGGATTCTGGTCCCGTGGAATTTGACCCATATCTGGATCAGTATGATGCAGAATCTTTTTCAAAATGACCAAAAATGACCAAAAATGACGAAGAGTCCGAGTTGAAATCCCATCATTTGACCCCTTTCCGGTCAGGCCCACTGAACCCGGAATCCGGGTCACTCGACCCCGCGGGAGTTTTTAGAGTAATGTCACTATCTTTGTCATAAAGCTACAAAACTATGCAAACTTGTGTTTTTTGAAATAATCAATGACATTGTGTTATATTACTTGGGCTCTACTATAGTTGGTTTAACCCATTTTCGGGGTGAAATATTTTTAATTTGTTTCCACTTAAAAATCGATATTACCACTACCTTTTGGGGCCCAGTGTGCAATGATGAAGTGAGTTCAACACTTTTTCATTTTTTAACAATCATAGATTATTGTCGATAAAGTATTTATGATAAGAATCTGCATGGTAGGCCTTTTCTTTTGTTACTCTTGCCTGTGACCTTTTGATAACTTAGGTGTCAATCATTGTGACGTTCAATCTTCCGCACAGCATCAGTTCACCGTATTCATTGCGAAGAGTGGCGTTTACGTATATAATGGGCTTCTGAAACAACAATATCAAATTCAAACTGTAAATAAATGGCTGGAGAAGGATCGTATTTTCATGGCCGTTTAAAAAACGTTTCCTTGGATTGTTAGAAAAATGGCTTTGCAGTCTGATCGTCATTTTAAACTAGTAAAAGTCAAATTTACTTTGACTGAATTCAATGTTGGTGAGCGAATATGGGTCGTTAGGATCTCATAAAGTGGAGTTATATTTTCAAGTTCCATGCCTTTGTAAGCCACAAAAGTTGCACATTGCTGCGGACACGCAAGGTTGTTGAAAGTTCTATAGTTCATTATTATGGTACATTCTAAATTCGTATTCATTAAATTGGTATTATGTCGTGTAAAAAGATCAAACCAACCTATAGTAAAAGAATGACGTTATATACAATTATCAAGAGAATCTGAAAGTGCCAACAATTTGTTTAATCTTTTGTTATTGTTTTTATGCTCCGTAGTTAACTTTGTAGGCCTAACGTTCAGGTTTTATGCAGGAAGGGATGGGTACAAAAGTTACCCAGCCAAACTGACTACATTGTTCAATTCCTGTACTTAGATTGCCCCCTTCATTGCATCTGATAAAAGATGTTTACAGGAAAGCTAGTGTCGTTTTTTAGGGGTTTTTTCAATCAAGTGACATCCTCTCAATCTCAATGACAAACTAACACTAAGTTAGAATCTTTACCGTAAAAAAAGGAGCGAAACTCTCATCTATTGGAATCTGAGCTGTTAACGTTCTGGTCTCTGTAATTTGAAAAACCCCCAAACAAAAACAAATTAGCTCATGTTCAGCAAATGAAATAATTCAAGAGAAACTCTATGCTAATTTGAGGCAGCTTCGATGGTTGCTTCTTTACTTTTTATTTTTATCTTGGTGTTGAAGATGGAAGTAATTTACGATTTTGAAAGTCAAAAATTGTATATTTATATTTGAAGAATATTTATTCCGGTTAAGTTGTGCTTTAAGCATTGTTTTTTAATATTATAATAACAATTATTAATATTATAGCAATAAAATTAAAATTTTATTTAATCACAGCAAAAAAAGAAAGAAAATAAATCTGAATTGAACAACAAAAGATACCCCCCCCCCCCCACCACCACCACCAACATCACATACAATAGACACAATCGGCGACCGGAGTCACGTGACTCATAATAGTGGGTATATACAATGTAAACAAACCTAGCAAAACAATGCACTCTGAAGCAGCCATGCGTTTCCATTCACACTGCGCATTGCTTGCTTGGTTTGTTGGGTCACGTGACTGCAGTCGCGGATTGTGTCTATTGCTTGTATGCCCCACACAAACCTTCCCTTATTATCTCACCTCCCTTGCTGATGTAACATCCTTTAGGGTCTATTTCAGTCTTTCCATCTTCACAGTAGGTAAATTTGACGTGAGTTGGCCATACATTCATATATGCCTCAAAGGTCCCCATGAACATGCTATGAGCTATACCAAATTAATGTCAAAAATGTTAGAAACGGGTAACAAGCAATCAACATAATTAACACCATTACATTTTAGGAAGAAAAAACCCCCAAACAAACAAAGAAGGGTGTAGTCATAACAAAATAAAAATGTTGTTATACGAAGTGATATTTAGATTGGACCATGTGTCTCAAAATTTCAAACTCATTAAGGTTCAGGTTATTATTATTAGTTCCCTTGAAGTTGACTGGAATACACAGGTTTATTCATTCACTTGTTCTTTTATCACATGTAGTTCAAGTTCATCTATGTTTTAGGTTTGTAACACTGGTCCAGGGAACAGGTAAACTAACATCAACTAAAAACAAACTACAAAATTAAGTTATCAAATAAATAAACCACAAGGGAAACTTACGGGTAAAATTTGATAATTTTGGGGTTAAAGATCTACTTCAACGGCACTAAGATAATTTAAACTTTGCCGAAATCCAATCAATTTGTGTTTCATGATTACGTATATTTCAAAGAAAATCCTTAGCGGTGGTTGCGTAATTAAAAAAAAGGGTCATTTTGACCAGCGTTCAGCAGCTCTTCATAGCGAGTTTTTGGAAACAGCGTGTCACGTGATGAAAATATACTGTAACGCGCACCGACTTGTTTAAGTTTAACAGCCACGGTTACCTTACGCACCCGATACTTTTCCCTATGGGTGGTTCTTTTGTTTATTTCTTTGTATTATTACCCATTGTACCCATTTTGGGAATGTGTCAAGTGGTATAAAACCTCGGTGCAGGGAGTGGGGCGTTGGTCACAATTTCATTTCGAGGCGAAGCCCTCTTTTCTTTCCGTTTATTAGTTTACTTTTGGTTTGACACTCCAGCCCGAGCTCCCTGCACCACTCTCAATTATCATGTAAGTTCTATTTATATTACCTCTCTGCTCTTATTTATTTATTGTATAAACTATTGCCATATTTATTGTTGTTTACGATTAAAACTTATCATGGGAGGCGCCCCCCTGAAGCTATGTCTGTTGTGCCACACTTTCTTTTGGTGTTAACGTTGGTTTAATTTCATCAACCCCCTTTTTGTTTCGATAATTATTCCTACGTGGCGGGCTTTGCCCATCCGGGCTCTGCCGCACCACGCCCACGTCCTTGGCCCGTTACAAATTGGAGGCAGCGGTGGGATTTATATGTAATTGTTTACCACATCTCAATTGTATTATGGCACACAGACTTGTCGACGGAGAGGGCACCTCTCATTCAGAGCATGAGTTTTTAGAGTCGACACCTCCATGTAAAGTAGATTCCAAATCCATTAAGGATGAAATAGCTCTTTTAGAAGCAGAAGTTAGCTATTATGACAGAGTGGTGCATGCAGCTTCGGCTGGTGGAAAAGGTTTACCTCTTTCTGTTGGGCTAAAAATGCCAACCAGTGACCCACCAACAGAAGGTAGTCCGATCAGTCAATTATTACTCACCCCATTGCGTAATGTTACAGTTAGGAAACGTAGGCCTAAACCGAAGCAAAACAAAATTCAGTCTTCACCTTCTAAAATCATGCTTGTCGATAAACAGAGAACTCCTGGAAATTACGATGGAGCTAGTAATTTTAAAGACTGGATTGTTCATTTTAACTAGTGTGCCGATATCAACAATTGGGTTGGAACCGAAAAGGTCCAGCAACTCGCTGTATGTTTAAGAGGCCCTGCGTTAAAACTATTTAGAGATATTCCAGATAATGAGAAGACTAACTACATTTTTGTTGAAGAAGAATTAAGAGCTCGCTTTAGCCCAACTCATATAGTTCTGATGCGTACCGCTCGCGATTAAAGCAGCGTGAGCGCAAGCAAGGTGAAAAATTAGCTGCATTGGCACACACAAGATATCCGTAGCCTAGTCACAAGGGCGTATCCAAAAATGGACGCACAAAATGCTGATCCATGTCGCAGTGAGTTATTTCATTGACGCATTGCAACCTCCTTCAATCAGAGCAGAAGTGCGTCGCGCAAACACAAACACACTCAAAGAAGCACTACAAGTAGCGCAACGCGAAGAAGACATTTTACAAGCTGAGGCAAATGCAAACTTAACTGCCCAGGCGGCTGTGACTACGCAGCAACAACGCGTTGCTTCATTGCAAAAGTCAGTTGGGGAAAATAAGACGTCAGAGATGAGTATTGACGAAAAGATAGGCAGACTTGAGCAAAAGCTAAATCAAAACATTCAAATTGTTGAAAATCTTGTGCAGTCATTAAGACGTAGAGATAGAGCGTGCTATCAGTGTGGTAAAGTAGGCCATATTAGTAGAAATTGTAGGTCAGGCCCGAATATTGTAAAACCTAATGACACTGGTGATACGAACAAACGTAATCCTCAGTCGGAAAACTAGATCAAGTTGTACTCGGGGTCGACGTGCAACTTCCTTCAAAGACCCAAGCAAATAGTATGTTTGCATTTAGTAATATGTATGGTGTCGCAGTTAAAATGTTAATCGACACAGGTTCATCACATACCGTTTTCCACCCACGGGTTGTCAAACTGTTTCCTGATCAATTGAAAAAACAAATTGAAAAGTGTGACATTGCTATAGTTACTGCTGATGGTGCCCCACTTAATGTTCATGGAAAATTGTCGGTGTCATTGCAGCTGGGAAAGTTAAAAACCAACCACGAAGTAATTGTTGCCGACATAAGTCAAGCAGGTATTCTTGGTATGGACTTTTTAAACAGTCACGATAGTGTCCTCCATTTAAGTAAGGGCAAATTGACAGTAGATGGCGTTATAATAGATATTGTACGTGAAGAAAATAATTCACAATGTTGTCGAATTTGCATGGATCAGAATGTAACTGTTCAACCAGGGCAAGAGGTTATTGTTCCTGGTAGAGTGAAGTTAAGAGAGGGTACTTGTTGTAGTGGAATGATTGAACCAACCAGTAACATAATTAGAGACAAAGGCATTCTTGTAGCACGTTCCTTAGTTCAACCGAACAATAAGTATGTCCCTGTAAGGATACTTAATGTGCAATCGGACCCAATTGTTTTGTATAAGAATACAAGTGTAGCCTTACTCCAGCCTGCCCAAGAGTTGTCACAGTTGGCAGATTTAAGTGAAAGTAGCAAGCCTTTGATGCATTCCAATCTTGAAGAACTGTTAAACTGTAGCGATAAAACACTTAATGTGCAACAGAAACAACAACTAAGTGATGTTATTCGAAACCATGCTACAGTATTTGCCAGTAACGATGATCTTGGTCGTACTGATAGGTTGTACCACCAGATTCACACCAACGATCAAATACCTATTCGTCAACCAATCAGACGTGTTCCCTATTACCAGCGCTCTGAAGTACAGAATCAAATTGAGACTATGTTGAACAAAAAAATCATAAGTCCGTCAGAAAGTGCTTGGTTGTCACCAGTTGTATTAGTCAAGAAAAAGGATAATACAATTCGGTTCTGTATTGATTACAGAAAACTTAACAATATTACAAAGAAAGATGCATATCCTCTCCCCAGAATAGATGACAGTCTAGATGCTCTATATGGTTCAAACTGGTTTAGTACTTTAGATTTAGCTAGCGGATACTGGCAGGTAGAAGTACACCCAGAAGACCGCCCCAAACGGCGTTTTCAGCAGGTACAGGTCTGTACGTGTTCAATGTAATGCCTTTTGGGCTTTGTAATGCGCCTGCTACTTTTGAGCGTTTAATGGAGCGCGTTCTTGCAGGCCTTCATTGGAAAACGTGTCTGGTTTACATTGATGATATTATTATCTTTGCAGAAACCTTTGAAAAACATCTCTTAAGATTAAGTACTGTGCTGGAAACACTAGAGAAAGCTGGTTTGAAATTAAAAGCCAGCAAATGTAAATTGTGTCAAACTGAAGTGAAATACTTGGGTTACATTGTCTCAAAGCAAGGCATTTCGACAGACCCAGACAAAATTCAACGAGTGAGAGAATGGCCTATTCCAATAACTTTGAAAGAGGTTAGAAGCTTCTTAGGGCTGTGTTCGTATTATCGAAGATTTGTACAAAATTTTGCCCACATTGCGGCACCATTGCATCGTTTGACACAAAAGAATGTCGGATTTGTATGGGACGAGAGTTGTGAACAAGCTTTTTATCAATTGCGGTCTAACTTGATTTCATCTCCCGTTCTTTGCTATCCAAATTTTGACCAACCATTCATCCTGGATACTGATGCCAGCAATGAAGGAATTGGGGCTGTTCTCTCACAAGAAATTGATGAAAGAGAACGTGTTATTAGTTATGCAAGTCGTAAGCTAAGTAAGGCAGAACGCAAGTACAGTGTAACCCGTAAAGAATTACTTGCGGTTGTAAGTTATGTTAAACATTTTCGACATTATTTGTATGGAAGAAAATTCATTGTACGCACCGATCATGCGTCACTGCGGTGGCTTCTAAACAGCAATCAAGCGGAAGGGCAGATGGCACGGTGGCTTGAAATACTTGGTACATTTGATTTTGAAATTCAGCACCGCCCAGGACGCAAGCACCAAAATGCTGATGCTCTATCTAGGCGCCCATGTGCTGAATCTGATAACATACCTATTAATGGAAAATGTTGTGGAGTTTTCTTAGTTACAGGTTTTGAACCCACTGCCATCCGCAAGGCCCAACGAGAAGACGCAATTTTGCTGCCTGTTATTCAGTGGCTCCAGTCTGGTCGCGAAAGTCGACCCCCTGGTAAAGAAATAAGTGGACTGCCACGAGAAACAAGGGCCTTGTGGTTCCAATGGGAACAGCTGGTACTTAGTGAGGGTATACTGTATCGTCGTTGTAAGACTGGAAACAGGTCAGTAGTTTGTCAATTGGTAGTCCCTTCTAATATGCAAAAAGAAGTACTTAAACAGAGCCATGATGGACGAACAGGTGGCCATCTTGGCCAGAAACGAACCTTTAGCAAAATCCAAAGGAACTTTTACTGGGTCGGTTACCGACGTACTGTAGATGTGTGGGTTAATGGTTGTCAATCTTGTCAGGCACGAAAAACGCCAAAGAAGAAATTTAGAGCACCACTACAACTAGCTCCTACTGGCGCTCCTTTCGAACGCATTGCTTTGGATGTAATGGGCCCATTACCTGAAAGTAAAAACGGTAATAAGTACATACTAGTAATTATGGACTATTTTACGAGATGGTCAGAAGCATATGCACTACCCAATCAACAAGCCGAAACAGTAGCTAAAGTGTTAGTAACTCAATTCATCTGTAGATATGGTGTACCTAGCAAAATTCATAGTGATCAAGGAACAAATTTCGAATCCAAATTATTCACCAAAGTATGTGAGATGTTGGAAATTGATAAGACTCGCACAACAGCCTACCATCCCCAATCAGACGGGCTCGTGGAGCGATTTAATAGAACATTAGAGACAATGCTTAGTATGTATTGTAGAAGTGACCAAAGTGACTGGGATGAACATTTGCCTTTTGTCTGAATGGCTTATAGGGCATCCAACCAGGAAACTACAGGGGCAACACCAAATAGTTTAGTTTTTGGACGTGAAATTAATTTGCCACTAGATATACTTGCAGGACCAATTCCAGATGTACAAGTACAGCAAACCCAACCCTACGCAATGGAGGTCAAGTCCAAGTTGGAGGATGCTTTTGAGACGGCGAGGAAACATGCAGGAGGAGAACAACGACGTCAGAAGAAACTTTATGATACACGGATGTACGGGAGTCCCTACAAAAGTGGTGACAACGTTTGGCTTTACTGCCCGGAGAGATTCGTTGGACTTTCTCCAAAACTAAGAAGTCACTGGAAGGGCCCCTGTACAATTATCAAGAAATATTCTGATGCGAATTATCTCATCAAAGTGCCAAATGTAACCCGTACCCGCCAAGTTGTGCACTTCGATAGGCTGAAACCATGTACTCTTCGTGAAGATGATATCCTGAATGAGCCTATTGATCAACATGCTGCATCAAACTCTGCTAACGTCGAACTACGAAGCTGGAATGACAACGAAGTCCCCACCGATACTGGCCATATTGACGGAGACTTCGAAACACAAACGAACAATGAGGAAGATACATCTTTCTGTCATAAACCAACTCGAGTTGGAAGAATAATACGTCCTCCTTTCTGGATGAAAGACTTTGTGGTGTAACTGGTCAATGCCCTATTAGTTTTCTTGTGTTGCCCTGTGGTTGTTTCTGGTTTATCCACCAGTAATGCAATAATCAGACTTTCACAGTCATATATAGTAATTCTGCATTGGTTTTTTTGGTTGCGGTTAAACGCAACGGGATAATTTTATATGAAACATTTGATTAATTTGTGACCCAAATTAATTTTTCTTCAAAAAGTATGGAGAACATGCATATATTTGTTGTTGTTGATATAAGCTGTGAGTAATTGAAATTATTTCGACACGGGACGTGTCTTTATTAGGGCAGAGAGGTGTTGTAACGCGCACCGACTTGTTTAAGTTTAACAGCCACGGTTAATTTGCATATAGGTACCTTACGCACCCGATACTTTTCCCTATGGGTGGTTCTTTTGTTTATTTCTTTGTATTATTACCCATTGTACCCATTTTGGGAATGTGTCAAGTGGTATAAAACCTCGGTGCAGGGAGTGGGGCGTTGGTCACAATTTCATTTCGAGGCGAAGCCCTCTTTTCTTTCCGTTTATTAGTTTACTTTTGGTTTGACACTCCAGCCCGAGCTCCCTGCACCACTCTCAATTATCATGTAAGTTCTACTTATATTACCTCTCTGCTCTTATTTATTTATTGTATAAACTATTGCCATATTTATTGTTGTTTACGATTAAAACTTATCATGGGAGGCGCCCCCCTGAAGCTATGTCTGTTGTGCCACACTTTCTTTTGGTGTTAACGTTGGTTTAATTTCATCAACCCCCTTTTTGTTTCGATAATTATTCCTACGTGGCGGGCTTTGCCCATCCGGGCTCTGCCGCACCACGCCCACGTCCTTGGTCCGTTACAATACCATAGACTTTGATGACGTACATGAGTGGAAACGGCTTGTTTACCCCCCGCGCAGCGGAGTGTGTTTATTGTACGCGTCTATAGCTATTTTCACGGTAACGAAAACAAAATGTCAGACACTAGCGGATCGTGGGAGGAACATAGTGTGGACGAAGAAGAATTAGTAAATACATATGATAGTATTGATAGTGAGGATAGCTCTGACGGTTGAGGGAGCTCCTCCGAAGACGAAGAGGGCGTTGATGAAGCTGGGGGAGTTGCCGAACCATATACATGTAGGTTTGAGCCACTGGCCGCCGAGGATCGCGAACTTATATATTTCCATTAACGTCAACGTACCATTAGCATTTGAAATGGCGCTGTAGGAAACAGCATTTATCTAGAAAATTCAAACTGCCAATTAAGCAGTCACTGTTTTTTATTTAAAGGATCTAGTTGTAATACATCTAGGATTCCTCAAAAGGTTAAGAGTACAAACGAGATCTTAACAAAGCCCAATTGTACACAGCTTGGAGTGGGGAGATTAGGTTTGAATAGTTCGTTTGTACTGTCCACTAGCTAACTTGGAAGATCTAAACACCCTGTGTTTATGAGCAGATTATCGAAGCCATCAAAGTGCTACCACAAAACACCAGTGCTGATGGTGTGAATACCACTTGTTTAATTTTGCATTTTTCACAAACTTGATGTGATATTGTGATGACCAGTTTGAATGAAACCTGTGGCTATTTATTATTAACAAACATTTAAAACTATTGTATATAGTATTATGCTACTTACAGAAGTATATGTTTTGATGCTTCTGTGCCTGTCCAGTCTGACTCTCCGTTTGTGAAGCATGTGATGGCACTGTAGTTGGCGCTTTCATGGTTGGAATTGACCCTGGCGTAAGCCTGTTGTTTTAGTTGCGATGTTGAATCCCGACAGTCGTCTGTAAAATGGGCACTACAAATCATTGTCCATTTTGTCAACGTGAAGTTTTTCCGTGTGTTGGTCACGAAACCCACCCCCTTCTCTGGACAGGATCTCTTGGAAATCGGTAAAAAACTCACATCTGGATTCTTATTTGTGTTCCGAGTACATCCACCGACAGCACATGAGTTCAGGACGGTAAATTATCTCGTCTTAACTTGGTGAATGTCTTCGAATAATGAGATCATCATACATAGTTACCGTGTAAACACACGACACCTCGCTACTTCCTGGTTTCCCGTCCCAACAAGTACGTCATTATTCGCTGGTTCACGCACGTATCCTATAGTGGGTTTGTGGTGCGCGTAAATGCAAGTGCTATAGTATTGGACAAGCACAGTGCCTATGGAGGGAGCCATGGAAGCGCGCGAGTTTTTAAAAACCCCAAGAAAGGTTTAATTTTTTTAGTTAAAATTACGAAAAAAATATTGGTGTAAAACAATCCAATCTACAAATTCAGAATACTTAATAACATTACGTATGAGATTAAGAAATCTGTTTTATTTCTCAATTATCGTTGAAGTAGATCTTTAAACAAAGACAAATTGACTTGGGCGGGATTGAACCAACGACCTCCAGAAAAGTGCAGGCGCTCTACCGACCGAGGCAGTCTTCCCTATTTTGTCAATATCTTTGTTCTGTTTGCCAGTCAGATGCCTTGTAACCATTACTGCCCACGTTTAAGATACAACATTGGATCGGTAGTAAGGGAATCCTTAAAGGGGGTGCAACTTTATAAACAATTAAGATGATAAACTGAGGGTGGTTGTACATGGGATTTGGCAAAGCCTACATGGTGTCGGTAAAACATTTAGGGGTTAAGTCGTGATTGAATTTATAATGTGAATTTGAGATTGAATTTATAGTTGAATTGAAGTAACTAACTTAGATTGGAAAATGAGTCAGTTTCTACTTGCCTGCTGTCGTTACGATGGTCATATTGGCCATCACACCACTTGCAATTGCAAGCTTCAATGGGTTTGGTTGAAACAACATTTTAAATGCTGGACCTAAGGGGAAAAGTCAAGTGATTGTATTAGTGTTTTCCAAACTTTTTTGTTCTTTCTATTGTAAAATGTGCACTTCATGCCAAGCGCCCTCAACCGAATGCTGATACAAAAAACGAATTTATTCTGTGTGTGCATAGGTGGCGGTAGCCTATTTGGGTTGTATTACGATTTGTGACAAAGGCGGAAATCAAATGTGAAAATTTATCTGAATTTAAATCCTCTTTGCAGTAGTTATGCTAGCCCCGGAAAAGTAAGATCAAACCAACCGACAAACAAACAAACAAACAACCCCCGAAATCGAAACAAACAAAAATCATAACAAACGCCCAACACCCCATCAAACAACGAAAGAGAGATGGTGGGGGTAGTAGAGGGGTTGGATGAGGTTACACGTTGCTTGTCTTCTCTTTACACAAATAAAAACGTAATCGGCAATTGAAACTACGACCATTATTTCGAAATCAATTCAGGCCCTATAGTAGACATGATTTCACAAAAGTTAATCAGAATAAAACAACATCTATTGACACACATCAATGTATTATGAACTCACCACAGCTTTCATACTCAACTAGTAACTGCTTTATACCGTCTGAACCATTTGATACCTTGCACAGCGCGGCAAGGCAGAGAAACACAAGTGCAAATCGCTTTCCCATCTTAGTAGAACTAGCCTGAAATTACTTCTCCTCGATGTTTGTATATGGTAGGTGTTGTCACAAGTGGTGTTGTCACAAGTGGTGTTGTCACAAGTGGTGTAGTAAGAATATGTGTGCTCTCTGACTCCGGGACTTTCCACGTTGCACAACATCACGTTATAGATTGTTTCCCATTGTTCGTGCTCTAGATGTCAGTCGAACGCTGCGATGTTTCACTATTCCAGTTGGATCAGCCTAAAGTAGCCAGGAGCACCTTTTCTCTCGCAGGAAGTTATTACACACTGTCTGGTTTCGAAAGTGACTGGGGTATTTCCCGTAGAAAACCCAAACCTTTTATTGTAAGTTTCTGTTGTGGTTGTACAATATTGTTCAAAAACCATTGAACTGTAAACGGGTTCATGAATCATGCTACCTTATAATCCCATTCTAGGTAGAATCAGTCTAGTTCAGTCTTTTCAATTTATGGCAAACAAACGTGAATTTTATTGCATACCATGTCGCATACCTTTGGGGGTGATGTCATAGTTGCGGACAATTTGTTAGTGACCTAGGGAGTACGTGGCACTACAGTCAGGCTCCTGTAAGCATGACTGTACAATAATGTGTACCCAGGAACTTGGCACCAGGTGACTACCGCTGCAATGACTACCGCTTATCTCACTGTAGGCAAGAAACCCCCCCCCCCCCCCCAGATCATTAGACATTTTATTCAAAGGTATGCGACATGGTATGCAATAAAATTCACAACATCGCAAATATATTCGCAGACGTGTGCGCACATATTCGCGAATTGTTTCACGACATTGCATACCGTGTGCGCACATATTTGTTTTATTCGCGAATTGTTTCACGACATTGCATACGTGTGCGCACACATTCACGATTTGTTTCACGACATTGCATACGTGTGCGCACATAATTATTCGCGAATTGTTTCACGACATTGCATACGTGTGCGCATATATTCGCGAATTGTTTCACGACATTGCATACGTATGCGCACACGTTTGCGATATGCGATGTCCCTTCAGGGCCACCATACAATGTTGAAATACTTTGACTTCGTGGAAGGGGCAAATTAGGTCAGTTGTACCTAATTAAAGGGACACGTTTGCCAATGATTAGGCGATTTGTGCTATAACATGCGTTGAAAGTGTTTGTTATGAAATGAATTATGGTTGGAAACATGTTTTAAAAGATAGGGAAAATCTCCTCGTTACCCCATCTTTTGCAGTGGTCCAGTGAAGAGGTTTTACATTTATCTAGACTTTCTCTATGCTCTGGACAAGGTGAAGTTCTGCCATTTTTTCATCTTTTCTCTCATTCCTGTCTTTCCTTCTGTCTCTTCTCAGTTAGTTTAGACCCTACCCAGTGGCGTAACTAAGGGGGGGGGCACGGGGGGCACGTGCCCCCCCCCCCCCCCAATTGATGTCTGTGCCCCCCGGGTGCCCCCCATTTGAAATCTGAACCTTTGAGACTATAATAATTACCAGAATATAAAATGTTAAGTTTTATAAACTTTTATGGAGCACTCGTGGCGTATAACTCAATGTTTCAAACTATCTTTCTATTTACGCATATTTTGCAATGGACAGTTGTTAATTTTTACCAACTTCTTCAGAGTAAGATAAATCACGTCCGCAAATTGTATGATGACTCGTCGCCCGCGCGCCCCATTCTGCCGATGCCACAGTCTGCCACGTTAAAATACGATACGGTAGTGTCACATGAAGCTGCACGACGTGCTGGGTGCCGTTGCATTTATCGTAAGTACATGAAGAAAAGCCATTGAAAACCCTTGAGCTGTAAGAGCATTGATCTAAAATATCTGCTTCATTTGAGACATTACTTTGTTCTTCAGTGTATAGGGTATATTAAATAGTTTGTCAATTATGTAAAAATCGAAATTGGGGGGGGGGGGCGGATGGGTCAAAACAATTTCGAAAAAATATCAAAGTTTTTAACATTGATTAGGCCTACTGTGCATGGCCCAAGTGTGTAATAAATAAATACTAGTGCCAGTCCTCAAAATACATAAATCTCCATAAAAAATACCTTGCAATCCCTTGTTAACAGTTATGATTTATTTCTACACATTCAAAATAGTAACTGCATGGTTCTAGATGTGCGAAAAAGAAGAGAGAAAAAAAGACGACAAAAAATAAATCTTTGTTTCATTATGATGTATTTTATAGGCTGCAGGATCTGACACAAAATAAGGAAGGATGCTAGCGAATATTGGGAGGTTTTTTAAGAAGCGACCCATATGCTATTTGTAAACGAAGCGCTAAAAAAGAGCATAGAAACATCATTTTGCAAATTGACCATATTCCCTTTGGTTTAATTGAGGGGCTGTTTGGAACCCGCCATTGCGTAGATTAAGATCCAGTTTTTAAAAATTGCAATAGAATCTATAGTTGGTTTGCCAGCAGTGCCCCCCTAGAAAAAATGGTGCCCCCCCCCCCTTGTGCCCCCCTAAAAATTTACCTTAGTTACGCCGCTGACCATAATCCTTGATACTTACCCGGGGCCTCCCTGGATCTCCTGAGCTCCGCCTCTCCAAAAGGTACCAGAAATAAACATGTTGCAGGACATGGGCGCCCGCTCTGATCTGGGCGCATGATTTATCAGTGTCGAGGTGGTTGTGCCATAGACATGCATGCAGCCACCTTTCGGTTTTATTCATGTGACCATCGGGGTGACATTGTTACGACAACGAGTTCAATTGTTTCCTCTGATTATTCGGGCAAGCTACAAAATTAAAGACTAACTGAGATTATTAATTTGTCTCCTATCAAAATAATTCAAACATTCTGCACAAAAAGAGCAATTCCACCTTCCCGTGCGCAGCGCTCGACAACGTCTCTTTGTATATAGCCTTTTCCAATAGCAGGGGCTTCCGTTCAAACTGCCCTTCTGATCAGCGACCCAGAGACCAGCGACCCAGAGATACTGCCGACCGTCAACCCAGAGACACTACTGATCAGCGACCCAGAGACACTACTGATCGTCGACCCAGAGATACTACCGATCAGCAACCCAGAGACACTACCAATCAGAGACCAAGAGAAACTGCCGACCAGCGACCCAGAGATACTGCCGACCGTCAACCCAGAGATACTACCGATCAGCGAACCAGAGACACTACTGATCAGCGACCAAGAGACACTACCAACCATCGACCCAGAGATACTACCGATCAGCGACCCAGAGACACTACCAACCATCGACCCAGAGATACTACCGATCAGCGAACCAGAGACACTACTGATCAGCGACCCAGAGACACTACTGATCGTCGACCCAGAGATACTACCGATCAGCAACCCAGAGACACTACCAATCAGAGACCAAGAGAAACTGCCGACCAGCGACCCAGAGATACTGCCGACCGTCAACCCAGAGATACTACCGATCAGCGAACCAGAGACACTACTGATCAGCGACCAAGAGACACTACCAACCATCGACCCAGAGATACTACCGATCTGGAACCCAGTGAGGACCCCGACCAACGACCCGAAAAGACACCCAATCGACGACGTTGGGAAACAGTAAAACGATCAACTCGGGAAACTCCTGCGCATCGACCTCGGGAGACATCCGAACAGATATCGCAGCCGCAGCGACAAGCCTGAAGACAGTGAAGAGGGTGAGGTTGTCACATACTAGAGGAGGGGTGCGTAGACTAAGAAAAAATAGAACATCATGGCCTCACAAGGACGGCGAAGAAGCAAGAGACAATATGCCTAGCCAAACAAGTCATCGTGGTAGAGGGAGAGGTAAAAACACTTGTGCCTAGTTTTGTATTCCCTTCATGCTAATATTACGGTTAATTTAATTCTACTCTGTGTCCTTATGCTCAGTGGCGGCACCAGACCTGTTAATCTGGGGGGGGGGGGGCAAGAGGGGGGCAAACTTAAATTTAGGCTGAGAATGGTAACCCTTAATGTTAACGGTCTCCGAAATAATGAAAAACGGGAAATTCTCTTCAACCATTTGCATAGAGAAAAATATGACATAATTTGTCTTCAGGAAACTCATAGCGATACCACAGATGAAAGTTACTGGAAGAAACAGTGGGGAGGAGATATCCTTTTTAGTCATGAGAAAAGAGATTCAAGGGGGGTAGCCATTCTAGCATCCGACCGGAGTGGAATTAAATTGACCAATCCCGACAATGATACAGACGGGAGAGTTGTCACGTGTAACATTTCCTGGAAGGGAATCCTTTCAGAAATTGTATGCATTTATGCTCCTAACGAAACGTATGCTAGAAGTGCCTTTTTCAAGAATCTTTCTAAGTATTTATTCGAGGGAACTAATTGGATCGTAGCGGGGGATTTTAATTGTCAAATTGACTTAGGGGCCGGAAAAGACAAGAGCGTCTCAGAATTTACCAAAATCATATACAATCACGATATGGTGGATACTTGGAAAACCTTGTACCCAAAAGAACAAGGTTATACTTTTTTCCACAAAGGCTTGAAAAAGAGTAGCAGAATTGATTATATGTTAATCTCTCGTTCCTTACATCCTTACTTGTCTTACGCCAATGTAAGCTCCCTGGGCCTGACTGATCATTTCGCTGTTATTTGTAGATTTGAAAAAAGTGAAATTACTCGTGGTCCAGGGAGATGGATTTGTGATAACAACCTTTTGAAAGATGACAAATGTTTTTAAAGAATTGTCAATTTTTGGACTTATTGGAAAACCCCAAAAGAAAACCATGAAAACCTTTTGACTTGGTGGGATTACGGGAAGGGGCAACTTAAAGATATTATCAAAAACTACGGATCTGAAATGTACAATAAGGAAAAGAATTACAAAAATCGCCTCCAAAAAGATCTCGCCAAGTAACTGAATTCAATTCATCCCAATTCGCACATCATTGAAGAAATTGAACGAACAAAAAGTTAGAGCCTTTAAGTTAAAAGACTTGGAAAAATCTAGGTTGAAATCTCACATTTATAAAATAGATGGTGAAAGACCGAACTTCTTTTTTCGTTTTTCCGAACGTCAAAATGTTCAACAACAATGTTATTAATGGTTTAGTTGACGCTAAGGGCAAGTTCTTTGAAGGCTCTACTTCTGTGTGTGAATGTGTAAATTCTTTTTACAGAACCCTTTACACTAGTGATGTTATAGATGATAAGTATATAATGAAGATATTTTAAATAGTGTTGATAGTTTTCCTTTCAAAGAAAACGTCAAAGACGACTTAAACGGTGACTTCAATGAAAATGAAATTTTGAATGCAGTTAACCAGATGAGTAGAGAAAAATCACCTGGTTTAGATGGCCTAACCGCTGAATTCTATAAAATGTTTTGGCACCTGTTGAAAGATGATTTTAAAGATGTTGTTAATGAATGCAAGAGGAAGGGAAGTCTTCCCTTTTCTATGAATAATGCCATTATCCGTCTTATTTTTTAAAAATAAGGGGGAGAGAAATAATCTGAAAAATTGGCGTCCAATTAGCCTGCTCAATGTAGATTACAAGATTATTTCCAAAGCTGTCACCAATCGTCTTCAAAAAATCATGCCTTTTATTATTGGGGAAGATCAATCTTGTGGAGTCAAGGGAAGGAAAATTCAACATAACCTGGTGGTCCTTAGAGATAGCATTTATTATATCAATAATGAAAACAAACAGGGTGCTTTACTATGCATTGACCAGGAAAAAGCTGGGTGGCAGCAGACTCACCAGGTAATTCCATCGCTATCGGAAATTTTAGCCTGCTCAGATTTACCTACGGCTGCACCACACTAAATAGGCCAAAATCCATGCACCAAGCTGATTATCATAATTTGTAACTCCCCAAAATCTTTTGAATTACAACGTTTTTGTGGTCATGCAATAAATAGATTGTGTAATTATAAGAATCTATCACAACCTGGGGGGTTCTGTGTTTCAACTTTTGGGGAAACTTGATAAATTTAGGCGTTAACGTTAGCCCTATTTGACTTGGGAAGTGAAAAAGTGCTCCATGAAAACTGACAACAAGTCGGTTTGGGAAAAAGCTCATTTTCGAAGGTAATTTTTATTGGGGTATAGTTAGCAAAAGTTCCAAACGGCTGACCTGCCAAAAATTGAAAAGAAATCTGAAGTTTAGTTGTCGAAAAATATGCTTAACCTGTTTGTTGAGTATTTTTGATCATTTAGCGTTTAGCATTGGTTACTATGGGAGTTTATTAAGTGTGGTGCACCCATATTGAAATTGGCATGTATGTCTGCTACCACCTATAGCATTCAAAGTCTCCTATTGTAATCTCTGTTGGAAACCCCTAGCGTTCAAAGTCTCCTATTGCAATCTCTGTTGAAACCCCTAATGGTGGTGATGATGATAGTACATGCACTGGTGAAACAAGTTATGACTACCTTAAGCCAGCTATAGGTTTAGTCGACGCAAGAACTTGTATGGGAGAGGAACGTTAAATTGCCATTAGAGGCATTATTTTAATAGGTTTTTTGCCCATTTTTATTCAAAGATTGTATTGTTCCCATGCACTATAACAAATGTCACTCCAGGTCACAAATTACCCGGATTCTGGTCCCGTGGAACTTGACCCATATCTGGATCAGTATATGATGCATAATCTTTGTCAAAATGACCAAAAATGACCAAAAATGACGAAGAGTCCGAGTTGAAATCCCATCATTTGACCCCTTTCCGGTCAGGCCCACTGAACCCGGAATCCGGGTCACTCGACCCCGCGGGAGTTTTTAGAGTGTAATGTCACTATCTTTGTCATAAAGCTACAAAACTATGCAAACTTGTGTTTTTTGAAATAATCAATGACATTGTGTTATATTACTTGGGCTCTACTATAGTTGGTTTAACCCATTTTCGGGGTGAAATATTTAAATTTTGTTCCACTTAAAAATCGATATTACCACTACCTTTTGGGGCCCAGTGTGCAATGATGAAGTGAGTTCAACACTTTTTCATTTTTTAACAATCATAGATTATTGTCGATAAAGTATTTATGATAAGAATCTGCATGGTAGGCCTTTTCTTTTGTTACTCTTGCCTGTGACCTTTTGATAACTTAGGTGTCAATCACTGTGACGTTCAATCTTGCGCACAGCATCAGTTCACCGTTTTCATTGCGAAGAGTGGCGTTTCCGTATAGAATGGGCTTCTGAAACAACAATATCAAATTCAAACTGTAAATAAATGGCTGGAGAAGGATCGTATTTTCATGGCCGTTTAAAAAACGTTTCATTGGATTGTTAGAAAAATGGCTTTGCAGTCTGATCGTCATTTTAAACTAGTAAAAGTCAAATTTACTTTGACTGAATTCAATGTTGGTGAGCGAATATGGGTCGTTAGGATCTCATAAAGTGGAGTTATATTTTCAAGTTCCATGCCTTTGTAAGCCACAAAAGTTGCACATTGCTGCGGACACGCAAGGTTGTTGAAAGTTCTATAGTTCATTATTATGGTACTTTCCAAATTCGTATTCATTAAATTGGTATTATGTCGTGTAAAAAGATCAAACCAACCTATAGTAAAAGAATGACGTTATATACAATTATCAAGAGAATCTGAAAGTGCCAACAATTTGTTTAATCTTTTGTTATTGTTTTTATGCTCCGTAGTTAACTTTGTAGGCCTAACGTTCAGTTTTTATGCAGGAAGGGATGGGTACAAAAGTTACCCAGCCAAACTGACTACATTGTTCAATTCCTGTACTTAGATTGCCCCCCCTTCATTGCATCTGATAAAAGATGTTTACAGAAAAGCTAGTGTCGTTTTTTAGGTTTTTTTCAATCAAGTGACATCCTCTCAATCTCAATGACAAACTAACACTAAGTTAGAATCTTTACCGTAAAAAAAGAAGCGAAACTCTCATCTATTGGAAACTGAGCTGTTAACGTTCTGGTCTCTGTAATTTGAAAAAAAACCAAACAAAAACAAATTAGCTCATGTTCAGCAAATGAAATAATTCAAGAGAAACTCTATGCTAATTTGAGGCAGCTTCGATGGTTACTTCTTTACTTTTTATTTTTATCTTGGTGTTGAAGATGGAAGTAATTTACGATTTTGAAAGTCAAAAATTGTATATTTATATTTGAAGAATATTTATTCCGGTTAAGTTGTGCTTTAAGCATTGTTTTTTAAATATTATAATAACAATTATTAATATTAGGGCCTATAGCAATAAAATTAACATTTTATTTAATCACAGCAAAAAAAGAAAGAAAATAAATCTGAATTGAACAACAAAAGATACCCCCCCCCCCTCCACCACCACCAACATCACATACAATAGACACAATCGGCGACCGGAGTCACGTGACTCATAATAGTGGGTATATACAATGTAAACAAACCTAGCAAAACAATGCACTCTGAAGCAGCCATGCGTTTCCATTCACACTGCGCATTGCTTGCTTGGTTTGTTGGGTCACGTGACTGCAGTCGCGGATTGTGTCTATTGCTTGCATGCCCCACAAAAACCTTCCCTTATTATCTCACCTCCCTTGCTGATGTAACATCCTTTAGGGTCTATTTCAGTCTTTCCATCTTCACAGTAGGTAAGTTTGAGGTGAGTTGGCCATACACTCATATATGCCTCAACGGTCCCCATGAACATGCTATGAGCTATACCAAATTAATGTCAAAAATTTTAGAAACGGGTAACAAGCAATCAACATAATTAACACCATTACATTTTATGAAGAAAAAACCCCCAAACAAACAAAGAAGGGTGTAGTCATAACAAAATAAAAATGTTGTTATACGAAGTGATATTTAGATTGGACCATGTGTCTCAAAATTTCAGACTCATTAAGGTTCAGGTTATTATTATTAGTTCCCTTGAAGTTGACTGGAATACACAGGTTTATTCATTCACTTGTTCTTTTATCACATGTAGTTCAAGTTCATCTATGTTTTAGGTTTGTAACACTGGTCCAGGGAACAGGTAAACTAACATCAACTAAAAACAAACTACAAAATTAAGTTATCAAATAAATAAACCACAAGGGAAACTTACGGGTAAAAGTTTATAATTTTGGGGTTAAACAAAGACAAATTGACTTGGGCGGGATTGAACCAACGACCTCCAGAAAAGTGCAGGCGCTCTACCGACCGAGGCAGTCTTCCCTATTTTGTCAATATCTTTGTTCTGTTTGCCAGTCAGATGCCTTGTAACCATTACTGCCCACGTTTAAGATACAACCTTGGAAGCGGTAGCAAGGGAATCCTTAAGGGGGTGCAACTTTATAAACAATTAAGATGATAAACTGAGGGTGGTTGTACATGGGATTTGGCAAAGCCTACATGGTGTCGGTAAAACATTTAGGGGTTAAGTCGTGATTGAATTTATAATGTGAATTTGAGATTGAATTTATAGTTGAATTGAAGTAACTAACTTAGATTGGAAAATGAGTCAGTTTCTACTTGCCTGCTGTCGTTACCAAGGTCAACTTGGCCATCACACCACTTGCAAGCTTCAATGGGTTTGGTTGCAACAACAATTTAAATGCTGGACCTAAGGGGAAAAGTCAAGTGATTGTATTAGTGTTTTCCAAACTTTTTTTTTCTTTCTATTGTAAAATGTGCACTTCATGCCAAGCGCCCTCAACCGAATGCTGATACAAAAAACGAATTTATTCTGTGTGTGCATAGGTGGCGGTATTTTGGTTGTATTACGATTTGTGACAAAGGCGGAAATCAAATGTGAAAATTTATCTGAATTTAAATCCTCTTTGCAGTAGTTATGCTAGCCCCGGAAAAAGTAAGATCAAACCAACCGACAAACAAACAAACAAACAACCCAACAAACAAACAAACAAACAACCCAACAAACAAACAAACAAACAAACAACGCCCGAAATCGAAACAAACAAAAATCATAACAAACGCCCAACACCCCATCAAACAACGAAAGAGAGATGGTGGGGGTAGTAGAGGGGTGGGATGAGGTTACACGTTGCTTGT
Source organism: Leptasterias polaris (assembly GCA_037783415.1). Classification (NCBI taxonomy): domain Eukaryota; kingdom Metazoa; phylum Echinodermata; class Asteroidea; order Forcipulatida; family Asteriidae; genus Leptasterias; species Leptasterias polaris. The sequence continues at coordinate 786,427 of JAZGTN010000054.1, forward strand.
CTTCTCTTTAGACAAATTTAATACAAACGTAATCGGCAATTGAAACTACGACCATCATTTCGAAATCAATTCAGGCCCTATAGTAGACATGATTTCACAAAAGTTAATCGGAATAAAACAACATCTATTATTAACACACATCAATGTATTATGAACTCACCACAGCTTTCATACTCGACTAGTAACTGCTTTATACCGTCTGAACCATTTGATACCATGCACAGCGCGGCAAGGCAGAGAAACACAAGTGCAAATCGCTTTCCCATCTTAGTAGAACTAGCCTGAAATTACTTCTCCTCGATGTCTGTATATGGTAGGTGTTGTCACAAGTGGTGTTGTCACAAGTGGTGTAGTAAGAATATGTGTGCTCTCTGACTCCGGGACTTTCCACGTTGCACAACATCACGTTATAGATTGTTTCCCATTGTTCGTGCTCGTTTGTTTTTATAGACTTAAAGGGACACGTTGCCTTGGATTGGACGAGTTGGTCTATAAAAAGCATTTGTAACAGTTTGTTATGAGATGCATATGGTTAGAAAGATGTTTTAAAAGTAGAATACAATGATCCACACAAATATGCCTCGAAATTGCGTGGTTTTCCTTTTACATCGCGAACTAACACGGTCGGCCATTTATGGGAGTCAATATGGCCGACCGTGTTAGTTCACGATGTAAAAGGAAAACCACGCAATTTCGAGCCATATTTGTGTGGATCATTGTATTCTACTTTTAAAACATCTTTCTAACCATATGCATCGCATAACAAACTGTTACAAATGCTTTTTATAGACCAACTCGTCCAATCCAAGGCAACGTGTCCCTTTAACCACAGTCGACCTAGATGTCAGTCGAACGCTGCAATGTTTGACTATAAACTATTCCAGTTGGATCAGCCTAGCCAGGAGCACCTTTTCTCTCGTCCGCTCAGGAAGTTATTACACACTATCTGGTTTCGAAAGTGACTGGGGTATTTCCCGTAGAAAACCCAAGCCTTTTATTGTAAGTTTCTGTTGTGGTTGTACAATATTGTTCAAAAACCATTGAACTGTAAACGGGTTCATGAATCATGCTACCTTATAATCCCATTCTAGGTAGAATCAGTCTAGTTCAGTCTTTTCAATTTATGGCAATGTTATGGTGGCCCTGAAGGGACACGCATATCGCAAACGTGTGCGCATACGTATGCAATGTCGTGAAACAATTCGCGAATATGTGCGCACACGTATGCAATGTCGTGAAACAATTCGCGAATATGTGCGCACACGTATGCAATGTCGTGAAACAATTCGCGAATATGTGCGCACACGTATGCAATGTCGTGAAACAATTCGCGAATATGTGCGCACACGTCTGCGAATATATTTGCGATGTCGTGAATTTTATTGCATACCATGTCGCATACCTTTGGGGGTGATGTCATAGTTGCGGACAATTTGTTAGTGACCTAGGGAGCACGTGGCACTACAGTCAGGCTCCTGTAAGCATGACTGTACAATAATGTGTACCCAGGAACTTGGCACCAGGCCAAGTCTCGCCATACCGAAGACCACCCGCCTCGCTTGCCTCACAACAATGACTACCGCTGCAATGACTACCGCTTATCTAACTGTAGGCAAGAAAACCCCCCCCCCCCCAGATCATTAGACATTTTATTCAAAGGTATGCGACATGGTATGCGACATGGTATGCAATAAAATTCACAACATCGCAAATATATTCGCAGACGTGTGCGCACATATTCGCGAATTGTTTCACGACATTGCATACCGTGTGCGCACATATTCGCGAATTGTTTCACATTGCATACGTGTGCGCACACATTCACGATTTGTTTCACGACATTGCATACGTGTGCGCACATATTCGCGAATTGTTTCACGACATTGCATACGTGTGCGCATATATTCGCGAATTGTTTCACGACATTGCATACGTATGCGCACACGTTTGCGATATGCGATGTCCCTTCAGGGCCACCATACAATGTTGAAATACTTTGACTTCGTGGAAGGGGCAAATTAGGTCAGTTGTACCTAATTAAAGGGACACGTTTGCCAATGATTAGGCGATTTGTGCTATAACATGCGTTGAAAGTGTTTGTTATGAAATGAATTATGGTTGGAAACATGTTTTAAAAGATAGGGAAAATCTCCTCGTTACCCCATCTTTTGCAGTGGTCCAGTGAAGAGGTTTTACATTTATCTAGACTTTCTCTATGCTCTGGACAAGGTGAAGTTCTGCCATTTTTTCATCTTTTCTCTCATTCCTGTCTTTCCTTCTGTCTCTTCTCAGTTAGTTTAGACCCTACCCAGTGGCGTAACTAAGGGGGGGGGGCACGGGGGGCACGTGCCCCCCAATTGATGTCAGTGCCCCCCGGGTGCCCCCCATTTGAAATCTGAACCTTTAAGACTATAATAATTACCAGAATATAAAATGTTAAGTTTTATAAACTTTTATGGAGCACTGGTGGCGTATAACTCAATGTTTCAAACTATCTTTCTATTTACGCATATTTTGCAATGGACAGTTGTTAATTTTTACCAACTTCTTCAGAGTAAGATAAATCACGTCCGCAAATTGTATGATGACTCGTCGCCCGCGCGCCCCATTCTGCCGATGCCACAGTCTGCCACGTTAAAATACGATACGGTAGTGTCACATGAAGCTGCACGACGTGCTGGGTGCCGTTGCATTTATCGTAAGTACATGAAGAAAAGCCATTGAAAACCCTTGAGCTGTAAGAGCATTGATCTAAAATATCTGCTTCATTTGAGACATTACTTTGTTCTTCAGTGTATAGGGTATATTAAATAGTTTGTCAATTATGTAAAAATCGAAATTGGGGGGGGGGGCGGATGGGTCAAAACAATTTCGAAAAAATATCAAAGTTTTTAACATTGATTAGGCCTACTGTGCATGGCCCAAGTGTGTAATAAATAAATACTAGTGCCAGTCCTCAAAATACATAAATCTCCATAAAAAATACCTTGCAATCCCTTGTTAACAGTTATGATTTATTTCTACACATTCAAAATAGTAACTGCATGGTTCTAGATGTGCGAAAAAGAAGAGAGAAAAAAAGACGACAAAAAATAAATCTTTGTTTCATTATGATGTATTTTATAGGCTGCAGGATCTGACACAAAATAAGGAAGGATGCTAGCGAATATTGGGAGGTTTTTTAAGAAGCGACCCATAGGCTATTTGTAAACATTATTAATAGTAAACGAAGCGCTAAAAAAGAGCATAGAAACCGTCATTTTGCAAATTGACCATATTCCCTTTGGTTTAATTGAGGGGCTGTTTGGAACCCGCCATTGCGTAGATTAAGATCCAGTTTTTAAAAATTGCAATGGAATCTATAGTTGGTTTGCCAGCAGTGCCCCCCTAGAAAAAATGGTGCCCCCCCCCTTGTGCCCCCCCCCTACAAATTAACCTTAGTTACGCCGCTGACCCTATTCCTTGATACTTACCCGGGGCCTCCCTGGATCTCCTGAGCTCCGCCTCTCCAAAAGGTACCAGAAATAAACATGTTGCAGGACATGGGCGCCCGCTCTGATCTGGGCGCATGATTTATCAGTGTCGAGGTGGTTGTGCCATAGACATGCATGCAGCCACCTTTCGGTTTTATTCATGTGACCATCGGGGTGACATTGTTACGACAACGAGTTCAATTGTTTCCTCTGATTATTCGGGCAAGCTACAAAATTAAAGACTAACTGAGATTATTAATTTGTCTCCTATCAAAATAATTCAAACATTCTGCACAAAAAGAGCAATTCCACCTTCCCGTGCGCAGCGCTCGACAACGTCTCTTTGTATATAGCCTTTTCCAATAGCAGGGGCTTCCGTTCAAACTGCCCTTCTGATCAGCGACCCAGAGACCAGCGACCCAGAGATACTGCCGACCGTCAACCCAGAGACACTACTGATCAGCGACCCAGAGACACTACTGATCGTCGACCCAGAGATACTACCGATCAGCAACCCAGAGACACTACCAATCAGAGACCAAGAGAAACTGCCGACCAGCGACCCAGAGATACTGCCGACCGTCAACCCAGAGATACTACCGATCAGCGAACCAGAGACACTACTGATCAGCGACCAAGAGACACTACCAACCATCGACCCAGAGATACTACCGATCAGCGACCCAGAGACACTACCAACCATCGACCCAGAGATACTACCGATCAGCGAACCAGAGACACTACTGATCAGCGACCCAGAGACACTACTGATCGTCGACCCAGAGATACTACCGATCAGCAACCCAGAGACACTACCAATCAGAGACCAAGAGAAACTGCCGACCAGCGACCCAGAGATACTGCCGACCGTCAACCCAGAGATACTACCGATCAGCGAACCAGAGACACTACTGATCAGCGACCAAGAGACACTACCAACCATCGACCCAGAGATACTACCGATCTGGAACCCAGTGAGGACCCCGACCAACGACCCGAAAAGACACCCAATCGACGACGTTGGGAAACAGTAAAACGATCAACTCGGGAAACTCCTGCGCATCGACCTCGGGAGACATCCGAACAGATATCGCAGCCGCAGCGACAAGCCTGAAGACAGTGAAGAGGGTGAGGTTGTCACATACTAGAGGAGGGGTGCGTAGACTAAGAAAAAATAGAACATCATGGCCTCACAAGGACGGCGAAGAAGCAAGAGACAATATGCCTAGCCAAACAAGTCATCGTGGTAGAGGGAGAGGTAAAAACACTTGTGCCTAGTTTTGTATTCCCTTCATGCTAATATTACGGTTAATTTAATTCTACTCTGTGTCCTTATGCTCAGTGGCGGCACCAGACCTGTTAATCTGGGGGGGGGGGGGGCAAGAGGGGGGCAAACTTAAATTTAGGCTGAGAATGGTAACCCTTAATGTTAACGGTCTCCGAAATAATGAAAAACGGGAAATTCTCTTCAACCATTTGCATAGAGAAAAATATGACATAATTTGTCTTCAGGAAACTCATAGCGATACCACAGATGAAAGTTACTGGAAGAAACAGTGGGGAGGAGATATCCTTTTTAGTCATGAGAAAAGAGATTCAAGGGGGGTAGCCATTCTAGCATCCGACCGGAGTGGAATTAAATTGACCAATCCCGACAATGATACAGACGGGAGAGTTGTCACGTGTAACATTTCCTGGAAGGGAATCCTTTCAGAAATTGTATGCATTTATGCTCCTAACGAAACGTATGCTAGAAGTGCCTTTTTCAAGAATCTTTCTAAGTATTTATTCGAGGGAACTAATTGGATCGTAGCGGGGGATTTTAATTGTCAAATTGACTTAGGGGCCGGAAAAGACAAGAGCGTCTCAGAATTTACCAAAATCATATACAATCACGATATGGTGGATACTTGGAAAACCTTGTACCCAAAAGAACAAGGTTATACTTTTTTCCACAAAGGCTTGAAAAAGAGTAGCAGAATTGATTATATGTTAATCTCTCGTTCCTTACATCCTTACTTGTCTTACGCCAATGTAAGCTCCCTGGGCCTGACTGATCATTTCGCTGTTATTTGTAGATTTGAAAAAAGTGAAATTACTCGTGGTCCAGGGAGATGGATTTGTGATAACAACCTTTTGAAAGATGACAAATGTTTTTAAAGAATTGTCAATTTTTGGACTTATTGGAAAACCCCAAAAGAAAACCATGAAAACCTTTTGACTTGGTGGGATTACGGGAAGGGGCAACTTAAAGATATTATCAAAAACTACGGATCTGAAATGTACAATAAGGAAAAGAATTACAAAAATCGCCTCCAAAAAGATCTCGCCAAGTAACTGAATTCAATTCATCCCAATTCGCACATCATTGAAGAAATTGAACGAACAAAAAGTTAGAGCCTTTAAGTTAAAAGACTTGGAAAAATCTAGGTTGAAATCTCACATTTATAAAATAGATGGTGAAAGACCGAACTTCTTTTTTCGTTTTTCCGAACGTCAAAATGTTCAACAACAATGTTATTAATGGTTTAGTTGACGCTAAGGGCAAGTTCTTTGAAGGCTCTACTTCTGTGTGTGAATGTGTAAATTCTTTTTACAGAACCCTTTACACTAGTGATGTTATAGATGATGAGAAGTATATAATGAAGATATTTTAAATAGTGTTGATAGTTTTCCTTTCAAAGAAAACGTCAAAGACGACTTAAACGGTGACTTCAATGAAAATGAAATTTTGAATGCAGTTAACCAGATGAGTAGAGAAAAATCACCTGGTTTAGATGGCCTAACCGCTGAATTCTATAAAATGTTTTGGCACCTGTTGAAAGATGATTTTAAAGATGTTGTTAATGAATGCAAGAGGAAGGGAAGTCTTCCCTTTTCTATGAATAATGCCATTATCCGTCTTATTTTTTAAAAATAAGGGGGAGAGAAATAATCTGAAAAATTGGCGTCCAATTAGCCTGCTCAATGTAGATTACAAGATTATTTCCAAAGCTGTCACCAATCGTCTTCAAAAAATCATGCCTTTTATTATTGGGGAAGATCAATCTTGTGGAGTCAAGGGAAGGAAAATTCAACATAACCTGGTGGTCCTTAGAGATAGCATTTATTATATCAATAATGAAAACAAACAGGGTGCTTTACTATGCATTGACCAGGAAAAAGCTGGGTGGCAGCAGACTCACCAGGTAATTCCATCGCTATCGGAAATTTTAGCCTGCTCAGATTTACCTACGGCTGCACCACACTAAATAGGCCAAAATCCATGCACCAAGCTGATTATCATAATTTGTAACTCCCCAAAATCTTTTGAATTACAACGTTTTTGTGGTCATGCAATAAATAGATTGTGTAATTATAAGAATCTATCACAACCTGGGGGGTTCTGTGTTTCAACTTTTGGGGAAACTTGATAAATTTAGGCGTTAACGTTAGCCCTATTTGACTTGGGAAGTGAAAAAGTGCTCCATGAAAACTGACAACAAGTCGGTTTGGGAAAAAGCTCATTTTCGAAGGTAATTTTTATTGGGGTATAGTTAGCAAAAGTTCCAAACGGCTGACCTGCCAAAAATTGAAAAGAAATCTGAAGTTTAGTTGTCGAAAAATATGCTTAACCTGTTTGTTGAGTATTTTTGATCATTTAGCGTTTAGCATTGGTTACTATGGGAGTTTATTAAGTGTGGTGCACCCATATTGAAATTGGCATGTATGTCTGCTACCACCTATAGCATTCAAAGTCTCCTATTGTAATCTCTGTTGGAAACCCCTAGCGTTCAAAGTCTCCTATTGCAATCTCTGTTGAAACCCCTAATGGTGGTGATGATGATAGTACATGCACTGGTGAAACAAGTTATGACTACCTTAAGCCAGCTATAGGTTTAGTCGACGCAAGAACTTGTATGGGAGAGGAACGTTAAATTGCCATTAGAGGCATTATTTTAATAGGTTTTTTGCCCATTTTTATTCAAAGATTGTATTGTTCCCATGCACTATAACAAATGTCACTCCAGGTCACAAATTACCCGGATTCTGGTCCCGTGGAACTTGACCCATATCTGGATCAGTATATGATGCATAATCTTTGTCAAAATGACCAAAAATGACCAAAAATGACGAAGAGTCCGAGTTGAAATCCCATCATTTGACCCCTTTCCGGTCAGGCCCACTGAACCCGGAATCCGGGTCACTCGACCCCGCGGGAGTTTTTAGAGTGTAATGTCACTATCTTTGTCATAAAGCTACAAAACTATGCAAACTTGTGTTTTTTGAAATAATCAATGACATTGTGTTATATTACTTGGGCTCTACTATAGTTGGTTTAACCCATTTTCGGGGTGAAATATTTAAATTTTGTTCCACTTAAAAATCGATATTACCACTACCTTTTGGGGCCCAGTGTGCAATGATGAAGTGAGTTCAACACTTTTTCATTTTTTAACAATCATAGATTATTGTCGATAAAGTATTTATGATAAGAATCTGCATGGTAGGCCTTTTCTTTTGTTACTCTTGCCTGTGACCTTTTGATAACTTAGGTGTCAATCACTGTGACGTTCAATCTTGCGCACAGCATCAGTTCACCGTTTTCATTGCGAAGAGTGGCGTTTCCGTATAGAATGGGCTTCTGAAACAACAATATCAAATTCAAACTGTAAATAAATGGCTGGAGAAGGATCGTATTTTCATGGCCGTTTAAAAAACGTTTCATTGGATTGTTAGAAAAATGGCTTTGCAGTCTGATCGTCATTTTAAACTAGTAAAAGTCAAATTTACTTTGACTGAATTCAATGTTGGTGAGCGAATATGGGTCGTTAGGATCTCATAAAGTGGAGTTATATTTTCAAGTTCCATGCCTTTGTAAGCCACAAAAGTTGCACATTGCTGCGGACACGCAAGGTTGTTGAAAGTTCTATAGTTCATTATTATGGTACTTTCCAAATTCGTATTCATTAAATTGGTATTATGTCGTGTAAAAAGATCAAACCAACCTATAGTAAAAGAATGACGTTATATACAATTATCAAGAGAATCTGAAAGTGCCAACAATTTGTTTAATCTTTTGTTATTGTTTTTATGCTCCGTAGTTAACTTTGTAGGCCTAACGTTCAGTTTTTATGCAGGAAGGGATGGGTACAAAAGTTACCCAGCCAAACTGACTACATTGTTCAATTCCTGTACTTAGATTGCCCCCCCTTCATTGCATCTGATAAAAGATGTTTACAGAAAAGCTAGTGTCGTTTTTTAGGTTTTTTTCAATCAAGTGACATCCTCTCAATCTCAATGACAAACTAACACTAAGTTAGAATCTTTACCGTAAAAAAAGAAGCGAAACTCTCATCTATTGGAAACTGAGCTGTTAACGTTCTGGTCTCTGTAATTTGAAAAAAAACCAAACAAAAACAAATTAGCTCATGTTCAGCAAATGAAATAATTCAAGAGAAACTCTATGCTAATTTGAGGCAGCTTCGATGGTTACTTCTTTACTTTTTATTTTTATCTTGGTGTTGAAGATGGAAGTAATTTACGATTTTGAAAGTCAAAAATTGTATATTTATATTTGAAGAATATTTATTCCGGTTAAGTTGTGCTTTAAGCATTGTTTTTTAAATATTATAATAACAATTATTAATATTAGGGCCTATAGCAATAAAATTAACATTTTATTTAATCACAGCAAAAAAAGAAAGAAAATAAATCTGAATTGAACAACAAAAGATACCCCCCCCCCCCCTCCACCACCACCAACATCACATACAATAGACACAATCGGCGACCGGAGTCACGTGACTCATAATAGTGGGTATATACAATGTAAACAAACCTAGCAAAACAATGCACTCTGAAGCAGCCATGCGTTTCCATTCACACTGCGCATTGCTTGCTTGGTTTGTTGGGTCACGTGACTGCAGTCGCGGATTGTGTCTATTGCTTGCATGCCCCACAAAAACCTTCCCTTATTATCTCACCTCCCTTGCTGATGTAACATCCTTTAGGGTCTATTTCAGTCTTTCCATCTTCACAGTAGGTAAGTTTGAGGTGAGTTGGCCATACACTCATATATGCCTCAACGGTCCCCATGAACATGCTATGAGCTATACCAAATTAATGTCAAAAATTTTAGAAACGGGTAACAAGCAATCAACATAATTAACACCATTACATTTTATGAAGAAAAAACCCCCAAACAAACAAAGAAGGGTGTAGTCATAACAAAATAAAAATGTTGTTATACGAAGTGATATTTAGATTGGACCATGTGTCTCAAAATTTCAGACTCATTAAGGTTCAGGTTATTATTATTAGTTCCCTTGAAGTTGACTGGAATACACAGGTTTATTCATTCACTTGTTCTTTTATCACATGTAGTTCAAGTTCATCTATGTTTTAGGTTTGTAACACTGGTCCAGGGAACAGGTAAACTAACATCAACTAAAAACAAACTACAAAATTAAGTTATCAAATAAATAAACCACAAGGGAAACTTACGGGTAAAAGTTTATAATTTTGGGGTTAAACAAAGACAAATTGACTTGGGCGGGATTGAACCAACGACCTCCAGAAAAGTGCAGGCGCTCTACCGACCGAGGCAGTCTTCCCTATTTTGTCAATATCTTTGTTCTGTTTGCCAGTCAGATGCCTTGTAACCATTACTGCCCACGTTTAAGATACAACCTTGGAAGCGGTAGCAAGGGAATCCTTAAGGGGGTGCAACTTTATAAACAATTAAGATGATAAACTGAGGGTGGTTGTACATGGGATTTGGCAAAGCCTACATGGTGTCGGTAAAACATTTAGGGGTTAAGTCGTGATTGAATTTATAATGTGAATTTGAGATTGAATTTATAGTTGAATTGAAGTAACTAACTTAGATTGGAAAATGAGTCAGTTTCTACTTGCCTGCTGTCGTTACCAAGGTCAACTTGGCCATCACACCACTTGCAAGCTTCAATGGGTTTGGTTGCAACAACAATTTAAATGCTGGACCTAAGGGGAAAAGTCAAGTGATTGTATTAGTGTTTTCCAAACTTTTTTTTTCTTTCTATTGTAAAATGTGCACTTCATGCCAAGCGCCCTCAACCGAATGCTGATACAAAAAACGAATTTATTCTGTGTGTGCATAGGTGGCGGTATTTTGGTTGTATTACGATTTGTGACAAAGGCGGAAATCAAATGTGAAAATTTATCTGAATTTAAATCCTCTTTGCAGTAGTTATGCTAGCCCCGGAAAAAGTAAGATCAAACCAACCGACAAACAAACAAACAAACAACCCAACAAACAAACAAACAAACAACCCAACAAACAAACAAACAAACAAACAACGCCCGAAATCGAAACAAACAAAAATCATAACAAACGCCCAACACCCCATCAAACAACGAAAGAGAGATGGTGGGGGTAGTAGAGGGGTGGGATGAGGTTACACGTTGCTTGTCTTCTCTTTAGACAAATTTAATACAAACGTAATCGGCAATTGAAACTACGACCATCATTTCGAAATCAATTCAGGCCCTATAGTAGACATGATTTCACAAAAGTTAATCGGAATAAAACAACATCTATTATTAACACACATCAATGTATTATGAACTCACCACAGCTTTCATACTCGACTAGTAACTGCTTTATACCGTCTGAACCATTTGATACCATGCACAGCGCGGCAAGGCAGAGAAACACAAGTGCAAATCGCTTTCCCATCTTAGTAGAACTAGCCTGAAATTACTTCTCCTCGATGTCTGTATATGGTAGGTGTTGTCACAAGTGGTGTTGTCACAAGTGGTGTAGTAAGAATATGTGTGCTCTCTGACTCCGGGACTTTCCACGTTGCACAACATCACGTTATAGATTGTTTCCCATTGTTCGTGCTCGTTTGTTTTTATAGACTTAAAGGGACACGTTGCCTTGGATTGGACGAGTTGGTCTATAAAAAGCATTTGTAACAGTTTGTTATGAGATGCATATGGTTAGAAAGATGTTTTAAAAGTAGAATACAATGATCCACACAAATATGCCTCGAAATTGCGTGGTTTTCCTTTTACATCGCGAACTAACACGGTCGGCCATTTATGGGAGTCAATATGGCCGACCGTGTTAGTTCACGATGTAAAAGGAAAACCACGCAATTTCGAGCCATATTTGTGTGGATCATTGTATTCTACTTTTAAAACATCTTTCTAACCATATGCATCGCATAACAAACTGTTACAAATGCTTTTTATAGACCAACTCGTCCAATCCAAGGCAACGTGTCCCTTTAACCACAGTCGACCTAGATGTCAGTCGAACGCTGCAATGTTTGACTATAAACTATTCCAGTTGGATCAGCCTAGCCAGGAGCACCTTTTCTCTCGTCCGCTCAGGAAGTTATTACACACTATCTGGTTTCGAAAGTGACTGGGGTATTTCCCGTAGAAAACCCAAGCCTTTTATTGTAAGTTTCTGTTGTGGTTGTACAATATTGTTCAAAAACCATTGAACTGTAAACGGGTTCATGAATCATGCTACCTTATAATCCCATTCTAGGTAGAATCAGTCTAGTTCAGTCTTTTCAATTTATGGCAATGTTATGGTGGCCCTGAAGGGACACGCATATCGCAAACGTGTGCGCATACGTATGCAATGTCGTGAAACAATTCGCGAATATGTGCGCACACGTATGCAATGTCGTGAAACAATTCGCGAATATGTGCGCACACGTATGCAATGTCGTGAAACAATTCGCGAATATGTGCGCACACGTATGCAATGTCGTGAAACAATTCGCGAATATGTGCGCACACGTCTGCGAATATATTTGCGATGTCGTGAATTTTATTGCATACCATGTCGCATACCTTTGGGGGTGATGTCATAGTTGCGGACAATTTGTTAGTGACCTAGGGAGCACGTGGCACTACAGTCAGGCTCCTGTAAGCATGACTGTACAATAATGTGTACCCAGGAACTTGGCACCAGGCCAAGTCTCGCCATACCGAAGACCACCCGCCTCGCTTGCCTCACAACAATGACTACCGCTGCAATGACTACCGCTTATCTAACTGTAGGCAAGAAAACCCCCCCCCCCAGATCATTAGACATTTTATTCAAAGGTATGCGACATGGTATGCGACATGGTATGCAATAAAATTCACAACATCGCAAATATATTCGCAGACGTGTGCGCACATATTCGCGAATTGTTTCACGACATTGCATACCGTGTGCGCACATATTCGCGAATTGTTTCACATTGCATACGTGTGCGCACACATTCACGATTTGTTTCACGACATTGCATACGTGTGCGCACATATTCGCGAATTGTTTCACGACATTGCATACGTGTGCGCATATATTCGCGAATTGTTTCACGACATTGCATACGTATGCGCACACGTTTGCGATATGCGATGTCCCTTCAGGGCCACCATACAATGTTGAAATACTTTGACTTCGTGGAAGGGGCAAATTAGGTCAGTTGTACCTAATTAAAGGGACACGTTTGCCAATGATTAGGCGATTTGTGCTATAACATGCGTTGAAAGTGTTTGTTATGAAATGAATTATGGTTGGAAACATGTTTTAAAAGATAGGGAAAATCTCCTCGTTACCCCATCTTTTGCAGTGGTCCAGTGAAGAGGTTTTACATTTATCTAGACTTTCTCTATGCTCTGGACAAGGTGAAGTTCTGCCATTTTTTCATCTTTTCTCTCATTCCTGTCTTTCCTTCTGTCTCTTCTCAGTTAGTTTAGACCCTACCCAGTGGCGTAACTAAGGGGGGGGGGGGGGGGGGCACGGGGGGCACGTGCCCCCCAATTGATGTCAGTGCCCCCCGGGTGCCCCCCATTTGAAATCTGAACCTTTAAGACTATAATAATTACCAGAATATAAAATGTTAAGTTTTATAAACTTTTATGGAGCACTGGTGGCGTATAACTCAATGTTTCAAACTATCTTTCTATTTACGCATATTTTGCAATGGACAGTTGTTAATTTTTACCAACTTCTTCAGAGTAAGATAAATCACGTCCGCAAATTGTATGATGACTCGTCGCCCGCGCGCCCCATTCTGCCGATGCCACAGTCTGCCACGTTAAAATACGATACGGTAGTGTCACATGAAGCTGCACGACGTGCTGGGTGCCGTTGCATTTATCGTAAGTACATGAAGAAAAGCCATTGAAAACCCTTGAGCTGTAAGAGCATTGATCTAAAATATCTGCTTCATTTGAGACATTACTTTGTTCTTCAGTGTATAGGGTATATTAAATAGTTTGTCAATTATGTAAAAATCGAAATTGGGGGGGGGGGCGGATGGGTCAAAACAATTTCGAAAAAATATCAAAGTTTTTAACATTGATTAGGCCTACTGTGCATGGCCCAAGTGTGTAATAAATAAATACTAGTGCCAGTCCTCAAAATACATAAATCTCCATAAAAAATACCTTGCAATCCCTTGTTAACAGTTATGATTTATTTCTACACATTCAAAATAGTAACTGCATGGTTCTAGATGTGCGAAAAAGAAGAGAGAAAAAAAGACGACAAAAAATAAATCTTTGTTTCATTATGATGTATTTTATAGGCTGCAGGATCTGACACAAAATAAGGAAGGATGCTAGCGAATATTGGGAGGTTTTTTAAGAAGCGACCCATAGGCTATTTGTAAACATTATTAATAGTAAACGAAGCGCTAAAAAAGAGCATAGAAACCGTCATTTTGCAAATTGACCATATTCCCTTTGGTTTAATTGAGGGGCTGTTTGGAACCCGCCATTGCGTAGATTAAGATCCAGTTTTTAAAAATTGCAATGGAATCTATAGTTGGTTTGCCAGCAGTGCCCCCCTAGAAAAAATGGTGCCCCCCCCCCTTGTGCCCCCCCCCCCCTACAAATTAACCTTAGTTACGCCGCTGACCCTATTCCTTGATACTTACCCGGGGCCTCCCTGGATCTCCTGAGCTCCGCCTCTCCAAAAGGTACCAGAAATAAACATGTTGCAGGACATGGGCGCCCGCTCTGATCTGGGCGCATGATTTATCAGTGTCGAGGTGGTTGTGCCATAGACATGCATGCAGCCACCTTTCGGTTTTATTCATGTGACCATCGGGGTGACATTGTTACGACAACGAGTTCAATTGTTTCCTCTGATTATTCGGGCAAGCTACAAAATTAAAGACTAACTGAGATTATTCATTTGTCTCCTATCAAAATAATTCAAACATTCTGCACAAAAAGAGCAATTCCACCTTCCCGTGCGCAGCGCTCGACAACGTCTCTTTGTATATAGCCTTTTCCAATAGCAGGGGCTTCCGTTCAAACTGCCCTTCTGATCAGCGACCCAGAGACCAGCGACCCAGAGATACTGCCGACCGTCAACCCAGAGACACTACTGATCAGCGACCCAGAGACACTACTGATCGTCGACCCAGAGATACTACCGATCAGCAACCCAGAGACACTACCAATCAGAGACCAAGAGAAACTGCCGACCAGCGACCCAGAGATACTGCCGACCGTCAACCCAGAGATACTACCGATCAGCGAACCAGAGACACTACTGATCAGCGACCAAGAGACACTACCAACCATCGACCCAGAGATACTACCGATCTGGAACCCAGTGAGGACCCCGACCAACGACCCGAAAAGACACCCAATCGACGACGTTGGGAAACAGTAAAACGATCAACTCGGGAAACTCCTGCGCATCGACCTCGGGAGACATCCGAACAGATATCGCAGCCGCAGCGACAAGCCTGAAGACAGTGAAGAGGGTGAGGTTGTCACATACTAGAGGAGGGGTGCGTAGACTAAGAAAAAAGAGAACATCATGGCCTCACAAGGACGGCGAAGAAGCAAGAGACAATATGCCTAGCCAAACAAGTCATCGTGGTAGAGGGAGAGGTAAAAACACTTGTGCCTAGTTTTGTATTCCCTTCATGCTAATATTACGGTTAATTTAATTCTACTCTGTGTCCTTATGCTCAGTGGCGGCACCAGACCTGTTAATCTGGGGGGGGGGGGGGCAAGAGGGGGGCAAACTTAAATTTAGGCTGAGAATGGTAACCCTTAATGTTAACGGTCTCCGAAATAATGAAAAACGGGAAATTCTCTTCAACCATTTGCATAGAGAAAAATATGACATAATTTGTCTTCAGGAAACTCATAGCGATACCACAGATGAAAGTTACTGGAAGAAACAGTGGGGAGGAGATATCCTTTTTAGTCATGAGAAAAGAGATTCAAGGGGGTAGCCATTCTAGCATCCGACCGGAGTGGAATTAAATTGACCAATCCCGACAATGATACAGACGGGAGAGTTGTCACGTGTAACATTTCCTGGAAGGGAATCCTTTCAGAAATTGTATGCATTTATGCTCCTAACGAAACGTATGCTAGAAGTGCCTTTTTCAAGAATCTTTCTAAGTATTTATTCGAGGGAACTAATTGGATCGTAGCGGGGGATTTTAATTGTCAAATTGACTTAGGGGCCGGAAAAGACAAGAGCGTCTCAGAATTTACCAAAATCATATACAATCACGATATGGTGGATACTTGGAAAACCTTGTACCCAAAAGAACAAGGTTATACTTTTTTCCACAAAGGCTTGAAAAAGAGTAGCAGAATTGATTATATGTTAATCTCTCGTTCCTTACATCCTTACTTGTCTTACGCCAATGTAAGCTCCCTGGGCCTGACTGATCATTTCGCTGTTATTTGTAGATTTGAAAAAAGTGAAATTACTCGTGGTCCAGGGAGATGGATTTGTGATAACAACCTTTTGAAAGATGACAAATGTATTGAAAGAATTGTCAATTTTTGGACTTATTGGAAAACCCCAAAAGAAAACCATAAACCTTTTGACTTGGTGGGATTACGGGAAGGGGCAACTTAAAGATATTATCAAAACCTACGGATCTGAAATGTACAATATGGAAAAGAATTACAAAAATCGCCTCCAAAAAGATCTCACCAAGCAACTGAATTCAATTCATCCCAATTCGCACATCATTGAAGAAATTGAACAAACAAAAAGTTAGAGCCTTTAAGTTAAAAGACTTGGAAAAATCTAAGCTGAAATCTCACATTTATAAAATAAATAGATTGTGTAATTATAAGAATCTATCACAACCTGGGGGGTTCTGTGTTTCAACTTTGGGGGAAACTTGATAAATTTAGGCGTTAACGTTAGCCCTATTTGACTTGGGAAGTGAAGAAGTGCTCCATGAAAACTGACAACAAGTCGGTTTGGGAAAAAGCTCATTTTCGAAGGTAATTTTTATTGGGGTATAGTTAGCAAAAGTTCCAAACGGCCGACCTGCCAAAAATTGAAAAGAAATCTGAAGTTTAGTTGTCCAAAAATATGCTTGAATTTTGTTCATAAGGCTGAAAGACTTAAACTGTTTGCTGAGTATTTTTGATCATTTAGCGTTTAGCATTGGTTACTATGGGAGTTTATTAAGTGTGGTGCACCCATATTGAAATTGGCATGTATGTCTGCTACCACCTATAGCATTCAAAGTCTCCTATTGAAATCTCTGTTGGAAACCCCTAGCATTCAAAGTCTCCTATTGTAATCTCTGTTGGAAACCCCTAGCGTTCAAAATCTCCTATTGTAATCTCTGTTGGAAACCCCTAGCATTCAAAGTCTCCTATTGTAATCTCTGTTGGAAACCCCTAGCATTCAAAGTCTCCTGTTGTAATCTCTGTTGGAAACCCCTGGCGTTCAAAGTCTCCTTGTAATCTCTGTTGGAAACCCCTAGCATTCAAAGTCTCCTTGCAATCTCTGTTGGAAACCCCTATCGTTCAAAGTCTCCTATTGCAATCTCTGTTGAAACCCCTAATGGTGGTGATGATGATAGTACATGCACTGGTGAAACAAGTTATGACTACCTTAAGCCAGCTATAGGTTTAGTCGACGCAAGAACTTGTATGGGAGAGGAACGTTAAATTGCCATTAGAGGCATTATTTTAATAGGTTTTTTGCCCATTTTTATTCAAAGATTGTATTGTTCCCATGCACTATAACAAATGTCACTTCCAGGTCACAAATTACCCGGATTCTGGTCCCGTGGAACTTGACCCATATCTGGATCAGTATATGATGCATAATCTTTGTCAAAATGACCAAAAATGACCAAAAATGACGAAGAGTCCGAGTTGAAATCCCATCATTTGACCCCTTTCCGGTCAGGCCCACTGAACCCGGAATCCGGGTCACTCGACCCCGCGGGAGTTTTTAGAGTAATGTCACTATCTTTGTCATAAAGCTACAAAACTATGCAAACTTGTGTTTTTTGAAATAATCAATGACATTGTTTGTGTTATATTACTTGGGCTCTACTATAGTTGGTTTAACCCATTTTCGGGGTGAAATATTTTAATTTGTTTCCACTTAAAAATCGATATTACCACTACCTTTTGGGGCCCAGTGTGCAATGATGAAGTGAGTTCAACATTTTTTCATTTTTTAACAATCATAGATTATTGTCGATAAAGTATTTATGATAAGAATCTGCATGGTAGGCCTTTTCTTGTTACTCTTGCCTGTGACCTTTTGATAACTTAGGTGTCAATCACTGTGACGTTAAATCTTGCGCACAGCATCAGTTCACCGTATTCATTGCGAAGAGTGGCGTTTCCGTATAGAATGGGCTTCTGAAACAACAATATCAAATTCAAACTGTAAATAAATGGCTGGAGAAGGATCGTATTTTCATGGCCGTTTAAAAAACGTTTCATTGGATTGTTAGAAAAATGGCTTTGCAGTCTGATCGTCATTTTAAACTAGTAAAAGTCAAATTTACTTTGACTGAATTCAAAGCGAATATGGGTCGTTAGGATCTCATAAAGTGGAGTTATATTTTCAAGTTCCATGCCTTTGTAAGCCACAAAAGTTGCACATTGCTGCGGACACGCAAGGTTGTTGAGAGTTCTATAGTTCATTATTATGGTACATTCCAAATTCGTATTCATTAAATTGGTATTATGTCGTGTAAAAAGATCAAACCAACCTATAGTAAAAGAATGACGTTATATACAATTATCAAGAGAATCTGAAAGTGCCAACAATTTGTTTAATCTTTTGTTATTGTTTTTATGCTCCGTAGTTAACTTTGTAGGCCTAACGTTCAGTTTTTATGCAAGAAGGGATGGGTACAAAAGTTACCCAGCCAAACTGACTACATTGTTCAATTCCTGTACTTAGATTGCCCCCTTCATTGCATCTGATAAAAGATGTTTACAGGAAAGCTAGTGTCGTTTTTAGGGGTTTTTTTTCAATCAAGTGCCATCCTCTCAATCTCAATGACAAACTAACACTAACAAAGTTAGAATCTTTACCGTAAAAAGAGAAGCGAAACTCTCATCTATTGGAATCTGAGCTGTTATCGTTCTGGTCTCTGTAATTTGAAAAAAACCCAAACAAAAACAAATTAGCTCATGTTCAGCAAATGAAATAATTCAAGAGAAACTCTATGCTAATTTGAGGCAGCTTCGATGGTTGCTTCTTTACTTTTTATTTTTATCTTGGTATTGAAGATGGAAGTAATTTACGATTTTGTAAGTCAAAAATTGTATATTTATATTTGAAGAATATTTATTCTGGTTAAGTTGTGCTTTAAGCATTGTTTTTTAATATTATAATAACAATTGTTAATATTGTAGTAAAAATACCCCCCAACATTTGTGCTTTGGTCCAGGGTTCAGCCTCCTCCCCTGTGGTGGATGTGGACTAGTCCAGGTCACATATTTTCTTTTGAACTAGGGTTCTTTTATTCAAACTTATGTAAGAACACAATGAAGTATCACCTGTAAAACTACTTCTTTTTGTAAAACCCATTGAGTCTAGTTACTTTTGTTTAGTTAATGCATCATTCACATACAGCATGTTCTAGTTGTTAACAAAGACTTTTTGTTCAATTGTGCATCCTTGGTTCTTGGTTTTTCGGCTGTGGGCAGAGCTGGGTTGAGTTGGTTTTTTGGGTGCTACCAAGCAACATCGTGTGTGGAGGGCTGAGTTGATATAGTCATATTTTTTATAGGTACACCAAAACAGAGTGAGTTTTGAATACTTTGAAGAGTTCTTTTCAAGACATTATTTTAAATTCATACCAGTTGTTTTACCTAAATTATAGTTTGTACCAGCCACAGATAGGGACTCTGTTCATTTTCTATACATTTGTTAAGTACCAACTGCTGTTATTTTTTTGTATATTGCTCATAAGGGCCTATAGGTCTCCACCTAATTTACGTAAATTTGTGTAACTATTAGGAATATTGATTAAATTAACATTTGGCTAGAATTTAAAGCCAGCTAAATATTGGTTCCTTGTTTTGGTTCAGTTCTATGCGCTCCCGACTACGCTACATTTGGTGGCAGCGGTGGGATCAGTAAAACAAAAAGGAAATTTTAAATACTGGTCCTCTGATACGAACCCGTCATTGAATAATTTTATAGGTTAAGCCTTGGCCCTAATGTACAATTAATCTCTTAATTTCTTCTATGGTTGCCTTGCCGGTTAGTTTAGGATTTTTTTAGGTAGGGTTAGAGGCATCTGTCTCCTGAAAAGGTCGAGACATTACCGATGCTATATAGCAGGGATTTTAGTTCTCTGTTGGCGAGACAGATGTATCCCCATACTTTTGTTTGGGCACTGGCCTGGTAACCAGTCTTGTTTCTTATTCTTTTCTTCCGTTCTATACATTTGAAAGTGTGTCAGGCAATTTTAGCATACATGTATGTGGCTCTTTTAATAAAATAAAATACAATTATGGCAGAGGGAGGTGCCCTTTCACCATGTGCTCGAGCTGAACATGCTTTACTTAAAGAAACAATTAGAGCATTATAGGAAGAGATTGATGTTGCATATAAAAATTTAAGTAGGACCCCTGTGACTGGTACAGAACTATTTTTTAACTCCCTTGAGGCTCTCTCACCAACCCAGCCCTCTGCAACCGCACCCAAGGCTAGCTCCGCCAAAGGGGAGTCTTCAGTTACCTACAGTGAAAGCATACCTGTAGGACAATTTAGTAATGTAGATAACAGTAATGATGAAGGTACCACTAGTGTGCTCTTAAGGCAGAGTAGGCAACCAAAACGTGTTAAGAAAAAGGTTGTGATTAATGAACAAGTAGCACCAAGTCAAGTGTACAATTTGCCCATCCCACAAGTTACTTCCACCCCAAGTTTTGGGCGGGTAACACCACCACCCTCCTACAGAAGCCGATCTGGTTTGCGAAACATTAGTATTGCAGAGCCTAAACCTATAGTGATGCCAGAACCATATAATGGAGTGTCAACTTTATTTGAGGATTGGTTAACAAATTTTGAATTGTGGCGTGTCGTGGCCGAGCGGTTAAGAGCACCGAACTCAAGCTCTGGTGTTTCTATTCAGCAGAGTGTGGGTTCGAGTCCCGGTCGTGACAATTGTGTCCCTGAGCAAGACACTTAACTATAATTGCTTCTCTCCACCCAGGGGTAAAATGGGTACCTGTGAGGGCAGAGATGGTTCTTGTGATTGATTTAGCCTAGTAGCGCATATATTGCAGCACAGGCTGTATACTCCCCAGGGAGCTGAGATGGTTTAAGGAATGAAATAAATGGCCCAGTGACCAGGGGTAATAGTATGTTAGGCGCCTTGAGCATCCCTTGGGGTGGATATGTGCGCATTATAAATGTTGTTATTATTATTATTATTATTATTATAAATGGTTGGTCAAAAACTCAGAAATGTACATTTTTGGCTGTACGACTTAGAGGGACAGCTCTGCATGTTTACACTGACTTGTCGACTGAAGATCAAGCCAATTATGCTGCGGTCGTTCAAGCATTGAAAAATAGGTTTGATAGGACTAAACAGACATATTTGTATAAGGTACAGCTACGAGCTAGGGTGCGGCAATCAGGTGAAAATTTGTCAGAAGTTGCTGCAGCAATACGCAGATTGACTAATAGGGCCTATCCAGCAGTGTCACAAAGTGTACGGGATGATATTGCCAAAGATCAGTTTTTAGAAGCATTAGATTCTCGTAGCACTCGCCTACACGTTAGACGCAACAAACCAAAAACACTTGATGATGCACAAACATTTGCCATAGAAGAAGAGATGCTAATTTCCTTAGAAAACAAAAGAAATAGTGAAAAACCAGTTGCCGTAACTACTGAAGTACAGGTTAACAGCCCCATAACAGTAGCAACATGCGCATCAATTCCAGATACACAGAGTCGCTTTGATGAACTTAGTAAAAAGGTAGAGGAACTGACCAAAGCAGTATAGAGACAATGACAAGAACTAGATTTCAACGTAATGAAATTATTGGCTGGAAATGTAATGAGAAAGGACATGTCCGGGCAAACTGTCCACAAACTACTTAATATACGCCATACACTAACACAGCTAATAAGTCAATGGCGGAAAACTAGATTCGACTGGGGTTTATGGGTCCAAATGTCAGTCGAGTGTGAGAGTTGGGGCCCAATTCGATAATCAGAAATGTGGACGATCACTCTTTGTTCAGGCTAGGGTATGCCATTATGATGTGAGATTTCTCATTGACTCGGGGTCGTCACATACGATTATTCACTCTAGAGTGTGGAATGAGTTGCCAGATGAAGTTAAACAGAATATTAGACCTCATTTAACCCCTTAAGTGACTGCTGGTGGAAACCTGCTAGATGTGATGGGTGAAGCAACTATAAAGCAGGATGTCGTCATTGCAGATGTGACACAAACAGGGATTTTGGGATCTGATTTTTTAGAAAAACATCATGCAGTACTCGATTTTGCACAGTCCAAACTAGTCATTGATGAATGTTTGATCCCTTTAAAGAGAGAAGTTGACAACCCACAGTGTTGTCGTGTTAGTGTGGCGGAAACCACAACAATACCATCAAAGTCTGAACTTATAATTAGTGGAAAAATTCGAGTGAGAGGAACCTTGCCGAAGTTAGGTATGGTTGAGGCAAACCCCCAATATTACATGAAGTCTACTGGTGTTTTATTGGGCAGAACTTTGGTAAATCCCAAGAATCTTATCATACCCTTGCGTGTTATTAACCCTACGCCGTCAGATCTTATTTTGTACAGGGGAACCAATGTAGCCTTACTACAGCATGTGACCGAAGTGACGTCTGTCATGGCAGATGACTCGTCTTGCCAGCCTGCTGTGTTTGGGCCATCCCTTACTGAGTTATTGGACAGGAGTTCCGAGGGATTAACAACTACGCAACATGACTCGCTACACCGGTTACTCCACAAACATCAGGGTGTTTTCATGGGTGAAGATGGCGTAAAAGGGAGGACCAAGGACGCCTACCATCGAATCGACACTGGCGATGCTCGACCTGTAAAACAACATGCTCGTCGCTTACCAATCAGTCAACGAGCTGAAGCACAACAACAGGTAGATGACATGATTAAACAAAATGTAATTTCCCCTTCACACAGTCCCTGGGCCTCACCTGTTGTTTTGGTCCGAAAAAAGGACGGAACATTAAGATTCTGCATAGACTATCGTCGATTGAACCAAGTAACCAAAAAAGATGCTTACCCACTGCCTCGCATAGATGACAGTTTAGATGCACTGGTTGGGTCTTGTTGGTTCTCAACCCTGGACTTGGCTTCAGGGTATTGGCAGACTGAAGTTCATCCCAATGACCGTGATAAGACAGCATTCACTACGGGGTCTGGTTTGTACGAATTCAACGTTCTCCCATTTGGTTTATGCAATGCACCAAGCACCTTTGAAAGATTAATGGAAGTAGTTCTAAATGGACTTCAGTGGGAGATCTGTCTTATATACTTGGATGATGTTATCACCTATTCTCGAACTTTTGAGGAGCATACTGAACGTTTGTCAAGGATTTTTATTGCTTTGCAGAATGCTGGGCTGAAGTTAAAGCCCAAGAAGTGCTCCTTGGCTCGCAGAGAAGTACTGTATTTGGGGCATGTAGTGTCGTCTGATGGTATTTCTACGGACCCAGCGAAACTGCAAAGAGTTCAGGAGTGGCCTACCCCATGTAGTGTTACTGACGTCAGGAGCTTCCTTGGACTCTGTTCTTACTACCGTAAGTTTGTGTCTGGTTTTGCCCATATTGCCTCACCTCTGCATCATCTTACACAAAAGAACACCAAGTTTGTTTGGACTGAAGAGTGCAAAGAAGCATTTCAGAAATTAAAAACATTGCTCACAACTGCTCCAATATTAGCTTATCCAGATTTCAACAGAGGTTTCATTTTAGACACAGATGCCAGTGACAAGGGGATAGGAGCTGTTCTGTCTCAGGTGTATGACGGCAAAGAGAGTCATTAGCTATGCCAGCCGAACACTAAGCAAAGCTGAACGGCGCTACAGTGTGACCCGTAGGGAACTGCTGGCCATGGTCACTTACATCCGTCACTATAAACACTACCTGTACGGGCAACATTTCACCTTGCGTACTGACCATGGATCCTTAAGATGGCTGTACAACTTCAAAGAGCCCGAGGGTCAGGTGGCAAGATGGTTAGAATTTCTCAGTGCCTACAACTTTGACATTGTACATCGCCCTGGTACCAAACATCTCAACGCAGACGCCATGTCTAGATATCCAATTGTCCCTGAGAAGTGTGATGCCATCCAGATGCCAAGCTGGGACACAGAGGTGAGAAAAACACAAATAGCAGATTCCCTAATAGCACCTATTATCCAAGGGAAGATGAATGGTCAGAAGCCAGAGTTTGCATCAATTCGTAATTTAGATGGAGTCACAAAAGGTTACTGGTTCCAATGGGATCAACTGGAACTACATAATGGTATTCTGTACCGACGTTGGGTAGAAAGGTCAGGCCAGAATTCCCATCTTCTGTTAGTGGTTCCTACTGCAAGGCAGGAAGAGGTGATGGAACGAGCACATGACAAACCTGGTGGTGGTGGTCATCTTGGCATTACTAAAACGGTACAGAAGGTCAGGAACAACTATTTTTGGATTGGATGTGCAAGTGATGTCAAAATATGGGTTCGTCAGTGTCCAAAATGTCCCAGCAAGAAGTCTCCTAATCCAAGGCGCCGTGCTGCTCTTCTTACCCCTGTGTCAGTGGGTGCTCCTATGGAAAAAATAGCAGTTGACATCATGGGTCCCTTACCAGTGTCTACCCGAGGAAATCGCTATGTGTTAGTGGTCTCGGACTACTTTACAAAATGGACTGAATCATATCCAATACCGAACCAGGAAGCTACAACAGTGGCCCGTGTGTTGGTTGAAGAGTATTATGTGCAGATATGGTGTGCCATTTTCACTCCATAGTGACCAAGGAAGGAACTTTGAGTCGTCCCTACTCCGAAATGTATGCCAACTACTGGGTATCCACAAGACTAGAACTACAGCATATCATCCACAGTCTGATGGTCTTGTTGAACGTTTTAACAGAACTTTGCAAACCATGATCACTATGTATATAAAAGAGGATCAAACTGACTGGGACGAGCATCTCCCCTATGTTATGATGGCTTACCGAGCAAGTGAGCAAGCTTCAACAAAAGTGACACCAAACTTCCTCATGTTTGGGAGGGAAGTTAATATCCCTCTTGACCTGCTGGCTGGTCCGGTTCCTGGAAGGCAGCCTGATGATGTTGATGCATATGCCAACAGACTCCATCATAACCTCAGAGATGCTTACGAGAAGGTACGCAACAACACTAAAAAAGCTCAGGAACGTCAGAAGCGTTTGTATGACACCAAGCAATTAGGCACTCCATTCAGTGAAGGTGACTTAGTCTGGCTCTATACTTACCAGAAGAAGAAAGGACTGAGCCCTAAGTTCCAGGCGTTTTGGAAGGGCCCCTTCAAGATAGTGGAGAAGTTGTCCGACGCCAACTACCGAATCCGACACAACAGTCATGGCAGAAGGTTTCAAGTTGTACATTTTGACCGTCTCAAGCCTTATGAAGCACGTCAAACTCCTAACAGTAACACTACGTCAGAGGAAACAACTGATCCAATGGGTAGGAGTCAGCCAACTGTTGAGGCTTCCTCGGTGGACAACACCAGGGAGGGCTTAGCCGAAGGGAACGACCCATGGAATGTGTCCAATTCACCTCCACCTGAACTGACAAACACAGAGGGAACAACCAGGCATGGGCGGATGAGAACTGCTCCAGCATGGATGAGAGCTGGTGATTTTGAACTTTGTTAAGGTGGTGGGAATACTGTGGTGATGGATTTACGTTTTCAGCCCTGTTGAATTAAGACGTGAGGACACGTCTTCCCGGAGGAGTGGGCTGTGTAGTAAAAATACCCCCCAACATTTGTGCTTTGGTCCAGGGTTCAGCCTCCTCCCCTGTGGTGGATGTGGACTAGTCCAGGTCACATATTTTCTTTTGAACTAGGGTTCTTTTATTCAAACTTATGTAAGAACACAATGAAGTATCACCTGTAAAACTACTTCTTTTTGTAAAACCCATTGAGTCTAGTTACTTTTGTTTAGTTAATACATCATTCACATACAGCATGTTCTAGTTGTTAACAAAGACTTTTTGTTCAATTGTGCATCCTTGGTTCTTGGTTTTTCGGCTGTGGGAAGAGCTGGGTTGAGTTGGTTTTTTGGGTGCGACCAAGCAACATCGTGTGTGGAGGGCTGAGTTGATATAGTCATGTTTTTTATAGGTACACCAAAAACAGAGTGAGTTTTGAATACTTTGAAGAGTTCTTTTCAAGACATTATTTTAAATTCATACCAGTTGTTTTACCTAAATTATAGTTTGTACCAGCCACAGATAGGGACTCTGTTCATTTTCTATACATTTGTTAAGTACCAACTGCTGTTATTTTTTTGTATATTGCTCATAAGGGCCTATAGGTCTCCACCTAATTTACGTAAATTTGTGTAACTATTAGGAATATTGATTAAATTAACATTTGGCTAGAATTTAAAGCCAGCTAAATATTGGTTCCTTGTTTTGGTTCAGTTCTATGCGCTCCCGACTACGGTACAATATTATATCAATAAAATTAACATTTTATTTAATCACAGCAAAAAAAGAAAGAAAACTAGAAATGTAGTGTTTGTAGGATTACAAACACTAGGTGTTCGGGTTTTCAATGAAAGTTAGTTGTAAGGCTTATGACCGTATGGTGCCATGAAAGTTTGTTTTTATATCCCATTCCGATAGTGAGAAGAATGGCGGAAGAAGGTTGGCCTTTCTAATACTTTGCAAACTAGGGTTTGTGAAAAGTTTTTTGACTTGAAATTGAAGATTGAACCAGAAGGCGAGTTTGGCAAGTTTAATTATTTTTTGTTTTGACCCTCGAACACGGCACCTTAATTGGACAAGCTTAAGTTGGTACGTTGTCGGCACCTTCAGTTGGTTAAAATGGTCTATTTTGCATTTTTTCAACGTTTTCTTTATCTAAGTGTGTTGTTTACATATCTATTGCCTGAGTAAATTAATCAGATTTGTTTACATAATTAATTAGTTTTTATAACTTGTTGGTTAATCTACCAATTGACAGACAAATGACGGGATATTGGTAGTATTGTCTTCCCCTTTCTATCCAAACCGCTATCCCATGTTGATCGCCATCTCCTATGCGGCATGGTATGATGCGTTAGCGTTAGTTATTTGAATCGCTGAAAACAATGTTGATAGCTTTTGAAATTTTAAAGAAAGTAATGTGTAAATCTTCTACGTTTAAACGTTAGTTTATACACAGGAAATAAAGGCTACTCGGAATATAACATTTTCTAAGTAATAAACTTTTGTTTAGCCAGAATTGAAAACCGATGGCATCATTATGAAGTTAGAATTTATTTATCGAGACATAGGTATTTAAATATGTGCCAAGTGAAAAACAAAGGTGAACTTACAAAAATAATTTAGCAAATGAGTACATTATTTAGATTATTTGAAAGGGCCAAGGGTCCATTGTCAAAAATACAAGGATTTAAATTTAAATCCACAGGATTGAATTTTTAATCTTTCAAGGAGTGTGATTAGGGACCAAACAGCGTGGATTTAAAATTAATCTTTCAAAAGATTTAAAAAAATTAATCTGTAAAGGATTAATCAAATCAATCCAGTGGATTTATATTTCAAATCTTTACAGATTTAACCTCAACCCGTTGAATGATTTAAACCTACATGATCGCAATCTCATTTGATTTATTTCTAAATCATCATTGGGGTTAAAATATAAAACACACCATTTCTGGACCAGCAGGAAAGTAAACACAGGAACAGCAAAAATGTCAAAACCATTTTCTTACAAACTTTATTTTCAAGTCGAATACACATAGTTTCTTAGATAAACCTTAACATGGAGTTTACCTTTGTAGTCCATGAACATAAAAAGTTCTATTGAGTCTCCATGTTTATTACACAAGGATTAAAACTGCAATTTCATCATAATAATATTCTCAGGATGTGGGTGACTGTTAATGTATACATCCTTTATGGCACATGAAAACAAAATAAAGGTTTTTATGTCTGTTTCTTAGATAGGGAGAAATTGGAGTCTATTTTTACAATGCTAGCTTGATTTTAGGTACTTGCTTTAAAGAGTACGGTATTTACACCTGCAGTGCTTTACAAAAACATTGCCACACATTGCCAAAATTGTTTGTGATTTACCTGAATGAGATAGAAAATGGACTTTATTACAACAAATAGGATGCACTATCTTTCTCTTAATTAAACAACATTGTATCCGAAGGAATTGA
The DNA here is from genome assembly GCA_037783415.1 of Leptasterias polaris. NCBI lineage: Eukaryota > Metazoa > Echinodermata > Asteroidea > Forcipulatida > Asteriidae > Leptasterias > Leptasterias polaris. Next base: position 814,580 of record JAZGTN010000054.1, read on the forward strand.
AGGGCACATCAAATTAGGTTTGTAGGGACTTTGGGTTATCTTGGATATCAGTAAGTCAATTAACCTGGTTTCAATGCTATAAAGAACTCAATAAAGTTGTTTAACGCTATAGGATAGTCTGACCCAAACACAAAGAAAGATTTAAACAACTTATCAAAAGCTTCAACTACTGAAGATCCCCCACTGACTGGAATGCAGTCCAGACACAAGACAAACTGCTTCGGTTTTCTCTCTGGGAAACTGTTCAGGTTGCCTAATCCCTTTAGATGATTGCAATGGCTTCGTCGATGTGGGTCCTACTCCCCTCCTGTATTTGAAAAGGGCACATTATTCTAGTTACTAATCAAATCATCTCATTTAAAATGCGGAGATTTACTACCAGTTTGAAAATTATTGTTATTAAATTGGGGGGGGGGGGGGGGGGGGATTGTTTGGTCCCGAGGAAATGTATTTAAGAATTTTGCCCCTGGATCAAAAACATTTACATGCATAATGAAAACAAGTGACCCATGACCTGTATGGGACCTTGATACTTAGGTGGATCTACATGTAAGGTGTACAAGGTTTCCCAGATTAAAACTAATATTACCCAGCTATAGGAGGCTCTTAAACATGGATACTTGTTTGTTTTTCTAACCTGATGTGTATTATAAACTCACTTTCTGTTATGAAAGCAAAAGCAATTGAAGCACTGAATTGAAGTTCTAAATTAGTTTAAAAGTCCAGAGCTCATTAAACCCATGTGAGTTTTTCTTGATAAGATTCATTTTAACTGTACGAGATGATGCACAGTGAAATTAGTATTACGCTTCAGTGAAAGAAACATACAATATTTGACAACCTCCAAGGGAAAACAAACCAAAGAAATACTTACCAGCTCGATCTGAATAATGTAGGGAACTGCATCTGCTACAATTGAAACCCTTTGACTTTGCCACTGGACGAAGAAAACTGTAAACAGCAACCAGTAAGGAACAAAGATCACCTGAAACATGGAAAACATCCAGACGATTGTTAATAAAACCTTCACACCAGTACCATGGAAGTACAAAGCATTAACTAAACATTATATCACTAGTTATTTACTATAATTTTCTGTCAACCAGCACACAATGACACAATTATTGAAGTTTGAAAGGATTTAGGTCTTTTTTTCCTAGATTGTTATTGATGCTTGCATTAGGTCTCAGGTGGTCATTCTACAAAACAAGAACATACTTATTTAAAACACAGTGATAGAGTGAACATTTCAGTGTTGTAAAGCATACCAGATTGTAATACACTACACTAGACTGCATGCACTGTTCTGCACAGTACACACTATCATGTAAAAAGTATTACTTTCCCTAGCAACCATGACAACCCTTTGACTTTGCCATTGTATGGACCAAGAAAACTGTAAACAGCAACCAGTAATGACCTTTTCTATCGTTAGCCATGAGGGCGCACTTGCGCATTACGCAACGGTGTGAGGGTTGAGTGGACGCCGTAAGGGCGTGGTTGTCATTGATCGTTTTCAGCGCAGCTACAACGGACGTGTACGTTTTATTTCGCGATTCAGCATGTCTGATTCAAACGACATACAATTTTCGGATTCTGAGAGGCATATGTCGCAATCTTCTTTGCCTCTAATGACCGTTAAGAACGTTTCGGATATTGTGAAAGCCGGCGTTTCTGAAGCTTTGGTAAATTTCCAGTCGCATTTCGACAAGGTAATAGCAGAGCGCAAGCAGGAGAACGAGAAAGCCCTTCAGCAAGTACAGTCGCTGAAGAGAGCCTCTGAAGTCCAGTTCAGATTTAAAGGTAATAAAGCTCAGTTTGAATTCAACGAAAAGATTGCTCAGAGCGTGGAGTCGGCTCAGAAACAGCTAAAGGGAGGTTCAATTTCGACCGCCGACGAAACATTAGCAGAAGCGGTAAAAGAGCTGCAAAAGAGAAACAAGCTAATTCGTCTAGCTGACAAATCGGACGCAGGTTGGTTTTATTTGAATATTGTTTTGCTTTCTTAAAAAGTGTAGCGGAAATACGTTGTTCGAACGTGGTAATTTGTTCAATTTTGTAGATACAATTCCATATCCAACCACCAAGGAATGTACCTTGTTGAGATGTATAATGCCAGCGTATTGGGCTATAGACAGTGGTCATGTATGGTATTCTTTCCATTACTAATAATTCGTTGAATTTCTAAAGCGTAGCATAGAACGTTGTGTATGTTCTATGTGGGACATTATTGTTAACACTGAATGTGCCGTGTTTTAACATTCTATGTATATAGGATGGGGCGCCGTAGAGGAATACATGAGCGATGAACTGGCAGACGACTCCGAGGACGAGAAGCGTATTCGCTCGGCTCAGTCACGGGCAATGGCAAAGCGCAAGAAAACCAAGGCTGGATTACGGCAGAGGCCATACCAGCAGAGCAGACGGCATGTGTCTGAGTCTCCGGTTAACCCAGATAGTCTTTTTCGTGGCTATTGTAACCAAAATAGATCAGCGTCTTGCACCCCTTACGGCGCAGGTTATAGATCAGGTCCAAAACCCAACGACGTCCGTTTCAAGTGTGGTAAACCAGGGCATTGGAGAAAGAACTGCCCAGGGATTCAACATTCCATCGGCGGAAAAGACGCCAGCGGTCAGCGATGATTCTACATCATCACGAACTTTGACACATATGGGGCATCCTCAGGAATGCAACGAGTATGATAAGTTACTTGCTTATTCAGACAATTATTTTGATTATGAGCAGGGATCTGCAGAGCCAATTGTGAAGGGACGGTTAAAAAATTCCTTAAATTTTTGGAATAAAATAAATGCTAATCCCGAAGTGCTGGATGTTATCCAATCAGAAACGCCTCCACCTAGGCAATTAAGGAATAATAAATCTGCATTGGCCCATTCAGAATTCGTTACGGAAGCTATCTTGGACCTCCTAAACAAAAACCTCATCTCGGAATGTAACTCTCCCCCAACTGTGGTTAATCCATTAACCGTTTCGATTCAGAGTTCTGGCAAGAAGAGGTTGATATTAGATCTAAGATATGTTAATCAATTCGTTTGGAAAGACAAAATCAAGTTTGAAGATTGGAATGAAGCTTTGAAATATTTTTGCAAAGGTGATTTTATGTTCAGTTTCGACCTTAAATCTGGGTATCACCACATTGACATTTTCCATGAACACAGGACGTTCTTGGGATTTTCGTGGAATTTTCGAGGAGCTAGCAAATTTTTTTCATTTAATGTTTTACCGTTTGGTTTGAGCACAGCTCCTTACATTTTCACCAAGGTGTTGAGACCTTTGGTGTCACATTGGAGACGTACAGGTATGTTCATTGTAGTTTACTTGGATGATGGATGGGGAAGAGAGGCAACTAAAACTAGTTGTGCCAAAACCGCAGAATTGATCAAAGCAGACCTACTGGCTGCCGGTTTAGTGCCAAACAAGGACAAGTCTGTTTGGGTCCCAACACAAAAACTAGACTGGTTGGGTCTTACTTGGGACTCCCAAGAAAGCTCTATTGCTGCAACAAGTCGGCGAGTTGTCGACACATTGGAATCGATTCAAAGAATCATTGAAGCGTTACCTAGTGTCACAGCCAGAAAGCTCGCCTCAATTACCGGCAAGATAATTTCATTCTCTTGCGTTGTCGGAAATGTCTCGCAGCTCAAGTCTAGGTACTTGCACATGGAGATTTCCAAAAGAAAACATTGGGATTACCAGTTTTCTTTGTCCAATAACAAAGTACTTGAGGAAATCTTTTTCTGGAAATCAGAGTTGCCTGAACTTAACAAACGTTTCATTTTTGATTATTCTGTTCCCCAAATATTGGTGTATACCGATGCAAGTAATACAGGATGTGGTGCTTGGGCTATTGCATCTTCAGCAAAGATGGAGTTCCAACAAAATTGGTCTGTGGAAGAGAGAGGTAAAAGTTCTACATGGCGTGAATTAAAAGGGGCATCCCTGGCAATCAAAACGTTTGCTAATGTTCTTAAAGGTAAAAATCTTATCCTATACACAGATAACAAAGGTGTAGTGGCCGTGGTATCTAAAGGCAGTATGGTGGAAGAACTGCAAGATCTGAGTTTAGAACTCTTTCGGTTTTGTAAATCAAATGTAATAAACTTGAAAACTCAGTGGATCTCGAGAAATCAAAACGTAGAGGCAGATTTCCTAAGCAGACAAGAAGATTTGGATGACTGGGGTGTATCCAACGAGTTTTTCAAATTTGTGGATGGAATGTGGGGCCCACATTCGGTAGACAGATTTGCAAATGGGTATAATGCAAAGTTACCAGTTTTCAATTCGAAATACGACACCCAGTATTCGAGTCATGTGAATTGCTTCACACTCGATTGGGCCAAGGATAACAATTGGTTAGTGCCCCCAATCGACTTGATATGTGACGTCTTAAGACACGTAAAGACATGCAAGGCCAGAGGAACCTTGGTGGTTCCGGAGTGGCCATCGGCAGTATTTTGGCCACTGATGTTTACTCAATCGGGCCATTTTAAAGACTTGGTTGTTGAAACAATGAGGTTTGAAGATCCTACAAACATTTTCGTGCAAGGTCATAATAAGCAAGCAATATTTGGAACAGAGAAAATGAAGAGTGCAGTTCTGTGTGCGAGACTGCAGGGTTGAATGCTTAAAATTGTTTGTGCCGTATGGCAATACGTAGAGTGATAATACCGAATGGTAGCTCTCACGTCAAGTCGCATGACAGTAAATAGTGAAACCAAACCGCATATATTACAGAACATAATTGTTTTCACACTGCCGCATGGTACTTACTGCAATGATGCAGACTTGGCATGAAAATTGGTATGTTTCCATATTGCCGCGTGGCACTCGGTAACTGCAATGATGCAGACTTGGCATGAAAATTGGCAGGAGAATTCATAAAATACATGTTTAAGATGCCACATAATTTTGTAATAAGTTTTTAATTATTACCCATTCAATGTTAATATTACAGACTTCCAGAATATCGACGCACAATGGACCGTGTTATGAAAGCCTCTAGAGCACCCAACACATTACGGAAATATGAGAGACACTTTGCCGAATGGCAGTCATGGTGCCAAATTCACGGTTTACCGCACATCCCAGCCAAGACGGATGACATAGCAAGATTCTTTATGGAACTGTTTACATCAAATGCACCTTATAGTAAGATTGAAGGTCTGTTTTATAGCATAAAATGGTATCATGATTGTACTTCATACATCACCACAAACCCTTGCGATGCAAAATTTCTCCGTCTCGCTTTGGAAGGATTGAAGCGACTTACTGCTAAGCCCACATGTCCTAAAGACCCAGTTACAACGGAAATTTTAACAAAAATTGTGGATAAGTTTGGTGTGTCCAATAACCTGCTGCACGCTCGTCTATGTGCAATGTGCTTACTATCCTTTGCGGGTTTCTTTAGAAACGATGAACTTATCAACATAAGAGAATGTGATCTGGACATCCATCCTTCATTTGTTAGAATATTCATTGCTAAAAGCAAAACAGATCAACTTAAAGAAGGTTCGTGGGTTTATATTGCCAAGACCGGTTCGACGCTTTGTCCTGTCAAAGCGTTATCAAAATATATTGACTTAGCAGGAATAACTGACTTCACAGATAAGTTTCTGTTTAGACCGATGATATTTGTTAAATCTGTTCAAACTCACAGGCTAAGAAATGGTCAACTTTCATATACCAGATGTAGGGAGACTTTCAAGGATGCACTCGAACAAGTCGGTGTCGACTCTAAGCGATTTGGGTTACATAGCTTACGCTCGGGCGGAGCCACAGCAGCCGCTGCCTTAGGAGTGCCTGACAGACTGTTTAAGAAACACGGAAGATGGCGATCAGAAAATGCTAAGGATGGATACGTTAAGGAGTCGGTAGAGACTCGGCTTGCTGTATCACTTAATTTAGGTTTGTAAATATAAAATTAATTAAATTTCATTTGAGTGAGACAAGCTCGTTAAGCCCTTGTATTATAGCATCACCAGGAAACATGGTCGATACAAGTTGATATGGTAAAATAAACAAGAATTAAAACTGCACAATTATCAGTTTGTTATGCTTCTCCCGTTCTTTGTTACTTGAGGAGGCGGATGTAAGATGTCCGCCTGTAGCTCGTCGCCGAAGAACGATGTTACCCCATTGTTGGTGCATTTAACATGTTCTTTCTTGCAGGTTAGGGAGCGGCGTGGCGCGATAGAAAATAATTTATTCACGGTTGAGCCCGCGAATTAGTGAATAATGACCTTTTCTATCGTTAGCCATGAGGGCGCACTTGCGCATTACGCAACGGTGTGAGGGTTGAGTGGACGCCGTAAGGGCGTGGTTGTCATTGATCGTTTTCAGCGCAGCTACAACGGACGTGTACGTTTTATTTTTTGGGAACAATACAAACCTCAAGACGAGTGATAAGTCATGTGTAAAGGAACTAATTTCGTGGCATTATATTCCTTGTTGTTGACTGCAAGTATGTTTACAAAAATGATTGACTGAAAATTTTTACTTTCAAATTGAATAACCTTTATCTGTATAGAGATTTCAGGTTTCAGTTGCCAGTGATCCTGTGAAAGATGATCGATAAGCAGAGGAAATGTCTGCTGCGCGCACAGCGCGTCTCAAAGGTTTGTGTCACCTACGACAGGTATGTCCACTAGTCCTAGGCTTAGCATTAGCCTAGAGTAGCCAGATGTCCGCCTGTAGCTCGTCGCCGAAGAACGATGTTACCCCATTGTTGGTGCATTTAACATGTTCTTTCTTGCAGGTTAGGGAGCGGCGTGGCGCGATAGAAAATAATTTATTCACGGTTGAGCCCGCGAATTAGTGAATAAGGAACAAAGATCACCTGAAACATGGAAAACATTCAGACAATTGTAAAGAAAACCTTGACATCAGTACCATGGAAGTACAAAGCATTAGTAAACGTCACTGGAATATTAACTATAATTGTTTGTGTTTTTGGTTTCTGTCGACCAGCACACAATTGAATTTTAAAAAGGAATTTGACCAATATTTTCTAGATTGTATTTCGCTTCAATCTTTGGTGGTCATTCTGCAAAACATAAAAGTGCCACTATGGTTCAGCAGATAAGAACATGGTCCTACCTCCATGATAAGAAGTAAAACTAATTGCTATCGTTTAATATTAATTATTTTGAGCACAGAGAGCCCAAATCATAGTTTGCTTCCTACCTCCATGGTTCTATCGACCAACAGAAACATACATGAACTCGAAATTGGTCTTCAGAGACGAACAATCACGTTGTCTCTTGCTATTTTATATCTTGATGAAATTATGTTATGTTTGTTCTCTATCTAGTAGCCTTTGTATGAGAACGTAAAATGAATAAAGTGAGGACGTTGTGTGTAAAAGGCGGTGAACATCGTTAACAAAATGAAGCCCAACGTTTAATATAGCCACATACTCCCCGTTCATTTCACACGACGACATCGTCGTGTAAAAAATTGCAAGCCTATCCAAAATTTTACTACATAAGATTGGATTCACTTACCTTTTAAAATCTGAAAAATGATCTCCAGGTTTCCGCCGAGTGTCCCGATTAAAAACTTGTGTGATTATGATTGATAATTCGTTCGGATTTTACGTTTAACGTTCACGTTTTTAACGAGCACTCGGTACAGCTAGTCGGTCTAAGCATGCAATGGCCGCCAACAAAGTTGAGTTAGCTGTGTGAGCTCATCACGTGATGTAGTCCCATCATCCTGATTGGTCCATTGCCGATAAAGTTGGCGTCCTTTTTAAATCATTCGGAGGATTAAAAAACTTTTTACAGTCTGCGGATAATTATTGCTTTTTTTCAATCGTTTCAGACTAAAATTAAATCTTTTAGATTTATTTTTTCTTAAATCCGGTTTATGATTGAAATTTTAAATCTCTCACTATTGTCATACAGAAGAAACATTCTCCCCACTTCCCCTTCATCTTGACTACAGATCTTGAAACGAGCCTTTGAATGACTCACAAGTACAACTATTAAGTATTATGTTTTCCATTCAATGAAGTTTATTTATTTTTCGATGGATATGCATTGAAACTCCAGAATGTGTACTAGATACACATGTATACATTTTTTTTTAAATAGTCACTAACTGAACTGATAGTTTAAAAGACTATCACTAACAATTCAAAAATAAATTTTATCAAACTACGCCTGCTTGCTACCTTTGTGTGGTGCCGATAACTGAAGCAACATCATTTGTCATGATTATGATAAGGGCATAAGAACCTACAGTTTACACGATGTGCAATTTATGTTGAATTTGTTTTGCTGTTCACATTGTATTTCTTTGAAGTATTCAACAGGATTTAAAAGTAAAATCTTGTAAAAATCGGTGTTGATTAGAGTCAAATTTATGTTGATCTTTTTCCGATCACATTTTCTCAGTTATCAAAATTTATTAAAATCACCAAAAGAGTTCAGCAAAATACACTCGTTTTTATAGTTGATATTTACCACCAAGCCAACAAAAGGCTAACACGAAGGATATATGCACTGAGCAATTCATTGGACTACCGTCGAACGACGTACATTTCTGAGTCTGTTGCATTATAAAAAGCGCAGTACGTTAACAAACGACCATTAACACGGTATAGCGCCACCAGTGGATATGACTTCAACAATCCGTTTCACGTTATGTGGATGTATACACTGTCTTCGTGGCGCAGAATGTGTGCTAGTGTATCGTGTATACACAGGTTACATGCAGGACCCTGTGCAGGACTGGGTGAACAGGCCGGAAGTGGAGCAGCCAGCCGCGTGGTGTACTGGAACGCAACAGACGGCTACCGTGCCACTGGGTTAGATACGGTTTTACGTGTCTCAGTAGAAGATCTTTTCACGTGCTTTTAATGCGGGTCAATATATAGGCCTACGTTGCCCTTAACACCCGATTTCGACCAGAAAGTAAGGTCAAACTAGTATCGTCTCTGTGTAAAAGTTTGAGAAGGCACAATATCCTACAACCTGGTGTAAAAATTTCGATTCAAGTACGAGAAGTTCTTTAGATATAAATTATTGAAATTTCAACTTCCGTTTTGGACCGGAAGTCAAGATAAAATTGGGTCACTCTTTGTGAATTGTTTGTCGGGTTTTCCAAGACCTGTCCGATGATGTATAGAATGTACAAATCCATTCAGCAGTTTTCGAGTTATGATTTTTTGAAATATTAAACTTTGATTTACTGTATTTCGACACCTGATGACGTCATCATGACGTCACTCCAGCGGTGTCTTCTACAAGTAACGATCTAACTACATGTGAAGTTTGAAGTTTGTGTGAGCTTCGGAAGTGTGCGTTTTTTTGCGGACGATCGCGGGGGATAAGCAGAAGAAGTATTTTTAAAAAAACGTACAAAAACAAGAGGTGTTCCGGGCGGATTGCCCGAACGAAATCGAGGGCGCTGTTCTGTAGCTGCCACTTCTATTTTCTCTGCCAGTGCTTGCTTATTTTTATCCGTTTTATCCTTGCTGAGTTTTTGGCATCGTCTTTTTATTTATTGTTGACGTGTTTGGTAAGCTTTCTGTGCTTATTTGTGATATATTTTGGTGCTTTATCCGACAAGTATTGCTTGTTATTTTGATGTTTTTTGATGTGTTTTTTATCTCTGGTCGAGTTCACATTTTGTAATAACGTGTGTTCACCATGGCTGTTGCCATTAGTGCCCGTGCTCGTCTGTTGGTGTTTTTACATCTGCTTTTTATCATACATAAGTCACAACGGGTTCAAATCTTTGCTGATGCTGAGACTGTCAGAAATGAGTATTTTGCGTCTGCAGATCAGTACATGTGTCTGACTAATTTTGTTGTGCCAATCACACCCTGTCATGGGGTAACATTACAGCTGTGCCGTACTGGATTTAATTTCTCAAAAGTTCCATTAGTCAAATGGTCCAAACATGGCCAAACTACTCTAGTTATTCCTGGTCATGACCCTCCACATGATATAACAATATTTATGGATATTTCTGTTAACCCAGGCCCTCGTATTGGATGCACTAGCAAGGACGAGTTGCATTTTATGCATACAGAAAATTCGCATTCTAACATGTCTTGTTGTAAAACAACAACTATAATGTATTCCCGTAGTCAGCTTTTTAACATCCGTAAGACTTTTTATCACTCCATTCAGCCTGAATTGTTTTCGATTCTGAAAGCGAATGGAATTTTTCGGTTCAGGGGTAATAGAGCGGGTCATTGTAACTATAAATGTAAAATTCCTGTTCACATTGGTCACCGGCTTGATTATGTTCATAATAGGTTAGCTTTGGAAAACCGTACTCCTGTCCTTAAACACATTGTTGTAAATCCTGCCGATTCCTCTGATGATCTATTGAAACTTTGTTGCTTGAATACTAGATCTCTTAAAAATAAATCAGCTGATTTTGTTTCTTATGCCATTAATAGTAAGGCTGATTTGTTTGCCCTTACAGAAACTTGGTTTACAGATAATGATGTTGCCCATAAGGTTGAAGCAACTCCACCTGGTTTTAGATTGCTAGATCATCCCCGGAAAAACCGTGTGGGGGGAGGCACTGCTTTGTTGTTTCGTGATCATTTGAATGTCAAGAAAATTGCTGGAGATGAATTAGATTCATTTGAGTTTTCAGAATGGTCTGTGGGGATTAATTCGTTTAAATTACGACTTGTAATCATTTACAGGCCACCTTACTCAGTTAGCCATCCTTATACAGTTAATCGGTTTATCACTGATTTTGCCGATTATTTAGAATCCATTATTTTATCTTCTGAACCAGTTTTAATAACTGGAGATTTTAATATCCATGTTGACATTTCTGACGATCCAAACACTTTACGTTTTTTAACACTTCTTGAATCCATGGGTCTCCAGCAACATGTTAACAAACCTACGCATGAGATGGGTCACACACTAGATCTTGTTATTACCCGGAAATCGGACATGGTTCTTAACGGCCTCCCAACACCTCACCACCTTTTTTCTGATCATTTTTCTGTTATTTGCAATTTGCAACAAAGCAAGTCTTCTTTTCCTGCTAAACAGATTGTTTATAGGGATATTAAATCCATTGATATTAATTGCTTGAAAAGTGACTTAGTCTCTTCTAGGCTGTGCAGTGACACTCCTCAAGGTCTTGAGGAGCTTACGAAATGCTATAATACTACACTAGCTGGTACCTTTAACACACATGCCCCATTAAAGTCCAAGATGGTCACTGCTAGGCCCCGTCTACCTTGGTTTAATCAAGAAATCAACTCTGCCTTGAGGATGAGGAGACGTGCTGAAAAGAAGTGGCGACGAACAAGCATGGCCTCTGATCTTTCAGCATATAAGCTTATAAGAAATAAGGTAACCTTTCTTCTTAATAAAGCTCGTTGCAATTTCTACAAAGACTTTATCGAAAGTAATAGTTCCGACCAGAGGAAATTATTTAGAGCATCTAAAAAGCTGCTTGGGCATAGTGATGACGTCCTATATCCACCTTTTAAAGATAAAATGACTCTTGCTAATGATATGGGTAGCTTTTTTGTACAGAAAATATCTAATATTCATGCTAAACTTGATGACTTGGAAGTTTCAACCTCTGTTGACAGAACGTTATCTTTTACATCTGAAACAATGTCCAGTAAAATCCTGTTTGATAGTTTTATACCATTAACCGAGTCACAGGTAAAACAGCTTGTTGTCAATTCTTCTAAGGGATCATGCGCTCTGGATCCCATGCCTACTAACCTTGTGGGTGAGTGCCTGGATGTTTTGCTTCCAGTACTTACCAACATTATAAATTCATCATTAGTATCTGGTACATTTCCTACTGACTGGAAAGAAGCTTTAATATGCCCTTTACTTAAAAAACCCAATCTCGATATGAAATTAGAAAACTACCGACCAATCAGTAACTTACAATTTATTTCTAAATTAACTGAGAGGGCCGTTTGTGACCAACTTTATTGTCACATGTCAAAACATTCTATGTTTCCGGTTTTCCAATCATCTTATCGGAAGCATCACAGTACAGAGACGGCTCTTATAAAGGTTAAAAATGATTTATTGATGAGGATGAATTCCCAACATGTTATTCTGCTTATCCTTTTAGACCTGAGTGCAGCGTTCGATACTGTTGATCACGCCATTTTATTGAAACGTCTGCAGTCTAAATTTGGAGTCACTGGCAAGGCCCTTGATTGGTTTTCATCTTATTTGTTGGATAGAAGTCAACGTGTTTCTATTCAGGGTACCTTATCAGAAAAGTTTAACATCAACTGTGGTGTGCCTCAGGGATCCTGCTTAGGACCATTTTTATTCCTTGTCTATGCCTCTAAATTGTTTGACATCGTTGAGCGTCATCTGCCTGATGTTCATTGTTATGCGGATGACACTCAGCTGTATTTATCTTTTAGACCGGACGATAAATTTTGTCAAGCTGCTGTAACTATAATGGAAGACTGCATTGGGGACATCAGGCAATGGATGTTGCATGACCGGCTTCTAATTAATGATGCTAAGAGTGAATTTTTGATCATCGGATCAAAGCAGCAGTTGCAGAAAATTAATATTTCCAATATCATGATAGGTGATGCTAAAGTTTTTCCTACAACATGTGTTCGTAATTTAGGGTCATGGTTTGATTCTGAACTTACAATGAACACCCACATCAATAAAGCTTGCTCTGCAGCTTTTTTTCATCTTCACAACATCAAACGCATTAGTCAATTCCTAACACAAGACTCTCTTTTAAAACTAATTCATGCATTTGTGACTAGTCGTCTTGATTATTGTAATGGCCTTTTGTATGGTCTGCCAAAGTCACAGATAGCTAAACTACAAAGGGTTCAAAACGCTGCAGCCAGAATTGTTACTAACACACACCGGTTTGAACACATTACACCTATAATTCGTCAATTACATTGGTTGCCTGTTTCGTACAGGATTAATTTTAAAATCCTTTTGTTGACCTTTAAAGCTCTTCATGGTCTTTCTCCAAAGTATTTACAGGATCTTGTTTCCATCCGGAAGGTATCTTCATATCAACTTAGGTCAGGGAATAATGGTATTTTCTTGGATTATCCTTCTGGTAAAATGTTGACTACATTTGGTGATAGGGCTTTTTCTGTGGCAGCCCCTAAGCTTTGGAATGCGCTACCGTTTCATATACGTAGCGAACAGAAACTTACCTCTTTTAAATGTAATATAAAAACCTATCTTTTTAAAGCCGCTTTTTAGTGTGTCTTTCTTCTATGGTCACCTTGTCAGTTAGTTTAGATTTTTAGCATAAATAGGGTTAAAGGCGTCTGTCTCCTGAAAAGGTCAAAACATTACCGATGCCAGCAGGGATAGGCCTATGTAATAAGTACTATTAGTTCTCTGTTGGCGGGACAGACGTATCCCCATACTTTTGTTTGGGCGCTGGCCTGGTGACCAGTCTTTTTTCTTTGTCCTTTTCTTCCATTATGTGCTTTTTAACATGTGTTCTGCGCCTTTGATCATTTTGTATGTAAGGGGCGCAATATAAATTTTAAATATTATTATTATTATTATTAACACCTAATAAATCTGAATTGAACAACAAAAGATACCCCCCCCCCCCCCCCCCACCACCACCACCACCAACATCACATACAATAGACACAATCGGCGACCGGAGTCACGTGACTCATAATAGTGGGTATATACAATGTAAACAAACCTAGCAAAACAATGCACTCTGAAGCAGCCATGCGTTTCCATTCACACTGCGCATTGCTTGCTTGGTTTGTTGGGTCACGTGACTGCAGTCGCGGATTGTGTCTATTGCTTGTATGCCCCACAAAAAACTTCCCTTATTATCTCACCTCCCTTGCTGATGTAACATCCTTTAGGGTCTATTTCAGTCTTTCCATCTTCACAGTAGGTAAGTTTGAGGTGAGTTGGCCATACATTCATATATGCCTCAACGGTCCCCATGAACATGCTATGAGCTATACCAAATTAATGTCAAAAATGTTAGAAACGGGTAACAAGCAATCAACATAATTAACACCATTACATTTTATGAAGAAAAAAAAACCCCAAACAAACAAAGAAGGGTGTAGTCATAATTCATTTCATTTCATTTCATTTCATTTCATTTCGGTTTTATTAAAAATACCAAACAACAAGTCCGGAGACTAAAAATATTTAGTTTACAAAGAGTGACATCCAAAATAAGTTAAGTTAGAGATAAAACATTAGGATTTAAAAATATATAAAAATATATATTACAATAAAAGACTGGGGACAAGAACTAAAAATTGAAAAATTGAAAAATTATGCACAATTAGTGGGGGCTGCATTTAAAAGGCTAATCATATAAGGAATGGATGACTGCTTATATCTAGAAGTTCTGATTTTGGGAATATCTAGTTGTTGAGAATTTCTGAGGTTACGACCTGATACTGTTTGTCTAGTTTGTGGAAATAAGTGGCGGTGTTTATCAGATGAAAGGCAGGATTTGGCAAATTGTGAGACTAATTGATTACGTCGGTATGAGAGAAGTTTGACATTAAGAAGATTAAGCAAATCATTGTATGGCAATTTATTTGGATAAGCAATGATACGTTAAGCCCTTTTCTGGATGCGCTCGATATTTTGAGCCTGTGAACAAGTTAAGCCAGACGACCATACAGGCGCTCCAAATTCAAGCAAAGGACGAATGTACATCTTGTAAATAGAAACGAGATCATCAGTTTTAACACCATTTTTCCTAAGTTTACTCATGATGTGCAAACGTCGAGAGGCACTACTCACAAGGTGTTTAACTTTAGGTCACTTTGAATAATTACCCCTAGTAATTTAATGGATGGGACAACATCTAGTTCGATATCGTTAATCTTTAATTTAATGGCAGGTGGTGGATTGCGAAGGAAAGAAATTTGCATATAGATTTACATTTTAATGGATTTGGTGTCATGTCATTCACATAACACCAAGCAACAAGTGAATCAATGTGAGATTGTAAATTTGAACGTCCATGTTTGGGTAGGATTTCAACAAAGCTCAGATCATCAACATACTTCCAGCTATTGTCAAGGGTGGCAGCTGCATCATTGACCATGGCCAACAAAATGATTGGGCCCAGTTTCGTACCTTGTGGAACACCACAAGTAAGGCTAAGTTTGGATGACGTTGCTCCTTGGTATCGAACAGTTTGTGAGCGCTCCGAAAGAAAACTGCAAATTGTGGGTAAAACAGCACGATCAACGCCAAGGTGTATCAACTTCTCAATTGCAGTAGTATGATTTATATGATCAAAAGCCTTGCTGAAATCTATAGCACACACATTAGCAAAATGTCCAGCCACATCAACACCTCTGTGAATCGTGTCAAGCATGCTGATAAGATAATGTAAGATTGAGCTGCCTTTAATGTTTCCATATTGCTGAGGGTCAATGGCATGTTGGATGTCCATCATCACCCTGTCTGCTAGAAATCCTTCGAAAACACGAGCAATGACAGAGGTTATGGATATTGGTCGAAATTTAAATGTTGTTATACGCTGCTAAGTGATATTTAGATTGGACCATGTGTCTCAAAATTTCAGACTCATTAAGGTTCAGGTTATTATTATTAGTTCCCTTGAAGTTGACTGGAATACACAGGTTTATTCATTCACTTGTTCTTTTATCACATGTAGTTCAAGTTCATCTATGTTTTAGGTTTGTAACACTGGTCCAGGGAACAGGTAAACTAACATCAACTAAAAACAAACTACAAAATTAAGTTATCAAATAAATAAACCACAAGGGAAACTTACGGGTAAAAGTTCATAATTTTGGGGTTAAACAAAGACAAATTGACTTGGGCGGGATTTGAACCAACGACCTCCAGAAAAGTGCAGGCGCTCTACCGACCGAGGCAGTCTTCCCTATTTTGTCAATATCTTTGTTCTGTTTGCCAGTCAGATGCCTTGTAACCATTACTGCCCACGTTTAAGATACAACCTTGGAAGCGGTAGCAAGGGAATCCTTAAGGGGGTGCAACTTTATAAACAATTAAGATGATAAACTGAGGGTGGTTGTACATGGGATTTGGCAAAGCCTACATGGTGTCGGTAAAACATTTAGGGGTTAAGTCGTGATTGAATTTATAATGTGAATTTGAGATTGAATTTATAGTTGAATTGAAGTAACTAACGGAGATTGGAAAAGGAGTCAATTTCTACTTGCCTGCTGTCGTTACCACGGTCAAATTGGCCATCACACCACTTGCAAGCTTCAATGGGTTTGGTTGCAACAACATTTTTAATGCTGGACCTAAGGGGAAAAGTCAAGTGATTGTATTAGTGTTTTCCAAACTTTTTTGTTCTTTCTATTGTAAAATGTGCACTTCATGCCAAGCGCCCTCAACCGAATGCTGATACAAAAAACGAATTTATTCTGTGTGCATGCATAAGTGGCGGTATTTGGGTTGTATTACGATTTGTGACAAAGGCGGAAATCAGATGTGAAAATTTATCTGAATTTAAATCCTCTTTGCAGTAGTTATGCTAGCCCCGGAAAAAGTAAGATCAAACCAACCGACAAACAAACAAACAAACAACCCAACAAACAAACAAACAAACAAACAAACAAACAAACAACGCCCGAAATCGAAACAAACAAAAATCATAACAAACGCCCAACACCCCATCAAACAACGAAAGAGAGATGGTGGGGGTAGTAGAGGGGTGGGATGAGGTTACACGTTGCTTGTCTTCTCTTTAGACAAATACAAACGTAATCGGCAATTGAAACTACGACCATCATTTCGAAATCAATTCAGGCCCTATAGTAGACATGATTTCACAAAAGTTAATCAGAATAAAACAACATCTATTATTAACACACATCAATTTATTATGAACTCACCACAACTTTCATACTCGATTAGTAACTGCTTTATACCGTCTGAACCATTTGATACCTTGCACAGCGCGGCAAGGTAGAGAAACACAAGTGCAAATCGCTTTCCCATCTTAGTAGAACTAGCCTGAAATTACTTCTCCTCGATGTTTGTATATGGTAGGTGTTGTCACAAGTGATGTTGTCACAAGTGGTGTAGTAAGAATATGTGTGCTCTCTGACTCCAGGACTTTCCACGTTGCACAACATCAAGTTATAGATTGTTTCCCGTTGTTCGTGCTCGTTTGTTTGTTTAGACTTAAAGGGACACGTTGCCTTGGATTGGACGAGTTGGTCTTTAAAAAGCATTTGTAACAGTTTGTTATGAGATGCATATGGTTAGAAAGATGTTTTAAAAGTAGAATACAATGATCCACACAAATATGGCTCGAAATTGCGTGGTTTTCCTTTTACTTTGCGAACTAACACGGTCGGCCATTTAATGGGAGTCAATAATTATGGCCGACCGTGTTAGTTCACGATGTAAAAGGAAAACCACGCAATTTCGAGGCATATTTGTGTGGATCATTGTATTCTACTTTTAAAACATCTTTCTAACCATATGCATCTCATAACAAACTGTTACAAATGCTTTTTATGGGCCAACTCGTCCAATCCAAGGCAACGTGTCCCTTTAACCACAGTCGACCTAGATGTCAGTCGAACGCTGCAATGTTTGACTATAAACTATTCCAGTTGGATCAGCCTAGCCAGGAGCACCTTTTCTCTCGTCCGCTCAGGAAGTTATTACACACTATCTGGTTTCGAAAGTGACTGGGGTATTTCCCGTAGAAAACCCAAGCCTTTTATTGTAAGTTTCTGTTGTGGTTGTACAATATTGTTCAAAAACCATTGAACTGTAAACGGGTTCATGAATCATGCTACCTTATAATCCCATTCTAGGTAGAATCAGTCTAGTTCAGTCTTTTCAATTTATGGCAATGTTATGGTGGCCCTGAAGGGACACGCATATCGCAAACGTGTGCGCATACGTATGCAATGTCGTGAAACAATTCGCGAATATGTGCGCACACGTATGCAATGTCGTGAAACAATTCGCGAATATGTGCGCACACGTATGCAATGTCGTGAAACAAATCGCGAATGTGTGCGCACACGTATGCAATGTCGTGAAACAATTCGCGAATATGTGCGCACACCGTATGCAATGTCGTGAAACAATTCGCGAATATGTGCGCACACGTATGCAATGTCGTGA
Organism: Leptasterias polaris; assembly: GCA_037783415.1. Classification (NCBI taxonomy): domain Eukaryota; kingdom Metazoa; phylum Echinodermata; class Asteroidea; order Forcipulatida; family Asteriidae; genus Leptasterias; species Leptasterias polaris. The sequence goes on from JAZGTN010000054.1 coordinate 832,706, forward strand.
AACAATTCGCGAATATGTGCGCACACGTATGCAATGTCGTGAAACAATTCGCGAATATGTGCGCACACGTCTGCGAATATATTTGCGATGTCGTGAATTTTATTGCATACCATGTCGCATACCTTTGGGGGTGATGTCATAGTTGCGGACAATTTGTTAGTGACCAAGGGAGCATGTGGCACTACAGTCAGGCTCCTGTAAGCATGACTGTACAATAATGTGTACCCAGGAACTTGGCACCAGGCCAAGTCTCGCCATACCGAAGACCACCCGCCTCGCTTGCCTCACAACAATGACTACCGCTGCAATGACTACCGCTTATCTAACTGTAGGCAAGAAACCCCCCCCCCCCAGATCATTAGACATTTTATTCAAAGGTATACGACATGGTATGCAATAAAATTCACAACATCGCAAATATATTCGCAGACGTGTGCGCACATATTCGCGAATTGTTTCACGACATTGCATACCGTGTGCGCACATATTCGCGAATTGTTTCACATTGCATACGTGTGCGCACACATTCACGATTTGTTTCACGACATTGCATACGTGTGCGCACATATTCGCGAATTGTTTCACGACATTGCATACGTGTGCGCATATATTCGCGAATTGTTTCACGACATTGCATACGTATGCGCACACGTTTGCGATATGCGATGTCCCTTCAGGGCCACCATACAATGTTGAAATACTTTGACTTCGTGGAAGGGGCAAATTAGGTCAGTTGTACCTAATTAAAGGGACACGTTTGCCAATGATTAGGCGATTTGTGCTATAACATGCGTTGAAAGTGTTTGTTATGAAATGAATTATGGTTGGAAACATGTTTTAAAAGATAGGGAAAATCTCCTCGTTACCCCATCTTTTGCAGTGGTCCAGTGAAGAGGTTTTACATTTATCTAGACTTTCTCTATGCTCTGGACAAGGTGAAGTTCTGCCATTTTTTCATCTTTTCTCTCATTCCTGTCTTTCCTTCTGTCTCTTCTCAGTTAGTTTAGACCCTACCCAGTGGCGTAACTAAGGGGGGGGGGGGGGCACGGGGGGCACGTGCCCCCCAATTGATGTCAGTGCCCCCCGGGTGCCCCCCATTTGAAATCTGAACCTTTAAGACTATAATAATTACCAGAATATAAAATGTTAAGTTTTATAAACTTTTATGGAGCACTCGTGGCGTATAACTCAATGTTTCAAACTATCTTTCTATTTACGCATATTTTGCAATGGACAGTTGTTAATTTTTACCAACTTCTTCAGAGTACGATAAATCACGTCCGCAAATTGTATGATGACTCGTCGCCCGCGCGCCCCATTCTGCCGATGCCACAGTCTGCCACGTTAAAATACGATTGACGGTAGTGTCACATGAAGCTGCACGACGTGCTGGGTGCCGTTGCATTTATCGTAAGTACATGAAGAAAAGCCATTGAAAACCCTTGAGCTGTAAGAGCATTGATCTAAAATATCTGCTTCATTTGAGACATTACTTTGTTCTTCAGTGTATAGGGTATATTAAATAGTTTGTCAATTATGTAAAAATCGAAATTGGGGGGGGGGGGCGGATGGGTCAAAACAATTTCGAAAAAATATCAAAGTTTTTAACATTGATTAGGCCTACTGTGCATGGCCCAAGTGTGTAATAAATAAATACTAGTGTCAGTCCTCAAAATACATAAATCCCCATAAAAAAAAGACCTCGCAACCCTTGTTAACAGTTATGATTTATTTCTACACATTCAAATAGTAACTGCATGGTTCTAGATGTGCGAAAAAGAAGAGAGAAAAAAAGACGACAAAAAATAAATCTTTGTTTCATTATGATGTATTTTATAGGCTGCAGGATCTGACACAAAATAAGGAAGGATGCTAGCGAATATTGGGAGGTTTTTTAAGAAGCGACCCATAGGCTATTTGTAAACATTATTAATAGTAAACGAAGCGTTAAAAAAGAGCATAGAAACATCATTTTGCAAATTGACCATATTCCCTTTGGTTTAATTGAGGGGCTGTTTGGAACCCGCCATTGCGTAGATTAAGATCCAGTTTTTAAAAATTGCAATGGAATCTATAGTTGGTTTGCCAGAAGTGCCCCCCTAGAAAAAATGGTGCCCCCCCTTGAGCCCCCCCCCCCTAAAAATTTACCTTAGTTAAGCGGCCGCTGACCCTACCAATCCTTGATACTTACCCGGGGCCTCCCTGGATCTCCTGAGCTCCGCCTCTCCAAAAGGTACCAGAAATAAACATGTTGCAGGACATGGGCGCCCGCTCTGATCTGGGCGCATGATTTATCAGTGTCGAGGTGGTTGTGCCATAGACATGCATGCAGCCACCTTTCGGTTTTATTCATGTGACCATCGGGGTGACATTGTTACGACAACGAGTTCAATTGTTTCCTCTGATTATTCGGGCAAGCTACAAAATTAAAGACTAACTGAGATTATTCATTTGTCTCCTATCAAAATAATTCAAACATTCTGCACAAAAAGAGCAATTCCACCTTCCCGTGCGCAGCGCTCGACAACGTCTCTTTGTATATAGCCTTTTCCAATAGCAGGGGCTTCCGTTCAAACTGCCCTTCTGATCATTAATGAGTATGCCAGCTGTGCATCGGATCCTTCCACTTTCAAATTGAATCAAGTATCTTGCACGTAAACCAAAAAAAAGAACAGGTCAGAATTTACCCGGATCTAACCCCCTGGGACCTGACCCATTCTAGGTCAGATTGATCCAAAACCAGTGTCAAAAAGGTCCCGAGACATTCCCTTATTTTTTTAAAACAGATTCCGGGTCAAACTGACCCAGACATTTGTATAGAGAGTACGTATCTTGAGTTTTGTCTGCACCTACTTGTTTGCACCCCAACCAATGTGAGAATGTTCAAAGGAGGAGGTTTCTGCACAGTACATGAAGATGATGAAGCATAGAAGAACATTTCCTACACTTGAAAGTTTAAATAACTTTGTGTGAAAATGATTGCAAAAGGTTGATCACGTGCGTTAATCACAAAGGTCAAGCACAGTCCTTAATGAGCTGAGTGAAAATAGATATTCGAATCACTTGCAAAAAGGGCAGAAGCAACTGCAATTCATATCCAGAATTCGAGCCGGAATACCAGTATAGAGAATTGCTATAGTATTCTCTGCTTGTATACACGTTCCCTTATTCACGATCAAGCCGCAGTGGTTTGTCAGACACGGTCTTGTCTTGCGAACCAACTACTGGTTGTATAGTTGGCACACCATCGGCCTCCCACGACATTCTCTAGTACCAATAACAATTCAAAACTTATTGAGGCACGTGAAGGACAATGACGCGAAGGATAATAGAACAAAAACTGTCGCTTAAGTCTGGGCCTAGGCCTACTGGTTATTTGATGTAAAGGCGAAGGTTGTTCAATTTTTAGGGTACACTGAACACTAGCGACTGTTGTAGTGGTTGTTGACTGTGCATGTTCCTAAATAGGGGTTATAGCTTCCATATTAGAATATTTTACAGTACTTTAGTTTCAGTTGTGATATTAGTGTTGTATCAACCGTTCGTCACATGTGCAAATAAGTTCAGGGTGTCATTGTGAACATCAGGAAACGGTAAGTCAGTCAGTTTTATTATGTGTTTCATTGACAAACATGTGATAGAGTAAAACATGCCGAGTGTTACGAGTGGCATGTTGGTTTTCTAAAACGTCCTTCGTACTACAATCGCAGCGGAAGCTTTTAGCCAGCATCATCTTTTTATTCACTGTTTCTCGACATCTGAGACTTATTCATAATCGAAATCCGACTGAGTAATGGCCTCTAATTAATTAATGGCCGTCAGACATCCTAAATAATCCAGAACTGCATGTATAAAAATAAAAAACACATTCTCAACCAGTTCGATTTTTCATAAGAAGTTGTAGTAACAGCTGATTTTTCATAAGAAGTTGTAGTAACAGCTGATTTTTCATAAGAAGTTGTAGTCACAGCTGATTTTTCATAAGAAGTTGTAGTCACAGCTGATTTTTCATAAGAAGTTGTAGTCACAGCTGATTTTTCATAAGAAGTTGTAGTCACAGCTGATTTTTCATAAGAAGTTGTAGTCACAGCTGATTTTTCATAAGAAGTTGTAGTCACAGCTGATTTTTCATAAGAAGTTGTAGTCACAGCTGATTTTTCATAAGAAGTTGTAGTCACAGCTGATTTTTCATAAGAAGTTGTAGTCACAGCTGATTTTTCATAAGAAGTTGTAGTCACAGCTGATTTTTCATAAGAAGTTGTAGTCACAGCTGATTTTTCATAAGAAGTTGTAGTCACAGCTGATTTTTCATAAGAAGTTGTAGTCACAGCTGATTTTTCATAAGAAGTTGTAGTCACAGCTGATTTTTCATAAGAAGTTGTAGTCACAGCTGATTTTTCATAAGAAGTTGTAGTCACAGCTGATTTTTCATAAGAAGTTGTAGTCACAGCTGATTTTTCATAAGAAGTTGTAGTCACAGCTGATTTTTCATAAGAAGTTGTAGTCACAGCTGATTTTTCATAAGAAGTTGTAGTCACAGCTGATTTTTCATAAGAAGTTGTAGTCACAGCTGATTTTTCATAAGAAGTTGTAGTCACAGCTGATTTTTCATAAGAAGTTGTAGTCACAGCTGATTTTTCATAAGAAGTTGTAGTCACAGCTGATTTTTCATAAGAAGTTGTAGTCACAGCTGATTTTTCATAAGAAGTTGTAGTCACAGCTGATTTTTCATAAGAAGTTGTAGTCACAGCTGATTTTTCATAAGAAGTTGTAGTCACAGCTGATTTTTCATAAGAAGTTGTAGTCACAGCTGATTTTTCATAAGAAGTTGTAGTCACAGCTGATTTTTCATAAGAAGTTGTAGTCACAGCTGATTTTTCATAAGAAGTTGTAGTCACAGCTGATTTTTCATAAGAAGTTGTAGTCACAGCTGATTTTTCATAAGAAGTTGTAGTCACAGCTGATTTTTCATAAGAAGTTGTAGTCACAGCTGATTTTTCATAAGAAGTTGTAGTCACAGCTGATTTTTCATAAGAAGTTGTAGTCACAGCTGATTTTTCATAAGAAGTTGTAGTCACAGCTGATTTTTCATAAGAAGTTGTAGTCACAGCTGATTTTTCATAAGAAGTTGTAGTCACAGCTGATTTTTCATAAGAAGTTGTAGTAACAGCTGATTTTTCATAAGAAGTTGTAGTAACAGCTGATTTTTCATAAGAAGTTGTAGTAACAGCTGTTTTTTCATAAGAAGTTGTAGTCACAGCTGATTTTTCATAAGAAGTTGTAGTCACAGCTGATTTTTCATAAGAAGTTGTAGTCACAGCTGATTTTTCATAAGAAGTTGTAGTAACAGCTGATTTTTCATAAGAAGTTGTAGTCACAGCTGATTTTTCATAAGAAGTTGTAGTCACAGCTGATTTTTCATAAGAAGTTGTAGTCACAGCTGATTTTTCATAAGAAGTTGTAGTCACAGCTGATTTTTCATAAGAAGTTGTAGTCACAGCTGATTTTTCATAAGAAGTTGTAGTCACAGCTGATTTTTCATAAGAAGTTGTAGTCACAGCTGATTTTTCATAAGAAGTTGTAGTCACAGCTGATTTTTCATAAGAAGTTGTAGTCACAGCTGATTTTTCATAAGAAGTTGTAGTCACAGCTGATTTTTCATAAGAAGTTGTAGTCACAGCTGATTTTTCATAAGAAGTTGTAGTCACAGCTGATTTTTCATAAGAAGTTGTAGTCACAGCTGATTTTTCATAAGAAGTTGTAGTCACAGCTGATTTTTCATAAGAAGTTGTAGTCACAGCTGATTTTTCATAAGAAGTTGTAGTCACAGCTGATTTTTCATAAGAAGTTGTAGTCACAGCTGATTTTTCATAAGAAGTTGTAGTCACAGCTGATTTTTCATAAGAAGTTGTAGTCACAGCTGATTTTTCATAAGAAGTTGTAGTCACAGCTGATTTTTCATAAGAAGTTGTAGTCACAGCTGATTTTTCATAAGAAGTTGTAGTCACAGCTGATTTTTCATAAGAAGTTGTAGTCACAGCTGATTTTTCATAAGAAGTTGTAGTCACAGCTGATTTTTCATAAGAAGTTGTAGTCACAGCTGATTTTTCATAAGAAGTTGTAGTCACAGCTGATTTTTCATAAGAAGTTGTAGTCACAGCTGATTTTTCATAAGAAGTTGTAGTCACAGCTGATTTTTCATAAGAAGTTGTAGTCACAGCTGATTTTTCATAAGAAGTTGTAGTCACAGCTGATTTTTCATAAGAAGTTGTAGTCACAGCTGATTTTTCATAAGAAGTTGTAGTCACAGCTGATTTTTCATAAGAAGTTGTAGTCACAGCTGATTTTTCATAAGAAGTTGTAGTCACAGCTGATTTTTCATAAGAAGTTGTAGTCACAGCTGATTTTTCATAAGAAGTTGTAGTAACAGCTGATTTTTCATAAGAAGTTGTAGTCACAGCTGATTTTTCATAAGAAGTTGTAGTCACAGCTGATTTTTCATAAGAAGTTGTAGTCACAGCTGATTTTTCATAAGAAGTTGTAGTCACAGCTGATTTTTCATAAGAAGTTGTAGTCACAGCTGATTTTTCATAAGAAGTTGTAGTCACAGCTGATTTTTCATAAGAAGTTGTAGTCACAGCTGATTTTTCATAAGAAGTTGTAGTCACAGCTGATTTTTCATAAGAAGTTGTAGTCACAGCTGATTTTTCATAAGAAGTTGTAGTCACAGCTGATTTTTCATAAGAAGTTGTAGTCACAGCTGATTTTTCATAAGAAGTTGTAGTCACAGCTGATTTTTCATAAGAAGTTGTAGTCACAGCTGATTTTTCATAAGAAGTTGTAGTCACAGCTGATTTTTCATAAGAAGTTGTAGTCACAGCTGATTTTTCATAAGAAGTTGTAGTAACAGCTGATTTTTCATAAGAAGTTGTAGTAACAGCTGATTTTTCATAAGAAGTTGTAGTCACAGCTGATTTTTCATAAGAAGTTGTAGTCACAGCTGATTTTTCATAAGAAGTTGTAGTCACAGCTGATTTTTCATAAGAAGTTGTAGTCACAGCTGATTTTTCATAAGAAGTTGTAGTCACAGCTGATTTTTCATAAGAAGTTGTAGTCACAGCTGATTTTTCATAAGAAGTTGTAGTCACAGCTGATTTTTCATAAGAAGTTGTAGTAACAGCTGATTTTTCATAAGAAGTTGTAGTAACAGCTGATTTTTCATAAGAAGTTGTAGTCACAGCTGATTTTTCATAAGAAGTTGTAGTCACAGCTGATTTTTCATAAGAAGTTGTAGTCACAGCTGATTTTTCATAAGAAGTTGTAGTCACAGCTGATTTTTCATAAGAAGTTGTAGTCACAGCTGATTTTTCATAAGAAGTTGTAGTCACAGCTGATTTTTCATAAGAAGTTGTAGTCACAGCTGATTTTTCATAAGAAGTTGTAGTCACAGCTGATTTTTCATAAGAAGTTGTAGTCACAGCTGATTTTTCATAAGAAGTTGTAGTCACAGCTGATTTTTCATAAGAAGTTGTAGTCACAGCTGATTTTTCATAAGAAGTTGTAGTCACAGCTGATTTTTCATAAGAAGTTGTAGTCACAGCTGATTTTTCATAAGAAGTTGTAGTCACAGCTGATTTTTCATAAGAAGTTGTAGTCACAGCTGATTTTTCATAAGAAGTTGTAGTCACAGCTGATTTTTCATAAGAAGTTGTAGTAACAGCTGATTTTTCATAAGAAGTTGTAGTCACAGCTGATTTTTCATAAGAAGTTGTAGTCACAGCTGATTTTTCATAAGAAGTTGTAGTCACAGCTGATTTTTGTTCCAAAAATGTCTCTAAAAAAAGTAACTTTACGTTGAGAGAAATAAAAGAATGATTCCTTTAAAAATATAATAATTATAATTAATTCGTAAATGATAACAACAATAATAATAGCTAGACATCACAAAAGCAAGGTATTCGGGTTTTGTGAATAACAGGTAAATATTAAAAGTAAGAATACTATAAAGGTTTACAATACATGTGTATTTACATGATGTCAGTTTTGGACAGGCAGGCAGGTCAAATCAGGTCATTAACAAATATAAGAACTTTTACAGATAATTATTAATAAAACATTCAAATTATAAGAACTGAGATTCCTAAGATATGAATTCTTGAAATAGTTAACTTCAATAAAGCGTAATTACGTGGGTTTTAAGTTTTATACTAGGGTATTTAAAGTTTCAACACGTTCTCAGCAAAGCAGTATATTTATAAAGAAAATCACGAGAGGGCGCTGTTGAGGATACGACATTGTTGTTGTTATTGGAAGCACGAGGGACCAAACGGAAATTTCATTCACAAAGACCAAGTCCAAATCCCTTTTTTTGTGTGAGACCTTTAACCGAGGTCCACGAGTATCATTTTTCTTCCAGTACTCAACTTCCACTTTCGACTGGCGGACAATGTCAGTAAGTGGTTCATGTCAGTCCCACTGTTATGAAGTTACGGCCTATCATCAATGACACTATTATAGATTGCTAAAATAGGTTATGCATGTCTGGATATACATTTTTGTTTGGGGGGGGGGAATATAATCAGTGTGAAACAACGCCCGATAACATAATTGATGACGTCTCTAAAGCGGAACCTATACTGTGCGTAGTTTGACGGTAATTTTGAGCTGGGAAAGATTGTCTTTGTTGCTCACATTGTCTATTTATGAGGTCTTTGCGGCTGTAGGCAATACAAAATTAACCAACCATAATACAAAAATAGAAGTTAAAAGCGTGCACTTGGAACAAGAATCGGTAAATGTGTACACCGTAAGGTAATTAAGCACATGCACAAGCACATGGACACTCAGTCAGTGTCGCACATTCAACGATTTGTGTTCAATAAAGAAAATTCAACGAAACGGAGTAGCGTACAATTAAATGACTATACATTAGGCAAAGACTTCAGATTGTTTTTAAATTTTTGGCAAGTCAGCCTTAATACCCCCCGAAAAAACACCCCGAAATGTGTTTTTCCTCGAATCGACTTGCTGCCAGTTTTCATGAAGCACTTCTCCTCTTCCCAAATCAAATAGGGCCAACTTTAAAGCCTAAATTTATCAAATCTCCTCAAAAGTTGCAGCACAGAGCCCCCAGGTTGTGAAAGATTGTTGTATACAATCTATCCTCTGCATGACCCCCAAAACGTTATTATTCAACAATTTTGAGGGCCTACAAATTATGAAAATTAGTTTGGCGCATGAATTTTTGCCAATTTATTGTGGTGCACCCATAATAGAGTTGTAGTCGAGTCACCTGTATCGAGTCCGAGTCTGAGTCACCTGTGTCGAGGGGGAGTCCCGAGTCACTTGGTTTGGGGGGGGGGGGGGGGGGGGGTCCTTGAATTGAGTCTTACAACTCTGATTCATACAATTAATATGGAAGAGACTATTTCAAACATTTATTTTTAGCTGCGTTCAAAAGTGTGTAAAAATTGTTCAAGTGCCGTCCTCATGTTAAGGTTCAAGTATATTATGTGCCAAGTTAATTTCAAGGTTTAATTCAGTTTCAATCTTGAATTATCCTGCGGAGAAGAGTTCCATGGAAAAAGAAAAAGAAGATGAACGTCTCCAAAAGCTCGTACAAAAACAATATATTTTCGGCTGGAGGCCGAATACCTAATAATGTGGATCGGGGCTGTGTAATTGGAATTGTATAATTCCTTATAATATCAAGTTTCCTCTTGTTGCATTGTTTTGCATATTGCTTGCACACGCCTGATGTCTTTTACGGTTACACACAGATCCAATGGGTTTATGCTGTCCAGCTAGAAGGCTATGGATGCTCGGTATCATCCTCCTCTCACATAAAGTGATAATGAGTCTACCATTAACAGGCTGCGATTTAAACAATCCTTTGTGCTGTGCTTATGAACGTGAGTATAAATCAATATTATCAGACAATCATGACATTCACAAGCTTCTTGAGAAATATCATCCATATATCCGAATATTTCTGAGTGGTAAAAAATATTAATAACAAAACTCCGCCTATGTAAAGTGGCGCAAATCCCAAAGATTCAATCCCCATTGGTTTTGAAGGAACACTTCTGCCAGTGATTTCGTCCAAAGGACTGGTGCTTTATTTCGATTGCTGGTTAGAAGTTGTGAAAAAGTAAGTCACATCTCTCTAAGTTTTAGTAAATACACAATGTCAACAAACATGTGGAAATATCGTTAATTAAGTGCTCACGCTGCAGTCAAAACACCGATAAACTGTTGTTGACGGGGACTTTGCTTGTTTTGATTGATCCACAGCTCGCTATGATTGATTTCCAAACAGCTGTCCTTAAAGGGACACGTTGCCTTCGGATTGGGCGCTTTGGGCTATAACAAGCGTTTGATGTGAAATGAACACGGTCGGAAAGATGTTTTAAAAGTAGAATATAATGATCCACACAAACATTCCTTAAAACTGTGTGGTTTTCCTTTTATTCGTGAACTAACACGGTCCGCCATTTATGGGAGTCAAGATTTTGACTCCCATAAATGGCCGACGTGTTCCTACTAGTCTTATTTCCAGTCGTAAAACGATGATCAGAGTGCTGCTGTGATGTGCCGTGTCTAAGTCCTCATCCCTCCTGTCCACAATAAACATTTGGTATAAACAACACCGGTTGTTTCTCTCGGTTAGTCGATCCCATGACAGTTTTCTTACCCTGATTGACGAGGTTTCTTCTTTTTGGAAACGTCTTAAATATGTTTTTTTGTGGCGATCCATTTTGACATATGAACGGTGTAGGTGTTTACATACGAAAGGTGTAGGTGTTTACATACACGTTCATACAAACCGAGCTACCTGAAGCTACGCCGCGTATTCGGGGAATAACCAGCCACATATTCCGAAAATAGAATGCATGCAACACAGGGAGGTGAACAGATGAGCCATATTATACTCACCTCCCTGTACTGCATGTGTTCTATTTTTCAGAATATGCGGCTGGTTATTCCGCGAATACGCGGCTGGCAATTTCGGGCCCAATACTGTGCTAGCTTCAGAGGTAGAAAATGGTATGTTTGTTACCCAGTGTTCATCTGATAGGTTTACCAGGCCACTGGCTACGGCAACAGCCTAACTACTGTTCATCGCGCATTTTGCCATTACATGGACGATGGTATTTACGGCTGGAAATACATATACGTTTCGCGGGAAAGATGTCGAGGGGTCAGAGGCCAATGTTGTTGTTTTTAATCACCATTCACTAATTATTACACATTAAAGGTGTTTTATTGCAAGAACAACTCTTAATAAGGATAAGGAACACCTCCAAACAGTAAAATTTCATGAGATTTGAAGGCAAAGTGTCCCTTTAATGATCTTTTTTGTTTCCTTTGACGTCGCAGAAATGGTGAATGCAAGCACAGTGATGTATGACGGAAAGGTTGTGAATTCACCCAAAAATGGATGGCGTGTCCAAGCAAATATCAGCTGGGCGAGACCTCCAGGATATTGTAAATATTAGTCCAGCGATAAGGCCTTATCCGAATTAGAGACTACAGCTACGGCTACAACTGTACGTTGCTAAGGGTGTTGCTAAGGATGTGTTATACATCAATCTAACCATAGCGGTAGCCGTAGTCGCCAATTCAGACTCGGTCTTACAATTAAGCTAAGCCAAATGAATACGACTCTGTTATTTAACCCTGTGGTGCCCCACCCGGCTGTCATCGGTTACTGCAGCGTGTAGACCGTGGGAAAACGTGTATACCTCCTTTATAAATTTGATTTCAAACGTTGTTCATAGTTAATAACCTTTACAGACGTTATATAGATAGTTTGGTCACAAAATGTCTTGTAAATATTTTTTATTTTTTCATTATTTGTTTTTAATTATGTTTTTACACAGTGAATTTGCAATTCTTTGTGTACACAAGTCTATGTAGAAAGTATTTTCTAACTGGAGATTCCGGGTCCATGAAAACTTAACGAATAATTAACTAAAATGTGTTTTCTGTCGACTGGCTGCAGTTACCGGTAGGCCATCAGAGAGTACTATGCGATGAATGAAACATAAGCTAAACATACTCTATTATCGACTAGAATATAAAATAACTAGAACTGGTACAGATTTCAGGTACTGATTTCAATGATATCAGTGGATAAACTTGCAGTGACGTTAGTTTGCAATTTCTGTGTTATGATTGGTCTGCTCCGAAGTGACGTAGTATGTAAGTGTTGTTTGTGTACACGTATAGGCCAGGACATATCCGTCTGTGTGAAAGGGATGCGAGGTCAAAAGAACATCTGGCGGGATCCTGCCAGGCGCTCAAGGCATGTATCTGGCGTTATTAGAGAGCCACGAAGTGTGACGTCAGATGTTCAGGCTACTACAACGGCCTTATTAGCAGGGAAACTCATGGCGGCGCACTACATTGTTTATAAACACCTCTGCAAAACAAATTGATCGCGCTGTGATTCCCCATAATATTATAACCCGTGTACGTCTCGCGACGATAAGGTCACCGTTGAGTATCCGTGCACATTATGAACCGTCAGCTATTTCGAGCGATGTTTATTGTCATATCACCTTTTTTTTTACACCAAAAACATTGGTGGAATTATTACATTTTAAATAGAAGTGTATTTCGGACATGGTAAAAAGAATGCTATTCCGCCAGGGCGGATAAGTGATTCGTCCGAGTGGATTACTAATTCGCCCCGGGCGGATTACTTTTTAGCATATGCGAATTACTATTTCACCCTGGCAAATTACTTATTCTCCCGGCGGATTACTACTTCGGCTGGGCAGATTACTTTATGCAGTGACGAGTAGACACAAAGAAAACACGTGTTGCTCTTTTGTGATGTCTAAAGGTAATCCATCCCGGCGAAATAGTTGTGGGGGTTTTAAAGTTTTTTTTACAATTTCCTAAATACACTTCCGTAGAAAACAGACCTTTGTATCGCATTGCGTTATTGTTGTTGCATGGAGAGAGCCGACGGGACAACGACGTCTTAGTTTCTCGCGGTTTGGGTACCATCACAGCTTACTCGAGCATGCGTAGTCAAGGATCACGACGAACGGCTTTTATTGCATTCTCTTTATGGTCAAATGTGAAGCGGAAATTAAAGATCTACTTCAACGATAATTGAGAAATAAAACAGATTTCTGAATCTCATACGTAATGTTATTAAGTATTCTGAATTTGTAGATTGGATTGTTTTACACCAATATTTTTTTCGTAATTTTAACTGAAAAAATAAACCTTTCTTGGGGTTTTTAAAAACTCGCGCGCTTCCATGGCTCCCTTCATAGGCACTGTGCTTGTCCAATATTAAAGCACTTGCATTTACGCGCACCACGAACCCACTATAGGATACGTGCGTGAACCAGCGAATGATGACGTACTTGTTGGGACGGGAAACCAGGAAGTAGCGAGGTGTCGTGTGTTTACACGGTAACTATGTATGATGATCTCATTATTCGAAGACATTCACCAAGTTAAGACGAGATAATTTACCGTCCTGAACTCATGTGCTGTCGGTGGATGTACTCGGAACACAAATAAGAATCCAGATGTGAGTTTTTTTTACCGATTTCCATGAGAGATCCTGTCCAGAGAAGGGGGTGGGTGGAGACCAACACACGGAAAAACTTCAAGTTGACAAAATGGACAATGATTTGTAGTGCCCATTTTACGGACGACTGTCGGGATTCAACATCGCAACTAAAACAACAGGCTTACGCCAGGGTCAATTCCAACCATGAAAGCGCCAACTACAGTGCCATCACATGCTTCACAAACGGAGAGTCAGACTGGATAGGCACAGAAGCATCAAAACATACTTCTGTAAGTAGCATAATACTATATACAATAGTTTTAAATGTTTGTTGATAATAAATAGCCACAGGTTTCATTCAAACTGGTCATCACAATATCACATCAAGTTTGGGAAAAATGCAAAATTAAACAAGTGGTATTCACACCATCAGCACTGGTGTTTTGTGGTAGCACTTTGATGGCTTCGATAATCTGCTCATAAACACAGGCTGTTTAGATAATCTTCCAAGTTAGCTAGTGGACAGTACAAAGGAAATATTCAAACATAATCTCCCCACTCCAAGCTGTGTACAATTGGGCTTTGTTAAGATCTCGTTTGTACTCTTAACCTTTTGAGGAATCCTAGATGTATTAGATCCTTTAAATAAAAAATAGTGACTGCTTAATTGGCAGTTTGAATTTTCTAGATAAATGCCGTTTCCAACAGCGCCATTTCAAATGCTAATGGTACGTTGACGTTAATGGAAATATATAAGTTCATTCAAGTGAAATGTAGATTACTAATAATTTTTCAAAAAAATAAAAAAAGTTGAAAACATAACTTCTGATAATTATGTGTCAGAATACTTTTAAAAACCCTTTTCAGGTGTTGTGCTAGCAGTGTTCCCAGCTTTCTTTCAAGTTAAACAAAACAAATAATGAATCCTTTCCTGTGATAATGATCCGTTTTATGATGTGTGCCTTATATACAATTTGTACAACACTGGCTTTGCCCTGTTTGGTGGTTATTGTCTGTGAACCTCAAGCCATTCAAGCTATAGTTTCTTTGAGAAGCCACAAGGTTTTAATGAGCAGAGAATGACCTATAATGAATATTGGTTATTCAGGTTTACAAGAATCTATTCAATGAGAAATGTTAGATAATTGTTGTTTCTTCATATTCTTAATAATTTCAGATTATGTAAAGAGAATCATCAAGGCGGCAGTGCTCCTTTGTCAGCAGGGTGAGAAGACATCCAAGTCCAACTCCAATTTTCCTCAACTTGTCTGCAATCCTAGCCCCCTATCAACCACGGAAACAGGACCAGACAAGGACACTGCTGTGGAAAGGTGAAGGTTTAATTTAATAACTGAACCTGTTGGCAGACCTCAACCCAAACCAGGCATTGAAGATGTCCAAGAAATACAGAGCAGGCCGGGAAGCATGATGGCAGGTACAGAGAGCAGAGCGAGACAACAACGGAAGAAAAGAAAAGTATTGACTGAGGAAGGTGATGATTCATCAATAGCAAAGAATAGCACAACTGGGAAGTCCAAGAAAAGAACAAAGGCCGATGATGATGGTTCAAAGAAGGGACAAGGGACGACAATTCAGGGGAAGAAGTCTGGGTAGAAGAAGGGAGGAAGTTCTGAAAGAAAATGATTAGGCAAGCAGGACAAAAAGTGACCCCAAAATGTGGTTAAGGGAAAATTGTAAAACATGCGATAATACAAATTAATGTATCCCCTGTTTCAATGAGGTGATCAGGTTGGTGTAGAGGTATCTTTCCAGATCTTCCACCTCTAGGACTCTGGTTCGAATCCCGCTGGGGGCACTATGTGGACTGGGTTATCAGTCCCTACTTGACTGCGTGTGCTTTCCTGAAATAATTCTCTGGGGTTTTCCTCCCACATCTAAAACTGAAACTTCCTTGTCTTCTCTCCATTTGGTTCTTGGCTAGTACAGTGATTAAGTTCACTTTTCTGAGAGTCCAATTGGCTTCACAACCAGAATAAATGAAATGAAAATTAAGTCTCTTTTGTCATCCTAAACATGTATTGAAGAGATACAGTTTGCTATGTAAAATTAATGAGCAGCCCCAGTTTGTGCTTATTGCATGGTGAACTACAGAAGTTTTTTTTTTTTGGGTGGGGGGGGGGGAGAGAAAGAGGAGTTTGAGTATTGGGGTTTTCACATTTCATGCGTAATGCGTTTTCAATCCAGGGCGAACATAAAACAATTACATTATTTTGTTTACAAGTTGCCAGACACCCTGTCTTGTTTAGTGTTCACTGTAATTTGAAATTTTTGTTTACATTTTCTTATAAGTCTACATCAAGCTGAACATTTTGATAAGGTGGTCTTTTAGTATGTCTGTATGCAAGAAGAGTAAGGAACGCATAGAATTAGTTTTGCAACATTCCCTTTTAATTTAGATGTTTCTATTTAATTACTCAATTAAAATTGAAACTAGACAGGGAGGTCAACTTTGCGAATACATGACTAGTGTTGTTTTAATTTTTCTTGACATTAAATAATACTCTTAACTCAAAAAATAATTCTTTGTGTACATAAGGTGGACGTTTAGTATGTCTTTTATTCAAGAAGGTTAAGGAACTCATACAATTAGTTTTGGCAGCATTCTCTTAAAGGCAACGTGTCCCTTTAATTAAGCTGCTTTCTATTTATTTACTTAACTTAAATTGAAACTGAAGAGGGGTAGTTGACTTTTCAAAAAACAAGAGTAGTGTTTTCTATTTTTCTTGAAATAAAATAATTCTCCTAAACTCATAAAGCCTGATTTGTGTACATTAAAAGTGTTTTTTGTCATTTACTCGTGGAACACACTAAAAATTTATAGTAAATGGAGGCCACCATGTTTGTATCCTCAATTCTGAAAACTTTCCTGAAAACCTGAATATGACTATTGAATTCAACACCAGATTAGCTGAACATGTTTTGATCATATCTAGAAGTTAAGAAAGATTTTGAACTTTGCATGGTGGGGTCAGGTTTGCAGTGACACCATGTTTAAAATCTCGTTTGAGTACTGGTGGTTCTGAAAAGAACAGGTGGTTTGACAACTTCCTGAAGAGGATCAGAGCATACTGATCAAAAAATCAAGTTGTGACACCACTGTTTCTTTTCAGAACCACCAGTACTCAAAAGAGATTTTACACATGGTGTCACCGCAAACCTCACCTGATTATAGACATTGTTCTTGTAATGACTATACATCCAATCTCAGTGAGTCAAATATTTACAGATTTTTTTTTATCCAAGATTGTGGTTCTCAAAAAAGTTTCCCTTTTGAAGCCTCTTTACTGTATAACTTCCATGTATGTAATGTGTACATGTAGTGTGAATACACACCAGTTGAATGCATTTCACTATTTTCCAGTGAGAGACACAACAGCATGAGCTTTATGTTTGACAAATAATTTGTACATCTAACTTTTGAGTCTCATTTGGGAGCATTTACAAAAATTTTATCAACTATAGGGGCTATAAATAACACACTAAATTCGGGTGAGAAGAGGAATTCTTGCAATATGATTGGCAATAACTTTGGGGTTTTTTAAGTTACTATTAGTCTTGTGGTGGGTTGGGATGTCCTTCGGATGGCGTCCATGATACATGAAGGAAGTGGCACTCTGTTGAACCTTCCAAGGTAGCCCCAACACCATCTGACAACTAGCCGGTAAGCCACATGGCGATATTTACTGCAAACAAAGTAGTAGAAGAAAATCAAATTAGGTAAACAGTTGATGTTGTTCTTCTGATTTGTCCAGTCGAACAACTCATAGGAGATCACCCCCCCCCCCCCCCCCCCCACAACACACACCCTTACATATGACAGTAACGGGGTACTTCCATTGAGTAGTTAGTTATTCCCTTTTCTGAAGAAATCCTCTGTGGGGTACCACTACAACAAAGACAACCTTCTGGGGTAGCATTGTTCCATTGTTAAAAGTGCCCAGTAAGTTGGCATGTGTAAGCCCACATACACACACTTTTGGGTTCTGTAAAGAAGTCAAAAGCTGAAAAAGATGGGTCTCTGTTTTTTCTGTAACAGACTCGACAATTGTGACAGAGATCAGTGTTTTGAAAAATTCTTTTACTGCTTTTATGGTTGATAGTTATCCTGAATTGTATAAATCTAATCAAACAGTCTAATCAAACAGTCAATTATACTAGGGTTTGCTCATTACATTAATTTTACAGTTCAATTTAAAAACAAGACACTTACTGGTCTAGGTCTAGAGTCCCTTCAACTGCATCCCTGCCATAGTATGCCCGGTACTGTAAATAAGCAGTTTGAAGTACAGCCGGGTGCAGACAGACTGCTTCAAACCAATCATGGACAGCTAGGCATTGGTTTTCATCCTCAATATCAATGTTCAATGCTGCCATTTGCTCTCTTGTCTTCTGCACTTCCTTACAGCAGACACAGTTCACTGCCAGTGGTTGAACCACATAGTGGTTGCATGAGCACCTGAAAAAATAAATAAATAAAATAAAATTAGGGAATAAGAATGTTGCTGTACTGATAAAAGATACAATTAGTAACATGACCAAGGCCGGAAATCCATGTGTCCGCAAACAGGTACAGACGGCTCACACAATGTTTCGCATTGTTTACCGATTGCAATGGCCGTTGTTTTCACTTTGTGTCACTGGGAATTTTTATTTTAGTTGAAAATTGTTTGTAATTGTTTGTAGTTCTGTTTTAAAGAATAACATAACATGATACTGGCCTAAAAGAGAAATAATAAGCAAATGAGCTTGACATTAAAACTAATTAGGCTAGGACCTACCTCACTATTTATGCATTGCTAAACAAGTCAATGCGGTAGAACAGTGAAAGAAAATACGGCTTGTCCGTGGAGTATTGAAAACAAATATTATCACGGACACACTGAACTGAGATTTGATGATTGATTTGTGAAAACATTCATGGATAAACGAAAAATTACAAAATAAAATAACATTCGTCCATTTCCCTTTCTCCATGGAACACAGTTCTCCAATAAGGATACCTGCGCTAACCCAATGGGGAAAACTTTTGAGTGACACCGATTCAATTTTGACATGAAAACGTTACAGCAACCATATTGGACAACAGCAACCATTTCGTGATAAAAAGAAATCAACGTTCTGCTGTTATTTCCATCCATTAGCGGCCTCATTCTTTGCAAATATGCCGCATAAAAATAAGTACTTCATGACGATAAACAGTGGGGGAGAGTAAACAACAGTAAACATTGCATTGTTTGTTGTTCAAAAACCTGTGGGACTCACCATTCAGTGTTATTTAGTCGCTCAGCTTCGCCTCCTGCATCAGGATTATCACCTTCGCGATCCTTGGCAGCCAGTGGCTCAAACCAATATGGTTCGGCAACTCCCCAAGCTTCATCAACGCCCTCTTCGTCTTCGGAGGAGCTCCCTCAACCGTCAGAGCTATCCTCACTATCAATACTATCATATGTATTTGCTAATTCTTCTTCGTCCACACTATGTTCCTCCCACGATCCGCTAGTGTCTGACTTTTTTTTTTCGTTACCGTGAAAATAGCTATAGACGCGTACAATAAACACACAGCTGCTGCGCGGGGGGTAAACAAGCCGTTTCCACTCATGTACGTCATCAAAGTCTATGGTATATTTTCATCACGTGACACGCTGTTTCCAAAAACTCGCTATGAGGAGCTGCTGAACGCTGGTCAAAATGACCCATTTTTTTAATTACGCAACCACCGCTAAGGATTTTCTTTGAAATATACGTAATCATGAAACACAAATTGATTGGATTTCGGTAACGTTTAAATTATCTTAGTGCCGTTGAAGTAGATCTTTAAGGTTAGCTTAAAAATATTTCCCCCCACAAGATTTGCGAAAATGTTTTAAATTTAAATTTCAAATAAAGCTTTTTTTCCAAACATATTCAATGGATGGAATGCGTGAGAGGCACTGCAGCTGTGGATAATGTGAAACAATTATGAAACAATTTCTTTCAAAGGAATGTGGCTTTAGAGAGAGGGATTCAAAAACATTTCAATCTGAGAAACGTTTCGGCATGAAACTCAGGCCTTCCCTACGGTTCTCAAGAATGGGGGTGGGGGATTAAGTACATGGAGGGCTTGATAAGACTGGTATAAAGGCCCAAGCATGAGGCGCATGCGCGCCACTGAATCCTTTCAGTTTGGTTCCTGTTGATGAGTCAAAACCAGAGTGCCATACAGTGCCATACTGCGCCTTTAAAACAGCACAATACAAGTTCTTTTAAAGAAAAGAAAAAGCCACGATACACGCTGTGGCCGCCAAAAAATCGTTCGCTCTCGAGGTCAACTTTAAACAGTGTATTGTGAGGTTGTGTACATGTTTGAGTGTTGCTGAAACTAATGACAATTTAAGCATTTTGCATTTCGTTTCGGTTAATACATTATAAATAATTAACTTTGATACATGTATGTTGTTCTCAAGTTTGTTCTGGCTTACTGCTACATTTATCCTAACATTATTTTAAACTGATTTGATATAAATTAGATACCACATACATTCTTTCTCTTCGAAGCGTCTATCAATGTCCCCCAAAAACCTTAAAGAAAATGATCATCCAACGGATGTTGACACAATATTTGCCCTTATTTTCAACTGCACAGATCTTGTATTTTAAAGCAATATTGTGCAACAACACACGAAACTTTGTTTGCACGTTGTGTTTATCATGGTATTTTGGCTGGCTGAAATGGTGCATGTATCCTTTAAAACCACAGTGGGTGATTTTATGTTCAGGCAGTTCGAATTAATTGTAGTCATTTGCTGTCTTCCAAATTCTAGATTTCGATGGATATGCCGTTGAAACAGTTTACGACAGAGCTGTCTCCCAAGCTTCGTGTATTCTTGATAACCCTAACTACCAACTGACAGTAAGGATAGAAAATTACTCATGTATTTTGTCATAATGAAATTAAACAATATGGGATTTGAGGCATTGCATGGTGAGGTATCAATGTATATTTGGTTTGCGGTAACACCATGTGTATATCTACTTGCTAGTTAGATTTTGTTCTTTGAGAACTTGTCTTGCTATTTTATTCTACTGCCGCGGAGTAGATTATTCGGAATTCGAGAGACTTCTCAGTTCTGAAAAGAACTGTCCTGCTTATTAACTACTACCTGGGCGAGAGGTAGGAAATCGGCCGGGACTACTACTTTCGCTTTGTGGATCGAGGGGACTTCTCGTTATTAACTACACTGACGCGGAGTGAATTCGTTTTAGGTCTCAACGTTTCGCCTAGCTTGCTCTAGTCATTGTCAGGAAACTGAAGAGTGTAATAAGACATGTTGGTCCATTTATATAGGGGTTTAGAGGTTTCAGTGATTGGTTCTTCTGTATTGGCTGGCCCGGGGCTATTGTGAGTGTTGCCCATTGTGTGAGAAAGCCCTGTGTAGTGGGGCGTGTTAGTAGACTGTGGGATGCCAGTGGAGTAGGATGGTAGGATAGATAGTATGCCAATGAAATAACCGATATCTTGTGACACAGTATTGTGCTTGTGTATTTCAATAGCTTTCCTGATGCGACGTGTATACCAATGTCTCTCAGGAGCTATGATTTGAGCCCGATACCAATCTACGACATTGTCTAAATCGAATGGCCTATTTGTCATATTCCCCTCTGCGGCCATGGGCTGTATGTTCTCCTAGTAGTAAGGTCTCTACCAGTCTCGCCAATGTACACTTTACCACAAGAGCAAGGAATTCGGTACACTCCTGCTTGTCTGCTAGAGTCATGGTTGCCTTTGTGGGTGTGTAGCTTTGTTTCCAACTTAATGCGAGTTCGGTAAACAAACAAATATAACATTTACGGGAATGGCAACAATCTTAACCCCCTCAACGCTGGCCATTCCTTTAAGTGTCAGTGTAATTTTACCCACTTGCTCAGTTGTCAACTCGACTTAATTGGCGATACGTCAACACTAATTATAGAACATTATAATTATTCATGACTTATATTGGAGCAAACAATCTTTATAATTCAGATGAAACACAAATCTTTTTACTAATACTTGTTCTTGATTCCCTTTTTTCAAACTAGCGAACAGAATGGATTTATTTGATGAATCTACGATTTGGATATGATGTGAGGATCCATGTAAGTGTACATTTTGTGGTAATACTCTGTGGCAATCGTTAGTCAATTATTGTCAATCAATATTTGGTGGATCCCCTTCAAACTGCATTTGAAAAGACAAAAACACAAAGTGAGTCGTATTTCATCCAAACACAGGTATATTCTGCAAACTTAACTGCCAGGGTTAGAAACCGAGCGACTCCGATTTCTAGAGAAATTGAACTACCAGGTACGGACAATTATTTTATTTTTTTCTTCTTCTTCTTCTTCTTGTTTTTCTTCTTCTTCTTCTTCTTGAAGTTGTTGCGAGTTGTTTTGGAACTAATTTCAAGTTTTCTTTTCCCTTTTTGTCCAATGAATACAGATTGTTATGAGACTACAAAAGATCTGCAGTTCTGTCAGACACAAAGTTTGTTTAAAATAGGCTGTTTCAACAATCAACCCCTTATTATAAAAATGATGTAATTATAAACAAAACAAATAAATAACCACAAATAAGTTATCCGACTTATTTGTATAACTCACTTATAAATAAAAAGTTGTAGTTTTATTACAATAAAAACTTTAATACATTTCAGATATACCAGTTATGTCGAAGCCTGTCGGACTGCGTGTGGATGACATAACAACGTGGGTAGATGCTAAGAAAGGTACACCAGTAGGTATGTTCACCGTATTTTGGCACCCACCTGTTCAGATAGCAGTCGACAGAATGATTGGGGAGTTTGAAGTCTGGGTGATTCGATCTGACAGTCGGTTAATAACAATAAAAGAAAACGTTGTTCTAACACCAGTAAGTATATGCGTTTTGCTTTTCAACATATTCTGTGAGACTTTACAGTGATTTGCTGATCACAAGAGGGTGGGATTTACTCACGTGAAGCCTGAAATCTAGTTTTACCTTCAGGATGATTGTTATCGTTTTGTTTTGTATATTAATTTCAGGGCCAGATGATGTACACTAACCCCTTCGATGTATCTTTCGAACAGTCGTTTCAAATGGATGTTCCATTTAACTGGACTGAGGATATTGAAATCACGGTATGAGTCTTCATGGGCATTCTCTAAAATATGTATACATTGCAAATAATTAGCCACTGAGTGTTATAGTTTTTGCTTCACATTCATTATAATAACAATATAATAAAGTTATGGGGACTTGAGAGCACATTTAAGTTGTGGCAATTATACGCTGTTCTATAAGGGACACCTACGCTGCAACTTATTTTACGTTGCGCATTTTGGGGATGAGTGATTGTTTGGCGGCGATTTGTGTTTTTTGTAGGCGGCAACTTGTTTTTTAGGTTACGATTTTTAAGGTAAATGGTCCGATTCCTTTTTCGTGAATACCACAGTCAAAATGTGCGGCCCCTAAATGTAGACCGAGGCCTAAATGTAGCCCCGAACTTGTATGTAGCCCGACCTAAATGTAGCCCCAAAGTTGTAACTATTTGTAAAGCGCGCACTTTTAAGGTTAGCAATTGACAATATTTTGAAAAGCCGCTGATTTTTATTGAAGGTAGAGTGGAAACTTCTTCTGGGGAAAACATGCTGTAAAAGCTAACATTCTTTAATATTCAGTTGTTATTAGTGACAAACATGACAACCTGAATAGGTATTTATCATAGAAAGTCTGATAGATTGTTCAGTCTAAAATTACTCGCTCCACCACCTGCATTGTGCATCTGTGAAAATATGGTTATCATTGACGACAAAGATTTACGAACTAATTAGGCTTAAAGTATTTTCCTTTAATGTTTACATTTCGATCGGTTTCGGGGGTAAGCACGTACTACACCCAATTATTTATTATCGCCATGTTTAAAGTTCTAGACCTCACTGACCAGTCGTACCGTTTGTACACTTAGTTTTTTCTTAGTGACCGTGTTTTTCTAGGTATCATATTATTGTTGGCAATGAACCTGCTCAGTACAGTGCTTTCCTTTCTGAAGTGGACTACTAACTCGGTGTTTACCATGCTTATCCCCAAAAAGGATTGAAATGTCAACCTCACTCATCCATTCCTTGAAAGGAAAAGAATAAATTGGTGTTTGGAACTGTTCGGTTGTTCTAATAATATTAATGTATGTACACAACCTGTGAAAATTTTATTTCAAATGGTGGTCGCGTTTTTGAGATATCACCTATCTGTGTTTCTCAAGTAAAAATTTGGGGCATAAAAACTGATATTATTTTTACAAAACCACTTTACTTCGAAGTGAAATGTTTCTCAGAATGCTTATACTACAGAATGCATGCTGTACTAATAACC
This sequence comes from Leptasterias polaris, assembly GCA_037783415.1. Lineage (NCBI taxonomy): Eukaryota > Metazoa > Echinodermata > Asteroidea > Forcipulatida > Asteriidae > Leptasterias > Leptasterias polaris. The sequence continues at coordinate 856,630 of JAZGTN010000054.1, forward strand.
AATAAGTTTTTCTTGTCGTTAGTTTTATTAGAGTGATACCAAACGTTTACTTTCCCAAGAAAAATACTTTAAGCCTAAATATTACATAAATCGTAGTCACCAAGTAAACATTATACAGATTACCATGAATTCAGAGAGATGAATAATGCAGGTGGGTTGCGAGAACATTGCCAACGTGATGCTCATGTTTGTGACCAAATAAAGAATGTAATTGAAGCTTTATTTACAGCCCAGAAGAAAACTCTGTTCTACCTCAAAAACAATTGAAAGGAAAATGAGGTCGGCATTTTAAAAGATTGCTAATTGGGAACCTTAAAAGTGCTACATTTACGTCTGGGCTACAAGTTTGGGTGCATTTGGGTCGGAGCTACCTTCAAGTGCAAGTTTGGAGCTATATTTTGGTCGGGACCACATTTAGGTACAAATTTGGGGCCACACTAAGGTCGGAGCTACATTTCGGTACAAGTTTGGGCTACCTTTAAGTCGGGCTACATTTAGGGCTCGGGCTACATTTGGGGCCGCGCAGTCGTCCTTACTCTAAGAATTCCTGAATCTTCTTTTTGTTTCTGTCTCCAGTTAATTAGGTCAATTCATTTTGCTACAGCTTTTATTCTGTTTTTAAAGTCATCTCCCTGTTTCGGGGTTGGATTAAACATGCTGGAAATGCATGGATGTATTTCAGCAGAAAGGAAATTGAAAATCCCCTTTTAAACATCTGCATATTTTACAGGTACAGGGATTTCTTAACAGTGGCAACAAGTCTTGCAGGACTAACTCACAGTCCCTTCAGTGCAATGGCAGGACATCTTTTCTTTTGCACCACTTTAATATCACCACAAATACCACCAAAGAGCAACCAGTTCGTAAGTTACTTAGTTTATTATTCTACGTATTACCAGCATGTTATAAATTCTGTTGAATAATCAATAATCATGGAAAATTTCCATTGTTTATCACTCAGCTCCCCCTGTCATCTGGATAATTGTTGCTAGTTTTTCTGGTGTTGTCGTTGTTTTGTTGGTGGTGATTTGCTTCATATGTCGTCGTCGTCGTACAAGAACCAACACACACACTCTAAAAGGCAAGTACAAGTATGTAGTAGGCCCTTAACCACGAATAAGTTGGTAATTCTCACTAGATGCAGGCAATTAACACAAACTGGATAATTTTGTTTGACTACTTTGTAATACTATTTTACAATAATATTTTGCATGTATAGAAAGTACGATAAGTTGTATAAAACTTCCCATACCCATGTACAACGCAGGAATATGTACCTGCTAAATAAAACAACGCCATGGACCAAGTTGACACGGTCGCTGAGTAAAACATTATGATTAAATTGTCAAAATTGATATCATTGTGTAGATACCAAGCCCAAGCCTGTTGAATGCTTTTTAAAAAAGGAATTTGACCGGAGTTTATTGAGAAGTATTACAGAGATTGGACGAGGAAGCTTCGGTGTTGTGTACAAAGGTGTAGCTTTTGGTTCATTTAAAGGAATAGCGGGCTTCTACCCAGTTGCAGTAAAGAGTATCAAAGGTTGGTAAGGAATAGTCACAAGATGGCAGCAGACATTGCTTACATTTTCCAATAACAATGGATTTACAAGATAATTGATTAAAACAAAAATTGGATTTTCCTGTTATCATGTCACCTATTACTCCTAAAATAGTCCAGTCGCTTATAATAAGACGAGGGTAATTAGCCAAGTCGAGCATCCGGTAGTTATAAGTACACATACCACAGCTTACTGCATTCAATGTAAATGGCAACAATAATTCCCTTTCTGGCCTATTTTGGAGTTCACCATCAGCTCTATTTAATTAGCATCTAGATCAATATTTTCATGTTGCGTAGGTGGCTATGAACGTGAACCATGTCTTCAGGAAACACCACGCCCTTCGTTTAAAATATTCTCGCACACAAACTAAGCCCTGAATCAGGACCAGTCTTCTGTTCGACCAAGAGGGACCAGGGGTCGATTTCACAAAACTCTTCCTAACTTAGGACTAGTCCTAGGCAATGCTAAGAGATAGGACTAGTCTTAAGTTAAGACCAGTTACTGGTCCTAACTTCAGATAAGACTAGTCTTATCTCTTTGTGAAATCGGCCCCTGGGGCATTGTCTCCTCTTTATTTCTTTATTTTCAAAAACCTAGTTTTTGTCAAAATGATTGTTTGGGTTGTTTTCCAAAGTAAATAAAAGCTAACATAGCGGCCGTACTAAATCACAAGAACGCATTTTTCATTTATTTTTGGCCTAAACGAGGCCAAACAAAATTAAATGATGACATAAATCTTAACATAATTTATGTATGCTTGTGACCAAATATTACAAGGAGAAACAAAAAATCAACCTGGTCGCCTGCTTTGCGGTCGTTATTGCATTTCAATATTGCAGCATTAGACTCACTTTCGTCATTGTTATAATTACATAATAATCAAGCTCATATAATTCAGGATTTTTATTTTTGTTTTACTTAGGTATTGCAAATGAAGAAATGAAGAAGCTTTTCCTGGACGAGATTGAATTGATGATTGAGATCGGTTCTCATCCAAACATCTTAACATTGCTTGGATGTTGCACTATTGAGGAACCTTACCTTCTCCTGACAGAATTTATGAAATATGGAGACCTACTTCATTTTATGTGGAAGAGCAGAGAGGTAAAATGTCACCAACAAACTAAAACACAAATGTTTTAACTAAACCTCAGACTTTTTGAACCCAATAAATAATTTACATTTTACAAAACCTCAAAGGCACCGCAAACTAAAGAACTATTTCCTTTTCAATATTTGGCCTGGACCACCTAGATTGCTCGCCAGTTAACATGTGAATTCTCGGTTTTAGGTTCTAGGAAAACCAATGAGCATAATTTAGTGTTTCACGAGTGAACTGTTTAAAATGTTTAAATGACCCGATACAAAGACATAGTTTTAGAAAACGAACATATTTTCTAAGATAGTCGTCGGTCATTCCAAGTCCTAATTTTGGAATCAAAAATCTTAAAACTGGTGCACCTACCTTGAATGTTTCCCATGTTACACAATGGTTCTTTTCTAATCACTCAAACACATAGACGATTTTGTTTACACTGTGTCACAGCAAACGATTAGTTAACAATTATTCGCTAATCATGTAAAATTCCATACCTTACTTCTTCTTTTTATTTATAGCTAATATTCAACTTTAACTCAGTTTAATTCAATTTCAATATTGTTTCAATTTCAACAGAGTAAGGCAGCTGAGGAGGATTCTATATATAAAGTTACTGAATTACCAAAGCTTCAAATAGCTAGACAGATAGCACGTGGTATGGTTAGTAAACCTTCTGGTTATCCCTATATGTTCACTGTGTGACATTAAATTTCACTGTACAATGTTTGTTATAAACATTATTGAAACAGAAATGCTGTTAAAGAAAGAAGTACCAAGGTAAATGTTGTTTTTCTATTATCATAACAGCTGAAAAATGTGTCGTACCAAGATCGAACCAAATATAGTCTGTCCCGTGTGTCTTGCAGCGTTAAACGACCCAAACATAGCCGTATTAACCCTATCAGGACCGGGGTTTTTTGGAAATCTGAGGTCGGGCTGGGATACGTAGTGCTGTAAGACTTGAAGAAACTGTCAGTTTTTATTGTAAGAAAATCACGGGATGGGGATCTTACCAGCTTGTTCTTCCTTCCTGGTGAATTTTGATGCTGGGATTACTGGTTAAGAAACTGTTCGAACTTTGGAAGATTGTTTGTGTCGGGGGCAACAACGTTTAGTGAATTTATATTGAAGCCAGAGGGTGTGTCAAAGAGCTGACCTAGTTTGGATTAATAGGTTCCTAGAATTGTGAGTTCTCTTATCCGACCATTGTCTCTTGTTGTCAAGTGATATCACTATTTCATCGCTTGGATACCAGACTAGGAACTAACTAGATAACTAATGAGCTCGTCAAGAAATGAATAAAGAAAGAAACAACTAAAGTCAAAATCACCCAATCAATAAAATATAAATAAAAAGTAAAAATACAAAATAAATTGTTTGTTATATTTAAGTTTAACAAAAAATAGAAAAATAATTTAAAATGAAATAAAACAAATAAATTATGCTAGATAGCAAAAGTTTTATAAATTTAACAAAAATAACGTTAGAGAAAAAGAAGAAGAACATTAATATACAATTTTTTTTATATTGCTTTGAAGCTATACAGCTTCATTTATACACAAACAACAAAAACATTGACACAATTCACTCAGTCGATTAATCAGTTTCTGCCTTTGTAGTGTTTTGTGCAATATAAATGTCCGTTTATTATTATCATTATTATTTTTATTATTATTATTAATACATCGGACAAATTTGAAAGCTTAATAAATAAGTTCCCCTAATTAGTCAATAAATAATGGGAAAGGGTATTTGTCTGTTTATACGACATTTGGATAATTGTTAGACCCCATACAGTTCAACCAGATACAGACCCAACTCTCCGTATTTTTTTAGCCTAAAAGTCTTCAGTAATGGATTTTATCATTCCCTTCTCTTTTTAATTTTACATATTAATTTGTGTAATTACATAATTGTTTTGAAGGAATACATCTCCGCGATACGCTATTACCATGGTGATCTTGCAGCCAGGAATGTTCTGGTTGGGGCCAATCTTCAGATTAAGGTATCGGACTTCGGTCTAGCTGCTGATATATATGAACGTGGATACAAGAGGCTGAAATCAGACGATAGACGACCTATAAAGTGGGCTAGTCTGGAGACCAATACTACTGGGAAATGTTCGATTGAAGCCGACGTGTAAGTAAAAAAATAAAAAATAAACTAGGAGTGCTTTAATATTCCATCATGTAAGAGAAACAAGGAAATGTACAGGTGTGCTAAAGTATAAATTTCAACGTCTTTAAATCACACACATACGAAATGATTGGGGAAAAAGGCCCTCTATTGACTCGAATGGTAACGAGTGATCGAGTTCTTGTACAAAAATGCTTTTCTTAAATATGACAGTTCTTATAAGACATTATAAAACGTTAGAAGGATTACATTTCAAACAGTACTTTTTAAAATTTAAGATTGTGAAACAGTGAGTGGTATTCAATTTAACGCTTAGAATATAAATATTTTAAATTGTGTTGTTAATTACTCTTACATATTTCTCTTTTTCTGATTTGCCCCTAGTTGGTCATTCGGCATCGTGTTGTATGAAATATTCACCCTGGGAGATGCCCCATATCAGGGTATAGAGAATTCGGAGCTTATCCCTAAATTAAAGCAGGGCTATCGTCTAGACCAGCCAGAAGACTGCTCCCTAGAGGTGTAAGTCACTATAAACTTAACGTCAACATTTTGTCAGATTCTTTCCAACTCTTTAGCAATTGTTAGTCGATCATTTCAACCTCCGTTTGTTTTTTCTAAAGTTTATCCTGATATCTTAACTTAATTTATTTGCAAATAAATTATTATATTGTTTTGCGTATTGAATACCTATTTCAATAGAAAGCATATGGAAAACCATGTCGAGTAGCATGGCTGAAAATGGGATTAGTATTTTCTGAGCCTTTGAACTGATGTGAAATGCAGTGGAACGGGACTATGTCTGGTGGAGAGAGTTATGCACTAATAAGTAACTTGCTGAGATGGCTGCAGTAAATGTGATGCCTCGGAGGGTTTTAAGAAACACCTAAACTGTTTCCTGGGGTCATAGCTCCCTGGCAATCCACTGAGCGATCCAGAAAGTCAAGGCTCGTTCTAGAAAACTGGTGTTTGCCCCAACAAAGGACCCATAACAACAACGGAGTTCCATGCGGAAAGTTCCCTTAGTTGACACTTTTCACCTTCATTTTGTAACCACATTGAAACTGTTCATATGGGTATATGGAGAAACTGTGGATAATGCGGCTCCAGACCATTTAAACCCATGGTCTGAACATCCTCATTCACTCAATAAGGTCTTTTTCTCCCTCTTCCCATCTTTGACTTTGTCTTATGTGTTTCCAACCTCTTGTGGTTATTAGCCCTTTTTCTTACCCCCCCCCCCCCCCCCCATTGGTCTTCGGTCTTTTTCATTGTTCATCTCTCGCTTTTTCTGTGTGCTTTCTGCCCCCCTCTCTCTTTTCATTTCTGTCAATGTGACTGCTTCTGTTAAACCAATATAGGCCTACTTGTGTTGTGTCGACTTTTAGACTCTGATGGGTCAAAACGTCAAGCCATTTACTATTTTAATTGCATTTATATCATAGGTTATTTTTGGTTGGTAAACAGTTTGCAACAGCTAATTTAATTTTCGCATTTTTAATTTATTACATTCAGTACAAATCCTCGCTTTGACTCCTTGCATAGAACCATGCAGGAATAAAATTCCTCCATAATAGAAGTTTTCCACCGTATTCCATTTACAGATATGACATAATGAGACAATGTTGGTTGGAGCATTCCTTGTTGCGGCCATCGTTTACTAAACTCACAGAGTTGCTAGAGGGTGTATTGGCGAAACACTCGGACTACATGGACCTAGAAGAATCGGCAGCTAGTATGAATGGAATCAAATCAGAACAAGTTCAATCCAATGTAAGCATTTATAAGTACTGTGATGTCTGACCTATCTTGGCAAACTGTTTTCAATTAAACAAACACAAAATTATTTAAAACTACCAAGACGGGATTTGAACCTTGGTGTGATCTCCGGATTAACATGCCGGCGCACTACCAACTGAGCCATCTAGCCGTAGTAATGTTGATGGTCTCCCTATTGTGTCATTCTGTAACTGCCGTAAAACCAGGGATCACACCCACGTTTACGATACAATATGTGAAGGGACAGAAGAGGAATCACCCAAACGAGGAAAGAACTAGTTATTTCAAATTTCTAGCTATAAACCACGACTCCATTCTTTTGGTGCTACGGTCCCACCAATGACAATGTCATCCAATGTCATCCCTTACCCCTTGGTGCAACGGTCCCATCAATGACAATGTCATCCCTTACCCCTTGGTGCAACGGTCCCACCAAGGACAATTATATCCCTTACCCCTTGGTGCAACGGTCCCACCAAGGACAATGTCATCCCTTACCCCTTGGTGCAACGGTCCCACCAATGACAATGTTAACCCTTAATTCTTGGTGCAACGGTCCCACCAATGACAATGTTATCCCTTACTTCTTGGTGCAACGGTCCCACCAATGACAATGTTATCCCTTAATTCTTGGTGCAACGGTCCAACCAATGACAATTGCTTCTCTTACCCCTTGGTGCAACGGTCCAACCAATGACAATGTCTTCTCTTACCGCTTGGTGCAACGGTCCCACCAATGACAATGTTATCTCTTAACTCTTGGTGCAACGGTCCCACCAATGACAATGTTACCCTTACTTCTTGGTGCAACGGTCTCACCCTTACCTCAAAGGTTCCATCCCACCAATGACAATATTATTCCTTTCGCCCTTTGTGCAACGATCCCATCCCACCAATGACAGTGTCATCCATTATCTTTTGGTGCAACGGTCCGAGAAATGACATTGTTGTCCCTTACCCTTTAATGCAACGGTCCCTCAAAGGAAAATGTCATCCCTTCCCCCTTGGTGCAAAGGTTCCACCAATGACAATGTTGTCCGTTACCTCTTGGTGCAACGGTCCCACCATTGACAATGTTATCCATTACCTTTTGGTGCAACGGTCCCACCAATGATATTGTCATCCCTTAATTCTTGGTACAACGGTCTCATCCCACCAATGACAATGTTATCCCTTACCTCTTGGTGCAACGGTCCCACCGAGGACAATGTTATCCCTTACCTACCTCTTGGTGCAACGGTCAAATAAATGACAATGTTATTCCTTACCCTTGGTGCAACAGTCCCACCAATGACAATGTTATCCCTTACCTCTTGGTGCAACAGTCCCACCAATGACATTGTCATCCGTTAATTCTTGGTGCAACGGTCCCACCAAGGCCAATGTTATCCGTTACCTCATGTTGCAACGGTCCCACCAAGGACAAGGTTATCCCTTACCTCTTGATGCAACGGTCCCACCAATGACAGTGTCATCCCTTACTTCTTGGTGCAACGGTCCCACCAATGAGAATATTATCCCTTACCTCATGGTGCAATGGTCCCATCCCACAAATGACAATATTATCCCTTACCTCTTGGTGCAACGGTCCCACCAAGGACAATGATATCCCTTACCTCTTGGGGCAACGGTCCCACCAATGACAATGTCACCCCTTACCTCTTGATGCAACGGTCCAACCTAGGACATTGTTATCCTTTACCTCTTGGTGCAACAGTCCAACCAATGACAATGTCATCCCTTACCTCTTGGTCCAACGGTCCCACCAATGTCAATCTCATCCCTTACCTCTTGATGTAACGGTCCAACCTAGGACATTGTTATCCTTTACCTCTTGGTGGAACGGTCCCACCAATGACAAAGATATCTCTTTACCTCTTGGTGCAACGGTCCCACAAAGGAAAATGTCATCCCTTCCCTCTTGTTGCAAAGGTCCCACCAGTGACAATGTTGTCCGTTACCTCTTGGTGCAACGGTCCCACCATTGACAATATTATCCCATTAACCCTTTGTGCAACGGTCCAATCCCACCAAGGAAAATGTTGTCCCTGACCTCTTGGTGCAACGGTCCCACCGAGGACAAGGTTATCCCTTACCTCTTGGTGCAACGGTCCAATCAATGACATTGTCATCCCTTACGTCTTGGTGCAACGGTCCCATCAATGACAATGTCACCTCTTACCCCTTGGTGCAACGGTCCCACCAATGACAATGTCATCCCTTACGCCTTGGTGCAACGGTCCCATCAATGACAATGTCATCCCTTACCCCTTGGTGCAACGGTCCCACCAATGACAATGTTATCCCTTACCTCATGGTGCAACGTTCCCACAAAGGAAAATGTCATCCCTTACCTCTTGGTTCAACGGTCCCACCAATGACATTGTCATCCCTTAATTCTTGGTGCAAAGATCCCATCCCACCAATGACAATGTTATCCCATTACCCTTTTGTGCAACGGTCCAATCCCACCAAGAACAATGTTATCCCTTACCTCTTGGTGCAACGGTCCAACCAATGACAATGTCTTCTCTTACCCCTTGGTGCAACGGTCCCATCAATGACAATGTCATCCCTTACCCCTTGGTGCAACGGTCCCTTACCCCTTGGTGCAACGGTCCCACCAATGACAATGTTATCCCTTACCTCATGGTGCAACGTTCCCACAAAGGAAAATCCAATCCCACCAAGGAAAATTTTGTCCCTGACCTCTTGGTGCAACGGTCCCACCGAGGACAAGGTTATCCCTTTACCTCTTGGTGCAACGGTCCAATCAATGACATTGTCATCCCTTACGTCTTGGTGCAACGTTTTCTTCAATGACAATGTCATCCCCTACCCCTTGGTGCAACGGTCCCACCAATGATATTGTCATATCCCTTAAATTCTTGGTACAACGGTCTCATCCCACCAATGACAATGTCATCCCTTACCCCTTGGTGCAACGGTCCCACCAATGACATTGTTATCCCTTACCTCTTGGTGCAACGGTCCCACCAATGACATTGTCATCCCTTATCTCTTGGTGTAACGGTCCCACCAATGACATTGTCATCCCTTATCTCTTGGTGTAACGGTCCCACCAGTGACACTGCATATCTCTTGGTGAACAGTTCCCAAAGGACAATGTTATCCCTAACCCCTTGGCTCGACGGTTTCCCAGGGAAAATAGCATCCCGTACCCCCTGGTGACAATAGTCTTTGAATGATGTTACTTTAACGCTTATTAGTGATGCAAGCTCAAGCACAATATGGTGGTGAAGAGCAAGACCCCCCCCCCCCCCCCCCCCCTTCCCCGGCAAATACGTATGACGTTGAGTTTGACAGAGTTAAGAATCAAATTGAGCAATTATTGGGGGAACTGTTTTTTCTTGAAAAGTCGAGTTTGAATGAAACTGCTTGAAGGGAATTTGCCACATTTCTTTCCCATTATATCACATTGTTTCAGGAAATGTCTAATCTTTCTGGAGAACCAGACGAATTGAATTTATGGCTGCACGTCACGGGTGAGATTCCAGAGAGTTTAAGAACACTAGACTTTGTTCCGATGACAGAGGAGGGTACGGTCAGTGATGATTCAATTCAACGCTTGGAACTGGAGAACCTAAAGTTTGATCGTTTTCCTGACAGTGACATTGTGACGCTGACAGTATAAATAAGAGAATAATCGGGTGGTGTCCAGGGCCAAATGTTATTGCTATGGTTACCGTAAGCAAAGAATCGGCGTTTACGGAAGCAGGGAATTCTGCGATTACGTCAAGCGTATTTCCCGGGTAATAGCGAGGAGGTTTTGTTTGTGCGCGTTTGTACACCACATTACTAGGCATCCTTCGCTTACAAAGTAGCGCAGAACTTCCCTTTAAGTTTTTCACAATAAGCGGAGAATGGTGGTATTAAAGATCAACTTGAACGAAATTTACATTGTTGGTTTTTTGTTGTATAAAGGTAAACGAGTGCGTAATGATTACATAAAAATTAGTGGAACTCAATACAAAATTGTGTCATAGTTAAAATTATAAAAAAAATAATAATCAGCGTTACGCTGGGCAAGAACGCAGAGTTTCACGAAAAGCCAATTTATCTATTCCGAGCGCACAAAATAAATTATTTGGAGCGTTCAAAATAATTTTGAGAGAAAAAGTCGATCACGAAAAAATGTATAGCTTTTGCTCTGACCATAATTTAGTCCGATCGCAGAAGACAAATTATTTTGAGCATTCGAAATAAATTATTTGGGGTGTTCAAAATGATGGACAAAATTGTTTTGAGAGTCCTAATCAATTTCAATATAATATTTTTAGCTTTCGCACTGGCATTAAATTATTCCGAGCGCCCAAAATGAAATATGTTGAGCGTTCGAAATGATAGAGAAATAATTGTTGGCGCACGAAACGATTTCGCAATAATTTTTCTTAACTTCTCGCAATAATATATTTCAAAATGAGCGTTCGAAAAGATTTCAAGCCGAAATGATTTCAAGAGTTTCGAGAGTTGTTAACAAACATCGCCGGATTCCTCGGAAAATTAAAGACAAAATTACCTCGGGACTCTTTTCTCTGATTCTGAAATTCACCGTCAGCACATTTGCTCGGCATGAAACAAACTTACACAAGTTGTTGAAACAAAGTTTGAAGAAATAGGAAACGATCCAAAGAAACCAATCATTAAATGCATAGAGACGAATACAAACAATCTCCACCAGTCTGGATTGTGACGTATTGGTTCCGAAAATACGAAGGCGCCGCTAACGGCGATAAAAACACTAGCTCAAAAATTGAAAACAAGCTCAAAAATTGCATTTCAGCAAAATTGCAGCGCACAAATATTCAAATTTACGACCAAATAATAACTAAACACACAATAAACCAATATAAAGAGTCAAATTTGTTTTAGTTATTTCGTTCGAGTTGATCTTTAAGCACATAATTCGGCGGTAAGCAGAGCCATGAAATTGGGCCCAGAAACGTGAAATCTTTCATCGCACGTCGTCGAGACAATGCAAGGTCCTAAACAGCGATTTAAAGCGTCTGTATACGTTTGGTAATGACTTTGAAAATTAATGGAAATAAAAACTTACGTTGTAAAAAGTACAGCAGCTTTGGATGAGAATCATTTCGAGAATCATTTCACTTCGAAGTAATGTGGTTATGGAAAAACATATTAGGTTTTATGCCCGAAAATTTGAATCTGAGAAACGTTTCTGGCTTCTCAGATTGTGTATTCAAGAGAGGGAATATTCTTCCTGCATGGACATATTCACTCCGGTTTTTCGGCGATATCTAAAAAACGCGACCACCCTTTGAAGTGAAATTTACACAGGTTAGTTTTATTGTATATATCTACATTTATATAGTATTAAAACAATCGAAAGGTTCCAAAAACCAAAGGTATACTTTGCCTTTCAGACAGAGTTGATTTTTTTTGTATAAGATTAAACCAATCGAAAGGTTCCAAAAATCAAAGGTATACTTTGCCTTTCAGACAGTTAATTTTTTTAATTAGCAAGCGTCCTAACTATAGGAAAAACTGGAATTGAAATTGTTTGTTTTGTAACAGTTACGTGAACGATTTTCTTTTAACGGGAATGCTAATAAAACTTGTTTATGATTTTTGTTTTTTTATAATTTGAATGTATTTTAGATTTTTTAACACTTCCGCTTTTACGTAATTATCGATCACAAAATTAGGCCCCAACCTCAAGGTTTTCAAAAACTATACACTTCTGCCGTTGGCGGCGCGCGTCTATGGTTCACGACAGAAAATCAACACAAAGCAACGTTACCCGCGTTTACCAGCGCACATTGTGACGTCATTTGTGTGGGAGATCAATGGAGATCAATGTGTGGGAGTATTAGCTTCGCGTGAACAAATAGGACACCATTGTTATTGGATTGGGATTTGATAGTTTTCGTGATTGTTGTAATTATGGTAGTGATGGTAGGTATGGTAAGAAGTTAACATACGATAATATTTATGACACACTTGGAAAAAATGAGCTTATAGCTCTTATGAATTACAAATGAAACGTATCTTTTTCTTTTAGATGTTCCAGCTTTAAAATTGTAAAATGTTTGTATTGAAAAGTGTGTGGTTGCGGTCGTCTGCGTGATATTATACTACTACCATTATGACTACCATCACCACCATATTACTACAATCACCACCATATTACTACAATCACTACCATATTACTACAGTCACTACCATATTACTACAATCACTACCATGTCACTACCATCAATACAATAACAACCATATTACTACCATATTACTACTATATCACTACCATATGATTACCATATACTACCATCACTACCATATCACTATCACATCACTACAATCACTATCATTAGTACCATCACTATACCATCACTACCATCACTACCATATCACTACCATCACTAGCATATCATTACCATCACTACCATCACTAACATATTACTACCATCACTACAATCACTACCATCACTACCATCTATCACTACCATCACAACCATCAATACCGTTCCACTACACTACCTAATCACTACCATCACTACCTTCACAGCCATCAGTACCATTCCACTACATCACTACCATCACTGCAATCATTACCATATCACTACCATCACTACCATCACTACCATCACTACCATCACTACTATATCACTACCGGATCACTACCATATCACTACCATCACTACCATCACTACCATATCACTACCATCACTACCATCACTACCATCACTACCATCACTACTATCACTACACCGGATCACTACCATAGCACTACCATCACTACCATCACTACCATCACTACCATATCACTACCATCACTAGGCATCACTACCATCACTACTATATCACTACCGGATCACTACCATATCACTACCATCACTACGATCACTACCATATCACTACCATCACTACCATCACTACCATATCACTACCATCACTACCATCACTACCATATCACTACCATCACTACCATATCACTACCATCACTACCATATCACTACCATATCACTACCATCACTACCATCACTACCATCACCACCATCAGTACCATTCCACTGCATCACTACAATCACTACCATATCAATACCAACCCTACCATCACTACCATATCACTACCATCAATACCATCACTACCTTCAATACCATCAGTACCATTCCACTACAGTCACTACCATCACTACCATCACAACCATATCACTACAGTATCACTACCATCCCTACCCTTGCAATCTTTGACTTAATTAGAAAATAGAAGGATGAGTCTCTAGAGGACGCACACTAGAATATTTATAATCCGGTCAAACAAAATAAACTATGGATAAGGGATTAATATAAAATGAGGACGTACAAAGGAAGGAGTGAAGGATTACATCATACCTAAAATAAACTTTAACAATAATGTATTAATAGGAACAACACGATCCCTCCAAGAACATTCCGATATTCGGATGTTACTTTTAGCAAGTGGAAACTTTACGGTTTTAGAAAGAAGAAAACTTTCCATTCCCAGTTTGTTAAGATAAAAATGCACTAACACTAAACGTTCTGTCATTCATTGCGTTAAACTATTTTCATTTTTATGACAGATCATTTGGAACGACAAAATCATCCCCTTCATTTTTTAACCGTAATGTGATTTCGGGGGTGTTTTTTCACAATTTAGATGAAGTTAGTTTGAAATTTCATTCATTTATATGTGGAGAAGAGATGACGGGGAAATATCATTATTTTTAACGACGCTAGAAATTAAAAATTGACACCTATGAATTTATTTATGTTATTAATGTTTTTAGTGTGTAAAACCATCATGTAATTGCACCTTCAACATAGAGCGAGCTTTTTTTTCCGTTGGAATAAAAATGATCCCCCTATAACTTTGTGTTACACATAACGCGTACAGTCATATTCGGCTTTTACATTTTGCAGGTGAAAGAAAATACATTTCATTCTCAGCTTATCGAGATAAAAATGCACATACACTAAACGTGCTAACAGTCATTGCATCCCAACGGTTCCCCCCTTTTTAAGGACGTTTCAATCGTAACAACGAATTCATCCTCATCGTTCGGTATACAATACCAAACACAATCCTCATCCGTACAACATTTTTAACAATTTATATTGTTTCTTCTACAATTAGTTATCAAACGGCCTTAAATGTTCACCAAGCTCATTATTCTCAAAGCTGTTTAGTTACACATCATTATGATAAGCATGGGGGGAAAAAATCACCAAATTCAGATAGCGCGCATGAAAAACCAATACGTTACCGTAGCTGCATGACTGTTTATAATTACGGCATCGTAGTAGGTTCCTCGATCTCTATTAATATTTCTCTTCCTTCCTCCATGATATTATGTACTCAATATTTCTCTCGATACTTCTTACCCAAACTGATATTAAGCTTCTTTTACAAAATTGGTAGAGTTGCCAGGCATGCCTATTCCTGCAGCATTGGACCTCATAACATATTTTGCCATTACGTCATGATACCCCTGTTGACGAATCGATTAGTGTTCCCCCACTATTTAAAGTAATAAGTGATTAAATTTGTCCAGTAGCCTACCTCACACATACAGTTTGTCCTTATAAACAAGAAAGAGCCTATTTTGTACACAACAAGACCGTAGCTTTCAATGTTGAATGGAACTGACTGTTGAATGCTTATCGTTATTAGAAGAAAACAAACTTTTCGATATTAATACAGTTCTTTTCTGTGGTAAAAATTACTTCGTCTTCATTCCGATTGAAAGACACTTTTTTTTGCTGACACCAGATACATCACAGACTTTTTGTCCTTTTTATGTTAAAATGTTGAGCCTTAATCATTATCATTCACTTAGTTTAGTTATAAACAGTGCTGATTAATTGGCGATCATCTAAAGATAACTTTTATGTATTTGTTGTTGTTGTGTTATTAACGTTGGGTTTATTTAATTGTTATGTGTTTATTCTATTTTTTATTTTATTTATATTAGTAGTCTATTATTTATTTTAGCTCGACGTGCTACTTATGTTTAGGAATTCAATTAGGGAATAAGTGGACACATCAAAAAACGCTACACATCCAACGAAGACTGCAACACAAACCAAGTCAAAAAAGAAATTGTGATTAAAATTAAATACTAAAAATGTGCAATAAATTATTGTCAAAACACATGTATAAAAGTGTACAATCAAAACAATTAAAGTATAGGCCTAACGAGAAACCAGAAAAGAAACAGAATCAAGAAATCAATTCTAGTCAACGAAATGAAGAGGAATGTGCAACTAAAACATCACATTATTATGATACAGCACTATTCAGTTTCTGTACAAAGACATCAAGGCAGTCCAAAACAATTGCAGACAAGTGCAGACACTTAATATGAGTGCAGACACTAAAATATGAATAACATAACACAAAATCATAAGTGTCAATTTTTTATTTCTAGCGTCGTTAAAAATAATGATATTTCCCCGTCATCTCTTCTCCAACATATATGAATGAAATTTCAAACTAACTTCATCTAAATTGTGAAAAAAAAAAAAAAAAAATACTGTTAAAAAAAGATGGGAATGAATAAAGTTTTCACTTGCTAAAAGTATAAGCAGCCGAATATCGGAATGTTCTTGGAGAGATCGTGTTGTTTTTAATACATTATTGTTAAAGTTTATTTTATGTATGATGTAATCTTTTACTCCTTCCTTTGTGTCTCCTCATTATATATTTCACCCTTCCTTCCGTCTTCCTTTGAGTGTCCTCATTTCATATGAATCCCTTATCCATAGTTTATTTTGTTCTTCCTGATTATAACTTTTCTTTTGTGTGTCCTCTAGAGACTCATCCTTCTACTTTGGAATCAGTCGTGTCATACATTTTTAGACGATACCAGTAACATGTTACGTCAGTTAATGTCTTTATGTTCTTTAGTCATAATGTAATTTCTGGCAATGAAACATAAGATTTCTATAAATTGACAATACTGTAATCACTGCAGCACAAAATGCCAAGGCAACCGTAGCCAACGGTGCATGCTATGAAGTTAACATACGATAATATTTATGATACAGTTCTTGATTCTGATCCGCGAGACAAACGGTAAAACGTACCAGCCAAAAGTTGAAGCAATAAATGTAAAACACCGAGTCCATTGGCATGGCTCTGCTTCCCGCGGATTTCTGCGCTTATACTGAGCCCTATAAAGCACATAATTCTATGGGACGTAAGCGCAGAATTCGGCGGTAAGCGGAGCCTTGAAAAAGGGGGCCTATTATAGAAGTACTTCATATTTAACACGATTCTTTAATCAGCTTCAAGTTATATTCGCATTTTATTTTAGTTTTTACATGCAGATTGCTTATGATCAAAGTTACATGAAAAAGTTCGGCAATATTTATCAAGTCACAAACAATGCATGAAGTGGTATTATAGCGAATATCCTTCTCACTTCCATGGTGCTGCTAATTACCGCGGAGCTTTACACGGCGCTGTGGCGCACTTGCTCAGATGGCTGCTTTTGAGAAGGCGCGTTCTGGGTAATTAATTAAAGTAATGCTTCAAATTATTTACATGACATCAGGTGCTTGTTTTATGCTTTGTACACCAGTTGGTTTTTGTTGCAGTCGTGATGCCTTTGATCTGAATACTTACACTATCGACAATACATAATGTATAACATGTTTACTTGTGGAAAGTAGTTTGTTTAATCTCATCAAGACACCAATAGGTGTAAGCTCAGGGGTTTGGGTGTCACGATGGTAACAAACCTGTTTGAGAAGAAATAAGCTTCCTTATGTGGATTGCTTTACAAAAAAGAGGCATCTACTTATTATGTGGGTCTGAAGAGAAAAGATCAATACACTTGCACAAGTGAATATATGCATGGACCAATGCCGTACTTACAATCGATATTTACATCATAGGTTCAGTTTTTTTCTTTGAAGAAACAGTTCAATGAGAAGGGTACCAACAATGTCATAGTTTTATAGTTTCTCTTTTTATGCTCTAGATAAGAAATGTTTGTCATTTTCCTTTCTGCGAAAGAGAAAGATTTATAAGACATTAAACAGGTACTTGAGCGAAATCTCTTGTAAACGGGAATGCTATTTAAAATAATTGTTTGCAATGTGTTTGTTTATCTCATTTAAATGTAATTAAGATATTTGTACACTTCTTAATTGTCCGTAATTATCGATCCAAAAATTAGGCCCCAACCTCAAGGTTTTGAAAAACTAGAAACACTTCTGCCGCCGCGGCGTGCGTCAAAATTACAATACTTTGAAATCATGTGTGGGAGTTTGCTTTGTTATACCTCCATGCTGAAACAACGCGGCTATAGACCTTTCCATTGTTGATAAACAAAGTGCGCCGGTTGGCATGGTCGGCTGAATGTTAACAAAACATTCAATCGTGTTAAAAAAGGTTGTGACCAAATTCAACATTTTCTGTAAAGATTCATGAAATGAAATACCGTCCATGATTGGTTGATTTGTTTCAAACAAATTCAACATTATTTTTGAATATTTGTGTAAAATTGCTACAAACTATTTTTTATTTGCAGTTATGGCTTTCCATAGTTTTCCAACCTCGGTTGGCAACCATTGTTGGCAACCATTGTTGGCAAAAACTCAGGCTGTGGACGTTGCAATAGAAAGGTTTATACAAAACGGAGCTCCCACATAAAATGACGTAACATGAGTGGTGACGTATTAGGGCTTTTCGTTAACCTTTTTCTTAAAAAGTAACGGAGAAAGGTATTCAAAATGATTGTTTTTGACACAATTACAATTGTTTAATCTCATGTTAACTCAATTTCCTTACTGATTGAAAACATTTTAAATGAATGTCAACAAAGATCACTTGTTGCCGTCTTTAAGTTTAAAAATAACTTTTGATGAAGCCAGCCCTCAGAAAATCTTATGTTTTTTTTTAAAGCAAACAATCTATATGTCAGTTCAATGTGCTGCTATATACTGCAGCGTTACTAAACATACATTTTACTAATTAAACTAACGATCATGCAGGAACATAATAAGGTTAAGACAATGGGCACTACGTGTACTTTACATGCCTTTTTGTAAATATCCTCTGTGTAGTCTAATATCCCCTGATGATATTTTGACCGGTATCCTACATCTGCTGAGCAAGATTTGTTTGTACTTAAACAGATTTTCGTCTTATCATCGTGGGGAAACTGGGCCAGGGTTCTTACACATACTGACACTATAGGTTCTCCTTGCTTTATACTGTGATTAAATGTTTACTAGTTTGTATAGCTGTTTGGAACAAATTGCGTACTGTCAATAAGTAAGCTATATTATCTACAGTTAAGACGAGAATTTAGATTGTTTTTTTTGTTTTTTTTGTTTTCCCTTCTTCCTCAAAAGTCTGAAAGTTTTTTGTCGTTAAATGGCCAGTTCGCAGTATCTTATTCCTCTTATGGGTTTACTCGACAATGCTACTAGCTCAGTTCAGTATCTGTGCAATACAACAGTACACTTTGATGTATCTCTCCACCACCTGTGATTGATCAAAACTGATGACTGATGCACGGACGAGACGCGTGTGGTGCGTGCACTCACAGCTTGATACGAAGTTACAAATGGTCTGTGCACACCTTTCCTTTAGGATCCATTGCGTAGCATCATCCTCAGGGATCTAGGAAGAAACCAGACAAAATAGAAAACTCTCTTTGTAAACCAGCAGGTTTGGACAGCGACACGGCAAAGTGAAGAGGCACTTTTCTTGTCTCACATTAAAATCAATATTAAAAGTAAAACTGTGCTGCAACAAATAATTCAGATCAGGTTTTGATTAGACCCTCTGAATAACTGAAACGCAACAAACCATAAGAGGGTGTGGCGCATTGCTTGGCAGCGGAACATGGGGCAAAAGCCCTTCCTGCACCACGAGCTACATCGAAAGGAGTCAATTTAACGCTCCTTCGATTTCATGAGTTTAGCATGTTTCTATTGTACAACTATTGCAACTTATTTTAAAAGAACCAGCTCTACAGAACGACCATCCTGCTCTTTGTGAGTTTTATCTGAACATTAGAAAAACGTATCTCACTATTGAAGATAGTTTGTTCTATAATCCGCCGCGAATATAAAATTAAAGACATTAACTCGCATATAAAACAAAATATAATTATAGGCTTACTTTGGGTTGTGTTTAATAATTGTAGGAACAGAGTGTTGTAAGTGACTCAATTTGGCCAATCCCACTGCAGTCCTTTGTCATAGGGTATACCCGGTACCGTTTTAGATTTGATTGCCATCTTTGAACACGTGCGTGATAATTCATTAGCAAGGCCTCTGTAGTTTTATTTTTGGTTGATTTCTTGCAAATAATTACAGTGTGATACGTTTCTCAGATTGTGTACTCCTATTAGGAATGTTCTTCCTGCGTGGACATATTCGTTCCGGATTTTCGACGATATCTCAAAAATGCGACAATCTTTTGAAATGATCTTTTCACAGGTTAGTTTTATGTACCTTATAGGATTAAAACAAACAATCGGTTTCAAAAACCCAAAGATATACTCTGCCTTTCAAGAACGCACTACTCAAGGGTTTCAGATATCGCATTATGATGCATCAATGTATTTATTACTTTCATTTTGATTTTTTTAATGAAGTGTTAACCACAGGTGTACAAAATGGATGGATCAAAATTGGATGGATTAAAACCAAAATGGCTTACCTCAATTATGGACTAATTATAAATGTTGTACTTTCACCCTAATATAGACCCATTGCACAACGCGCAGCCTACTTGCACGCGCGTCTCCTGTCCGCCATTTTGGGTGTCAAAACGTGCATAAAAGGAATGGTACACTAGCGAAATGCCGCACTTCGCGCGGCCTTCGCTAGGTGGGCGCGATTATTGCGTATAAAATGTTGCAAAGTGGGGTGGGGGGGCGATAAATGGAGAGGGTATAAGAGGTTATCATTTTTAGAATGGATTTGGTAAAGATATTTAAAATACGCAATGTAGTTATGTCTTATGATAAAATGTTAAGCATGCAAAAGGTGTTGAGTGTGGTCGAAACGTCACCTTCCCTCACCCTTCTCGCCCCTTTGCTCGACTACGAAGCATAAGTTGGGGGAGTTTTAATATTTAGGAAGGATCTACTAAGGCAATGATGCATGCTTGGCACTGATATGTAGTTTTTTTCGATATGTCAGGACATTTTGAATATCAAACAAAGGCCTGAGTAATCCATGGAATATAATTATGCTTCTGTGCTCTGGCAAAACCCACAATTCATGTTTTGAATATGCAGACCCCAACCACCCCACGCAGTAGGTGCGTTTTCGCGGTCGTAACCAATAACTGTTTCGGTTGAATTGGCCATTGGTTAATTACTGGCCAAAGATCGAAACAGTTTTGGTTACAGCCGCGAAAACGCACCCAATAATGGCCGACCAATGCGGGTATCCGATCCGGCTGCCGTTGCAGACAATAATAAATTGCGGCTAGACGTCGGAACACCAACGCAGACCCCAACCGCACGGGTACCCCGACATTTACCCCAGGGCCCAATTTCATAGAGCTGCTTAACGGTAAGCAAATTTAGAGCTGCTTAACGATAAGCAAATTTTCGTGCTAACTGTAGCAGAAAAATGTGCTTAAGCATAAGCGTATTTCACAGGTTAGCAAGAAAATAAGGCAGCCATCTCGCGCGTTCACAATGGTCTTGCATTGTTACGTCATTCATTTTCATGCAGTAAGCACCGGAAGACTATTGTGACGTAACGCGCTATTGTGACGTAACAGTGACGCACTTCTAATCCAAGATGGCGCGCTTCTAATTCCAAGATGGCGCGCTTCTAATCCAAGATGGCGATGTGTTTACGCACAACCTCGTTCCCAGTGGTGTACGATCTCGCCGGGCGCCATGTTGTTTTCTTTCCCAGAGTGCATCGCTCGATCATATCCCCCTGGAAGTGTGACTTTGAAATATCCAAATATAAGGGATATTTTAATTAGCTCTGTGGTTGATCCATTCTGTGTTAGAGACTACGCAGAGCGCACTGTCAAAGGACGCACAAGTAATAGAGCAACTGGCCCCCTCTCATTCTTTTTCAATTTTGTGCCGTACGTCCGATACTTTCCGTGGATTCACGAAAACATCGTAAAATAATTATTCTCAAGGTAAAACTGCAACGTTAAACAATTTGTACAACCCCACAGTGATACAAAGGTACCCGGCTTCGAATAAAAAATACTTATTGCTCACAAAAACGCTGTTGTAATGGCGAAAATGTGTGTCAAACTTCCTAAAATGTCCCGCTGAATTACAAACAAAATGGTGGCCATTGAGAAAGTTTTTCGCCGTGACGTCATGAACTAGGGTCAGCCCCAAGTAACCCGCTCCACGAGCAGGGCACTTGGGTCTCACCCGGGTGAGCCACAGCAATGACGTCAGAGCTATTCGAACGCACTGGGGTCAGACCTGGGTCGACCCGGGGAAGCTAATCGAACGCACCCACATTTAACTGTATGCAGTTGAGGGTGACCATACAAAAACATGATTTGAAATGTATTGCGTCGAAATACGTGCATTTTTACACGCGCGTACTAAGCGCCTCATCTAAGCGCTTTCGTCAAGTGCATCTGACATTGCGCACTCTGTAAGTTTCCTCCACTGCACTCTATCAGCTGCCAAGTGCCAGGTATTTCGGTTCTTGATGTTTATGTCCGTGGCTTTCAGGTCTTCATTTATTCTTTTCAGCCATGTTGTTCTTTGACCGCCCCTTGGCAGCTTGTGATGACGTATACACTCCATAAGCGCTTGCTTGGCTGGTGTTTCATCAGGTAGTCTCAGGAGATGGCCTGTCCATCTCAGGCGTCTTTTTGCGATTATGACACTCCAAGGTTTCTCGTTGGTTTTTTCATAGAGCACCTTGTTTGACACCTTTTTGGGCCACTGAAGGCCGAGGATTGAACGCATGAGCCTCCTGTGAAAGGCGTCGATTTTCTGTTCTAGTGACTTGGTTAGTGTCCATAATTCACTGTTGTATAGAAATATGGATGCTATGAATGCACGGAATGTTTTGAGTTTCGTTGCATGGGAGATCGACTTGCTGTTGAAAACACTTCGAAATTTATTGAAGGATACCATCGAAAGTACTTTTCTTCTGGTGATGTCTTCCTCAGTGTCCAGTAGGGAGCCTAAGTATTTACACTTTTTCCAGCTGGTGTTAATTCCGTTTCTGCTGATGTGATGTTTTTCTGTCTTAGCGTTGTTTACCTTCAGGTTTCGCTCTTTAAGTACCTCAGGTGCCCTCCGTTCTATTTCCCTAAGTGGGTGAGCATTGTTACTTGCCCATGTGATGTCATCAGCATATTGTAGCCCAATCTCAAAGTATGATGGTGGACAAATGGCATAGTTGTGGTTTTCAAGTTCCGCAGGTAGGGGCTGGGACTGAGACTGCAGTAGATTGGCAGAGTAGTTATGATCTTGGAGATTCGGTGGTGCCGCTGGTGTTTGTACATTTAGTTGTCTCAGTGCTTTCGCAAGGTAGATTGTAAAGAGAATGGGACTCAGGCAGTCTCCTTGAGGTACGCCAATGTTGGTTTTGAAAGGCTTACCTAAGATTGTACCCACTCTAACTTGTAAGCGGACTTCTCTGAGTATGATTGCCAAAAGATGAAGTTCATCCTGCTCTAGCATTTCTTTAAGGTCTTTAAAAAGAACTACTCTCTTCACGGAGTCAAATGCCTTTGACATGTCAAGAAGCAAAAGGTGAAGTTCGTAGTTATCAGCTGTGATGGCCTTTTCTGCTAGGATCTTTAAAGTGAAGACTTGTTCTGTAGTGCTTCTACCGTGTCGATAAGCGGCTTGGGAAGCCGGTATATGGTCATTTAGTCTGTCAGCAATTCTTCTCGTCAAACATATGGCCAATATTTTGCGGATTATTGTCAGTAAGACAATTGGTCTTATGTTTTCGGGGGGTCCCTTTGGTTTGCCTGGCTTGGGAAGGGGGATGAGAATGCCTTCTTCGATGTCATTTGGGTAGATACCTGTGCTTGCTATATCATTCAGAGTAAGAGCGACTTCTTGAGCAATTATCTCTGGTCCATACTTCAGCAATTCAGCATTGAGGTTGTCTTTTCCAGCACTCTTGCCATTTTTTTACGATTTAATGGCTTTCACAACTTCTACTTTGGTGAATGGTTTGCTCATTGTTTGTGGTGGAAATTCTTCAATTATAGCTTCATCATTCAGGTCAAACTTGCTTTGAAACCAGTTTCTGATGATCTCTTCTTGACCATCTGCATCGATGACCGCATTACCGTTTTCGTCTGCAACCTGTATCCGATTGGGTTTCATCTGCTGTATATTTCTGATGGCCTTGAAATATTTTGTAGAGTCATTTTTCTGGTTTTCAATGTCTTCAGCTTTTCTTATCAGTTCTTGCTCCTTTATCTCTTTCATTGTGTTATGAAGTTTGGTGAGAACGCTATTTCTTTCTTTCCTCAGTGCGTTTCTTTTATCTTTATTTTGTGTCGCTTGAATGGTTTGAAATAGCTTCTTTTGCTTCAATGATAGTTCTGTGATAGCGGGGTGTGTAACTTTAGTAGATTTATTTACATATCCCAAGACACCAGAGGCTGCTGATAGGCATGCTTCTTTGATGTTGTTCCATCGTTTGTTGCTGTCTGTTAAGTCTTTTCCCTCTAGAATTTTTTGATGTGCACTGAGACAGTAATTCCTTCGGTGTTCTAGATCTTGCAGTTTGGCCAAGTTGATTTTTGTCACTCTGGTATGCCGGTGTGTCTTCTTCTCTGGGCATAGTTTGAAGGTTGCTCTCACCAACTTGTGATCCGATGTCAAACTGCATCCTCCGAATGATCTTGAGTCGGTGACATACTTCCTTAGTGTGTTAGGTACTATAATGTAGTCTATTTGGTTATAGTACGGGTTGCGTCGATTTGGTTTGTTTGATTGAGGGCTAGTCCACGTGGTACGATGTCTAAGACTGTGTCTGAACGTGGTATTAGTCAGAAGAAGGTCGTATTTTAGACACAGTTCAAGTAATCTTTCGCCATTACTGTTGAGATGACCTTTGCCAAACTTCCCGATGTTATTGTGAAAAGTTTTCCATGCAGAACCAGTCTTTGCATTAAAATCTCCAGCAATTATAGTTAGTGTTTTCTTTTTATTCAGAGAGGTTTTAACTGTTTCTTCCAAGGCTTCATAGAAATCATTTCTTACCTCGGGGTGTTTTTCACTTTTCTGTAGTGTCGGAGCATATGCATTAATGAGGTCAACAGTTGTGTGATCATTCAGAACAATAGAAGCTGTTGCGATTCGTTGATTTGTGATGCTAATCTTAGCATTGAGGCCGGCATCAATGAGGAAACCTATTCCTTGATAAGAGTTGTCCGATGGTCCCGTGTAAAAAAATTTGTATTTGCTATTTCCATCACTAGTGTTTACAGCGCGTGATCCCGAATCGCGTAAATGCGTTTCCTGTACTGCCAGTGCACATATCGAGTAGGTTTGCATGTCATTTGCAACATCTTCCAAGCGATTATCCTTAAGGATTCCTTGCAAATTGAAGGTTCCAATGTTGCACTTCATGAAGATAGCTTTTATAGAATTAGTGGAGTGCTCAAAACAGAGTAAAAGTGACTTTAGGTGAGGAAAATTCTTTCCTACCCAGTGGTGCGTCACTACCACAGCCTAGGGGCGATCGAAAGTTTTTAACAAGCGTGCACGAAGAGCAGTCACTTTTGGTAAGCCAATCAGCGTTGATTTTTAGTGTTTCCCTTCCAGGGGTTAGAGACGTACGCGGAGTTAGCAGGCTTTACGGCGCGCTGCCCATGGTAGCGAGGCTGGTTTACGCACCTCAGAACAATGCGCTTCAACCATAGAAATAGAACCCGGAAAACGCTGAGTGCGTCATTGTGCGTGCGGTTTCGTTGTGAGACCATTTTTATGGACGCGCGTACGCAATTTTTTTTACGCGTGTATGGCAAAATTAGCATATTACGGTCTATGTGCGTTGCCATTTTTGCCTTACACGCGTGTCACGTGATGATCATTTTGCCATACACGCGTGTCGCGTGGTATCGATACGCCGCGTCCACAGACGACACAGAGGACG
Organism: Leptasterias polaris; assembly: GCA_037783415.1. Taxonomy (NCBI): domain Eukaryota; kingdom Metazoa; phylum Echinodermata; class Asteroidea; order Forcipulatida; family Asteriidae; genus Leptasterias; species Leptasterias polaris. The sequence goes on from JAZGTN010000054.1 coordinate 882,309, forward strand.
GTCGAGCTCAGCGTTCTCCGGGTTCTATTTCTATGGCTTCAACCAAACCATTTCTGCCTTTTTGGGGAAGTCCCAGTGGTGTCAGCCTCGCTACCATGGGCAGCGCGCCGTATCGCCCGCTAACTCCGCGTACGTCTCTAACCCCTGGAAGGGAAACACTAAAAATCAACGCTGATTGGCTCACCAAAAGTGACTACTATGCGTGTACGCTTGTTAAAAACTTTCAATCGGCCCTAGTCGCTTGTCGGGCGCTTAGTACGCACGTGTAAAAATGCAATACATTTCAAATGAATCATGTTTTTATATGGGCACCCTAAACTGCATACAGTTAAATGTATAACAAGATTGAAAAGGAATGAGAGGGGGGCAGTTGCTCTATGACTTGTGCGTCCTTAGACAGCGCGCTCTGTGTAGTCTCTAACACAGAATGGATCAACCACAGAGCTAATTAAAATATCCCTTATATTTGGATATTTCAAAGTCACACTTCCAGGGGGATATGATCGAGCGATGCATTCTGGGAAAGAAAACATCATGGCGCCCGGCGAGATCGTACACCACTGGGAACGAGGTTGCAGTGGTGTACGATCTCGCCGGGCGCCATGATGTTTTCTTTCCCAGGTTTAAGATACGTACGCGGAGTTAGCGGGCGTTACGGCGCGCTGCCCATGGTTGCGAGGCTGGGGGAGTCCTAGCCCTATTTATAGGACTCTTCCTCTGTGCTGTACACAGATACAGAGTCCTAAATATTAGGGCACGTTTCTGGGGCGGAAAAAATTCAATGCTTCATAACTCAAATCTTACCTGCAAGAAGCAACCGGATTCACATTTAATGGCGGCATACATTTTGCTGCGGTGGGTTTTGGACGTCATATATTCCTCATTAATCCGTCATTTTCATGAAATAGTGTAGCTCCCAACGCTTAACAATTTTGCAAACTTTGAATAAAGAAAAACCAAGACGCCGGCGTTTGCATGTGTTCGCGTATGTTTGTGTGCAAAATGCACCAAATTTAAATCGCACTGTTTGGTCACAGTATCTTGACAGCACAGCGTTAACATTCAAACACGACGCACGATATGCGCGTCATGCACCCTGCGTCCTACACGCGAACAAGCGCATACGCACGGCAGACACTGTGAGAATATGCGCGTCACGCATCCTGCGTCTTACCGTACGCGAATGTGCGCGCACGCACGGCAGACACTGTGAGAATACGAACAAAACTGGTATTTCTTTAACGTTGGGAGCTGCATTATTTCACGAAAATGACGGATAAATGAGGAATATATGACGTCCAAAACCCACCGCAGCAAAATGTATGCCGCCATGGAATGTGAATCTTGTGAAATTAGTGGCTTCTTGCAGGTAAGTTTTGACTTATCAATCTTTGAAATTGTTCCGCCCCAGAAATGGTATACCTGATCTCCAGGACGTCACTATTTTAGTGTATTACGAAAGTGAAAGGCCGCCAGGGCCGGCTAGGGGAGTCCAATCCTTTTGTGCACGTTTTGACACCCAAAATGGCGGACAGGAGACGCGCGTGTATGTGCGCTGTGCGTTTTGCAACGCGTATCCGAACGAGAAAACAATAGACCTTATGCATATGACGTCATTTGAGTAGGGCGCCCTCACCTAGAGGTCAAAAGGAAGATGCTCATTGGCCAGTCTTGTGCGCCGCGCGTACAAATCAGCGCGTTTCCATTGTTTCATCATCAGTTTACCTCTAAGATGGCGGCTTGGTGACGTCAATGCATAAGGTCTATTTGGTCACAACATTTTTTTAACACGATTGAATGTTTTGTTAACATTCGGCCGTCCATGCCAACCGGCGCACTTTGTTATCCAACAATAGAAAGGTCTATACTGACAGTATAATGGAGATCAATGGTTGCAACACTAAAAGCTGGTTTACACGCGGACGCTCGATATTCGCATGGGCATACAATTTTAGAGTGACGCGATTTATAGAGGACGCTGACGCCTCAACGACCATAGACTGCTATGAAATGCACACCTCTGAATATTTTGCAAGTAACCGGAAGCTTGGGTCAAGTTTAATTCTCGGGTTTTCTTCGTTATATTGTTGAAATGTTTTTACTTTCAAATGTTTTATCACTTATATAGTATTACACTCCCAAAAACATAATACAATTTTCATGCTCATAAACAACGTTAAACTAAATAAAGTGACGAAACAAAATCTCGCCCAGGTAAAACTCCATAATTATTATGGTTGGGACCACAATGGTCCCGGAAGTTCGAATACGCGCGAGACTTGAATAGTCTATAGACTGTTTAAGTTGACCCCGAGAGCGTACGAGCTTTCGCGAGACTCTGGACTTCTAGGCACCTCGAACGATAGCTACGGCGTGTAGTGTGGCAGTTTTTTGTCTTTTTAAGAACTTGTATTGTGATGAGTTTCTTTACATTTCACCCATTGAATATGGTTTGAATACAAAATAAGCTAAAAATAGAAATTGTAAATTGTAATCATTTTCGCAATTCTTTGAAAAAATGTATTTGTTTAAAATCTGACCTTTAATTCTGTTTCACGTTTGACCACAAAGAACATGCAATAAAAAAGGCGATCGTCGTGATCCTTGACGTACACGCTTGCAAATTACAGCAAGCTGCTACATACGGTACCCAAACCGCGCGAAAATATAGGACGTCGTTCATTATGCTCAGTACTTTCCCGGGTCCTTTGGGGGGAAAAGTCCACATTTAACATCTTTAAAAGCTGTTAATGTGTTTTACTGTGTTGGTGATCATGAGGGAAAGCGGTCAGACCAGTGGTGATTGCTATTGCACCGTCAAGGGATATGTCACAAATACCGTCAGCCTGTAAGGTTTATAGACTGAGCCACACGATAATGAAGGAAGCCTACCTGTATAACTTGGATAAGCTCATCGTCATCGGTAAGAGCTAAAACCAGTGGATCCCATAGCTCCTCTCTCGGGCAGACATTGATGTTAGAGTTACGTTTCTCCCGATGCTGTGGGATAGTTGTTGATGGTATGGGTGGCAGTCGATCGGGACCGTGGAAATAATTCCCATAGCGGGATAAGATTTTAGATTTCTGTTCCGAATTGAGCGTGACGATTGGAGTGTGCAGAACGGTGCTAGACGCTTCTAGAAGTTTCCCCGTATTACGCCAGGTATTTATGAACGGCCTCTTGCAGAAAGCCTCTCGTCTTTGCGACCAGCTCAGCTCAATTGTCTCCTCTGTTTTGATGTAAGGCAAACAATCATTCAGACTGCATGTACGTTCGTTGCTGTTGGTGGTTCGCTGTTCTTCTGACGACTCCCGTGGTGTCATGTCAGTGTACCGACGAGAAGACACCATAGCATCAAAGGCATCTTTGCCTGTACTACCTCTCATCCCACTCATGCTCAAGTAGGCACCGCCACAAATACTGCTGCTGCTGCTGCTTCTGCTGCTGCTGCTGCTTGTAAACTGTCGTCCGTCGTGAAGTCTAACACTGCTTCTCATTGTGCTTCTCCCACTGCTGCTTCGGTACCATGAGGTGTGTCCGCCGGAGAGGGTGTGTTTTATGAGTGTCATGAAAACGAGAACAATGAGAACCGTCAGATGCTTCTTCATTTTGAGCTGAAAGAAAGTGATAAAATTGAAAATATTAATTCGTATATCAAACCCTCCTTCACAACCGAGTTCGAAATATTGCAGAATTAAGATTAGAACTTGTTTGCCAACGCTTGATAGCTTTTTATATGTTACGTCACATGTCATTAAACTGGAGGCGTGATTGGACCATTACTCGTGCGTGACACTTTCAGAGGGCATTATCCTGGGTTCTTGATTGCAATATTTACAGATTATCTGAAGAGAAAACGTTGTCATTCACCAGTCTTACCGTACCTCATATATATTTCCAAAATACATCGGCTTCAAGCCAGAAAAACATAAGCTCTCATGCCTCAACCCACGCAGAAGGTTGAGGTAACAACAAGGTTGTCTCACAAGCCCCTCCTTGTTTTGCTTTTTTGAATTAACCTTCCATGAAAATGAAAAGTCTAAAATATTATCACACTTTCCATTTCGGCAGATTAATTTTAGTCAATTAAAAAAATATACAAGTTAAAGGGAAAATCAGTACAAACATTGTTACCCACATCCTTGTTTTAGTTTGCTCAATACTATTTTTATTTTTAAGGTTATTGTTAGGGTTTAGTGATGTATAAAGATCAGGTAGGCAAAATAAAGAAATTTCAAGTTATTTCAAGTCACAAAAAGAATGCACTATAACATTAAAATGGCAATATCGTTTATAGACCTAAATAATAAAATATAGTGACATGCTGGTTTTGCCTCCAAAGTTTCAGATGAATAATATTATGAATAATTCATTATGACGTTATTGTCATCCATGCACACACAGCTGGATTTATAAACCAGATGTAGAGTTTGCATATGGAGGAAATGAAAGGTGATCAAACGGCTTCCGATGCGCCTCATTAACTGCTTCATTCTCCTAATTTTATTTTAATGAAAACAACTTTTTTTCACTGTACCTGATCATCAGTGTACACTTGGATGGATACATCTCGGCAGAATAGAGAGACATGAAAGAACACCATGTCCATTTCGGACATAAAAATCATCTAATTTATTGATAGGTTTGGACAACTTAACATACGCTCCTTTCTCCCCCCCCCCCCCCCCCCCCCGCCCCAATTTAGACAACATGACGTATTAAACCATCAACATGAAGACTGGAATTAAACCCACATCTTTAACATTAGCTGTTGATCTTGTAGGGTTATCATTGTGGTACTCCTAGATATTTAAAAGTTTGTTCAAGAATAAATCAGACCAAAAGATTTAGGTACCTTTTTATAGCTTTCAGATATCAGATTAGTTATTACTTTAGTTCTGACATTCTACAATGATTACATAATTATTCACTCGATGTAGAGTTAGTACAGAAAGAAACACAGTGTAACACACTCAGAAAATGAGGCTGAATGCTGACTGGTGAATTGTTGACTAGTTGGTAAACTTTCCCAATATCGAACATGGTGTGTTATTGACCCTTTTAAATCCTCAGAAATTTAGACGGAAATGCTGTCATCGTTCCTGAAAAGGCGTAATATCCTAATTAAAATAGCGTGTGTGGAATGAAGTGAAGGAGAAATAATGGTGGGTGGCGCTTCTAATTATTAAAGGTCAAACTCCGCAGGAATACTTGACTCGCTGCCTTGTCAACCTGCTATTTTGACATTGACCATGACAAACGACTTTAACATACGCTCCTTTCTGGACCAGGTATCAAAGAAAAGTCACACGCCAAAATAAAACCGGTATTATAATGCGTTGGAATCAAAACGGCTTTAGACAAAAGAGGTCAACTGTCTCCCAAATTCTGGCACTCAGACGAATCATTGAGGGCATGAAGTTAAAGAATCTTCCATTGGCTCTAGTGTTCATAGACTATTCAAAGGCCTTCGATTCAGTCCACAGAGAACAAATGTTCAACAATTTACAAGCATACGGTATCCCAACAAGCATAATTGAAGCCATTAAGCTAATATATGACGACTCCTCTGCATCAGTAATCATGCCAGATGGCGAAACGGAATCCTTCCAGACCCAAGCTGGCGCACTCCAGGGCGACACATTAGCACCTTTCCTCTTCGTTGTTGTGTTGGATTATATAATGAGGCATGCTTTAAGGTATTCAGCAGGAAACAGGAATTGTGCTTAAAGAAAGAAAGAGCAGTCGTTACCCAGAGATTCGTCTCCATGATCTGGACTTTGCCGATGATAGCACTCCTGTCAACATCAATTGCCATTGCAGAATCATTACTGCATAGTATTGAGGAGGCTTCCAACTGTGTCGGTCTACATTTAAACACAGGAAAAACCAAGACCCTCCTCGTGAACATTCCTCCAACATCCATCATACAGACTCTTGATGGTACAAAACTTGAAAACGTTTCAGATTTCAAATACCTTGGCTCATCATTACCTGACTCATTCCAAGATTTCAAATGCAGGAAAGCGCAAGCATGGTCAGCGTGTAACAAATTAGATAAGATCTGGAAGTCTGATCTCGACAGAGCTACCAAAATCAAGTTCTTCAGGGCCTGCGTTGAAAGCATCCTGCTATAATATGGAGCCGAGACATGGACAACAACCCAAAAGATGAACGATCGCATCAACGGTTGTAACACTCAATTGCTGCGTAGAGTTCTAAACATCCATTGGCGGGACCATATTACAAATAAGGAGGTATATGCAATCTACCACCACTATCCGAAACCGTAAAGCAGAGACGCCTGCAGTTTGCTGGACACTGTTTGCGTACAGCTGATCAACCCATATCGCACCTGATCTTCTGGAATCCTTCTGGCGGACATCCAAATCGCGGCAGGAGGAAAATGTGCTATCCAGACACCATCACCAAAGACACAAATCTCAATCTAAACGAAACCCAACAACTCATGAGGGATAAAGCAACCTGGCACCATTTCATCAAAGCTGCTTCTACTATTCCGTCCAAGGACGAAGGATGATGATGATGGATAATGTAGCTGTCCAGATGTATGTTTACAATACGCAGGATAAACGTGTTATAATAATTAGCATTACAATAAATCAAAGAGAGACACTGAAAGCAGATCATGCTGAAAGATTTGAACGAGTATTAATTTAAAAGTTTAGACAGTCCTTGAACTTTGTGATAACTGAGCCACTAAAACCATGCATGATCTGAGCATCACAACAAGTTTTAAATCTGACGTCATGACCATTGAACTAAATGAAGATTATTGTCCTATTTCGATTTACAAAATTGGCAGCTGTGTTTGTTTATTTTGTCGAACGCAAAACTGAAAGCAATATTTTTTGTAAAGTAACGAGTAGGCTACTCCTTAATTTATCTTCAAAGATGTCCATAAGAGAGGAGATTTCGTGGCGTGTTTCTATTATATTGTCCGATTGTAGACAAATGGGTGTTCGACGACAACAAATCTGTCGTGGCTTAAATTGGGACTACCCTATTTTCACTCCTCGAAATTGTGTCGGCTTTTTGTCGTAGTAGTTTCGTGCTATGTCGTGAAACCTTCGTACGAACTTTCTACGACAAATTTCGTACGAAATACCCACGACTGTAGTACGACAGTACGACAGTATCACGGCTGTCACACGTGCTAATTGACCACTAAAGGTCCAGGAGAGGTCATGTTTGTTGCACTACTGTCGCTGGATTGTCGTACAATAAGTTCACGACAAAACCACGATACTTTCTCCTATGTCTGCATATTCCTGTCATTCCTGTCACTTCCAGGAAAATTTAATTCTCTTACGAAATGTTACCACGACAAAAATATTTATATTTCGTACGACAAACAATTATGTATTTCATTTTGTCGGGCTTTACCTGTGCGAAACATGACAACAAGTCAGCATGTAGTGTCATTATGCCTAAAACACCATGAAATATCCATCATACTCCTCCGAAGTTGAGACAACTGTGACGAATACAAACTGGGAACTACCGCGAGATCGTCACACGCTTAAATGTACGTCTTCTAACCGAGGAACAAGCTAGCATAACGAGACAGAACATCATATCCCCTTCCATTTTTAATATTTGTTTCATATTGATATTGTTGTCACGCTTGACATTTTATGTCCTCATTCACGCAGTGTTTACTTCACTGATATTCTTCAAGAAATTAAGTATTTTTATTTGTTATTATTTTTGTAATTAGGTCAAATTTAAAGACTCAAGTTAAACATGTTCACGTTTGGGAAAATGTATCCCCCCAAAAATGTCTCCTTATTCATTGTTTATCCCCTTGCTTTTTTGTGTGCTTTCTGCTCTCTGTTTTTCTATTCATGTATTTCCGCTTGACCGCTTCTGTTACACTTGAATACCTGATTATGTGTGTTGTGATGTCAAATTAGCCTTCGTAAAAGACTCTGCTAGGGTCGAAACGTCAGGCCATTAACTATTTATTGCATCTAATGTTCTTCTGCAAACAACATGTTAAGTTGTTTTGAACAAGGTTTTGTTTGTATAAATCTTACGTTTAAATAATTTTTGTTTTTTGGGGGGTGGGGTCTAATTAGTTGGAAAGAACTTCGAAAAAATCGTTCAGTGTTTGCGTTAAAAAAAGTCATGAAATCTGGGGAATGAAAATTTAACAATTGACTTAAACATGTATCTTGAAATCGAATAATAAAACATGTATCTTGAAATCGAATATAAAACATGTACCTTGAAATCGAATATAAAACTAGTAATTTTAAATAACTTTCGTCGATTATCTATAATCTTAATGTCAATAAATGTACGTTTTTAATAAAACATAAACATGTCATCAGTTGCGCCACTGTTTTAAATTGACACCACACAGCTGTACGACCGAGCTATTTGATTCGCTCTGTTTATGTAATGGCAGGAGATAAATGGTTTATTAAAGAACTGGGGAAGGGCCGCCTTGGACATATCATCCTATTAAATGAAATAAAATAGTAAATTGCTTGGGCCTAAAGTTATTGTAATTTTGCGAATCGAAATAAAATTGAGTGTGGGGGGGGGGAATTGAGTGTCTTGTCCGTGACTCTATTTCAGACTCAGGATAATTGATAAATGTATAAAGATAACCAAAGTAATTCTTCATTAAAAAAAATTGCAAAAGATACTGGTATAATAAGGCAATTATGAGGCATAGGAAAACCAGATACAAATGGGACTCACCTTGTTTTAATGCTCACCCAAAGCCAACGTTTTATGAAAGATTTTGCTGATGACGTCTTCTACAAGCAGTTCATTAAGGGGAAATGAGCTTGTCAGTTCACTGCCGATAAAACTATAAGATGTTTGGTAACTAGCTACATGTACCTTGATACTCCCCGGCGCTCTTGGATAGACTCAGTGAAACTCGAACACGGTCACGTGGCAGGGTGCAATGCTATGACGTCAGAACCAGACGCACCAGTGAAGCTACAGCTTGTGTTGTTATCGGGCTGAATGGATAAGGCTTCAATACAAACAACATCAGTCAATTTCTTTTGTTTTGAATGTTTTGATAACATTTCTAATTTGGGAGTTTTTAATCAACATCTTTAGCTCATTGATTAAAAGGAGTTTCCATAACCCAGCAAACCGATAAGTGTGCGTCCCTTTTAGACCGATCCAACTTGTTAAAGGGACACGTTGCCTTGGATTAGGCGATTTGAGCTATAAACAAAGTTTGAAGGTTTGGAGATGAAATAGCCATGTTTAAACATGTATCGCATAAATAGCCCAGTTAGTTTAGGCAGTCTTATAGGTTGAAGGGTGGTCACATGACCGTTTAAGATTTGTTTTAGCTTCGCTGATACAGACAACTGGATTTGTGAACGCGCGTTGCACGCTCATTGCCACACGTGGATTGGAGCACTGGCATTACGCGTAATAACACAATCAATAGATAGTTCCCAGTAGACGCCATCTTTACGGGCAAATCGCATTTTGGCTTGCAGGCACGTCAAGCGCTCAAATTATTAACGCAGCCGCGTCATTCACTAACCAATCATGCAATGAGTTTTGTGAAATGTGCGCGTGCTGCACGCCGTTCTCACGCGTAACGCACGACTGTGTGTTCCAAATTGCCCGTAAAGATGGCCGATTTACGTCATATTGCAACCTATATACCGGTACTCGGTGTAAAATCTATTAGCATGTGCGCATACGCATAATTACCGTCTCATGCAATTTTGTTGACCCTTCGCGAAACGCAGCCTGACGTTCCAGTAATTAACATGTTTGGCAAAACAGAAAAATGTAAGGGCCTATAATGGCCTACAGATTTGCCAACATTTTAAAAACTTTTATCAACAAGGGCATTTATGAATGGGAATAAAAGTGCAGTGGCTCAGTCTTAAACGACCGTTTAAAACCTAATTGCAGAGTCATGGACGTGCAATAAACGACCCCGCGTTTGGCTTGGACCTAAGACGGCAACGACCTTAACACTCTTTTAAGGCCTACTCCCTTATTCAATTCACTTTGAGACAAGCGAGTTCAATGCATTCTATTCAATTTAACTTAATAGTTCTTTTCAAGCGATGCGAAATCGCCATTCAATTTAGCAGACTGACGCGACAGTCTAGAGTTTTCTACTAAAGTGTTACTTTTTGCGCTTTTACGCAAAGCGATTTCATATGAGCAGTTAGCTAAAAACAAATGCAAACCTCAGACTTCTTTGTTTTGGGTTTTTCTCGTCTTTTCTTTTTAAACTCATGCTTAATCCTACTGGGCTGAGCTTTTTGTCAGACTTACGGGGGTCGGGGAGGGGCACATAGAGCCCCCAAAGTTCTGGAGCGATTTGGTCTGAAAAGTTACAAAATAAAATTTAAAAGAACCTTCCTATGATAACAAATTGATATGAAGTTTGAACCTCTAAATACGGGCTGAAACGCAAAATCCAACATGGCCGCCGGATGTGGCGGCCCTTTTGATTTTCTACAAAGCATTTAACAATCTCACGAGAAAACTCAATCTAGAAACAAGTAGAAATTGTTTTAAAAAAAATTACCACCAACACAAAAACTAAAAGACCTTATAAACGTTTGACCCGAATGCCAAACAAAATAATGATTGGCATTGTACCAACTGATCACCGATTACAATTTTTTTTTTTTTTCAATTTTACCCGAGATAAATGGCTTAAGTCAGAAAATCTGGTGATGATCAAAATAATGCAGCGTCAAAACTTTAGGGCCTTCTGGCAAAATTAACCACTCAATCCCCCCCCCCCCCCCCCCCAACCCGGTCCTGGTAGGATTGACATCTAAACTCGTCTTAGGGAAATACGCAAAATCAAAGATCCTTTTATGCCTAACGAAAACATTTCTTTCTTTTTTTAAAGGTTGTTGTTTTCCTTTTATGACCGCTCCATTATTTATTTTTATTTTTTCACGAAATGTTCTTCATGTAATAAATTAAACAAAATGGTACTGGTCTACAACATCTACTTTGGACAGCACCGCCAATTTTGAGTAAACATTTATTCAAAAATAATGATTTTTTTCCTTTCTTCATCCAATTGATAATTTGAGTACACAAAATACCACCTGTCTTAAGTTTAGGATGACTGCCCAACATCCGTCATTCTATTTTAATTAAATTCGACTGCAGTGAATCAATAGGAGATTATTCCCACTCAAATCGCACCGATGAGCTCAAGCATTAATTTTTATTAAAAAAAGGGTCCAATAATAAATCAAGTTTTAATTTGGAGTTTCGACATTGCACAGCAGGATTTTTTCTCCAGAGGATCAGCCCGGGTTGAGTGGAAGTAGTGTGGGACCATTGTTAAACCACGAGGCTAAGCATTTGGCATACAAAATGTCACACACGACCAACGATGGAGCGAACAGATGAACAGAGAAACCAATCCAAGACCGCGCAAATGCATCGGTTCAATTAACGGCTCAAAACACCAATCAACTCCTCTCACCCCCCCCCCCCCCCCCCGCAAAAAAATAAATAAATACATAAATAGATAAATAAATTTACAGGTAAGAAACATTTTTATTTGAACAACTCCAACATAATTCTTGGATATGAATTAAAACCGGTTCGGTCTGCCATTGTTGCTAAACTGCTTAATAGACTAACCTGTAATTTTCGTAGATAACAGGTTTTAAACAGTCATTCCAGAAAAGCAGAAATCAAAATCGTCACTCAGTTTAAAATCATTTTGAAATGTTTTCTTCGTAATGGAAAAGACCAGATTGTAAAATCTTTCCTTTAAATGCAGGTAGAATTAGCAATGGTCTGAAAAAAACATTAATCACAGCTACGTCACTGAAAACAGAGAGGGCCCCGCTAATAATTTGTTGAATAATGTTACCGTTAAAGATAAACAATCCGGCAAAAATAGTAGACTTTTGGACAATAATGTTAAAGATGTTTATAGATGTTTTATTAAAAATCAATTTATGTCTCCTGCAGTGTTGCAATATTGGATTAATTATTTTCATATTACTAAATCGGATGTTAATATTTGGGAAAATGGTCGGTGTCCCCTTATGGAAGCCGATGAAAAAGACTTGTGGTTTAAATTAAAACGTAGAATTCTCCCTACAAAGGACAAGTTGTACAATTTGGTATCACAGATGACAATGTCTGCTTACTTATTGAACATCTGTTTATAGAGTGCAACAAATGTTACAATGCCTGGCTATTTGTAGAAAATATCATCAAAAAGTACTTTTTAGGCAATCCGCATTTCTATTTCTTTGATTGTGCTAGAATTCTTGGTATTCACATTGCAGACGATGTTGTTCTTCTTTTAATTGGTAAATTGCATAAAATTATTTGGAATATTCGATGTGAAGTATCAACAAAGAGTGGTAATGATCACGCTGATATTCTTAAGTTTATAAGAGAAAACTGAGAAATTTCATTCTTATGGAAAACAGCAGAATAAGCGGAGAAGTCTTTCACCCGACTTATGCTAAAAACAGTGCTTTGTGCTATTTTGAAAACGACGAACTCAAAATTTTAATTGTAACATAGATAAGTACTATACCAATCCCAGTAAAATTATCAAGCAAAATGTTTTAAATGAAAAAGATTTTCTTGATGTCTTGCGAACAATTCACCCTGATGAACCAGGTTTTACTTATTACCATAAAGTCACTAAGAAACCTAGCAGAATCGATTACATTCTTACATCTTCTAATCTTATCAATAATGTTATCGATATTACTGTTTACACTCACGGATTATCAGACCACCGTGTTCTGAATATGAACATTAATAACCCTCAAGTCTGTCATTCATTTGCCACATCTTTGACCAGGATTAAGAACAAAATTGGCCCAGGTTTAGTGCCACGGTACTCCGCATGATACAGTACATAGTGGTGATAAGTAGCGGCCAAGTTTAGTATACTGAGTACGTTGGGTTAGGAAACTACAAATAACTGGAATAATTGATGGCTGAACTCCAAATTGAATTAGTTTGGAAATGACAATGGAATTATTAACTCGATCAAATGCCTTGGTGAAGTCAATTGTGGTAAGATATGCATAGTGTCCAGGTTTATCGAGTCCCTCTAGAACAAATTTTAGCATGTCTGCAAGATAATGTAAGGTAGAGCATCCCTTAAGATTGCCGAACTGTTTTATATCAATAATAGCAGAAATATCACGAACAATCCATTCAGCTAAAAGTGATTAAAACATTCTGGCAAACAATGGCGTTAATGAAATTGGACGTAATTGGTCATAAGAAGTAACATTGGTTTCTTTAGGTGCAGGAGTAATGACTGCAGTTTTCCACTTGCAAACAAGAATTAAATATGACGGTTAGCGGCATGGCCAGTTCAGGAGAAAATTCCTTAATTAATTTGACAGGTAAGTCATTAGAATGACCTGCTTTTGACGTATTCAAGTTCCTAAGAGCCTTAAGAACCTGATCACGATATATGGGGGTGGAGAGATAGCAGGTAAGTAGGATGGAAGTAATGATAAATCAAGTGGAGGAAGTTGATTACAAATGTTAGCAAAGTGAGTATTGATAGCGGCTGCAGTTTCAAGAGGATTATCCTCAGCACCTGGAATATTAGTACGCTTAGGCCCCAGATTACAAAATCTTTTGATATATTTTTGCCGCTTTCCTGGTTGGCAGGTCTTTAGATCTTGCACAGATTGGTTATAATAATTACTCTTAGCAAAACTCTAACTTCTCTTTGAACTTGATGCGTAGTGAACGCCATTGACTTAAGTGGTTTCTTCTGTAAGCATTATCTGTGATTCTAAACAATTTTTTGATTTTATAATTCACCCAGGGTTTGTCCTTTCTATAAGAGAGATTTAATGAGTGGGAAGTTCTTTGTATTGTAAGAGTCATGTAGTTCCTGTGAGAAACGTCAACAGAATGATTGCCTGAAAATGCTGTGCAGACGCTGTCCCATCCATTACGGATGTTTTGTGTAAATATTGTAAAGGTAGCGGATCTGAAGGCCCTGTCACACCTTGACGTTTTAGCCAGCGTATGCCCACGTATCAAAATTTCTCTAAAACGCCGGTATACGCTGAACTATCGATGTTTTTTTCAATTTTGGGCGTATACATAGCGTATTCATAACGAGTTGGACGTATACATAACGTAATAGTAACTTATGTAGAACGTTTCGATAACTTATATATAACTTATACAACGAATACCAACGAATGCCTAGCGTGTTGCCGGCGTTCACAACTTATGCCCAACGATAGTCTAACTTATGCATAGCGCGCGAAGCGTATCTCCTATAACTGCACTAGACATCACAGCTCACCATGGATTCTTGAGGAGTACTGACGGGTTCCTCCTGCGAACCCCAATTTTAGGTCTTCCAATTCCCCTAAACGCTGCCAATACGCCATTATACGGTAGCTATAAGTTTGAAACACGTTCAGTAAGTTCTGTGGTCGTCCGGAACACGTCAAAACGTCCACATATATCAATATGCGTTGGATTCGACATATGTTCAAAGCACGTTACTCATATGTTAGAAATAAGTTTTGGGTACGCTAGACATTATCTCCACGTATGTTGACTTATAAGTATCTTACAAGTAACGTGTGTGAACGGTGTCAACGATCGTATAACTTACTTCAACTTATGGCCCCCGTATGCAGGACGTATGAGCCATACGCTGGCATAAGTCGGAAAATTTCGATCATGCTCAAAAATTTTCGACGACCTCGCCGTACTACGACGTATGCGTGCTTCGGCGTGCTCTTAACTTAAACAAAACGTTTTCATAACTTATTCAACGTATTCGGCCAAATTTTCAAACGTCGGCATACGCTGGCTAAAACGTCAAGGCCCTGTCACACCTTGGCGTTTTAGCCAGCGTATGTGGACGTATAAAAAGAATAGCCCAACATATAAACACAAACCCTTTAATAAATTTCTCTTTTGTTAACTGTAAACTGTATATACATCCACTTTTTACTGCCACCATGTTGCCAATAAACTGTCTTTTTCATACAATGTATCCTCTCATTATTGATTAAATTGTGTTCAATCTACCTCTACATCACCGTTTATATACTCCCCTTTTCACATAGTCCACAAAGTAGTGTCATGAATACATCAACAGCAACTAAAATTTACATCCCTAAAATGCCCCTCATAGTTTGTATTGCCGGTTTTTAAAACCAACCAAATATACTGGCACTGCATTAACAACACTGTTTTCAAAGTACTTGACCTTATTTCCTACTTTTACACCTAGATGCCTTTAACTACAATACCAACTGTGTTCCTTTTTAAAGGAATATCTTTTATAGATCGTGCCATAATTTAACATATATATTACTATCCCTTTCTATCTCCTCTTTTTACTGCCGTCAAATTGCCAATATCTTTTTTTTCATACAATTTGCTCCCCTTCATACATTCAACATACCAAGGATTACAAACCTTCAATCTTTCTCCCCAAACATTTTCCTCAGTCGTAGTTCGCCTTGATTAATTCAAAAACCACTAATTGTTATGATCACTGTTTCAATTGTTTCTACTTCTCCTATTTTCTCATGTGCCCCCAACATCCACGTACTTTCAAACCTGTCTCACGGGTACTTGGCTAGTTTCTCTAAAACGTCAAGGTGTGACAGGGCCTTAAGGTAAACACAAGTAAAACCACGGGTCTATGGCTTGGCAAATGGAATAATAGAATGGATAAGCCCAGTGGTTCAACTGGAACAATGATAAATTGAAAATTGTGGGTATCCTATTTGGAAACAATGTTGGCTGACAACTGGGAACCCGGAATAAAGGCCCTGTCACACCTTGGCGTTTTAGCCAGCGTATGCGGACGTATACAAATTTCTCTAAAACGTCAAGGTGTGACAGGGCCTTAAGGTAAACACAAGTAAAACCACGGGTCTATGGCTTGTCAAATGAAATAATAGAATGGATAAGCCATGTGGCTTCAACTGGAACAATGATAAATTGAAAATTGTGGGTATCCTATTTGGAAAGAATGTTACACCGGCTGACAACTGGGAACCCGGAATAAAGGCCCTGTCACACCTTGACGTTTTAGCCAGCGTACATGCCGACGTATGCAAAATTTGGCGAATAGGCTGTGCAAGTCTCGCGCGCATTCGAACTTCCGGGACCATAGTGGTCCCAACCATATGGAGTTTTACGTGGGCGAGATTTTGTTTCGTCAATTATTTTAGTTTAACGTAGGTTATGACCTAGAAAAGTATACATGTTGTTGGGAATGTAATACTAAGTGATAACAAAATATGAAAGTAAAACCAATTCAACAATATAACGAAGAAAACCCAAGAATTAAACTTGACCTCAGCTTCCGGTTATTGCAAAAAATTAAGAATTTTGTGCTCGCCTCCGATCATAAAACTTACGTAAACGCTTGTTTTTGATGCGCAACTATAATCGCCAGATGCTGTAATTGCAAAGCAAACCCTTTTCATTGCAGTCTATGGTTGTTAAGGCGTCAGCATCCTCTTTAAACTGCGATACGGGTCCATTTAAGACCCGTTTGACATTCACGAATCCGCGTAAGGGGTTTCTAAAAAGTTAACATCAAATAGGCATCCTTGTCCCAGAGTTTTAATTTTTTTCCAATAATAATATACACACTATTGTGATTTTTTTTTTCAAAAGCTAAACCTTTTCATAAAATGTAATGATTAATTTTTGTTGTTCAGATTTTGTCATGAGATATAATTTAAAACAAAGATTTCATTTCAGAAATAAAACTGTTCTTCGTTTGACGTGTTTTCTCGTTCGGATACGCGCGAGACTTGCACAGTCTATACGCTGGCGGACGTCGAATAAGTTATGGGTAAGTTTTGTATAAGTTAAGAGCACGCTGGTATACGTCGTAGTACGGCAAGTACGGCAAGGTCGTCGAAATTTTGTGTGCATGCACAAACATTTTCAACGTATACGGGCGTATGGCTCATATATGGTGGCCCTGAAGGGACATCGCACATCGCAAATATCTTTGCAAATATTTGCGATGTCGCAAATATCTTTGCAAATATCTTTGCAAATATTTGCGATGTCGTAAATATCTTTGCAAATATTTGCGATGTCGCAAATATCTTTGCAAATATCTTTGCAAATATCTTTGCAAATATTTGCGATGTCGCAAATATCTTTGCAAATATCTTTGCAAATATTTGCGATGTCGCAAATATTTGCAAAGATATTTGCAAAGATATTTGCAAAGATATTTGCGACATCGCAAATATTTGCAAAGATATTTACGACATCGCAAATATTTGCAAAGATATTTGCAAAGATATTTGCGACATCGCAAATATTTGCAAAGATATTTGCGATGTGCGATGTCCCTTCAGGGCCACCATACTCATACGTCCCGCATACGCGGGCCATAAGTTTTTGTAAGTTATGCGATCGTTGACACACATTCACACACGTTACTTGTAAGTTACTCAAAAGTCGACATACGTCGAGATAATGTCTAGCGTACCCAAAACTTATTTCAAAAGGCCCTGTCACACCTTAACGTTTTAGCCAGCGCATGCCGACATAGAATTCTCTAAAACGCTGGCATACGCTTATTATGTTTGTATTTTTGGAGTATTTAAACAGACATAACAAACTGGAGAGCGACACCATAAATATATGGTCTAGAATCTTCTATATAATTAAAATCGGTGCCAAGTTCCACCCCGCGGCGCTGCGAGATCCGACCGTCCGCTTGCGCACGGTGACCTCGCCCCCTCGAGGACGAGGTTGCGCTCTGGGCTGCCATCTTTTTTATTGGGTCGCCATCTTTTTTATTGGGTCGCCATCTTTTTTTTCTCACGTGTGATGACTTCCCACGAGTGATTGGTCCGTTATTTCCTCGGTCTTGGGTGTTCGCCACAATTTCCCAGCTCTCTCGAAAAGGTTGTTTTAATGTTGTTTGTCTTCAGAAGATATTTGTTGCACGTTTTGTGGGTTAAATGGTATTAAATAATTTATCAATAAATATCTACTGCATTTTGTGTAACCAAAAGTCCACGGTTTTAACGACCTATGAGTCTTTTCAGTGAACAATCAGAAGTAGCGCTGCATGACTAAGGTAATTTCTCAAGGATGCACGCAATAAACAATTTGCATGTTGGGATAACTGGTTCTCTTATTTTCGATCGAACAACGTTATGTTCCGACGTCTACCCGCGATTGTGTGCAACGGCAGCCGGATACCCGCATTGTTGGTCGGCCCTTGCGTGTTTTGTTTTTTTTGCGCCGGGGTTAGTCTGTAGCGGAGCTTGCGTGAGGGTGTCAGATGATTTGTGGGTGTTGATTTTTGGATAAATTTGGCATAGGCCTATTCAAAACATAAATTGGGGGGTTTTGCCAGTCTTAAAATTTGCGTTCGCTTTGCATTTGTGCATTCTGGGAAGTTTCGCTTGCCGGACACCGCTTACTGGGTTGGCACTGGTGTTCCAACGTCTCCCCGCGCCTATGTGCAACGGCATACTAATATAGCGAGATGACTGATTTAAAATGCAGCTCAAATGGGGGGGGGGGGGGCGTGGGTGGGGGAGGGGGGGTAATCCAAATTTCTACAGATACTGCATATTTTCTGTTAATGATGCTTTGTCTTCTTCCAGCTCATTTCATTTTATTGGGCAGATGTGACCTCCTATGTCCCCGTTATAAATTTTCCTTATATTATTTCTTTCATAAATTGATTGCCTACGTTAGGCCTATACTCATTGACTGAATAACAACATAATATTCACAAAGACAAGCATTGTCGAATATTAGTCGTTACCTGCATTTAGTGGTATAAATGTAGGCCTAAATACAACCAATAATTTCCGAGCAATAAAGAAATAAAGAAACAAGGCATAAACAAAGCAAGAAATAACGACACTACAATGAAATAAAGGGAAAATGGACAAAAATAAAGCCTCCTCCAAACAAGCATATAAATCAAGAAATCAAAGACAGACAGAAAGGAACAAATTAATAAAGGAAAACGAAAACACACAAATCATTTTTATTTTATTTTCGTTTCCTATTTAAATCTTTAGACGTACGATGAATAAAATTTGAACAACAGGGTCAGTCAAGACAAAAACAAGTTTACAAACTGTCATCAACAAAATGTGCAAAATCACACCCCTGTAATACTTAACATTATTATTGTATTATCAACCATTTACAAAATCTAGAAGAACGAAATACGGAAACAAACGCATCCACACCCGAAATAATAAAAAACACAGAAATAGTGACATAGAAACATCGAAATCAACATAGTGACATAAAAACATTACAAAATAAACGTCAATAGATATCAAGAAACATCAGAGATAAATAATAGGCCCCCTGCAACTAAGGAAATAACGAAACTAAGACATAAACAAAATAAACAAATAAAAAGACAAACAGACCACTGAGTCAGAAAAACACATAGGCCTAATTACAGAAACAATTAAATAGAATACTGAGAAAATACACGGGCAAACACGGATATTCAGAAAGAGAAAATATAGAAACAAAGACACATTTAAGAAATAAAGAGATAGACACAAAGAAATCCAGCAATAAAGAAAAAAGGAAATCAAGTATTATACATAAATTAAAACATTTTACAAATTTTAGGAGCACAGGAGCATAGGCCCTATATTTCATGGATTACTCAGGCCTTTGTTGGATATTCAAAAAGTCTTGATATATCCAAAAACCTACATATCATGCCAAGCATGCATCATTGCCTTTTTATATCATTCCCAAATATGAAAACACACCCCCAACTTATGCTTCGTAGTCGAGAAAAGGGGCGAAAACGGTGAGGGAAGGCGACGCGTCGCCTTCGACCGCACTCAACACCTTTTGCATGCTCAACATTTTATCATTAGGACATAACTACATTGCGTACAGATTTTAAATATCTTTACCAAACCAATTCTGAAAGTTATAAACTCTGATATCCTCTCCAATTACCCCCCCCCCCCCCCCCCCCCTTACCCCATGCACCGTTGTCACATTTTATGGGCAAGAATCGCTCCCACACCTAGCGGGTGCCGCGCGAAGCGCGGCATCCCGCTAGTACTTTATTATAAAATAACACAGCTACATTGCTACGGAAATAAATTAAACCGCGATTAAGCCGCTGCCGTAGCCCCCCAGATCTTAGGGAATGTACCCCGAAATTACCGTTAGGTGCTACTGAACCTAACATCTTAAGAATGCATTCCCTAGCTCTAGAATAGCTTAACTTTTTATCTTTTGCTATTAACTTGCAAACATTGTTGGTCCTATAAGCTGGTTTAAACAGGAAATGGTTCGAATCGGAAGTTACACCTGCAACGGACATAAATCTCAACAGCATATTGTATGGACACGCTGAACTTGAACCTTTAGCAATTGAAACCTCATCACCTGTTCTGTACTGATCTGTCTTACTTTTCTGTATGGAAATTACAAAATAATCTGGTTGGATGTTTAAATCCTTACATCGAATGGAACTTAATTCATCATATCTCAGAAAACCTGCGAATACTGTAGTTATCATACACAAATCTCTTATTACAATTACGTCATTGTTATTTACAATATTATTACAAAGATCTATTATCATGTCGGCAGTGACTACATCTTTTTTGACAGTTTTGCGACCTGTAGTCCGCTTCGCGGCTTCATGAAGATTCCTGACGAAGGCGTTATTAGTGGGATCGTCCAAGCCGTTCATTTCATGAGCCCATTTGATGCCATAAACAGCCGCCGAAATGACATGGTGCGTTGATCCTGTGTCCAGTAGTTTTGTCAAGAAAACTGCGACATGAATTGGTCCTGCTGGTACGTCAGGAAAATTGTTCTGGTTGCAAAATTGTTGCCATCTCTTGAAACTGCTATAGTATTTACAAACTGTGCTGTCGCTTCTGGCTGCCATCATGTATCCGCACATCTTCTCCGCTACGCCTTCTTCACTAACTCCCGCTGTCTCCAATGCCTCACTTACACTGCTCCTCAGATGGATACCTGGTAAAGAAAACAAACGAATTATTTTCCTTTGTCTCGTATCCATCACGTACTGTTTCGGAGTATGTGACTCATATTCTTGCCAACTGGCTATATTTGATTCAGAAAACAATTTTCAAAGCAATTAATTTGAATTTCAATGGATTATCTGCAAAAATCCCATTACTGCCGGATCCTTTGCGGATCACATTAATTTTGAACAAGGTAACACTTCTTAGCTTTTACAAAACTGTGAAAAACCTCTGGTTCTGCGACCAGCGAAGGCCAAATGGAGACGATCTCCATAGGGGAACAACAATAGTCCCCCTTGCCTTATCCTTTTGCATTTTCTTCAGTGTTCTCAGAATTAATCTTGGTGGCGGTACCAACCAGTTACATTCGTTTGACCAATTCTTAGTGAATGCATCTACGCCTTCTGTTCCAGGACACCACCACCTTACATTGTTAGTTCAAATTTGATGCAAACCTATCTTGCGGCGTGTCATGGCCGAGCGGATAAGAGCACCGAACTCAAGCTCTGGTGTTTCTGATCAGCAGAGTGTGGGTTCGAATCCCAGTCGTGACACTTGTGTCCTTAAGCAATCGAATCTCCTCATAAGCCTCATGGTCTATCCTTACTGGGGCATTCCAGCTTGTTATTGTATCAATACAACGATACAGTGCACGTTTGCAATCTTACCAATCTTCCGATAGAATGTGTTAAAGAAATAATCTGACCAACTGCTGAAGCTAAAATTCTGGCTGGAATCAAATGACACTTATCCGAATCCATCTGATAAATAATTGACTCAAGCATCTTTTCAACTCTATCAATTCTATTTGGTATAGCATGTAATGATCCCGAGGTCATGTGCCAGCTGAAACCCAACCATTGTGCACTTTGCGAAGGTTCCCAGACGCATTTTTCATGTGAGATCAGGAAACCCAAATCCTGCAATGACTTCTGCACTTTGTTACTGAGTATGAGTGCTGCTACTACCCGCTAGCCCATCGTCTGTGAACATGATAACCTTATGACCTCCACAATGTAAGAAAAACTTTCATCATTTTAGTGAAAATGTACGGTGCAGTTGCCAATCCAAAAGGTACATTGAACTGATAGTAATGTGTTACACCTTCTTTGTCCCATGAAAAACCGAGATATGGTCTATGCTGCTCAAACATTTCAATATGATGATAAGCTGACTTGAGATCAAAAGTATAACAAGGACTCTCCTGTAACAAACATTTGTTTTGCAACGGTAACATCTTCATACTTAAACTTGAACTGCGCCAAATGGGGGTTGATATCTCTACAATCCAAAACTAGTCTTGGCTTTCCATTCTTACTGAAAGCAACCGTCAAGGGATTGAAACATGTTGGCTTGTGTAAGACTTCAGAAATACAGTCCTTTTCTTTTAGTTTTTTAATCTCTGTTGCAACAAATAACTTGTTCTCCAATGCCGACCTATTGTTTTTAAATGAAAAACACCTGGTAAGGTTCTAAAGGGTATTCTATACCCATCTATAATAACTGCCTTTATATGTTCATTTACTTTGGCTTCCTCCCAGTGTTTTAAGGAAGTCTTCAATCTACCTGCTGTTGTTAACACAACCGATTTATTTGGTACATCTTTTGTTTCCTTGATTAACACCGACGGTTCATAACCGGTTTTCTGATTCAAGTCAAAACTGAGATCAATAATAGAACAAGTATTATCACTTATCTTATCACTTGGAAGTCGTCGTCTCTGTGGGCACGAATACTTCCAGTGCCCTGGCTGGCCGCAGTTGAAATAGAGCCCCGGTTTCTTGGCTGGTGTCACACTGCTCCCACTCGTTTGTTGAGTGTTTGCTCCTGACCTCCCGGCAGGCTGAGAAGCCGGCCGTGATGAAAATATTGTGGCCTGCTCAATCTTCAGCTTCTTAGTGGCTCTGGATTCAGCCCGGTTGATTTTCTTTTCGTCGTCAGAATCAGAGGCCAGTGGGTTGGTTTCATATTCATGAACAACCTTCCATCCCGACTCCGATGCATCTGCCATTCTGATCAGCTTTTGGCGATGATTGATCAAGTTTATACCTTCAGATATGCTGTTGATATAGCCTATGGAACATCTTTGAGGTTTGTCACGCTCGTTTCTGCTTCTCTCAGCTTAGTAGCGACTTTTGCGTTGAATTTAAATTGATCTTCACAGCTGTTACGTTTGAACGTATAAAACTATCATTTGATAAAATGTTCTGCTGAATTTTCGCAAGTTGACTCTCCGAAAGATCCTTCTGTACATCGCTTATCTTTGTCTCAAAGCAAGTAAATTTCAACGAAATTAGCAGGCGCGGATCCGGGGGGGGGCCAAGGGGCACGTGCCCCCCGGGTAAAATTTGAATATATATATATTTTTTATTTATTTTGTTTTACTTTTGCCTGCGTATAAATTAGCCACAAGTGTGTGTGTATGGTGTCTTTTCCCCCAGATAACATAAGCGTTTGAAACCTGACGTGCCAATTTGTCCTGGATAAAATATATTTCATGTCGTTCTGGCATTCAAGTGTAAACACTACACTAAGCTTGAACTATATTTTTTGAATGAATATGCATGAAACCAGATATTGCAGCGACCAGATCCAAACGCGAGATTTGTGGGATTAACATTTTCTTTGAGTAAAATTAGAAGATTGGTATGGATCAGAAGTGCTTAAAAAGTGTGTCTATTTCTCGGTTTCGGGCACTCAGGCACACAGAGGTTTGACTTTTCACCCCGCAAAATGCCAAAAGCTCAGAGTTTCCGGGGGCTTCTCACCCCTGGATCCCACCATCGATGTTACAGAAATTTTTTCAGTATAAACTTAAAAGATTTATATGGATCTGACTTCCAATAAAAGTGTGTCTATTTCTCTGTTTTAGGCACATGGAGGCTTGGTTTTTCACCCCTCAAAACGCCAAAAGCTCAGAGCTTCCGGGGGCTTCGCCCACCGGACCCCCACTGGGGCTTCACCCCTGGACCCCCACCATCGATGTTACAGAAAATTTGCCAGTAAATTTAGAAGATTTATATGGATCTGATTTCCTATAAAAGTGTGTCTATTTCTCTCTTTTAGGCTCATGGAGGCTTGATTTTTCACCCCACAGACCCGCCAAAGGCTCAGAGCTCCAGGGGGCTTCGCCCCCTGAACCCCCACTGGGGCTTCGCCCCAGGACACCACCCATTTTCTGTCTACCCTCTAATACAAAATCCTGGTTGCGCCGTTGTGCCCCCCGGTTTAAAAAATCCTGGATCCGCCCATGATTAGGCTATCTAACTTGCTTAAAAGTGCTGTTTGTGAACTGGCAACAGCTTGCTTGACTCTTTCGTCGATGTAGTTGGCTTGTATTTGACTTTCCATGTCGATCCGAGTAGACGCCCTACAGCAACTTAACGAGAAGTACGCTGTGAAAATGCTTACTAGACTGTCTTCAATACCCTTTGTAACCTCCTTTTAAACCTCAATCTTCACCCCCCTACCTATTACATAATGTCCACCTGATATGCACAATGCATTACTCGAATTCCTATAAGACAATTATTTCCAGCTATACTACGAACCGCGGGAAATGTGTATTGTATACGCTCAAAATTGAAAAAAACATCGATAGTTCAGCGTATGCCAGCGTTTTAGAGAAATTTGTATACGTCCGCATACGCTGGCTAAAACGCCAAGGTGTGACAGGGCCTTTAAGCAAACTTAAATGCACGTTAAATATTTTTAGACAGCAACCTGACCCTGACGGGCAAGGCCGTTATTGTGAACGTCATGGTCGGAAGCAGACTAAATTATGTGGGTAGCATTGTCTCTTGCCCGGAAGAGTATGTAAAGAAAATCGAAAACATTATTTTAAGTTTTTACTGGTCAGGTAAACCGGACAAAATCAAGCGCGCCACTATCACCGGCCATCGATACATGGGAGGAACAGGTCTTTTGGACGTCAGGGTCAGGTTGAGTAATTATATCAAAAGTAATAGTAAATGGAAATATTTCTTTAACTATTAGATCAAGAAAACCGGCGAAAGCCATAATCTGGGTTGGTATGTGTTTGGTAAAACCAAGAAAAAGTCAATGCAGACCACTCCCTTTTATACGGACCTTTTTGCAGCCTACGAAAAATCAGGGGGTGTTTTCAGACCAGAATTCTCCTCAGCTTTGAAAGTAATGAATATCCCTCTCTGGCATAATTCAGTGGTTACGATTAATAAGGATAAAGATTTAGCGAGTCCTGTTTCAATAAAGAATAACATCATCAAATTTCAACATATGTTGTTAAAAATAACAGACTAATTACCTTTAAGGAATTGGCTAGGAAGTGTAAAATTAATCCTATCAACGCTGGACGCATAGTTAAACGTCTTGAACAAAACATCAATCCAGTCCTCTTCAAAAAAGAAAGGTTGTAGGCCCAATAACCATCCAAGCAGATGGCTGAAATTCCAAATTGACCATGGGGCTGAGGGTTTGGTACCCTTCTCTAAAGTTACCACGAAATAAATATTTGAGGGCAATACTTTGAGCTTCAAATAATTTATTGCTACTAGACAGTCTGGCGGGTTGCCCGGGGGCAAGGAGCGTTAGATTGCTTCGTGGTCGGAAGTTGGTACAATTTAACTGCCCAGTTGTTCCACATGGCAACATACTTTTGTTTGAACAGTCCTCGTGTTAACTTGTTTTCTTGTGCTGTTAAGTAATCAGTTTTTATAAATTACTCTCTGCTTCGTTTGCTGTTCTTCTATAGTTTCTTTTGCTATTATTTTAGAGGTTTTTTGCTGTTGCTTCGTTTTCTTTGTGCGTGTTCTTCACACGTTTTTGCTGGATAATATGGTGTTCTATAAAGGACACTTAAACGGCTAATTTTTTCTTTTGTGGCGGCGATTTATTTTATTTTGCGGCGACTTGTTTTGGTGGGGGCGGCGCCTTTTTTTGGGGGGCGGCGATGTTTTTTTTTTTGCGGCGTCTTTTTTTTCGCGTCGCCTTCCGGGTTAGAATTATGTTGGGGGAATTTCCCTACAGGTCAGTCACGCGCAAGCGCACGACCGATCTACATGTACTTCCGGGTCAACCAGGTGAGTCACAATCTGCAAGTGTAGCTGTACTTTTCCCAATTGATTAGCCTACTTTTTAGTGTCATCAGTGGTGACGATATGGCACCTCAAAGATGGAATAACCATCAGGCCCGTAACTAGGGGGGGGGGGGCGGTGGGGGGGGGGGGGGGGGGGGGGTAATAATAATAATACAAATTAAAATAAAGTCCCTCAAAATCAAAAAAGGAGAAAAAAGTCCACCCAAATTAAAAAAAATTGAGCTCACAACAAAATCAGCGCAAAAATGGGCCTTCTTTTTCCAAAATTGTCCAACTCCCTCCTGCAGGTGTACATATTCTGTCATATTCGCCCCCCCCCCCCCAAAAAAAAAGGGGTTAGGAGGAATATTCATGCCAGTTTCTGGGAATGTTCTATAACTCTCAAATAATCAGGAGATGGGGGATATTCATCCTCATTATGATAATGTTGCAGTGCATTGTATCCCCTGTTAAGCTCGACCTAAACTCAATGTATCAATATTTGTTTCATAGGTCGGCCCAAGAGAAGCTGTTTGTCTAACAGACAGTCAGTTTGGGTTACTTGGAAGTGGATCAGTTATCAGTTATGCGCTTGCGCGTGACTGACCTGTAGGGGAATTACCCCAAACACAATCACATCCCGGAAGGCGCTGCGTAAAAAAAAAGGCGACGCAAAAACAAGAAGTCGCCGCCCCCCCAAAAAAGGCGCCGCAAAAAAAAAGTCGCCGCAAAAAATAAAAAAGTCGCCGCGTAAAAAAAAAAAAGTCGCCGCGTAAAAACAAAAGTCGCCGCGTAAAAACAAATCGCCGCGTAAAAAAAAAAAAGGGCGCCGCGTAAAACAAAAAAGGCGCCGTGTATATAGACCCATTGCACAACGCGCAGCGCGCATACACGCGCGTCTCCTTTCCGCCATTTTGGGGGTCAAAACGTGCACAAAAGGATGGTACACGTGTTTACGCACCAATGCGCGTGTAAACACGTGTACCATCCTTTTGTGGACATTTTGACATCCAAAATGGCGGATAGGAGACGCGCGTGTATGTGCGCTGCGCGTTGTGCAATGGGTCTATAGAACACAATAGATAGGTTGCAATATGACGTAAATCGGCCATCTTTACGGGCAATTTGGAACACACAGTTATGCGTTACGCGTGAGAAGGCGTGCAGCACGCGCATATTTCACCAAACTCATTGCATGATTGGTTAGTGAACGACGCGGCTGCGTTAATAATTTGAGCGCTTGACGCGCCTGCAAGCCAAAATGCGATTTGCCCGTCTACTGGGAACTATCTATAGATAGTTCCCAGTAGACGCCATCTTTACGGGCAAATTGCGATTTGGCATGCAGGCGCGTCAAGCGCTCTAATTATTAACGCAGCCGCGTTGTTCACTGACCAATCGTGCAGGGAGTGTGCGCGTGCTGCACGCCGTTCTCACGCGAAACGCATGACTGTGTGTTCCAAACTGCCCGTAAAGATGGCCGATTTACGTCATACTGCAACCTATCTATAGGATGTCAACGTGGAGGCTCCAGTTATATCGACTATCGAGTCACTACTATTGACACCATCACCAAAGACACAAATCTTAATCTAAACGAAACCCAACAACTCATGAGGGATAAAGCAACCTGGCACCATTTCATCAAAGCTGCTTCTACTATTCCGTCCAAGGACGAAGGATGATGATGATGATCGAGTCATCAAAGGTCTGCTGCGGTGTCAACCGCTGCACCAGTCACCTCTGAAGTCGGTGAGTTACTGGCTTACAAGAGAAGCTGCTGTTGTTGTGACTGCTGCTGCTCAGTTGCTGCCGACGCTTCTGCTGCTGCCGTGACTGCTGCTGCCACTACTACTGTTGCTGCTGTTGCTGCTGATGATGCTTCCACCGTTGCTGTTGTTGCTGCCGCCATGTCTGCTGCTGCTGCTGCCGCTGCTGCTAATGTTGCTGTGGCTGCTACCGCCACTGCTGCTGTTGCTGACACTGCTGTTGCTGCTGCCGCCACGGCTGTGTTGCTGTCGCCACTGCTGTGTTGCTGCTGCCACTGCTGCTGTTGCTGCCGTGACTGCTGCTGCAGTTGCTAATGATGATCTGCCGCTACTGCTGTTGCTGCTGTTGTCGCTACTGATTTTGCTGCCACCACTGCCTCCGATGCAGATGCTGCTGTTGCTGCTATCACCGCTGCTGCTTCTGCCACTGCTACTGCCGTTGCTGCCGCTGCTGCTGCTGCTGATGTGCTGCAGGTGCTGCTGTTAATGCCGCCGCGACTGATGCTGTTGCTGCTGCTGCCGCTGGTGCTGGTGCTGGTGCTGTTGCTACTGCTGCTGCTGATGGTGCTGACTTTTGCTGCTGCTCTTGGTGCTGTTGCTGCTGTTGGTGCTGCCGCATTGCTGCTGAGTCCTGCTGCTGCTATTGCTGCCGCCACTGCTGCTGTTGTTGCTGCCGTGACTGCTGCTGCTGCTGTTGCTACTGCGGCTGCCGCTCTTGCTCCTGATAATGCTGCCGCCACTGCTGCTGATGTTGCTGCTGTTGTTGCTGCTGCCGCTGCTGCTATTGCTGCGGAGACTGATGCTGTTGCTGCTGCTGGTGCTGCTGCTATTGCTGCCATCGCCCACACCGCTACTGTTTCTGTCGCCACTGCTGCTACTGCTGCTGCTGCTGCTGACCTTGCTGTCGCTGCTGCTGATGTTGGTGCTGTCGCAATGTTGCTGAGTCTCGCTGCTGCTGCTGTTGCTGCCGCCACTGCTACTGCAGCTTCTGCTGTTGCTGCCACCACTACGTTTTTAGTTTTGGGTGGAAAAAGGGTGCTTTCTTTATTAAGTTCTACAGTTATTGTAGGATTGAATTGAATACATTTTTTTTTCTAGTAAATTACGTCTGATGGTTATTCTTTGGTCAATAGACACATTTATGGTCAGTACGTAAATCATGGAGTGCCCCATATAAAGAGTGGTTCTGTTTTGGGGTAAAAAAAACCCGTTTTGTCTGCCAAATTCCTGTAAATAATAAACTTATATAGTATTCAAATAAAAAGAAAGTAAAACCAGACTTGAATGAAAGTTTTCACCTTGGCTACACTCTTAAAATAGTTCCAATAAGAAGTATGACAGTCTGGATTTTTAACAAAAAGGGGGGACAGGCACTGTGCTTTTTTGTCTACCTGCTTTCAAATAAATCATTTACACATAATTAAAATATTAAATCATAATTTTCTAATCCATTCTGTTGGCCCGGAAATGGTAATTTTTCATATTTCTAAAGCTATTATTTCAAAAATGTTTAATATGTTGTTGTTATTTAAAATTTAAAAAAACTTGATGTGTATTTCTTGTCAACTTGATGATCCAGGGGTTCATTGTATCTCTATTTTTCATGTGATCATTTTCTAATAAAAGTAATTGGAGAGAAATGTTTTTTAAATCGTTAACATAAAATGAAATGTTTGATTTTCCCGACACCATATCACATTTCAGACTTAAGATTAATTGATTTGTTTTTACGACTGGATTGGATAACGTGTAAGACTAAGATCAATTTATTGAGGAGAACAGTTAAGGCTGATATCAAGCTGAACTTGCTTTACGAAACAGAGTTAAGAAAAATTGTAAAATTGAAGGGTGGAAGGCTAATTAGTCATTTGGATATGAAATTTTATTTACTTTGTTGTTGTTCCACCAACCGAAACACCCAGTTTGTGTTATAACAAACACATGTCTAGTTCATTCATTTGGCTCACTGCTTCGCTTATCTGTGGTGCTTTCTTTAGTTTATCTAACGATGACATGGATCGCATTTGCGTATCTACCAAAAATGGTGAATTTGAACTAGCGCCCTCTTGGGAGAGACTATTCTGTGAACAGATTTCTCATATTAAACCGCGTAGACTATTAGTATTAAATACGGTAGAGATAAAATTTAAGAGATATGAAGATAAGTAAAGATAATTAAGCACGGAAGCGTTAAAGGGATACTTTAGGGGGTTTTGACCCACGTAAAAGTCATTGGATTTCTCCCACCACAATCCATGTCAAGTCACAACCTGTGTAGTAGTTAATTATTATCTCCTTTATATCCTGAACCACATGTCATAAAATTACAACCTTTGTACCACCTTGCACACAGTCAGCCTTGTGGTTTATTACTTGATATATTGTACCCTACTACACATTTGACATTTAGGTCAAGATAATGACCCCACTTTAATCTTTCCTTATGGTCCAAACAGCAAGTTCAAAGAGTTCCTTCAGAGTTTTTGACCAAACTAAGCATTTTGGATATTATGTGTTCGGGCAGTAGCCGAACATTCATTGTTAGGTGTTAGGGTAACAGCTGAACAGCTATTGTTATTGTTCGGAGGTTTGGGGGGGGGGGGGTTTTGGGGGGGGGGGTTTGGGGAGGGGGGCGGGGTTTTGTTAATGGTGTTTGGGCGACAGCCGAACACCTATTACTTTTGTTCCTCTTCCCGTGCCACTGGTTCTCTCTGTGCTGGACGCTTCTCCCCGCGTTGTTGCTTATCGGTGGGATGCTCGTCGTGAAGAACTGACAGATAGATAGATAGATAGATAAAATGGTTTATTAAAAAAACTGTCCTCGCAGCACAAAGGCTGAATTACAACAATTTAACAACAATTAGATAAAAACAGAACATTGTGTGCATTTGTATTTACAACATTAGAAAAATAACTATTATTACTTTACAGTTGAGTTTTGTTCCATAAATTGGCCATGTATATAATCGGACTATTTTGATACCGTTTGGTTTTGCAAATTGGTAAAGAGATTTTATTTGAGTTTCTCAAGTTCCTGTGGTGAATTTCTTTTCTACATGGTGGAACCCAGTTGCAGAAATGATCAGAAGAAAGCAGGGACTTGAAAAAACTCAGGCATAGCTGCTTCCTTCGTTCCACAAGGGTTTCAAGGTTGAGGATAGCAAGCACTTCTTCATAGCTAGTGTAATCTTTGCCCATGATAATTTTACACGCTCTCTTTTGGATGTTTTCTACAGCTGTATTTTGAGCTGCAGTTATTCCTGAATGCCAAACAGGCGCAGCATATTCAGCTAGAGGTCTCACAAAGCCCGTAAAAATAGTTACTAGGTCTGCGCATGGTAGATTGAAATGTCTCAGTGTTTTGAGCATGAAGAGTCTCCCATTAGCCTTCTTCCGTATCTCTGCAACTTGGGTTCCCCATTTAAGGTCAGCATTGATATGGAGTCCTAAGATTTTTGTTACAGTGACGGTGTTTAATGATATATTACAAACTGTGAGAGGTGGACTAAGAATTGGTTGTCTCAGAAATGACACCTTCATTGTTGAGCATTTGTCATTGTTTAATTTCATATGGTTCAGTTCAGCCCACTCCTCGAATTGGTCAAGCTGGGTTTGCATATTGGAGGGTGATTTGCGGCTATTAGTCTCCACTACAGTGAGATCATCAACATACTTAAATGTATTAAGTGGAGTGTTAGTTACAGCATCATTGATGAGTGCTAAAAACCCAAGCGGTCCAATTCGGGTGCCTTGAGGTACTCCCCCATTAAGTGACTTCCACTCACTAAGTTCCCCGCGATACCGAACGCATTGTTCTCGGCCACTCAGAAAGCTGGCTATCCAGGTAATAAGTGAAGGGCGTGTTCCCATTGAGATTAATTTTTTGATCAGGATGTTGTGATCCACCATGTCGAATGCCTTACTGAAGTCCGTTATCACCATTGTACTGGAGCTGCCTGGTTTGTCAGCATGCTTGTGTAGTGTGTCTAAGAGTTTTACCAGGTAGTGCGTTGTAGAGACACCTTTTCGATTGCCATACTGGTTTGTGTCAATTACGTCCTCAATATCTTCGAGAAGCCATTTTGCTACAAATCCTTCCGCGACCTTTGCAAGGTGATCTGTCAGTGATATAGGTCTGAGTTTGTTCCACATTGCGCCTCAGCCATAGTTTCAGCATCCTTGAGATCCCTCGTTACCGTCACCCGCCTGGTCTCTTTTGGTAGGTCACCTCCGCCTTCCAAGCATCGCCGCTGTGCCCGCTCTCTTTCAGTCTCCAAGGGGACCATATCTACCTCATGGATGTGGTCTTCGTGGTTCTAGCGGTAGTGTTAAAAAATGGCAATTGAAACTGTAAAAATTACTTCCTAACGGAAGTGGAGAGGTAATCTCCTTTCCCTGGCGGATTTCTTCGATTCCGGCCCCCAGGAACTTCTTATGTGTCCTGCTGCACGGTCTCAGCACATGGCGTCTTCGTTACTACCTCCTATGGCTAGTACCGGGTCAATCGGCGTATCCTCAATGACATCTTTGTCCGGCGTTGTCGCCTCGTCACTCCTGCCGATGCTGCTGTACAGGTGACCGTTCCTGGTCTATCCGAAGGTTCTGGCTGCCATGAATCAATATGAGGGCCTTAACATTAGGCTTCATCCGATCGAAATGAACCACAAGCGTCCTCCCACTTGGTTTACTCTGAATCCTGTAGTTCACATCGGAAAGCTTCTTCAAAATGAGGTATGGTCCTTCCCATAACATCTGGAAACTAACTTGGGGGAAACCTTTGCCGGGTTAAATAGTCAGATCAAATCACCTACATTGTATAAACCTGCTCCTTCAACTTTCCTGTCATAGGACTGTTTTTGGCGTCTAGCGCTAGTCTTCGTTTGTTCTCTGGCTCTTCCGTGGGCCTCTTGCATCCTCCTGCGTAATTCGTCTCCATAGTCTGTCTTTCGTTCGATAGCCTCATCAGGAAGAGGCACTTCAGTAGTGAGGTCCACCGGGAGTATTACCTCCCTGCCCAGCATGAGCATATTCGGAGTCTCTCCCTTTGATTCTTGTGGTACCGACCTGTATATGCAAATGTAGCGAAGGGACGTTACTGGTCCCAGTCCTTCTGGTTACGATCGGGGTGCAGCATCACAGTGACACGGTATTTATAGGTGTTTTGTTGTATCTTTCCACGAGTCCATCTGACTTCGGATTTTAGGCCACTGTACGGGTCTTCCTTGTGCCCAATATCTTACACATTTCGGCAAGCACATCTGCCTCAAAGTTTCGACCCTGGTCAGAGTGTAATTCACGTGGCACCCCATATCGGCAACCGAAGTTCTCTACAAATGCCTTGGCTACCGTCTCGGCTGTACTGTCTTGGAGGGGGCACGCCTCCATCCACTCTGTGAAGTAGTCAGCGATTACTAGCACCCATTTGTTTCCTCATTCAGTTTCCAGCAAAGGGCCAACGAGATCCAACGCCACTCTTTCCATCGGCACCCCAACTCGGTGGTGCACGCCTCTTCCGAGCAGGCGACTTCCATTTCGCACATACATATGACATCTCCTGCACCAAAGTCTCACATCCGCCGCCATACCCGACCAGTAATGTCTCACCTTCAACTTAGCAAGCGTACGACTGATCCCAAAGTGCCCCCAGACTTTCCCCCATGCAACTAATTCATCTTCGCCTCTCGTAGGTTGAGTGGGAGGACTATTTGCCATTTTAACACCAGCCCGTCATTCGACTACCAACGGCAACATAACACTGACTGCCTCATCTCCAATTGGTCCCATTGCGACCAATAAACTTTGCCCGCCGGTGCACGAGGTATACCCTTCCAATCCGGTCGCTACCCCGACTCCTCTTTCCCATGTATTACCCAGGCAATGGACGGGTCTTCTAGCTGCCCTTTCCGCAAATCCTCCTTGGTAACAGTCGGCTCAACCGTCACTACTCTCACGTTCGCTGGTACGGGTACCTTTGCACTCTCGTAGACCATTCGTCCACATTGTTTACACGTTCGGCGTGACAAGGCATCTGCGTTTCCGTGTTTCCGTGTTTCTTCCCCCGGCGATGCAATATCTCATAGCTGTATTGCCCAAGCACTTCTAGCCACCGAGCTACTTGCCCCTCTGGGTTCTTAAAAGTAACCAACCACTTAACGCCGCATGATCCGTTCGAATCGTTATCTTTTGTCCATACAGGTATTTGAGATAGACGACAATCGCAAGGAGTTCCCTGTGCGTCAAGCAGTAATTCCTCTCGGGTCTGGAGAGTGTACGACTGGCGTATGCTATAACACGCTCTTCCCCATTTTGCACCTGAGATAAGACCTCTCCAATACCGACCCCGTAGCGTCTGTATCCAGCAAGAAATTGCCTTCGGGTTCCGGTTATGCCAGTATTGGCGCCTTTTGCAGGTTAGTCTTCAAGGTTTGGAATGCCTCTTGGCACTCGTCGCTCCAGTGAAACACACGTGCCTTCTCCGTTATAGACAGTGGAGCAGGCGTGCCACGTCAGCAAAGCCTCTTATAAA
Organism: Leptasterias polaris; assembly: GCA_037783415.1. Lineage (NCBI taxonomy): Eukaryota > Metazoa > Echinodermata > Asteroidea > Forcipulatida > Asteriidae > Leptasterias > Leptasterias polaris. The sequence continues at coordinate 916,679 of JAZGTN010000054.1, forward strand.
CCTCCTGTAAAACAAGGCAAGCCCAAGAAAACTCCTTTCCGCTCGAACATCAGTCGGGGTGGCCATGTCCTACCTGCCTCCACCTTGTCTGGATAGATACCCCCAGCCGAGGACAATGCCCTAAGTACTTGACAGACTGTCTAAAAAGATGGCATTTTCCCGGCTTCAACTTAAGTCCAGCCTCAAGGAACCTCTGCAGTACTTCCCTCAAGTGGTTGATTTCATTCATTCATTCATTTTATTTCCACATCAATGCAAAAAATAAGAAGCAGAGGTACATTCTTTAAATACCTAAACAAGTAGATAAGACTAAACAAAGATGTGGAGGGGATTTGCAGGAAGCAAGCTTGTCGAGTGCGAACCCCCTCATTTTTATTATATGTGCTCCAAGTTAAATCTACGCAAATAACAAAAAACAAACATTTTAAGTTATTGAAATGAGTATAAAATAAATATCAATGTCAATGAAGAAAATACAATGAACAAATAAATAAATAAACCTAAGCAAGCAAACAAAATTAGTAACCCCAAGAAACAAACAAACAAAAACAGACAAACAAACAAAATACGCAAAGCGGTGAAGCTAGTAAATAAAGTTCAAGCACTGAATAATGTGATAAATAACGAAATAGTCTCAGTTAAAGTTTAAAGTGGGGGTAGCGAAGCTTTGACAGAACAATTATAACTATAGATGTGTTGGGAATTATTTGTATTTAGACCTACTTGTATTTATATAAAAGAGTTTCCTTAAATTTGTTTTTAAATGACTTCATATTGTTAAGTTTCCGAAGAGAATTGTCGAAAGAATTCCACAGTTTGGGTCCTGTATACTTAATATTTCGTTGGGCAAGTGAAGAGCGAGGTAAGGGAATGTGAAAATGGGAGGCTTGGCGTGTAGGATATGAATGTACCAGTTTATTACTGGTGAACATTGTGGTAAGACGTTTAGGTAATTCATTATGAACTAACTGAAACATAAAGCTGCCAAGTTGCAGATTGTATAGATCATTTAATTTTAAGGTTTTATCTTTTACAAAGAAGGGATTTGTGTGAGATAAATAGTGGGAATTGTTGACAATGCGCAGAGCTCGTTTTTGCAAGATAAGCAATCTGTTAACTGTTGTAGGGGCAGCACTGCCCCATGCTAATATACCATAGTTAATATAAGATAATATTAAGGTATTATACAGGGAAAGTAAAATGTGATGTGGAAAAAAGGCCTTAAGTTTATTAATAATACCTATATACGGGAAATTACTTTACATAAGTATTCAATGTGGTATTTCCAGGACAGTTTATTGTCAATATATAAGCCTAGGAATTTTACACTATTTGTTTAGTTGATCACCGTAGGCCTATTATCAATACAAATGTCTGCAGGAAGAATAGAGTGCTTGTTGCTAAACAGCATACATGTAGTCTTCTTAAGATTTAAGGATAATTTGTTAGATTTGATCCAGTCAGAAACATAACAAAGTTCTGAATTTATGGTATTAACAAGAGTAACAATATTTGTATGGCTATAAAAATAAATTAGAGTCGTCGGCAAATAGAACGTAAGAAAGAAGTTTGGACGAACTAGTGATATCATTGATGTAAATTAGAAAAAGCAAGGGTCCGAGGATTGATCCCTGGGGTACCCCACAGGATAGTGTGCGATAGGAGGATATTTTTGAATCAATTGAAACACACTGCCTCCTGTTAGACAGATAACTGGTGAACCACTCTTGTGATTTTCCACGAATACCGTAATGGTTTAGTTTATACAGCAAAATGTCATGATTTAGTGTATCGAATGCTTTAGAGAAATCAAGAAAGATACCTATAGGCCTAGTATGTTGAGAGTTGTCGATCCCTGTCACAATACTATTAATGAAATGGAGAATTGCATGTGAAGTAGAATGTTTAGCACGAAGCCCAAATTAATAATTGGAAAGGATATTATGTTTCTGAAGAAACCCAAGTAGGCGTTCATAAACTACTCTTTCTAAGATTTTCGAAAAGCTTGGAAGAATAGATATAGGACGGTAATTACTATTAAACATTTTCAGATTCGGAATTGTTAGGGATTGGAATGACTTTCGCAACCACACCGGTAGAGAGGGAAACATTAATAATGTAAGTTAAGGGATCGGCAACTGCATTGAAAACGTTTTTGATAACAAAAGTATTAATAGAGTCAAAGCCACAACTGTTTTTACTAGCTAGATTATTAACAATATCACAAACCTCTTGCTTAGTAACTGGGTTAAGGAACATAGAGTGTGGATTGGGATCAGAAAGGTAACCAGTGAAATTGGTCTTGCATCGGGAAATCTTATTGGCTAAGTTAGGGCCAATACTAACAAAGTAGTTATTAAAAATGTCAGCCATGGCGGAAGGATCTTTAATTGAGTTTTCATTGTGAGAGATACCCAGTATTTTCTGAGAGGGGCTTTTATTTAAAACCGAGTTTATTATTTTCCAGGTTTTTTAAATATTTTTTTCCTCCTTATAAAATTGAAAAGAGTAATAATCTCTCTTAGCAACTCTCAGAATTTTCGTTAAGACATTTTTATATCTTTTGTAATCATTGAGATTATCCTCAGCACGCTTTTTAAGGTACTTACGATAAAGTCTGTTTTTTACGTTTATCGACTTCAAAAGAGAGCAGAGACCCATTTTGTAACTTTGGAACGTTTTTGTTGGGTTTAATTTTATTTGTAGGAAAGGTGCTATTTGCATCATGGATATGATTAAAGATTCCAATAAAATTATCATAAGCCAAATTTGGTTCACCTGCATTAAAAACAGATGAACAATCAGCAGTCCTCAGATCCTGATGCAAAGATTGCAGGTTATCTTTAGTGTATTGACGGCAAGGGCGTCGATGGGTGGGGGACAGGGGGTGACATGTCCCCCCACTTTTTAGACAGGGGGGGACAGCATATCAGATGTACCCCCCCACTTTTTGATTGACTGTTCATTAGAAATATGCAAAAAAATTATAAAAATATACACCATTTTCTTGATTTTTGTTCAAATAAAAGAATAGCGAACAAACGGTGAAATGTTTTCTTCATTTTCATCTTTTTTTCTGATGGACTACGCGCAGAATGGTATTTTGGGCCTATTTCCGTTTCTATAATACAGACAATAGACGAAGTTTCGTCCAAGACATCCCGCTTACATACCTTGTTAGCATTCAATGTGTCGTTTGTGTATGCTATAATGTACGGTACACGATCCCTCCACAAAGGAAGTCTGTGTGTGCGTGCAAGTGCAAATGTGTTACATTTTGTTACAATAAATTGCACAACACACAAAATATAGTAAAATCCATTAAAATAAATAGGAGCAGTTTTTTCAGTGTTATTATTTTTTATTCTAAAAACAAGATATAGGCCTAAATTAAAATAAAAGAAAAACGAAAGAAGAAACAAAAAACATCAAAAACTCTCTCAATTTTACTGAAGAAATTGTCGCAATGTGGTTTCAATTAAAAAGGATTGCGAATATGATGTTTGTATTTGTTAGAATCTCGGTTTTACATAAGGGAAACCCAGGCCCAAACCCCATTTCGGATGATGTTATTGTTAAATATCACCCCCTGTAACTTGCCTCCTGGTCAAACAAAAAATAGGGAATAAGTGTAACACAGAAATTAAATGTACAAGTAATGGTGTGGGGTGCAAATAATGTAAGATATATTTTTTCAAGACTTGCTCGCCCGTCCCCCCAACTTTTCAGTAGCGATCGACGCCCCTGATTGACGGGAGAAATTTGTTTTGGGTAGAGGCATTTCCGCCATGATTGTCCGTCCGTTCACTATAGACCTTATGCATATGACGTCATTTGAGTAGGGCGCCCTCACCTAGAGGTCAAACGGAAGATGCTCATTGGCCAGTCTTGTGCGCCGTGCGTACAAATCAGCGCGTTTCCATTGTTTCATCATCAGTTTACCTCTAAGATGGCGGCTTGGTGACGTCAATGCATAAGGTCTATTACATCGTCTAAATAATATACCGGCAAGGTTTCCCATTGGAGGCCGCGCACTTTCCTCTCCATAAAGCCTCTCGAGTGTGGCAGGGGCATTGCACAGACCGAAGGGCATAACCCTCCAACTGTACAATCCCCTGCACACAACAAAGGCGGACTTCTTACTGGCTTCGGCATCAAGTTCTACTTGCCAATAGCATGATGCAAGATCGAGGGTCGAAAACCATCTTGCACCGGCTAGTGCGTCAAGGGTGTCGTCAATTCGTGGGACGGGGTAGACGTCTTCTCTCTCATAGAGCCCTCTATAATCCACACAGAATCGCTGGGTGCCTTCCTTTCTGCGAACAACCCAGTAAACACAAAACGTTTTAAAAACGTTTTGAATTGGGTTTAATTAGGTTTGGTTTTTTGAAACGTTTTAAAAACGTTTTTAAAACGTCACAGTTTAAAGCAGATTTAAAGAAAAAAATAATTGTTCTATCAAAACGTTATAAAAACGTTTAAATAACGTTGCAAAATACTCATAAACAAACACACACAATTGAAACGAAATCATAACGTTTATAGAACGTTATATCACAACCTATTTTAAACCATTATATTATGGACAAAATTTTCGTTTTTAGGAAACGTTTTAAAAACAGTTTTAAAACGTTTTTAAAATGTCTCAGTTTAAAAGCATGTTCTTTTTAAATAATTGTTATGTCATTATAAACTTGAACGTTAAAATAACGTCAAAAGACAATACTATAGGCCTAATTAACAAACATCACAGGACCCCACAAACCGGATGTGTACTGTGTGTGTTTATTAGTTGAAAATTGTTATCTGTATTAACAGTTTTATAATAGCATTTAAATCACATAATTAACTGTATCATTATTGAATCTCATTGAAATGTGTATCATAAAGTTATTTACTAATACACGAACAGAGTCGCCAGCCCCATGTACAATGTACATTACATGTACATTGTACACTGTATATGCACTACCTTCCAAGATATCACAACAGCGTCTTTCATCATCCTTGGGGCCAGGTCACAGGTCATGCTAACAGTGCGCACTGACTGACTGTAGAACCTCTATGCAAGTACATGTACATGTAGTGCATAGTGTATTGGGTCAGGTCAAAAGGGTCGAATTACAGGTGAATCGACTATGTAGCAATTTGAATCAAACGGTTAGTGATCTCTACCAGTGAAGGATAATCCACTTGGCAATTGTACAGGCCTACTGACTGCTGCATGAACAGTTTCAAGTGTATTTCAAAGCTTTGAAAGTAAATCATGTACTGGACCTTGTTGTATACTGGAGATACATCAGTTTTCCCTCCTCTATGAATGATATGGAATGATCTACGGCATGAGAAAGTTATTGTTTGCTGGTCGTTTTTAACACTTGCATTCAACATGCATCCATCTACTTTACCCGTCCGTGCTGGCTGGCTGGCTGGCTGGCTGGCTGGCTGGCTGGCTGGCTGGCTGGCTGGCTGGCTGGCTGGCTGATAATGGCGGACCGGAGGAGGTTGGCTTGGTCATTGGTAATGGTAAGTAGACCAAACTATATTCGGCTCAATTGCAGAATACCCCGCAACTCATAAGCACCACCTCGTAGCCGGCGGCTACGGCTACGCAGTCACGGTTTAGTGACCGCACTATGTCGGTGTAGCCGCGTAGCCGCGTAGCCACTCTACGGCACACACTTTGGACTTAGACTTTTTTTCAATACTCCCATTGCTTTTGCACGCAACCCTGATTATACACGTGTTCCGTAATAGGACGGTCGGTGTAGCCGCGTAGCCGCGTAGCCACTCAACTGCACACACTTTGGACTTAGACTTTTTTTCAATACTCCCATTGCTTTTGCACGCAACCATGATTATAATACTCCCATTGCTTTTGCACGCAACCCTGATTATACACGTGTTCCGTAATAGGACGGTCGGTGTAGCCGCGTAGCCGCGTAGCCACTCTACGGCACACACTTTGGACTTAGACTTTTTTTCAATACTCCCATTGCTTAGGGTTAGGGTTAGGGTTAGGGTTAGGGTTAGGGTTAGGGTTAGGGTTTAGGGTTAGGGTTAGGGTTAGGGTTAGGGTTAGGGTTAGGGTTAGGGTTAGGGTTAGGGTTAGGGTTAGGGTTAGGATGATTGTACATGTACTTGCACACACTTTGGACTTAGACTTTTTTTCAATACTCCCATTGCTTTTGCACGCAACCCTGATTATACACGTGTTCCGTAATAGGACGGTCGGTGTAGCCGCGTAGCCGCGTAGCCACTCAACTGCACACACTTTGGACTTAGACTTTTTTTCAATACTCCCATTGCTTTTGCACGCAACCCTGATTATACACGTGTTTCGTAATAGGACGGTCGGTGTAGCCGCGTAGCCACTCAACTGCACACACTTTGGACTTAGACTTTTTTCAATACTCCCATTGCTTTTGCACGCAACCATGATTATAATACTCCCATTGCTTTTGCACGCAACCCTGATTATACACGTGTTCCGTAATAGGACGGTCGGTGTAGCCGCGTAGCCGCGTAGCCACTCTACGGCACACACTTTGGACTTAGACTTTTTTTCAATACTCCCATTGCTTAGGGTTAGGGTTAGGGTTAGGGTTAGGGTTAGGGTTAGGGTTAGGGTTTAGGGTTAGGGTTAGGGTTAGGGTTAGGGTTAGGGTTAGGGTTAGGGTTAGGGTTAGGGTTAGGGTTAGGGTTAGGATGATTGTACATGTACTTGCACACAACCATGATAGTACATGTACATCGGCGCTCCGCTCGCAGTGCGTTGCCACTCCATTAAAAAGGTGCTTTTTCGGGTTGCGGGGTATTCTGCAATTACTCCCTAGATTCAGTAACAATAACATGTACTTTAACAGAATATTGTCAATGTTCCATATTTTCTCTTGCTCACAAAATATAACACAATGTGACATCCACTCCATGGATCACAGAGGCAATACTTAAATAATTACTAACATATGAACTCTGACCACATTGTTTTCCTATTTGCACTGTTTTTAACAATATTTGGTTTAAATTTTGAAGGCAAGTTTAGTACTATTAGTATTGCTAGCACATATGTTTTCTTTTCTTTTTTGTTGAGGATATCGATAGTGACGCTGATGGGGAATCAGAAGGTGATTATGGATAAGGACAAACAATATCAATATCACATCATACATGCATACTTGTTTCCCTCCAAATTCATGGAAGTTTTAATTATCAGTGGTCTGGTAGATACATGATGGCCTAGTTCTGATAATGCAATTTGGGACGCATGTCACATTGACAGTGACACACATGATTAGGGCATACACAGGAGACGAGAAGACCCCCCCCCCCCCAAAAATAGCAAATTGCCCCTACACACCCTGAATTATCTTAAATATTTTCCATTGCTCAGATTGTTGGTTTCATTATATGTAATGTGTTTTTTGTTTTTGTATTTATTCAGTGCCAACAACTAACACAGAAGCCGAACTGTAGTCCAAGAAAGCTATTGCAATCGCAACAGAAATCGCGACCCAGTAGGCCTATGTGGCTGATGTACCAAATCAACTTGCCAACTGCCCCATCACCAGCGAGGAAGACGCTGACAGTAAGTTCCATTATCCATGCAATCACATACGTGCCTCAATCAGGAGACATACCCGATTTATATAAAGTAACCTTTATGTTTGTATAAGCCTTTTTTGATCATGTACGATTAACGGACGGGAGTAATGAAACCAGGCCTCAACAATTAAGAAATGAAGAGGGCACTGCAATTTAAGGCAATTTGAAAGGGGCACCAACTTTCTAGAAAGCAATTAGGTGCTTTTGAATGGAGTAAAAACAAGCCAGAAATTGAGGGCTAGGCAATTAGGTGGGACATGGAAGTCATTTGCCTTTAGTTAATTTGAGCCCTGAATGACGTCCAGTAAATGCAATAATTTTGTTTTATACACAACAATAATTGTCTTTTCTGTGTATTATACAACCCTTGTTTTACACTCAGTTGCTTCCACCTCATCATCACGCTCATTTGAACGGCAAGATTTCTCCGCCTCCACCACGTCATCAAGTACTCAGCTAAGACGTGCCCACTCAGGAACCACGCCATCACCATCGAGGCCAGAACACTGACAGTAAGTGTCCTTCTATCCATGCAATCAGTGGACATTATTACCTGTACTTTAATCAAATAACCCAATTGTTATAAACCTTTTTATTCTTTATGTTTCAAGACTGGAATGATGACACCCAGTGAATGCAATAATTTCATATTTATACACAATATAGTTGCCTTTTCAGTCTATTATTATAGCCCTCCTCTACCGGGGTCATTTTCGGGGAACATGCAACACAACGCCCTATCCCTCCGCCACCTCTCACAAGATTTCTCTTCCAATACATATGATTTCGGTACCAGTGGATAAGTTATGATAATCTTCTTTCTATTTCATACCAAAATGAGTACCGAACATGCCTAATATGACGTTCATAATATGATCGCCCCATGCCAAAGCTAGCTGTATAAATACAACATAAAGGACAATTTATGGATTATAAATTGAACTTTGAAGAAGGAAGGCACATTCATGTTCATAATTGTAATAAATCCTTAACCATGACTGTTAAGAAATGTAAAAAGCCTGAATAGATTAAATACTTTGATTTTCTTTATTTCGGAATAACAACAACTTTTAACGATATGGTCAAGTTCTGAATATTGATACTCGCTATAGTGAGCTGCTTCACCTGAGAAGACTGAAATGGGTGAAAGGTGTCCCCCAAAAATTGATTGATAAATTAACAGTATATTTTATTTACTTTCTTTTGACCACACCTTAACCTATGTTAATGAATGGATCATTTTACAGGAAGTTGAAGAAAACGATGGCGGAGATGTCGGTAGTGCACCAGATGTCGAAGAAGATGATTAAAACCCGTTTAAATTAACAAGCACAATCCTTTTAGTTTCAAAAGTCGATCATTCCAATTATTCCATTCGTGTATAGTGCAACAACACTTTTGTGTTGTGCCATTTGACTGGCATGCTGGTTTTTCTAGCGGCGTGGTTTATCTCAAATAACAACGCTTTGCTATTGCCACAATGCTCAATGTATGGGGAGTTGACATTCAACAACTCCCCCACACCTTTAGTACAGCAGCAAAGCGTTGTTAAAGGGACACGTTGCCTTGGATCGGGCGAGTTGGTCTAATAAAAAGCGTTTGTAACCGTTTGTTATAAAATGCATATGGTTAGAAAGATGTTTAAAAAGTAGAATACAATGATCCACACAAATATGCCACGACATTGCGTGGTTTTCCTTTTACATCGTAAACTAACACGGTCGGATGGCCGACCGTGTTAGTTCGCAAAGTAAAAGGAAAACCACGCAATTTCGAGGCATATTTGTGTGGATCATTGTATTCTACTTTTTAAACATCTTTCTAACCATATGCATTTTATAACAAACGGTTACAAACGCTTTTTATAGACCAACTCGTCCAATTAATCCAAGGCAACGTGTCCCTTTAACTTATAACAAACCACACTGCTATGGAAACCAGCACACCGATCAAACAGCACCATGCGGATAATGTGTTTACACGATCGCACCCGCAATGTGCATTTTTTTAATGCTCGCTGTTTACATTGATTTTTGAAACTAAAAGGAACTTAATTGTCATTTAGTTTTATCACAATTGCCATAAGTATACACAATAAACTTGTCTTGTCCTTACTGCACAAACCGCCGCCACTGGGCTATAAACGTGCACACACTCATGCATGCAAGCTCCTACTTAAAATTCATTTTTGTCAAGAAGTCACTTTAAATTATAGGCGTCAGGGGCTGATTAAACTTGTGGCGGGAGTGAGTTCAAGATTGGTATTGTTTTGGATACTGAGGTCCTGTAGCATTTCAGTTACACTACTGGTCTTACGGTAATCGCTTTTTACAAATCTGGCTGCTCTCCATTGAACTTTTTCAAGGTTGTCTATTTGTATCATTTGGTGGGAAAATAAATGAATAGCATGCACAAATTCAGTCTTGTGAAGTGATTATTTACTCTGTCTTGAGTAATGTAACGATTTGTCAACATTTTAAAACACTAAGTTCCCAATTAAAAAAAAAGCTACATCAAAACCTTAGTTAAACATAAAAACGAGTAAACAGTGAAAGTCTTTCAAGCAAAGACCAATAAGTTATTTTCACGTCACTAAGAGGTTTTTAACTGGTTGTGAGTAACGTATAAAAAACCCTTTTTAAACGTTTATAATATGATTTTAAAATGTTTTTGAAACATCTTACAAGACTAAAAAAAATAAACATAGTTATTTTCACGTTATATTCACGTTTTTAAAACGTTACATGGAAACGTTACTAGAACGTATGAAAAACCCCATTTAAACGTGTTAAAAATGTTTTTAAAACGTATTGGAAACATCATACAAGATTAAAGAAATTAAACATAGTTATTTTCACGTTATATTCACGTTTTTAAAACGTTACATGGAAACGTTTTTAAAACCCATAAAAAACTCCACAGAAATACGTTTTTAAAACGTAATATTGAAACGTTTTTTTGACCAAATGCAAACGTTTTTTTAACGTTTAAAAAACGTTAATTGGCTAGCTGGGAAAAGAACTACATTGGAGGCCCATAGACTGTTGGATGGTTCTATAAATATAATGCCTCTACTCAACAAGTCCTCCACTTGCTGTTCGATCTCCTTTTGATTACATGGAGGTTGTCTTCCTCGGTCTCTCCTTCACTGGTCTAGCTTTTCCTGCTTCAATTATGTGTTTCACCCAGTCACAGTCAGTTCTTCGTAAGTCATGGTCCCCCTCCGAAAATACGTCTGAAAATTCAAACAGCAGCCCAGCTGTTTTGAGGATGCCTAAATTTTCATGGTTTATAAACCATGAATCATGATTTGTAAACCATGTTTACATTTTTATGAATTATAAACCATGTTTTGAAGATGCTTAAATTTTAATGGTTTATAAACCATGATTTGTAAACCATGTTTTGATACTTAAATTGTTATGGTTTATAAACCATGTTTTGAAGGTGCTTAAATTTTCATGGTTTATAAACCATGATTTGTAAACCATGTTTTATGATGCTTAAATTGTTATGGTTTATAAACCATGTTTTGAAGGTGCTTAAATTTTCATGGTTTGTAAACCATGTTTTATGACGCTTCAATTTTCATGGTTTATAAACCATGGTTTGTAAACCATGTTTTATGATGATTCAATTGTCATGGTTTATAAACCATAATTTATAAGCTTTGATTGTAATTTATGGTATGTAAACCACAAAATAAATTGACAGCACTTTCTATGGTTTACATCTAAAAATTACAAACCATGGTAAAAACACGTCAAAAATACGCTAAACAATCAATTGACAAACGGCGCCCCATAAGGACAGACAATAAATCACACAAGAGATTGATCTTAGTTGCCAAGTGTTTTATTGTGATGAACTCTCATGATTTATTGGACCCATTGTTGATTGATAGCCTCCCTGTAGATAGCCTAGTATATGCGCTACACGTACTGTAAGGCAGTGCTGGGCGGCGTGGTATGCTTGGCTGGGGGGGGGGGGGGGGGGGGGGTAGCCTCATCTCAGCTTACAACAATTTTCGTAAAATATTGTATATTGTGTTACACTACTGATGGCCCATTGTCTCTATACATAAAGAAAATGTTAATTAAAAACAACCTATATTTGGGTAAAATAAGTGAACAATTATGATCATACTGAAAAGAAGAGCATGCTCAGAACATAACATACAAACGCCAATTTCAAGATTAGGGTATAGTTTTCTAAGGTATTAGTGTGGTTTGGGTTGGGGTAAGGGTTAGTAGGGTTCCTGAATCCTGAATCACTAATTAGATGAAGTTACTGTTTGTAAACAGTGAAAGTTACAGAAAGAAAAAAAGACAGAAAAAAATGACTGAATAATTGTTTACAGATACAAAGGTGGTGCTGCACTCAGCTTCATGTATAATAAAATCATAAACTCTACTTTATTCCTTGGAGAAAACATTTCACCTGAGTTCTTAGTACTTACTTTTAAAAGTATGTAAATCTACACAAGCATTTTAATACATTGGTAACTGACTTTCTTAACTGATATGATATTGGCTATGAGCAATATCCCAAACAAAACGACCCTTTTTAAAACATGTTCTATACACCATGGTTTATGGTTAGATTTTTGATACGACTGATTTGGATTCCAATGCAACAGCATCTATAATCCTATACCAGGCTATCTTTTTCACTTCATTGAGACCCTTTTCAAGCTCTGCATCCTGTGAATTGTGAATTCTTGATTTGAGTTCAGCGATAATAACAACTTTTTTGTTCTCCCTAGCACAAATGACGAAAGGAAAGTTGAACTTTTCCTTATACTGTGTGTTCAAGTCAGAGATGAGATTGGATTCTTCTTGGGTGAGGTTTAGTAAGCCTGCACTGCTCTGTTCTTGATCTGATTCAGCTGTGAGTTGGTTAGCTTGGGCTAGACGTCCAGCGAGGTCAGGGTGACATCTTAGAATAGATTCTTTGCCTGGTGTTGAATAAATGCAAACATGTTTGACATAAGTAAACCTCAACAATTTTGAATAATAGAAAATATCAAAACAGGCCTTACTTGTCAAATGCAATGGAAATGTCTCAAAGTCTTTGCTTTTTGGGTCCCTCATATGTTGACAGCAGAATTTCTCATTTCACTCATAATGTTAATCAAATGCTTTTCACTTTTACCATGGAGGAAGAAACATTTTCTTCCTCCATGCTTTTACTAGGTCAACTTCCCTCCTCAAACACAAACAAGTCACAAGAAGGGGGCCACTAAATGATGTGCTTAAAGCACCCTGTGACATTTTTATGTCAACAATCTTGATAAAGCATTCATTCTTCTTTGTATAAAGGTACCTCATCATGTGAAATTATATGAATATAACTGATTCATAGATGTATTGACCCTTGGTTGATTATTGACTGATTACTGATTGTTGGCTTTAACAACCCCCTTCCCAATAACAAACTTCTTTTTTTCTATGATAGTGATTAACATGTGGGATACATACGGTGTCAGAAAGAGATACAGGATCATAGTGTGCACAAAGAAATGGAGCTAGTGTAAGCCCTGATTCCAGCTGTCGTCACCAGTCATTACGATGGTGTGGGTTCGAATCCCACCGCTGCCACCAAATGTTACATTTAAATATATTGGGTGTTACAGGGTATGGCCGATATGTAGACAGAAAGAAGATAACGGAAACGTTCTTGAGTTGGCTGTATAATACAGGAGATTATTTATTCAATCCTGGGCTGGTTACTGGTATAGAACAAAGAGTAGAGAGAGAGACATTTAGAAACTATGGACATTATAGGGGATAGGTCAGGCTTGGTCACTGACCGGATTATAGTGGTGGTCAGTGCAGGTCAATGGGGGTATCAGGTGGGCCTACCACATGGGTGATTTATGGGCTTGAGGATGAGTCCATGGTCAAGGAACTGGACGGAAGCTTGATAATTGGGGATAATGGTGTTGAAGGAGGCTGTGCTTCTAGAAACCATAATCATTAAAATAATTGCTGGTGACGACAGCTGGATTCAGGGCTTACACTAGTAAAGATAATTTTGTCAACATTTTATTAAATGCACCAAGTTGCGATGTCATTATCACACAAGTGGTCATTCATATTTATTTGGCAATAGTTAAACAACATTTAAATATCCTAAAACGTTAATAAACGTTAATAGTTATAAACGCCCCCCCCCCCCCCCCCCCCCACTGCCAGCCTGCCCCAAAACAACCATGTAACCTTCAATTCCAGACAATCAAAGACTGGAGGGTTATGATGTACCATGACTGGAGGGTTATGATGTACCATGGGTTAACATTTTGCAATTCTTTTCAACTTTTGCGATCATTTTAAATGTACCCAATAGACCCAATGCATACTACATGTCAGCACTCTCCAGTATACTGGAGCTAAATCCAATGATAAAATGAAAATAAAATTCCCAGCAAGAACAACATTCATTCATACTTTTCAAGTCACCTGTTCCCAGAGCCTGAATTTCTTTGTCCCTCTCCGCTCCTTGCCTACTGCAGTAGGCATGTTAAGTAATGCCTGGCGACAAAAAGAAAACACTTCCCGACACCATGACACCCTTCGCATTCGAAGTAAGGTAGAGATGTTCCAACTTGACAAACGTCCCAATATAGTTGGGACTGGTCCCAACTTGAGTTTTCAAGTTGGGGCGTCCCAAATCTGTAGTTGGGATCGCCCATAGAACTCTACAGTCTTGTCACACACTTTCAGTCTTTCACACACACAACCAGCAAACAACCATTCAATTAATAATAATTAATGCAGAGAGCTCCAATGCTGGCTCCGCTCAGTCCACTGGTACCCTGTATCCCAACTATAGTTGGGACGCCCCAACTTTAACGCTCAAGTTGGGACCAGTCCCAACTATAGTTGGTGTGATTGTCAAGTTTGGACAGAACAGAGAGTCCCAACTAGTGTGATTGTCAAGTTGGGGCGGAACAGAGATGTTGCGGTAATCATGGTTGGTAATGAGACTAGAGAGACCTGAATATACCTACAACCTGGCTACTCCTAGAACTATGAGGTTCGATCCGCCGTAATTTATAAATTAAATGGTATGCTGCGCGCTACGCTGGTAACGATAACCAACAGGTTCATGTACAGAACATTGGTTTATGTGGACCAGCGTTGCACGTAGCATGACTTTTTGGTCTCTCCGGCATGTAGGCTGTATGCCGGTAATCAATGGTATGCAGCGCGCAATGCTGGTCACATTTACCAACGGCCTATGTTTGTACACGTCAACTGTTGGTTATCATTACCATTTATAAATTTCGGCAGCAACCATATTGTTACCGGAAGGCAAGGATTCTGAGTAACAGTGAGAATTTATAATTTTTTCCACATTTTTTATGCGGAGTGGATTTTCTGGACCCGCACCGAGCTCACTGTGAACAAAGAACAGGTAGAGCCTCATAGTTCTAGGAGTACAATTACCTAGGCCTCCTACTCCTAGCCACATGGTCCATGACCATGCATGGAGAGGAGAGGTAGAGCATGACTACTCCTACTCCTACTCCTAACTTTGACTCAGTCAATTCAAGCAGGTTCGTTCCGCTATCGTCTGCACTTAGTAACAAGGACACAACAATTTATAACTAAACTTGCTGTGTTTAGTGATACTGGGTCATAAGGTTTATCGCGTTTAAGAATCGCAATGGATCATGGGAGGGCAGAGGGGGCAAATGCTACAGTCGGTCATCGTGCGCGAGTTCCCGGGTTGCCCCCTTTCACTACACTATCATGCGCGGCAAAACAGCGCCCTCTCTTTGGTATCGTGATATTACTATACTATTAGCCCCAATTTAGGGCCAATCCACAGAGTGGATTGGCCCTAAATTGGGGCTAGGGTGATATCACACACAACTACTACTTGTATATGTACTAACTAGTACTATACTACTACCTGTACTAGACCTCACCATGTTGGGGCAAAGTGTCCATGAAGTCACACACAGCTGCATGTAGCGCTGTTGTATTGGCAAATGGTCTCTTCCCCCATATCGCACCTGCTACAATCCACCCATGCTCAACAACATTACCAAACTGCTGGATAAATTGTTCCCAAGACAGAGTGTTGATTTCGTCCATTACCTCCATGCTCAAGCTAACAAGAGAGACCGTTTTGTGGCAGTTTTCTTTTAGGTTGCATATATGATATAGAACTTGGAGTAAGGTAGTCAGTCCGCCAACAAATGTTTTCGTGAATGGGGCGCCCTCTCTTGGTTTTAATGGTTTTAATGTAGTGGCGACTTTCTAGGGGGCGACGGATCCAGGTACCTCATTTCCATCCAGCAGTAGTTAAAACCCAACTTGGCCGGGGCTGCTCATCTGTCACGGTCTCAATAGTCCAGCGTGCTCGGATATCCGGATTACTAAAGGACACCAACATTACGGACGTCATGCCAAGTCTGCGCGCGGCTTGCGAAAGTAGTCTAGTTTATTGGCGTGCTGAGTAGTATTGCTGTATTGGCAACGGTGTATTGTAAATACCCCTTACTTGCTGGAGCTGTAATGGTGGGTGGCGTCTGCGGGCACTATACTAAACGCGTGATGCTACTGGGTGTACCCTACTAAATAAACTCCCATTGTATAACTATACGCCTGCAGTCTAAAGTGCTTTTAATATTCAATGAGATACTTTCAGAATACTTTGAAGTTCACAGCTCTTTATCATAAGTTTTCTTTGGTGAATAGAAAATGAATAGTTGTCCAAAACTTTTATACTCAGCTTTTATACTATTTGTGGCTCAAATAAATCATAAGGGGTGGGGTCCAGTGGCCGCGCCGTACGGTCCCTGGTGGGGCCGGGTCCAGGGGGGTCAAAGCCCCAGTGGGGGTCCAGAGGGCCAAGCCCCCTTGAGCTCAGTGAGCTTTTGGCGTTTTGGGGGTCGAAAAATCAAGCCTCCGTGTGCCTAAATACATAGGAAAGAAACACTTTCTAAGCACTTCTGATCCATATCAATCATCTAATTTTTCTAGAAATTTGGCCTACTGTAACATCAACGCGGGACCCCTAGAAAATCTTTATCCCACAAATCTGTATTGCCGTCTTTCAGTGATGCTCCTCCCTCTTCTTGTAGACAATAAACTGAATCTACACTGTACATCATCGGCAAGCGTTTTTGTTTTAATTAATATCGTTTTTAGACAATCGGCTGCCTGTGGTCTAATTTGACAGGCAGTGAATAAAAAAACAAAAAATTTACTAAAATAAGAAAACAAAATATACAAATACTATTATTTTAGAATGTTGCTTCTCACCTTTCCTCTCGCTTCTTCACCTCGTTTTCCCCATTTTTGTGTTACCCTCCCCCCCGGATCCGCGCCTGAGTTATTGCACTAATTAGTGAATTAGCTGCAGGTAGTACACGCGCGCTTTCCCGTAGGAAGCTGAAGTATATTACAAAGGCATGTCTAGGGCTAGCCCAGGTTGGACTCCTCCGTTGCATACAACGCGACGGAGTCCAGGGTATAAAGGGGCTCTGCCATTGCGAAAAAATTTATAAATTAAAAACAAAATATTTTTACCTATTTGAGGAAAGATTTGTTGAAAGACAACAAGGCGAAGTTACTACTTCAGGGTAAAAAAAAAACTTTTTTAAACAGTTAAAAATACAATTTTTTCACCAGAATGAAGGTTATATAGAATCTAATACATATGACTCTCCTACACATATGTAATGGTTTATTTATGCTCAAACGTTGTTTTAAAGGGCCTTTAAAATTTGTTGTCTTCAGTTGTCGTCAGTTGTCGGTATTTAGTGCGACCGGGATCTTTATACCCAGGACGTCAGTGCACTGGCACTGACTGACGTCTACCAGGGCTAGTCTAGGGCTATAGGCCTAAGTGTGCACTCAAAAACAGACTTCATCGCGACTCCAATATACAATAACTTCCAGTCCCCTGGAAACAAGGTTTACACATAATGATTTATAGTCAAAGAAATCTATAGCAGTTCAGCACACTGCTGTAGCCGGTTAGAAAGGTCAACGTTTAGGGCAGATTATGTAACATGCTGGCCTTAGTTTCTAGGAAACTTTCTTCTTGTCCAGGATTTCATAGTCATCACACAAACATGCACAAAGCTCTGTAAGACCTTTATATTACTCTTTGGGGTTCATTGCGCATCATGGTTCAACATAATTATAAAGAAACACATTTTTCTCTCCTGAAGAGAAACTGGTTTAGACTTTAACTGTAAACACTTTGGATTACCAGAGACGAATAACAAAATAATATGAGGTTTCTGAGGCACTGTATGGTGATGTTTTCAGACTGAACTGTGTGAGGAAGGTAGGAAATCAGCCGGGACTATACTTTCGCTTAGTGGATCGAGGGGACTGCTGCGTTAAATTCTACAAATTAAATAATGGAATTGCTGAAATGAATTATCAAAGTGCCGAAAGTAACTGTGACATTGCCGAACTGGATGGTGAAATTGTGGAATGAAATGTCAAAATGCAGAACGAAATGACAAAATGACAAAATTCAATCTGCCATACGGATGGTGAAATTGCCGAACTGAAAAATTGCCCATCAGTTGAATGATGAACATAGGGGCCTAGGCCTATTGTTAATTCATACAATGGAAAACGGAATGGTAGATATCCGAACGAAATGGCGAAATCGTTGAATTGGATGAAGAGATTGCCAAAATAATTAGGAATTGCAAAAATGGCAAGGCTGTAACGATCTGAGCCACCGAAGATAGCGATGGCGTCCCATAACAAAAATCAACTGTCTCAAACTTGGATCCATCCATTCTATACAACTTCCAATCAATGGAGCCCACCCCATGCTTTAAAAAAACTTAATTTAGATGTTTTGATTGTCCTTAAACAATTAAATGTATACTATTGACGTGTAAAATAAATTTTAAGGTCAAGCATACACACAACCAACGCTGAAATAGCACTTTTAAGAATTAATTATGCACCAAAATGTGGAGTTTGTTACATTACTTTTGCACTGTGATACTTTGTCTAAAAGGTAGCATTGCTTCAACATAATCATCAATAGCAAAGTTCAAAACTCATAATATTCTGTGTCACTATTTCAACTGCCTGGGGTTCGCCTTTTATGTGGAAAAAATCAGGTTTTAAAACCGTGAAAACACTCAATATATTAGAGAGCTAAAAACTAATACTGCCGGGAAACAAAAACAAAAAAAATGTGCAAATAATAATCTTTTGATGTAACATTTGCCTGGCCTTCTAGCAAAAAGATAAGCTGAAAAATCTCCTTTACAACGATGACTGTTTCTTTATTTCGCTCACAAAATGTAGAGGTAAATATTTATTTGTCTGCTTTTACCCCAACGGCTGGCTGCACATAGGGTTATTTGGGTCTATACACTTCAGATGAATGTTTTACACGGTCTTCCTAAATTGCATACAGTTAGAGGTATCACAAGATCAAAAAAGAATGAGGGGGAACAGTTGCTCTATGACTGAATGCATTTTTTGACAGCACGCTCTGTGTAGTCTCTAACACAGAATAAATCAATCACATGTAATTATAACAATGAATTTGTGTTCAAAAGAATTACAAACTGAAGAATCCCTTTGATGAGACAAAAAAATTGCTTTAAAACAAACTTGATTACCGATACAGGTTTTGGGACATTTTAAAGACTGCAAGAAAAATATCACATTTTCAATATACATGTAGGTACAGTATTTAGGCACTTGGACGAAGGAAAAGGCAATACAAAAATGTATTGTCTGCAATGTGTTAAAGAATGGATGAATGTAGAGCCTATAAACTTGTAAAATACCGCTAATTTGCCAATACAAGCACTGGTGCATTAAGGGTTTGTGGGCACAAGTTTTTATAAAAATCCCAAAAATTCTCATCCCTGGGAAGATGTGTACCAGCCACTTAATTATTAATCCAACGCTTGTTCAGTGGAATAGTGGCCCTTCCCCCAGCACATGACTCTCATCGTCTTCGGCAATCCACTCTCTTGTTCCATTCCTGACAAGAAGAATCCTACTTTCCTAAAGAATTCTTCTTCACTTTGCACAATTTCTGAGATGCCTCATATGTTTTTATCCGTAATCGGTTGAGTATTCGATGCCAGACAATTTTCTTAACTTCCTTCATAGCATTGAGAGCTTCAGTCTCTGGTGAGTTGTGTGTCCTCATTTGTAGCTCTGTGAAAAATATTTCTTTATTCAATTCTTGCATACACACAATAAATGGAAAGTGAAAGTTCTGTCTATATTTTGAGTTGAGCTGAGTCAGTAGTGAGGATTCGTCTGGTGATAGTAAATGGAGTCCAGTTTTATGAAATTCAAAAGATGCATCAGAAGATAAGACTCTGGGAGAGGTGGATTCAAGGTTGGGGTAACATCGAAATAAGGCTTCTTTTCCTACAAAGAGATAAAATATTGAGTTAATAATCACTTTAATACATTTCAACCATGGGTTATGCAGCAGCTTTACAGAATGAAAACAGACTAGACATTATTTCAATCATCTAACCAACTGCAAATACTATGGTGACAACATAGTTGTTGAGCAGTTAAGCAAGCCTCAAGATAATGAAAGATGTCTGTAAAAGGTGTCAGTTTGTTACTTTTGAGTTTGAGTGTGATAAGAATATAAAATGAATAAATACAATGAAGCCTCGTCAGCCAGCTGTACTTCGAATTAAAATGACATAAGAACCTAATCTTGGCATGATGCTTTATACAAAATGCTGCAGCTATCAGTACATAAAACTGTGTGCATGTACATAACATCCACCCTGTGATGCACTGCCTACAGTTCTTTCACGTGATGAACTGATCAATAATACCATTTCCACAGCTTTAGTCGCAAACATTCATAAAGTTAATCTTAGAAACCTTTAACATGATATTCATAACAGGCTGCCAAAGGCTTTTCTATGAGAATGATATAAAAAACAACATCAACTTATTATAAAAACTAACCTGCATGTGACACTGAGTCCAAGTATTCACAGAAAGCTCTGTGTAATGCCTTCATATTAACAAACGGTCTCTTAGCCCATGCAGCAGAGGCAACAACTTGTCCATGCTCAACAACATTGCCAAACTGTTGAATGAAGGCATCCCAGCAAAGTGCATTCACCTCTTTCAATGCTTGTTTTCCAGACAATGATGGTTTTACCTGAGATAGTCAAACAGACACATAATAATGTCACTTCTTATATTTTAGAATAAAGATGAAATTTTCACATTTTTAAGTTAGTATTTTGTTAATTTCTTACCATTATGGCTGACTTTCTCATCAAGAATGCCAATGTCCTTTTTATAGATAATCTCTTTTATCAAAAAAAAACAATGGTAAATTCACAGAGAAAGCTAAAGGAGTGATTTAACTAAAATTGAGATGAAACACAGCTTGTTCCTTCCTACTCAGCATCCATCATTCATGTCATTCATGTCACAGCTTCAATCCAGAAAACACAAAAAACACATTAAAGTCAGGAAATAATTTCACGCCTATCAGAAAAATAAGTTATCATTTTTAAAATGAGAGCTTCCGATAAACTGTAGCCAGATGTTTTCAACTTTTTTGAAGAAAACTGTGATTAAATCTGATCTTTCTTTTTTTTCCTTGTATGGTATGGGTAATAAACAAATTCAAACATTTTCCTGCCTACTTTTTTACAACTATAACAAGCTAGATGCCATTTTCTGATACACCAACCTCTTTGACTGCATCCTCTCCCAGCGGATGATTCTTGTGATCAGATAGTCTTGGCAATTGAATATAGATTCTTTTTTCACCCTTTGCTGATCCGCTCTTGAGGGCCTCCCTTAGAGCTATGGACAGATTGACTTTCTTCTTCCTAGAGGTTGAGTCCACAGAGATCTGTTGATAAAGAAGGAATTAAAGCATAATTATTTTGTTCAATAAATAGTTTCTCTAAATACAGTTGAACTTTTGTCTTTAATCTAAAGTAAAACACCAGGTTAAATGTGCTTATAGTATATATGTTTTGTAGCAAATAGTTTTTTTCAGTATGCATGGCATGAAAATAAATGTGGCTATACCCTAAAGGGAAGCTATTGCTAACCCCCTCCCCCCAATAAAAATAAAAATAAATATAAAAAAAAAAAAAATAGGTTAGCAAACATATACACAGCCAACAACAAGGGCCCAATTTCAAGGCTCTGCTTACCGTGGAATTCTGTGTTTACAGGGCACCATCAAAGTCTCACCTTACCGTGGAATTCTGTGTTTACAGGGCACCATCAAAGTCTCAGCTTACCGTGGAATTCTGTGTTTACAGGGCACCATCAAAGTCAGATTTATGGGTTGTAAGTGCAGAATTCCGCATTAAGCAGTGCCATGATATTGGGCCCAGAAAGGCCCCAGATTGCCTTGAGAAACCCTTAATAACCAAACCTTTTTAGATCTTTTTGGCACCTTTCTTTAACCCAATTTAAAACAAACCTTAAGACACATCTTTTCAATCAAGTATTTGAGTAAATGGTTTGATTTTTACCGTCAATGTTTTCTTAGATATTGCATTTGTATTGTATTTCTCTACCACATGTTCGGGATTTCTTCTTAGCTTAAGGCTTACGTTTCAATTTTGGTTATTGTACATGTGTATGTTATTGTTTGTATTTAGCGCCATGAGCACTTTGATGGATTTGTGTGCTTTATAAGTTTTCATTATTATTATTATTATTATTATTAGATTACCTTAAATTCTGGGTATTTGAAGATTTCTTTCATGCGGATCTGGGCTTTACATTTTACTTTCTTGGTGCGCTCTTGAGCTAACGGTCTTCTTCGAATGGTTACATCTGACAGCTGTCATACAAAAATACATGAAAACATACATGTGTACACCTTGTATATTGTAACAACATGGCATTGATTTTTAATTATAATGACAACAATATTAAGCACAACTGGTATCACCATTGATAATAGAGAATTGAATTGAACAATACAAGCTGGACTACATGTACATCACTACTCAAATAATGTAGGGGCACTATGAAACAATACAGGCATTTCAGTTTTGAGAATGAAATCCTTGCTCTAAATGAGAATTTGAATATTTACCAACCAGAAAACCTGTCGGCTTGATTGAAATCCCTTTCTTCAAATGTATGGTTCTTGATCAGGAAACCTGTCAGCCTGCTGAAATACTTTTCTCCAAATGAGGATATACATGTACAGTATATGGTTCTCAATTGAGAAATCTGTCAGCCTAATTGACTTCCTCTTACAAATTGAGAGAATCAACGGTTCTCAGTCGAGAAACCTTTGTAGGTGACATACTTACATGGCGTTCCATGTATTTCCTCTTAGCTGCTACACATCGATCAATGCCGTACTCACAGTCCATGACCTTCTTACCGATGTTCACAAAAGGAATCCCATCATAAGGAATCCCAAAGCCACTAAGAACCACTGACCTCTCTTCAAAGTAAATCTTGTGAGGTTTTTCCACTTTGTATTCTATTGGAAAGAGAAAGAGGGGTGGAAAATAATATTCCTCGATAAATATTATAAAACAGTCAGCAAAATGTGAACTCTCCTTACTGTATGTATGTTCACAGATTCACTCATAACTTACATGATTTAAAGTAAGTAATGGTAGAAAGGGTTCCTTAAAATATTTCTGCCTAAAATGCTATCGTTTCTGAGAAATGAGTAAAACAATAGTTTTTATCACGCGTGATAATAAACTCGATGTTTGAAAAACAGAAAACACATAAGGTCTCTTTTCACTATTTTCTTGTGACCTCGATGACCAATTGAGCTCAAACTTTCACAGGTTTGTTTGTTCATGCATATGTTGAATCACACAAAATGTGGACACTGATTTTGAGCTGTTACCAAAAGTATACAATGCCTTTAACACACTTTGTGTACTGTGTAAGTGACCCCGAGATGGGGCCTTGGGGGTCCCAATTTTTTTTATTTAAAAATTGCAGGGAAATTATTAAAGTATTTATAGTGTTTGTTTTCCAGTGTGCAATTTGTTTACCTTTCACAATTTCCAACCAAGTAGTCAAGAAGTTTTCTTCTTTTGTACTTATTGATGCCAATGTCAATGTCAATATAATTATCTCTACATGTACAATGTACCTAATGGCATGATACTTCAGTCTTGTAAGGGCAAGTTTATTTTCATGGGCATCTAATATGGAGGAGACCTGAAATTCAACTGGCCAATTTAGAGGCCCTTGGGCAATGGCCAAAGGGCATGGTGGTTATTGCCTCCATTACCTTCATAAAGTATCAGTACCTTTCTTCCTTTCCAAATCAGTTTTCAAACTTAGTCAAGGTTATTTACCAGTTTTTCCAAATCCTGCAGTGTTTTTATAACAGGTGTACTTGGTTCCAGTTTCTTTCTCAAATTTATGAACAGTCTCGTTGGCCTCCTCCAGCGTCTTGACATAAAACAAGGTAGGGAGTGGATCTTTAGCTAAAACATCATCATTTTGACTGTTTGTTTCTGGTACATGTGTTTGGTTCTTATTGATTTCTATCAAATCTGTGTTCATGGTGATGTCACGATTATGTGTGCCGTTGAAATTTGAGTTTTTGTCGCCGTGAACATTGCTGCTGTTCCCATGAAATACAAAAGATTGATGAACTGTGGTTGAAGGCAGCCTTGTTATCTGTTGTTGCGACGATTGATCTGAAATCAATTGTTTAGGCTCATGCTGCAATCTTGCCATGCTTGTGATGTTATTGAGTAACTGCGTTGCAAGGCTACTATGAATACTCATTTCTTGTGCAGACAAGATAGTTGATTTCTGCACCTGACCAGCAGTTTGAGCTTGAAGTTGAAGGATCTCTACTTGAGCTTCTGATTCTTTCAGGTAAGCTGCCGTACTTGCTAGTCTGGCTTGACTATTCATCTCAAGCAGTTCTTGTGCAACATGTTCAGCTACTTGCTCCATCCTGGCTATTCTCTTACCTACATGTAGTGCTCATCCTGAACCTGCGCATACAAGTAGCAGGATGCAGAGTCTTCTGTTTTGTGAGGGCAGCTGATACAGATATAAACAGATGCAATTATCCCTTTACAGTTTATGAATGGGGTGATTCTGCTATTTTGCATTTGCAAGAACGCTACATCATCTTGAGGGTTTTTAGTTTTAAACTTGCCACAAACGTTTTGGTTTCCATTCACTGCAGTAAAAACAAAATAAATAATACAGGAATAACTAGAAATTAAGTTTTTGCTTTTCTACAAAAACAAGATGTTCATGAATGTTGTCATAAAATGTTTCATCAAATGATGTCAGTTTACCTTTCAGCTTGAAATTATGGCTTTTAAATAGTTTTCCTTTCAACTTCCTGTTGAACCAGAAGACAAGGTCAAGTTAGGGTCATATGTGTAACATTTGTTAAGTTTCTTAAGACATTTATGTATCTGACGATCCATGCATAAATTGTAAACCTCCAATATATGTAATTCAGGAGTTATAAGATTTGGAGCATGTGGTACATGTAGCTTTCTCTATGATGGTAGTAAGTGTAGTTGATCTGTCTGCTGTCCCAAGGTGGTCAAACTATACCAGTTTATAAAATGTAGGTCACACTAATATTATGGACCAGATTGTGCTCTATTTAAAAACTGTGCGCAAATTGATTTTACTTTGTTTGACCGATCATTTCGCAGTATCCATAATAATTATTCTGTGTGTTGGGCAATGCTTTCTGTGTATGGGCAATGGTTTTGTCACCTGCTCTTTCAACTTAAAACTTTGTAGCTACCAGACTAACATTTGTCATATTAAAAATAAAAGTGCAAACAAAAAGATCACTGTCTGCATTGTGCATGTTCAGTGACATTTTGGCTTTCGTTTACTACATGAAAGGTGGTACCGGCTAAATATCCATTGTCAGATTAGTCTAATTTTCATTAATACTGCTTTTATTGTCCATTTCTTAAAGTTGGCAAACACCTTGCCTCATTTCATTGCGGCGCACAGGCACCGCTGTTCACCACGCATAGCACACAAATACTCCTAGAACTAAGGTTTGTTCCACTATCGTCTCCACGAACCTCTTAGGTCATCATCATGTAGTGTACAAAATCCTATTCAAAACTTTTTGCTCGCACGTCTATGCACCTGGAGTTTTCTCTTGAAACCGGATTTTGCAAAAATTAGGCTCTTTTCTCACAGTGAGCTCATCATGGGTCCAGAAAATCCACTCCGCAAAAAAGTTGCAAAAAACAATAAATTCTCACCGTTATTCAGAATCTTTGCCTTCCAATAACAAATATGGCCGCTGTCACTGTTGATAACCAGCATTCGGCTTGCATGTTGGACTCTTGGAGAGACCAAACTGGTATGCTACGCGCAATGCTGGTTCATGATAACCAACGGGTCATGAATTTTTAAAAATATGCCGATGTTAGTAATCGTGGACCAGCATTGCGCGCAGCAAAACACTGATTACCAGTGACAGTGGTTTTCGGAAGGTGAGGATTCTAAATTACACTGTCACACAGTGTTAATTTATTGTTTTTTGCAATTTTTTTCTGTGGAGTGGATTCTCTGAACCCATGCCGAGCTCACTGTGAAGTACAACAGCTTTCAATATAAAGCATTTTGAAAATCATTTCACTTTGAAGTATGTCATGAATGTGGTTGTGGAAAAAGATATCAGGTTTTATGCCCCAAATTTTGAATCTGAGAAACGTTTCTGCAGATTGTGTATTACTATATTAATAGGGAATATTCTTCCTGTGTGGACATTCGTTCCGGTTTTTCGGCGATATCTAAAAAATGCGATTTACACAGGTTAGTTTTATTGTATATGACTACAAACAATTGAATGATTCCAAAATTAAAACCAAAGCCTTTAAAGGTATAATTTCCCTTTAAAAAGAGAAGTGCATAAACGTGATCTGTGAAGGGCAACAAATTTCAAATAGGATTTTGTACATGATGACCTATGACTATGACGATTGTGGAGACGATAGCGGAACGAACCTCAGTCATAGTTCTACGGAGAAGAGCAAAAACATGAGAAATACTAAATATGCTAAAAATTTATTCTGTATCTAGCCACCACTTTACTAATTTAATTAATAATATTAATAATATTAATAACATATAGACTAGAGAAAGTAATAATATCATGGTAAAGTGTCACTGAATTGGAGTCTTATACATGTTATAATAATATAGAGAGCACAATTATTATCATTTTGGTACCAGCCACTATCAAAGCTTCCCCATTGAAACGTGTGTGAAACAATAGTGGCAAACGTCACTGCGTTGCTCGCCTGCCCCTGATCAGAGCATAGAGCAAGGACAGAGACTGAGCACAGAGCAAGGACGGACGTGTACTAACTACATACATCCCCATGGGTGAACTAGGTGCCCCACCCAGGATAGTCTAGAAGTAGAAATGAGGAAAGTCTCGAAAATAAACGTGCTAGTAACTTTGTACTAAAAATAGATAAATCCCACCTCCATGTTTTCCTCCCGCTCCACCATCCCAGCATTGCATCCCATATGCTGCGCGTGTAGTTTAGTGATTTTACATGTTGTCAAAATGATTGTTGTTTTCTGTGATCAGTTTTCCTAGGAGTGTTTGGTCTGTTACAGACTCCCATAACATTCATACGTAAAAAATAGTTTTTGACCTGTGGTACGGTGGGGTGGCAGGTCTGTTTTGGATGGACTGGACCATTTTTTGACTGTTGATGTTAGGTGCAATATGTGTGTGGTTTGGGGGTTTTGTGTTAGGTTATTTTTTTTGGGGGGGTGGGTGGTTTTAAATTTAGATTAAATTGAAAAAACACAATTTTAAATTTTTAAACCCTAATTAGTTATTATCATACAAATGCGTCTCTATTAGCAAAGTTTGTAAAATGATATTGTTCCAGTCTTGAAAATCTTGCCAAGTATAATTTTTACCCATTCATGAAAGTTGAACATTCCAAAATAGTGACATCGTGCTCTCGGAAATAAAAGACGTGTTTTGTGCCGCGAAAAAATAACCGGCGATTTTTGTGAATTCCGAATTCTGTGGCACTGCTGAAATTGATGATATAGTGTCCTAACTAAGTAATTATATATCGTGACACTGCCTGATTATAGAAAAGTATGTCGACAAAAAGTAGAAAGAACGTACGAAGTCCTCGTGAGCAGTCGGGGAGGAATCGCAATCAAAATAATTCTATGAATAATGGAGTCACCGCCAGCAGTAGCACTAGCAGTAGTGGGCAGATTGTACCAACAGCTGAAAACTCAAAGGGTTATGTGGAAGGATCCATTGTGCGAGTTCTGATGGAAAATTTCGTGTAAATAACTGTCTGTACTAACTACTGTCTACTAGTACTACATGTACTTAACTAGCAAAAAAACTGTAGTCATACTTTACTTACTTTATAGTTACTCTTTGACTTTGACTTGAGTACTCTTGAACTCACTACTTCTTCCTTGGTTCTACTTCTAGAAATACTGTTTGAGTAGCCCTATAATCAGATAATACTTATTAAAGTACTAGTAGGTACTTCTTTAGTAGTTTTTTTTATTAACGTTAAACATTCTTACTGTTCTAAACATTACAAGTGAACCACTATTTTATAGTGCTTGGTGGTTTTACTTGAACAGGAATGTTCAATGTTGGTAGGCTAGTACGTAGTAGTACTAGTTAGTAGTACACTACTAGGTAGTACTGTACTAAGTACTTTCCTCCATGGTTGGTTTAACTACTAAGTACTATTAAATAGTTTTTATATCCATTGTCAAGATTGTTAGTTACCCACCATGACTACTGCTTAACACTATAGCGATCACCATTTTTGCAAAAAGGAATTCAGCAAAACAGGCAAAAATGACGAGTCTGATTGTCGCCACTTATCTCACTTTAAGTTACCCTTCCTCCTCCATGCTTTTTTACAATAACAATGCACTACCTGTTTGTCAAATTATATTCTTAATCTTACCAAGGCAAACCAGCAGTAGCCCTGGCAAAAAAGGTTGACAGAATGTACGCAGCATGCAGCACACAGATCTCAGAGCAGAGTGGAACAGGCACTTTGGATGACAAAGTATCAAAATCATTAAAAATAAGCCATTTCCAGGTCTACAGTGGTTTTAAAAATGCTCTTTGCTAAATGTTTTGAGCAAGTTGGGCATAAGTGCATAAGGTCTAACATTTATGTTTTATATACCTCTTCCTTGCGAGAAATTAAAAAAAATATATATATCAGACTTTCATCAAGGCAAATATCCCCCTTTTATCGCACATAAAGTGTAAGTGAATTTTAAGTAGTAAAATCTGCTGTTCTCAAAACTGACAAGTTAAACAGTAGGGAAAAAAAGGTTTCTACAAAAACGTTCAATCTACTTTTAAGGAAGAAGCAGTAAAGGTGAAAATTCACACACAAAAAACGTTCAATCTGTTTTTTCCTGATTTAGAAGGCTAGAAAGCAGATGTCCACTTTTCGACCTTCATACTGTAGGTAGACCAACTTCACTTAATATTGCAGGTTAAACCAATCAAGCTCGATACTCAACATAATAGCCATGGATGGCATTTAGAGTTGGGTGTTTTCTTCATACCAGAAGTGATGTGTATTTAAAGACCTTGCAACTATTCTACATGTAAGACTTTGTAGGTGACTGCAAATTTTTAACGCTGTTAAAAAAAAATGTTTGCAATGCATTTTTATATTGTTTTTTCCTTTGTCTTCTATGCTCAATAGAACATATGATCAATGTGAGTTTCGACCAGGACCTCATCTGAATGTTATCATGGGGCCTAATGGAACAGGTAAATCTACGGTAGTGTGTGCCATGTGTCTTGGATTGGCTGGAAGTACAAGCTTACTCGGAAGAGCAAAGGAGGTGAGTGTTGTAATAGTTACAAGGTTGGAGACTTGATGTTATAAGTTGAAACACAGTGATTTATTAGCAACTTCAGAACGTTGGTTGTGAGACATACAATAGCTATATATGTGTCCTGGGTTACATATGAATAAACATGAAGTGTAGACTTGTACCAGTCCTATGTAAGTATTATCACAACATCTTCCCTCTTGAGATTGAACTTTCTAACAAGGGCAACAAACTTTTCAAACAACTGATATGGCAAGGTCAACTTAAACCAAAAACTTATTTTTGGCTCATGCATATATCCAGAGTTTAAATGATGACGCATATATGTTTAACACGATAACATAGTAACACAACATTATGCTTAAATGTCAACAGAGTTAAAGAGTCTCAATCAAACGCTTTGGGCGTCTGATGGTGCGCGAGGATCTCCTAAAAGTCTGTTCATGCGGTGACCCAACAGGAGTGGCAATATCCTGTTGTGTCTCAGTTTGTTCAGGATGTTCCTTGGCAAGCTGAAGTGTCAGTTCCTCCTCCAGCAGTTTAGGATCAACAAATGTCTGCTTAGGAACAGTGTCCTTTCGTATGGCACCTCTGTTGCGACGTAGGATCCCACCACCTTCAGCCTCGATTTCATAGGATCGGGGTCCCACTTTGCAGAGAACAGTGGCTCTCACTGTCCATAGACACTTCTTGATCATTTGCTTTACAGTTTTCACAGCACTCTCTGCTAATCCATTAGATCGAGGGTAGTGCGGGCTTGAGGTATGATGTTCAAATCCCCAATCTTTCGCGAAGTCTGCGAATTCTTTGCTTCCAAACTGTGGGCCATTGTCTGATATGACCACATCAGGCACGCCGTGTCGTGCAAACATGGATTTGATCGCGTTGATCACAGCTTTGCTCGTGGTGGTGGTTAGGGTTACCACCTCTGGATATCCTGAGTAATAATCACAGACTATCAAGTAATATTTTCCTCCATTGGTACCGATATCTGCTCCAACTCGTTGCCAAGCTCTGACTGGTATCTCATGTGGATTGAGTGGTTCCACAGGTTGGCTTGGTTGATGCTTTTGGCACGCGTCACATTGGCTAACCATATTACTGATTTCGGCATTCATGCCGGGCCAGTAGACAGTATCACGCGCACGACAGCGGCATTTCTCTATTCCCATGTGACCTTCGTGAATCTTGAGCAACACATCCTTACGAAGCATGCGAGGGATTACAATTCTAGTACCCTTGAAAATCACATCCTCGGCCACTGATAGCTCGGCTCGATTATTCCAGAAGGAGCGAACGTCACTCGGACATTGGTGTCGTTCCTCTGGCCAACCCTGTATTATCATGCGCTTCAGGTTGGTCAGTTGGTCGTCAGCTTTAGTAGCATCACGTATCTGATTAAATCTGTTGTCAGACACGGGCATTGTCTCAATGATCATATCAACGAATGCTTCCACAACATCATCAAGATATTGCACTCGCTCAGCTTCCCCTTTGTCAGCGTTACAGTCTGGTGCACGGGAAAGGGTATCAGCGACGACCAGTTGTTTCCCAGGGGTGTAGAATACATGTAAGTCGTACTTCTGTACCCTGAGCAGTAGTCTTTGTACTCTGAGTGGGCAATCAGTCAGTGGTTTCTTAAACAGACTGATAAGAGGCTTATGGTCTGAGTGGGCAATCAGTCAGTGGTTTCTTAAACAGACTGATAAGAGGCTTATGGTCTGTCTCAGCCTCTACTGTAGCTCCATAAATGAACTGATGAAAGCGCTCACATGCGAATACAATTCCAAGGAGCTCCTTCTCTATCTGCGCATAACGAGTCTCCGCACTAGTCATGGCTCTCGACGCATAGGCCACAGGTGTCCATTTGTTGTCATGGAGTTGCAAAAGAACTGCACCAAGGCCGTCCTTACTAGCGTCGGATGATAGGCGTATTGGGCAATTGGGGTCATAGTACTGCAGTACAGGCTCGGTAGAAATTGCATTTTTCAAGTCACTCCATGACCTGTCTTGTTCTGGACCCCATTGCCATTCATTGTCTTCTTTGAGTAGGGCTCGTAGCGGGGCTGATTGTTGTGAAAATCCTGCTATCCACTTGGCCAAATACGTAACCATGCCCAAAAAGCGTTGTAGTTCTGGCTTGCTTTCTGGTTTGAGCATGTTGTTGATTGCTGTGACCTTTTGTGGGTCTGGTTTGACACCTTCCGCTGTTACCAGATCACCAATAAAAGTGAGTTGTGTGATGCCAATCTCAAATTTGTCTCTGTTCATCTTGAGGTTCACTTGGCGTGCTATTTCCAGTGTTTTCTGTAGGCTGTTATCATGAGCCACTCTGGTCGCGCCATAGATGATGATGTCGTCAGCAATGGTACTGACACCGTCGATTGATTCGAAGATCTGGTGTATAGTTTTGTGGTAAACCTCTGGTGCTGACGATATGCCAAACGGTAGTCTCGGATATCTATACCTACCGAATGGCGTGTTAAATGTACACAAGTGGCTACTTTCTTTGTCTAGCTGAAGCTGCCAAAATCCTTGCGAGGCGTCCAGCTTAGAGTAGTATTTTGCACCCGCGAACTGTGACATGATCTCTTCTCGTGTGGGCATTTTGTAGTGCTCTCGTTTAATAGCACGTCACGATTTAAGTCTCGAGGATCCATACACACGCGGATGTCGCCATTTTTTTTCTTTACGACGACTAAGGAATTCACCCAGTCATTAGGCTCTTCTACTCTGGTGATAACACTAAGACGTTCCATACGTTCAAGTTCTTTCTTTAGGCCGTTATGGAGTGCAAATGGTACTTTGCGGCAGGCATGCACCACTGGCGTTACTGTCTGATCAACGATGATTGTGTGCATGCCCGGTAAACAATCGAGTCCATCAAAAACATCGTGGTAGTCATGCAGTAGGTTTGCATAGTTATCATTGCCGTCTTTGCTGTGGCCCGTTTTTGTGACAGCACAGGCTAATTTGACGAGACCCAACTGTTCACAAGCTTGTCTGCCTAACAATGCTTGTTTGTTTCCAGGGATCACAAAGACCAGCAGTTTGTGTTTGCTTGCGTTATGGTCTACAGTGACAACATGCACATTTGCCTTTGACTTTGATCTGACTTTGATTGTAGGCTTTCAGTGTTTCTGTGGCCTGTCTTAGCTGTGGCTTATTTTGCAGCCGATTGTAGTCAGACTCTGGCAAAATGTTCACTTGCGCACCTGTGTCTAATTTGATGGGTATGGTTGTTCCATTCACTATGAGGGGATAGACCCAGTCATCTGTTTGTGTGTTTACTGAGTCTACCGTGACAGTGTCCAAAACAAAATCACTCGTGTCCTCCTCGTCCTCCTGGTCTACTGTGTGTACTTGGCGTTGTCCACTTTTCTTGAAGCAACACTTGGCAAAGTAATTTTTGCCTTTACAGTACGCACAAATTTCACCATACGCTGGGCATTTTCCAGAAACATGCCAGTTATCACAGCGTCTGCAGTGATGTTTATCACCAGTTTGTTGTTTCCTTTGACTTGTCTGGTCATTAGGTGTATTCCATGGCTTTTTTGTTTTGTTTTCGCCGATTTTTTCTGCACAGCATTGACTGTCGGTGCTGCGGACTGTAGCTCTTTGAAACGCTCTTTCACTAACTCAGCAGCCTTGCAAATTTTTACTGCTTTGTCGAGATTTAAGTCTTCACCTCGAAGAAGGCGTTCTCTGGTCACATTATCAACAATGCCACATACTAGTCTATCCTTGACCAGTGAATCTTGTAGTGTGCCAAATTCACACTTTTTACTGTGTTTTTTAAGTCTAGTGAGGTATGCATCTATTCCCTCACCTGGTTGCTGGCAACAGTTGTTGAAGTGAAATCTCTCCAGTGTCAAGTTGGTTTTCGGGGTACAGTACTTCTCCAATTTGGCCATTACCTTTGCCAATCGCATATTGTCCCCTTCTGTGTCGCCCTCCTCATCCCAGTTGAATGTATTGTACACATCAAGGGCTGGCTCACCAATAACATGCAGTAGGATTGATGTTAGTTGACATTGTCAACTTTCTTTGATACACCAATGGCACTTATGTACAACTGGAAACGTTGTTTAAATCTCTTCCAGTTTTCTGCAACATTACCGGTAAGTTCAAGTGCGCTCGGAGGTGGCAGTACATCCATATTGTCTGCAACAATGTAAGCCTTTTTAATTGTTCATTGCACCAATATCCAAACACATCTGATGACCTCACAGAGCCTGAGTCAACTCCCCACTCTGATAACCAAATCAATGCAGTTGCAGTGGCTGACAATGACTCAGTGGAACGCTGTGCTGCATTACGCTATTCCTACCTGATGGTAAAGGAAAAACAAGCAGACAAAATGCCATCATACGATTGCACAGAGTGCAAACACAAATGATGGGAAAATCAACGCAAAGTGGAGTGGTATATAGTGAAACCAGTCCAGTTGCCTATCCAAACTTGGACTGGCTGCAATTGCAAACAGTGCGTGATGCACAAAGACAGGATGCATCGAATTAATGCACTATGCATCGAATTAATGCACTATCTGGAAGTCGTATCATAACTTCCATTGTAATTATTTTTTTGTATTACAAGTTTGGTTTATTTTGTAGAGGATAAAATTATCTTTCGAATGATTCACACATATATGTATTTGCTTTTACTGAATTGAAGCTTTCAGATTGTAAATATGTTGACACACCAACGAAAATAGACAACTGTTAGTTTGCATTATACGTTAGCGTCAGTGTTTCACGGAAAGTTGTGCACACAACTTTTTCAACTTTGCTATCGTTTCAAACAAGAACAAAATGTTGACAAAGTGATTGAAATAATATCAAAACATACCTTTAGAAATGAACAATCTTGTCTATATTACTTATGGATAACAATAAATTTCCTCTACAATGTAAACTCCTTTCAATAATGTGTGAAAAACATGGCGAAAGCCCAGCGAAACATCGTCGCTTTCGTAGTATACATTATAGTGCGTGTGTGCGCGTAATGCATTGTACATACGATACGGTACGCACACACAGAGAAGCCTTGACACGTCGTGCTAGATTTCCGACCTTTGAACCTTTGGAAGGAGATTACTTGGTTTTTGTCAATGGTGACCACGGGATATTTTTAGACTGGCGCAATCTTTAGATCACGCTCTTTCGACGGCTGTTTGCTGCAACCCGCTAGCATGTGTAAAACCCAAGATACAAAGTGTTGTTTAATCTCGGGCGGTTTTGGGCGGTCCAGTGAGTAAATGGCTGGGCGGTTTCGGGCGGAACAGTGACTAAAGGGTTAATCTGTTTACCATAAATTGTTCAGTATTTCTTGAATTTTTCCTTTTTGTTAACCTTTGTAAAGCGCCCCGGGACCCTTTTGGGGTTAAGGGCGCTATATAAAAGCCATTTTTTATTATTATTATTATTACTTGCAAGACTGTAGATGCTGTGTGCAAAAAATGGGGCATACAGCAACTGTTCATTTCTCCATACCACCCACAGAGCAACTGGGTGGAACGAGTCAACAGAAACTTGAAAGGTATGATGCGAGCATACGTTGTAGGGGACCATCGGACATGGGATGTTCACATCGCAGAGTTTGCTTTTGCCCTAAATTCGGTGCAACATAAGACCATTTGAGTGGAGCCTTCCACTTTGATTCTTGGACGACGATTAATTGCTCCTAATGAGAACAGATGGAACAAATATGACCGCAGGCGTCGCGTGGAATTGCACAGATAACCATGTCTGGATTAAAGGTCCAACTCGCTCTAAATGTTAAAGTTTTAGAACTGACTTTTAACTTACATGTACTTGTAACATTTCAACAGACATCAGTCCTTCCTTTTAAGGAGAGCAAGAGGGATTTTGAAAATATCACCATCCACAGATAAAATGGACTCGTCTAGGCAGGTCAAAAAACAAGAATATATTCTTTATCTCCGTTGCAAAATTAACATCTATTAAGAGGGATCTTGCTCTTTCATGCTCCTAAACCATGTTTAAGAATAGGAACAAATAGTGTGGAATGGCCGTTTAACTCATTGCATTTGTACGTTTTTTAAACATTGCCAGTGACATTGGATTAACCCTACAAGCCTACATACGTGTATGTATTATCCCTGCCGCCAAATACAACAAAATAAGCCAAATGGTAAAAGTTGTTGCATATTTAGCAGTCAATTAAAATCCGGTACTATGTTCCACTGTGGTACATGGCCTTGACATCATGTGAAATCCAAGGTCCCAGCAGACTTCAGTACATACGCTTTGTGCATTAATCAAGGAACATGTACACATTAATGCCCAGTGTTAAGGTATTTAAAATAATGTAAACACTTACACTAGAGAGCATTTTTTTTAAGTTTTTGTGTTTGATTTTTGCTAAATTTAATTTTTAATAAATACTAAGCATAAACACCAATTGTTTTGATGATGCATTGATTGTGAAAGTCTATGGATGAGTTCACAAGTTATGATTTTTTGATTTATTAAACTTTGAGTGAATGTGACCATCCATTTTTATTTTTGTTGAATTTACAGGTGGGAGAGTTTGTGAAACATGGTAGTACCAGAGCAGTCATTGAGCTTGAGATTTATAAATCACCTAAGAATGTCACCATTCGACGTGAAATAACCAAACAAGGGAATAAGACGGCTTGGTCTCTCAATGGTGTTCGCTGTAACATGAGTGATGTCAAAGAGAAAGTGAAGAGTCTAAACATTCAGATTGGTAATCTGTGTCAGTTTCTGCCACAGGTGAGTGTATTAAAAATCATAGTCCAAATTGGATGAGATTGTTTAACAAACAATTTGAGCTCAATGTCTGGTTGCCGAATTTGTTCATTTTTTAAAGAACAAAATGCTGGGAAGATTTTGTATCAGAACCTACATGTACAGTCATTGCAACTACATGTAATTTAAACGTGTGTTCAAGTTTTGTATTAAAAAAAACCAGCTAAACAAGTTTTCTTTATATTAAAAGTTCATACGCTGCTGTCTACTCTACTGTACTCTACTCTGTTCTCTTTCTGTCTATTGAGCTATGTACAATGGCAAAAACAAACTTCACTGCGATGATTTGGCAAAAACAAACTTCACTGCGATGATTTGGCAAAAACAAACTT
Organism: Leptasterias polaris; assembly: GCA_037783415.1. NCBI lineage: Eukaryota > Metazoa > Echinodermata > Asteroidea > Forcipulatida > Asteriidae > Leptasterias > Leptasterias polaris. The sequence goes on from JAZGTN010000054.1 coordinate 953,246, forward strand.
CACTGCGATGATTTGGCAAAAACAAACTTCACTGCGATGATTTGGCAAAAACAAACTTCACTGCGATGATTTGGCAAAAACAAACTTCACTGCGATGATTTGGCAAAAACAAACTTCACTGCGATGATTTGGCAAAAACAAACTTCACTGCGATGATTTGGCAAAAACAAACTTCACTGCGATGATTTGGCAAAAACAAACTTCACTGCGATGAAAGGGATTTTTTGGAACAGACTTGAGATAATGATTAGGCCGAACAAAAGAATAGTTGTGTTTCCGGTTACCCGACCGTCCCTAGAAAATCACGCCGACCCTGTATCTTTTTATTCCAAAAAACGATATAAAATCAAATCTTATGGTGCTGACCCTAAACCTCATTTTTGTGCACATCGTCCTTGATTTTTTCTTAGTTTTTTCCTCTATTTTTTATTCATTCAAACATGATTGTCAGACACTTCGAACCTTTGCCATTTCATACCTTGGTCACCTCAATCGTACGTACCGGCACGCCGTGTCGTCCGAGTCATTTCGGATCGTGAGCTGATTTAGTTCCGTCCGTCTCGGCAAATTCAGTTGTTGTGTTCATATATTCTAGCAGTGTGCTTGAAACACTTGCGCAAATCGAAGACGTGCCTATGCAAATTAAAACATTTACCTGCGCGAATGTGCACATTTTCCAACATTGCGCATTTGAATTTTGAACTTGCGTGATTACTATTTTGCGCGGTTCTGTGACGTACTTGGGCTCGTCGAAAAAGGAGTGCAGGGGTGTTTTCACAAATTTGTCACTCCGTATATATACAATACCAATTAAAAAGCTAAATTTGTAGATAAAGTTGGGGGTCAAGCATTGCAATTTCTGAAAGGTTATTTTTTGCATATTTTTAATTAATTAAGAATCCATTAATAATGAGGAAAATGTTTTGGAAAATGTTTGACATGGGTCAACACAAGCATGGTGCCCTGCTTCTGGCTGCAAACACGTGCGATACCGAGACGCTTTTGATCATGACTTCTCGACTCCTTTCGTTGCATGCATGGGTCGTACGTCCGTGTACGTGTACATCGTAGGGTGTGTGTGTGTACTGTGTGTGCCGCATGTAAGCCTTGTGTAGTCGTTTGCAGCATGGCGGCACAGCTGGGGACAGGGGGAGTCTTCGCGTTGACGTGGGATAAATGTTCCCACAAGGCCGCTACGAACATGATGAGATCTCTACAACTAGAATCAACAATACAATCTGCATTCACACTAGGACACCCGGAAACAACAGACAAAATGCAAGTGAATAGACAGTGCTGATAGGTACTGTTGACATTTACAACAACAAATTTGACATGGTCAGTCTTTCAATTGAGCGCGCAAAATAAAAAAATATTGGAACATTAGCCTACCCTATTTTTCGGAGCCATAAAACCTTTAAGCAACAAAAAAAATTATTGCCTACCTGCCTACCCTATTTCCCTGCCACAGTGTAATAGGAAACACAGGTATTCTTTTGTTTGGCCTTATATTACATGCAGTGGAAATAATGTATTGTCTGAAGTAAAAACAAACTTTCAGGAATAAGAAATTTCAGGCTTTTGTCTGAATTCATAATTTTTATGTCTGCGTGGTGACATAAAAACACCCCAATTCTCTCCAGATAAAGATAAATTGTGCTTTATAATCTACTTCTCTAGTGCTGAGGGTACTGTTCCTAACAGCTCCTCGAAATCTATAACTCCAGAGGTTATCAAAAGGTGGAAATGCCACCAAATACATGTATACCTGCAAAGATCCGGATCCAAGTTTCAGACCTTTATTGTCAGCAATGACTCTCGGTCTAGTCATGCTGACTGAATTTCAGGCAGACTGTGTAGATGTCCAATTTTTGCAGGCTGTTTTAAGTGGCTGTTGAATGTTATTTTGTTGTGGCTTTGTATTAAATGTTCATGTAATTTGGTTCTATTATGAAGGATTAATGTCTTGGTTTGATGTTTAGATTCATAGCCTTGCTATTCACTTAAAGACCAAGAGTCCCCCAGCAAAACTGACCAAACACCTGTTCATACTGGATTAGTGCAGGTGGCCAATTTCTTAAGGCAAATGAAGTTCAATCCTTTTCTGTGGATCCACTCCTGCCACTGTTTAAAATGAAGTCACCATAAATGAATTGAAAACCTTGTTTTTGAGATGTTGCTGGAACTACAAGAACTCAGTCATGACCTCAAGTTGACTTTTGTTTTTTTTGCAGGACAAAGTTGTTGAGTTTGCCAACATGTCTAACATTGAATTGCTGGAAAACACTGAAAAGGCTGTAAGTATTTAGATTATTATATGTTGCATTTTATATTTGTTGAGTTAATGTGGCATAGCAGTCTGGCCTGTGTCCTTGAGCAAAACCCTTTTCCATAATGTGCTCTTTTTCACCGAGATGCTTAAATTGGTCCATGAAAGAGTCAAGATAGTTGTACAATAGTACTCATGAGCTAATCTTTGTTTCACACCCACAGGGAGTTAAGAAAGCTTGTTGTTTCATTTAACTAAAGTTTGAAGTAAGCTTGGGCGATATTGTATTTGGTCATCCATGATATGTCTTTAGAAATGTATTGCAATATTTGATATTATCACAATTAATTTGAGACATCAGAACAAGTCGGCTAATGACCACATGATTGTGCTCACAATGTGCAGCGCAGAGAGAATCCTGTAATCGTTACCTAAAACCTGACTCAGGCCGTGTCTGAATTGATGGTTTCAGTAGTGGCTAGTCCTTACATGTATCTCTGAAACTGCCTGTTCTTCAAAGTTGTTGTTTTATTTACTGATGCGAGAATTCTTACAGAATTTAGGTTGCATAAATAAACCATGCAAAGTCTTGTGCACTTAAAAATGGGTCTCGACCATGTGGGTCTCGACCATGTGGGTCTCGACCATGTGGGTCTCGACCATGTGGGTCTCGACCATGTGGGTCTCGACCATGTGGGTCTCGACCATGTGGGTCTCGACCATGTGGGTCTCGACCATGTGGGTCTCGACCATGTGGGTCTCGACCATGTGGGTCTCGACCATGTGGGTCTCGACCATGTGGGTCTCGACCATGTGGGTCTCGACCATGTGGGTCTCGACCATGTGGGTATTGCTGAGTCTGGGAATTCCCTGTACATGTAATTTTACTCCCATTGGCAATATGCATTTTTTCACACCCTTTTGACATGTTTGATAAAGTGTGACACACTGGGAATGGCGGGTTTGGGTAATACATGTACGTACACTTAAAGGAAAGGTGGTGTTGGGAATTAATATGGGCTTGCAACCTGCAAGGCTGTTGATTGTACAATGTATCATATTCATGAATCACAAAACACCATGAACACTGAAATGTTGAGATGGATATGGATAGCCAAAGGACATAGGCACAGAGGCCTGGTAAAACCACATTTTAAGTGGTTGGCAGGATAACAATGCACGGAACTTTCATTGAGGTATCGGTGAAACAGCTTATGACATGCTCTGACAAATCACTGTGTAGCAGGTGAGAGTCTGGCCGAGTCACAGTGAAAAAAGAGGGCTTTCACTCAAATTGTTTAGAAAGAGAAAAGTAAATCCTGTGAATTTTATGATAATGTTCGTTGTCTTTGGTTCAGTCATGGTTTTATTTTGACAATGATATTCTTAAAAAAGAATTCCCGTGCAGGTGGTATTGAAAAAATTGTTTGGGTTCTCAATTGGAATTGGTTACAGGAGGCTTTGAATTGACTTGTTCATTTCTCATCAACAGGTGGGTTCTCCTGAACTGTTTGATAACCATTGTCGTCTCAAAAACTTCCACAAGGACCAAAAGGAGCTTCTTCTAAAACAGAAAGAGGAGTCGGACCATCTTGACAAACTAAAACAGAAGAATAACCGCCTAGAAGCAGATGTCAAGCGTTACCAAGAGAGACAACATCACTTGGAGGTCATAGAAACTCTGGAGAAGAAAAAAGCCTGGGTGGTTAGTATCCCTGATGCAACCTTATGATTACAATGAGGTCACTACACTATATTGTATGATTTCACATCACCCTCATATTGGGAAAACAAACCTGAAAATGTTCATGTGTTATGTTTTACTCTTCAACACTTCTACAGTTGCATTGAATAGCAAACCTGATTACATGTAGTAGGTCATATATGACACAGTCAATTGCATCTTCATGTGCAATTTGTTTATGGTGCTCAAACAGTATTGATAAACACAGTTGCAGAGATGAAATTGAATTCATTATTGAGATTTATGGATATTCGAGTTAAGGAAATGTTGTATGTTAAGTGTGATAGAAATCCTTGTGGGATCATTCAGGGCGGTCGGATTGCAACACCATGATTTTTGGCAGTAATGACTTTGCGCCAAGGTACAATGTATGAAGCATGTGCAGGGGTGCATGGTGGGCGATGTCCATGAATAAGCTGTGGCAATGATTCATGGTAGTTAGTAGTACAAGTGTCAAAGGTCATGTAACAGTTGTTTTACACACTCGTACTGACGTCACTATACACCTAGATACGAACAATTTATGTACATAACATGCCTGCACACAAGGTTTAAAGACTTGCAGACTTGCGGCATGGTTTTTGTGTCAACATGCCCAGCAATTGCAAGCTAGCTACAGAAAAATAAGGAACTCCTGGGAGATGTGGTACAAATATTGGATGCATGTAAGTACATTGTCGCAGAATATAATCTTGAGGTGAAACCTGGACTATTCCATTTTACGAGGCAAAGCCAGATTTCACAAAGTGTTTTATTCTGCGACAATGCCTGAACGAAATGCATTCAGTAATTGTTTTATATACATGTAACACACACATAAATCCTTTTCGTTTGAAATTTCTTTCAAAATAAAAACAAATAGACACATGGAAACTCGTCCACCCCATCTTCTGAAAGTTTGTTAAAAAACCTTCTAAACACTGTTGACAACTCATAGATGCCAACCTTGTTCGACGTTACATGACCTTGTTTCATGACCATGAACAGGTGGGAACAATGATCTCAGAAACGACGCTGTGAAGTGTCTCTGCGAAGTGTCGCTACGAAGTGTCCCAAGCATCCTATATCTATCAATATTGGACTCCTATTTTCAATTTTGAAGCATCACACATCATGACAGTAAATACATCACACATTGTATCACACATTACACATGTTCTACCAATCAAATGACAAGGTTCAAATGACAAGGTTCATAAAGCTTCCGTTTAAGGTATCACAATTACACTGTGCTAATGAATAATTGATCTTGTACAATACCCTAAGATTGTAGGAATGTTCTTGATCTTGTGTATCAGGCATGAGAATCTTCCGGATTTTTCCGGAATTCCGGATTTTTCACTTCAAATTATGTGGTCTCCGAGTTCAGTGTGAATTTGATATAAAATTCGGGGGGTAGGGTGTGGTGTAAATTTCACTAATCTCTCTAATACGATCAGAAACTGTTAGTTAATTTTACCTTTACAGTGATTTTTACACCGTTCGAAAATAAATTGCGTCCCGGCGGCGGCCGGACCAATATGCGGTGATTTGTTTCTTCCATGTGCGTCGCGTATTGTATGCAGCTAGATCTATTGATATGTGTAGACTTTCCTCATTCCCCGCTTCATTCGCGGTACGGTTTGACCGTAATACACGTACATGTATTTTTACTGTTGTAAAGGAACATGTGTGGAGACATTGAAAAGTCTACTGACAACAGCGCACGGTGTTTTGTGTGGATGCCCGCTGCCCGCGAATCGTTAGACCTTTTTACCAGTCGTCATCACGCACGTTCATAGGCAAAAGCGCCAGTTCTTCGATTTGTTTATTGTGTTTTACGGCTGGAGATATTTTTACGCATTGAACTATGACCTGGAAGAAACTGCAATGAGTGTGCGTCATACACGTGTGAGGAGAATCGTCGATTTTTCCAAAATGCTGCGGTTTGTAAACTGTCAGGATAATCTTGGAGATACTAAAAGGTGTTTGAAAAACAATTTTCAATGTCCAAAAGGGGGCAACACTTAACCCAATGATTCACAAACACAGGTAAAGACCCCAAAAATCCAAATTTCCGAACATTACTGCTCTGTTCATATTTTCGTGGATTATTTCGGAAGATCATTTTTTTGCTTTTTTAGACAACATACGTCTGATTTAATTTTTTTTAAAAGTATTTTCCTCCTATATAACTCGTCCCCGGTCCCATCTATGGTCCCATATAACGCCCGAGGGGTTCACCGAGTGCGGCACTGACGCCCGAGTAAAGTTGCCCAATTTCCGGACATGCACAAATTCGGAAATTGCCCAAAATGCATTTTTAGCGTTAGATTTTTCCGGATTTTTTTTCATCGCCTATTCTCATGCCTGGTGTATTCTTCCCCTAATGTAGGAGTATGACATCAAGCGTAAGCTCTACCTACATTTCAAAGAGAGACAAGAATCACTGAAGAAGGATCTGAAAGAAGCCTATGCTTTAAACTCTCCTATTCAAAGTCAACTGAACAACTTCACAGAAAGACTTCAGGAAGTAGACACAGTCATAAAGGAAAAGGTAACAGTTGATCAAATTAATAATCAAAGTTTTTAGAGAAAAACTGCTTTATAATTTATAATTGTTTTTTATAGCATTTACTTTGTGTTGTTGTTTTTCAAGATTTTTAAATTTGGAACATGGATTGCTTGATAAAATACTTTATAGGTTTATAAAGATACAAGTTTTAACCTTGGTTGTTGAGGGAGCATCTCAAAAGTTGGAGTACTTTGAGTGTTCAAATGAGAACAAACTAGAGATCCACTGGACACACTGGCCTTGTGCTCATTGGATTGTGGGTAGATTCCTGTGTGGATGATTCACTGTGAGTACTTTACTCTGACTGGGACTGTTGTTCTCCAATAAACATACCTGTAGGTTGATGTTCCTATTGGATTGCACCTACCACCCTCAGCCAATAAACATCTGCCCAAGAAAGTGGCTGACAGACATCATTTCACAATTCATGAAGTCTTAGAAAAGCTGCTTGGATAAGGAAATATTCAACAATTACAGACCCATTTCCAACTTGAGTTTTCTAGGCAAGACTATTGAACGTATTGTTTCATCTAGGTTACATGCTTTCATGCAAGACAACAGTCTCATTGACTCAACCCAATCATAGTACTGAAACTGCCTTATTACGTGTGCACAATGACATTTTAACTACTCTTGATCAACGTAAAATTACTACACTTATTTTTCTTGATCTGAGTGCAGCATTTGAAACCGTGGATCACACCGTACTATTGTCTCATCTCCGTAACGTCATTGGTTTGCAGAATCATGCACCACAATGGTTTAAGTCATACCTAGAATGTAGACCCCAGTATGTGCGTGTCAGTGATACCGCCTCTAATCCTGTTCAACTTGATTTTTCTGTCCCACAGGGTTCAGTTCTTGGCCCTCAGTTGTTTTCATTATACATTTTTCCCCTTAAAGAAATCATTCAGAGACACAACCTTCAATATCACATGTATGCTGAAGACTTGCAATTGTATGTCTCCTTTAATCCTTCGCAACAACATGCTGAATCTGGTATCGCTCGCATTGAGGCCTGCATCTGTTAAATTCGTCAGTGGTTGAACAACAACTTCCTGAATATTATTGACAGCAAAACTGAAGTCATGTTGATAGGTTCTCCACCACAACTTTCTTAAGTCTGTATTCCGTATATTTCTGTAGGTAACTCTCGAATACGGCCGGTCAACCACGCTCGTAACCTTGGTGTAATTTTTGACTCTTCACTGTCCTTCAAGAATCACATTTCCCACACAGTTCGTTCTGCCTCATTTCATATCCGCAACATAGGAAAGATCCGAAAATATCTTGACTGCACTTCCAAAGAACAGCTTGTCCACTCATTTATTACGTCTCGTCTTGACATGGGAAATTCATTTTTATTTGGCCTTCCAGGTGTCCAACTTTCTCGTCTTGTAACGCCTACAAAATACTGCTGCTTGTGTGGTCACTTTAACGAAAAAACACTCTCATATTACAAAGTCCTTCAAAATCTGCACTGGCTCCCAGTATCATCCAGAATCATCTACAAGCTGATGCTGATTGTTTTCAAAGCACTCAATGGGCAAGCACCAACGTACATCCTGAACATGCTCAACATACATAAACCATCCCGTAACCTTTGATCGGGGAAATAAATATCTTCTGGGGGGACAGATCATTCTCCGTTGCAGCACCACGTCTCTGGAATCAGCAACCTCTTTACATTAAAACCTCCAATACTATTCACTCATTCAAAAAGTCTCTCAAAACACACCTCATGTCAAAAGCATTTAGTTCCTCCAAACTGTTTTTTCTTTTGGTCCTTTCCCCTTTTGTTTTTTCTCTTCCTTTGTTACAGCGCCTTGAGCTCCTTTGGTGGATATGTGCGCTTTATAAGACTTATTATTGTTATTATTATTTATTATTACCTTCATTGTGCCCACGTAAGTCGTCAATAATGGTCGTAAATAGTCCTTGACGAACCAACACTCATAATTACACGTTGACACAAACGGCTTTCGCACAAGTTGGTCTTTTTTTTTTTTTTTTTGCACATTTTTAATTTAATTTGTTGTTCCTTATCCCCCACCTGCAAACATTTTTTAAGTGTAATTTGATTCATTACATAATGGAGATCAGTCATGTGACACCGATTCACGATAACTACAGACATTATTGTATATTTGTGGTAATGAAACCAAGGATGCCTCATAAGTGAACTAATAATCACTGAGGGTCGTTCAGACACAGTACTTAAGTTGGTTTAACTCATGGTTCAACCTGATCTGTGTGTCTAAACGGTTCTAAAGTTAGACCGAATCAGGTTTAACCTCAACCAGTTAGACCTCGAGCTGGAGGGCTCATCTTTAGACCGCTTCAGGTTTTTTTAACATTGGACAGAATCAAAATGACCACATCTGGTTTACATGTACATTGTAACTTGCAACAGATGACTGCTGACCTGTGCAAGGTCGCTATGCCTACATGTACGTACACCTGTACGCCTTAATGAGCACACATCGAAATGAGAGAAAGCGTGCGTCTTCCGTTTGCGTTAATTCCGTCTAGCTCACCTGTTATTTAGGTCTGTTTCCACCAAAATCTCTTTGAATACGGTCATGTATAAATTTGTGATAACGCTACATTTTCAGCCATGTCAGTTGATTCCTGCTTGAAAATCAATGAAATTTCCGGCTGGTGAATTGAGGAGTATCCAGAATTTTACAGAGCACAAAAAATGCGTCAATCTCCCGACATCAATATCCCAACACGTCTAAAATCTCCCAGATTGTCATTTCTCCCTCATAAAACATGTAGTTCGTAACAAATTGTCCGTGTTGGGATATTGATGTCGGGAGATTGACGCATCTTCAGCTCTTGTTGATCCTGAAGTCTTGGTTGCCTCCTACAATACGGTACTGGGTAAGCTGTTGGACAAACATGCTCCGCTAAAAACGATTTTTTTTTTTTACACTTCGTCAAAGTTCCCCGTGGTTTTCAGATGAAATTCGTTCAGAGAAAGCAAAGCGGAAACAACTTGAAAATAAATGGCGCTCCACTAAACTGACTGTTCATCGTGATATCTACAAAACACAACGTAATAAAGTAGAAGGCTTAATCAAGAAGGCGAAACGACACTACTATAATGACCTTATTCGTCAGTGCAACGAGCAAGGTAACAGCAATAGAGTTTTCAGAGTTCTCGACAAACTACTTGGGCGTAATACCAGTGTTGTCTTACCTTCACATGGATCAGCTACTCACATGGCACAATCATTTGATAGGTTTTTCCAAAGCAAAATCTCTAACATACGTGCTGCATGTGAGAAATCTGTCAAACAACATTTGAGGCCTGACATTACAACTGATGTTTTCCCTAAGACTCCTCCCAGTCATCTCGCACTTACTACCATGTCGGCAATACAAATTGGTAAAATCGTGCGCCAATCACAGCCAAAGTCTTGTGATCTTGACCCCATACCGACAACACTTCTGAAATCTTGTCTACTTTCCCTGGCTCCAGTAATAACATCAATGGTGAATTCATCAATTATTCACAGCAAGGTGCCAAGTGCTTTGAAAACCGCTTTTGTCACACCAATTCCAAAACGTCAAGGAATGAATGAGGATGACAGGGAGGATCTAAGGAACTATAGACCAATCACAAACTTGCCATTTTGTGCGAAAGTTTTAGAGAAGGTCGTGGCACAGCAACTATCGCATCACTTATCTCAGCACCAACTACATGAGTCAGCACAATCTGCATATCGTCAATACCATGGCACAGAGACTGCTCTTACCTGTGTTCAAAATGACATTTTGCTCAATGCTGACAAAGGCCACATTTCTATTTTGATTTCACTGGACCTGAGTGCAGCTTTTGATGCTCTAGACCACCAGATACTTCTTCAGCGGCTGGACTCTACTGGACTAACTCAGAAAACGTTGAACTGGTTTAAATCATATCTGACAGATAGGCATCAGACTGTTAGAATCACTAAGCAAAATGAAATTGGTGTGTCAACCTATCCACTGATTCATGGAGTTCCCCAAGGCTCTGTTTTGGGGCCCATTTTGTTTAACATATACATGTACATGCTTCCCCTAGGTCACTTGATTCGCAGCCATGGTGTAGCTTGTCATTTTTATGCTGATGACACTATGTTATATGTATCAGCTTCTCCAAACACGGAAGATACTAAGAAACGTATTGATGTAATTGAAAAATGTTGTGTTGATATCAATAGTTGGATGGCCTGGAATTATATGAAACTAAACACTGATAAAACTGAAGTTCTTTGTATTGGTACACCTGCTAATTTGAAGAAGGTCCCTGTTGCTAAGGTTAACATTGTGTCGCATGAAATTGTAGCGTCAAAACACTTGAAAAACCTTGGAGTTATTTTTGACTGTAACTTGGACATGAAAGCTCATATTCGTCAAATATCTCGTAATGCTTTTTATCATTTACATAATATTGGTAAAGTTAAGCAGTATCTACATCCCTCAGTCACTGAACAGTTGATTACTATGTTAGTTATGTCTAGGATTGACTACTGCAACGCCCTACTGGCTGGTCTCCCACAGTCCTCACTTGTTCCTTTACAACGTGTGCAAAACTGTGCTGCCCGAGTTCTCACAGGCACGAAAAAATCTGATCACATTACTCCTGTGCTAATGAAGCTGCATTGGCTTCTAGTCAAATTTAGAATTATATATAAATTGTGTCTTTTAGTTTTTAAATGTATTAATGGTATTGGACCCCAGTATCTTGTTGATCTTTTACATACGTCTAGTTCCTCCAGAACTACTAGACTTTCATGTGATAGGACTAGACTGCAGCGTGTTAGTACTAGGTTATGCACTATGGGAGATAGGGCTTTTTCTGCTATTGCCCCTAAAATGTGGAATGACCTGGATGTCTCTATTCGAGAAGCGCAGACTGTAAATCTTTTTAAATCTAAACTTAAAACACACTTTTTTAAGAAAGCTTTTGAGCAATCTCTTAGGTTTTAACTGTAACTATATTGTGGTCATTATTGTCGACTTGTGTTTTCGGTGGGATTTTATTATCTTTGTATTTTTCAATTGTAATTTTTGGTAATTTACTTGTACCTTTTTAAATGCTTATCATCTTTGTGCTTTATGTACTTTTTATGCCTTTTTGTGAAGCGCCTTAGAGCATTTTACAAAAATAGATTTGGCGCTATATAAATGTATTATTATTATTATTATTATATTGCCCGATAATAACCATGTCAGAAGTAACTATAACTATAAATGTAAATAGTAGTGAACTTGCGGGTACAACCATGTGTATAATCTCTTTTGGGAGGAGTGTTGGCTCTGAAAAGAGCCGGTTTGGTCTCGACGTTTCGAACAGTATACTCTGCTCGTCTTCAGGAGAATGCTGGACTGCTGGTGGTGTTGCAGCTTAAGTAGAGCACCCAGGCCTTCACACAGCACACCGTTGTGAACCTTAGCCAACGTCGGCTCACCCCGATGGAAACTAAGGTTCTCTCCAAAGGCATGAACTTCGCCCTCACTCCTCGCACGATTCCAGTGAAAGACATCATCCAGTCCACCGAACCAGCACTCAAGCATCTAGACAAGACAGCCGCCAATCAAGTCCGTATCCAGATACTGCAAACCCTCAAGAACGCCAAGCTACCAAGACCCAACACAAGCAAGCAAGAGAATGCCGCCATCCGAGCTCTCCATCAAGACCAGTCCATCCACATCATGTCAGCCGACAAGGGCAATGCCACTGTGGTCATGTCGACCACTGATTATGACCAAAAGGTGACTGATATCCTGTCGACTGACACATACAAACGTCTGTCAAGAAACCCCATCCCGGCCATCGAACGCAAGATTACCAACCAACTCCGGTCTCTCTACCAGTCCCAAGTCATCGACGCACCAACGTACCGCCACCTCAAGCCCTCTACATCCTCCTGCCCACGGTTCTTCGGTCAACCCAAGATACACAAGCCTCATGTTCCCCTCCGCCCCATCGTGGCGTCCAGGGGCTCACCAACCTACAACACGGCCAGATATCTCACCAAGATCCTCCACCCACTGGTCGGCCTCACACAGCACCACATCACCAACTCCAGCCAGTTCGTCAACGTCATCAAGGACATCCATCTCAATCAATCTGACATTCTCGTCAGTTTTGACGTAGTCTCGCTGTTCACCAACATACCAACAAAAGAAGCATGCTACATCGCCACACAACGCCTTCAAGCCGATCCTACCATGACAGACCGCACAAGCCTCACTCCTGAACAAGTCCAAGATCTCCTCATCACCTGCGTCTCATCATCTAGCTTCCGGTGGAGGGATCAGTTCTATGAACAAACCTCGGGGGCCGCCATGGGATCTCCTCTATCCCCGGTCCTGGCAGATTTGTTCATGGAAGAGTTTGAACTGGACACCATCGAGAATGCTGATCTTCGCCCCAACCTCTGGCTCCGCTACGTTGATGACACCTTTGTGGTTTGGCCCCACGGCAAGACAGCACTCGACCAGTTCCTCCAACACCTCAACAACCAGCATCCTCTCATCAAATTCACCATGGAACAAGAAGAGAACAACACCATCTCCTTCCTAGATGTTCAAGTCACAAGAAGAGCGGATGGCACCCTCGCCCACACCGTACACCGCAAACCAACCCACACTGACCGGTATCTACACAGCTCTTCGTTTCATCATCCACGCTTCAAGTCTGCCGTCCAGAACACCTTGGTCCGCCGTGCATTTAACATCTGCGACCAAGACAGCTTGAAGCAGGAACTCCATCACATCCAGACATCGCTACGACTCAACGGATACAAGACCTTCAACTTCAACCAGCCCAAGCCAAGCCTACCAGCAGAACGGCCAGATTTCAAGGCAACCATCACTCTCCCGTACATCGGCCTCACATCACACAAGCTACAACGGATCTTCAGCCAAGCCCAAGTCAAGACCTTCCACACAGCACCGAACAAGATTCAAGCATCTCTTCACACACACAAGGACAAGCAAGACACCCAAGCCAAGGCCGGCGTTTACCGCATTCCTTGTGAATGTGGTAAAGTATACATCGGAGAAACCGGCCGCAACGTATCAACAAGAATCAAGGAACATCAAGCACACGGCAGACTGGGACACCTGGACAAATCCGCAATCATCAAACATTCACAAGAACAAGATCATCTCATCAAATGGAAGCAAGCCAAGCTCATCGCACCTGTCAAGTTCTGGCACCAACGCAGAGTCAGGGAAGCGATCGAGATCAAGTCGCACAACACGGTTCCACAAGACATCGGGTTTTTCATCAATGACATCTGGTCACCTCTACTCAAGCCAGTCCTCCCAGCAGCAGCTCACCACAACACTGACACACTCCAGCGCACACACATCCAGCCAGCAGCCAACTACCATGCATCACCGGTCAACAACAACTTGGATACTTCCCGCCCAAAAGTGCACCCCACTAGCTCTACTTAAGCTGCAACACCACCAGCAGTCCAGCATTCTCCTGAAGACGAGCAGAGTATACTGTTCGAAACGTCGAGACCAAACCGGCTCTTTTCAGAGCCAACACTCCTCCCAAAAGAGATTATACACATGGTTGTACCCGCAAGTTCACTACTATTTACATTTATAGTTATAGTTACTTCTTACTTTCAACACCATGCAAAGCTTCAAACACCACTTAATAACCATGTCATACACATCAACCAATAGGAACATTTGTCATTGGCTGTCTGGCAGAAATATCTCCACTCACCTGCTCTGTATACATGCAGTCAGTACATGCTGAGTACATGAATTCACAACAAAGTTGATTGGGAAAACAAACATTAAAAGTCAGACCACCGTAAGCGTGAAAATGCCAGCAGAAATAAAAGGAAGAATATCATGCCAAATGGCCGTGTATAAGGAGTTCAAACAGGGGAAATTATTGCGCATTTTGCAGTGTTTCCAGTGCCGATATCCTGGGGGATGAAACGACGCATTGAGATCAGATCTAACACCCGCTCTGCAGGGTTCTGCCCACGGTGGTCGGTGCCGGAAAACCCGACCGGCACTCATGATTCCCCGACCGGCACTCGCAGAATTTTTTCTTTTTCCGACCACCACACATTTTACCTTTTTTTGGCCCATTTCCTTCAAAATATTTTGAACAACGTGTAAAACAAATTATTTACCAGTAAACAGTTTTATCCAAAGTTTCGAGTAGCCTACATGTACTTCTTTGGTTTGAGTCTATTTTAATGATCCAGGATCGAGCATTCCTCCCGCCTGTACGATGTATATATCCAACGCACGAAACCCGCATTGATTTTGCAATGGTTTCCAGTCACGCTGATTATAGCTTTACGCTTGGAATAACATGATACCAGTTTCATCATGTTGCGAACCCTATTCTATAGCCTTTAATACAACGGAAATGAACTGCAGAGTAAGCACCATGCTATAGATGCTGTAAATTGTTTTCCCATGGCGGTAAAGGCGTGCGCGCACTGAGGGCCTACATTCAAGGCACAGCTAGCTGCAGGGCGCACGTGTGTAACCACTCCGTGCACGATCGAAAGGAAATTGACTTGACTGTACTAGGAAAAAAAACATTTCCGGCACTAAACAAATCCTGGGCAGAACCCTGGCTCTGTTTTAAAATTTCTGTTTAAAGAAGAACAAAAACTGATTGTAAAATTTGAATGTTGCCAGCATTGGCAGATACACTACTATACACATGTACATGTAGACAGTGCCGTGCGTGTGCTTTTGTGAATAAATGGGATGTTGTTGTGTTGGGTCACTGTGCTGTTTGACCTCTTAAAACTGAAGATGAACCGTATTATAAAACTGTTATTTTATATAACTCTTGTCCTAGAATTTGTATTTACATAATCAATTGTTGTAGACAAAAATCATGACTGATTGACCATATTTGTCTTAAATTTGTTTTGTAGACAAATGCAGGACGACTTTTGGCCAACTCAGCAAATAGGAAACATGAAAAGATTGGTGACTTTTCCAATGATTTGACAGAGATTCAAGATGAATTGAAATCCAAGCAGCAAGAAGAAGAAAAGAGGGCCAAAAAGTAAGGATTGAAAGTACAGTTTTGTTTGTGTGTTGTTTTTTTATGTTGTTACTGTTTCGTGTGTTCTGTTTTACTTCAATTCAGCTGATGCTGTGATTTGTACATTTTTTTAAAATTTAAATCAATCTTGAGCAAATTCAAACTGAAATAGCTAAGCTCATTGTTGTAATGTGTACTCATGTTTTATTGTCTGAGCAAAATTCAATAACCTTGGAAGTAGATAAACCTTTAAACAAATTACTACACCCTTACTTATTTTATACTTATTTTGTAGCGTGTCGTGGCCGAGCGGTTAAGAGCACCGAACTCAAGCTCTGGTCTTTCTGTTCAGCAGAGTGTGGGTTCGAGTCCCGGTCGTGACACTTGTGTCCCTGAGCAAGACACTTAACTATAATTGCTTCTCTCCACCCAGGGGTAAAATGGGTACCTGTGAGGGCAGAGATGGTTCTTGTGATTGATTTAGCTTAGTAGCGCATATATTGCAGCACAGGCTGTATACTCCCCAGGGAGCTGAGATGGTTTAAGGAATGAAATAAATGGCCCAGTGACCAGGGGTAATAATGTTCGAAGCGCTTTGAGACGCCCTTGGGTGTGATAAAGCGCGATATAAATCCATATTATTATTATTATTATTATTATTATACATTTGCATCAGTTGTAATACTTGTTTTGGAAAAAGCACCAAATTGTTCCTGTATACTTGGTCTTGTTGTATATACATGATAAATGTAGATTGTATTTAACTGTGCAGGATCCGTGATTATGAGAAACTGGTGGATGGATGGAACAGAGAATTGGAAGGAATGCCACCAGCAGATGACATCAAGGTAAATAATAGTTTTTACATATCTTATTTATAGATCCTTGTCATTTGATTGGTGGAACATGCATCACGTATACTGTTCCAACTCTCAGAAATTTAATATGGGAGTCCTATATTTGTAAATGAAGGATGCTCGGGTTTCTTCGCAGCTAACCTTCCTCCCACTAAAATTGACTTCGTAACACGTTATAAGTGCGCGTGAGTAAGCTTGCGTGCCAACGAGCACAGTATGGCTATGAACGCCGAACGCGGTTTAGCTAACCAGTCTTGAAAAGCTCTGCTTTGTCTTTATCAGCGGTTTAATACATTTTTCTTGAAATAAATTATTAATTGTTCCAGACTTTGTATTACTAATTGATGAAATAAATGATAACTATCTGAAAAATATCAAATGACAATGATCTATGTGTGAGGTATATGAAATAAATATAGGATGCATTTTATTCATACATTGCAGCAAAATAAAGTTTTTTATTGAAATCTGGACTGTTCAGTTTCACACCTCATGAAATGGAACAGTGATTATAATCCAGAATGTCTGGGCTTATTTTGATTGTTTACCATGTATAAGAGTTGAGTAAATACATTCTTCACTCAACAAGGTAGCACAGACATGCCTCATTGTCAGACTATATAAAACTGCACCTTTTACCCAATTAGAAAAAAAAAGTTCAAACTTGAAACAGTTGTGTTTTTAACACTTCATTGTGTGCCCAGAAGAAGGGCGTTAGACTTTAGGCCCCTTCTCCAGGTACACAAAGTACTTTGTTCACGTTACAGAAAGCCGTAAGCAATCAAATTGCTAGAATTACCCCCAAAGACATGTTTTCCCGTTTCCAGCGGAGTTCAACCTTCCTACATGTATAATGGCTTAAGAATGACATAAAATAATTCAAACTTGTGCGTTCAGTTTTATTTTAAACAGAGGTTCTAGGATGCTCTAAATATTTTAATTATTGCCTTTTTATGGCCCAATAGACATCGTAGTTACCAATAAATATTTTGTTGTACACTTAAAATTTGCATTTAGTAATAAAGAATTCAAGTCAAAAATGCACCTCTCTGTGTGGCTTTTTTAGGAGAGAATCAAAAAATGTTGATAATGATATGCATTGACCCCTTGACCTCATCGTCTACTAGAAACACACGGTAAGTATTTGGCACACACAAATAAACATCTCTTTGGGGGAAACAAAACAAAATCAAGAAGAAACAAAACTTAATTATACAGTAAAATAATCTTTATGTCAATCCAGGGTATCCTAAATTGTGTCATTGTTGTAAAATGAAGTCTGTATGTTGGGTAGTTTTTCCTAAAATTTCCAAGGATCAATACTCCGCATAGCGCAGACCAGCGACACGACAGTGCTATTATTATATGATTTTAACGTGTGCAACCAGCGATGATTATTGCAATGTCATGAATATGTGGGAGGGGTTGTGAGCCAGACCACCGAGTACCTTTTTGTCATCGCAGGTTTGTCAGTCTGTGTACACCTATAGCTGTTTCAGAATCTCAACGTTCCGATGCTTCTTGTGCGGACTTTCCCCGTCTTTTTTACACTTCACGTAATTTGTTTGATGATTAAATAAGATTTATATTGTCAATACATATGAAGACCACTTTTATGATAGTGACGTTTCAATCGCGTTTGTGGAAAGTGTTGAACAAGTTTTGTGACAAAAATTGCCAAAATACGGAGCTTGGATAGTAGGGACAGGTGAAAAAACATGTGAAAATGTGAACAATTTAAATAAAATGATTTCCCACTCAAAATAATATTTTGTTCAAAAATTTATTTTTTTTCCTAAAAAAAACAATTCAGTCCCTGAAACACAATTTTATTCCCTCAAAATTTGATTTAGAGGGAACAAATTCACTTTTTGAATTAAATCTTGAATTAATCATTTTTGTTCAGGTGAACAAAAACTTATTTTGGTGGAATGAAAGTGTATTTCTTGTGAGCGAAATTGTTTTCTCGGGGGATTGAAATCGTATTTTGTGGGAAGAAAAGAATATTTTGAGGGAATGAAATTACGTCAGGGGAATGATTAACTTTTCTGATAAAAGCAATCTGTTACATTCCCTCAAAATCATATTTTAAGAAACAACGTACATGTAACTTAAGGGAACTTGAGAGACCAAAGCACTTCAACATTAATTTTTGTTCACCGCTGCTATAAATGTCTTCTAATAAAACGAAAGGAGACATTAGTACCCCCATTTTTCACATGTTCAGGGGCTCCGTATATTTTCCATTCAATTTTATGGTGTGCACCTACAGTCTGCAAAAATTTATATTTACTGGTGTTTTCCTCATCAGTAGCAATTTCCACATTGTGTTAATCTGTTTCCTTGATGCTCTGAGAGCAGATACATTGTTTCTGGATACTCTGTGTTTCTTGAAGGATTAGATTTTTCAGCTTCTTTTCGACATCATTCCTAAATCCATAGCCAATGGCTACTTCATGTACACACCTTATGCAGTACAGATGGATCATTGCCTTATTGATTATCTGTGTACTTTGGATACACTTCCATGATCTTGCAAGTCTAATCTCTCAAGTGAGTGCTCAGCTGATTGTTATTCAAATCTACTGCCCCAATATAACAATGTGTTTCAACAAGACTGGACCTATAGACAAGGAGTGAACTCTTCAAGTACAATGCAGACATCAGCTAGACTTTCACAGGGCAACTGGAAAGTTATTAAGTCTTTGGGCCTGCATGCTCAAAAGCCTACGAGAAGGGGAATTACAAGCACTCATATAAGACATTCTAACTTGTCTATTGACTCCACGAACAACAGAGACTGTGGCCGATTTTCTTTTGCCCTTTGGCAGTTTGGAATGCCCATTCCATACGAAATAAAACAACAATGTGTTCTTCATATATTCTTGAGAATTCAGTTGACCTGATGATAATAACTGAGACTTGGCTTTCCCATCATGATGAGGTTGTAATCGGTGAAGTTACCCCACCCGGTTACAAATTCTTGAGCATTCCACACAGCTCGAGTTCCTGTGGTGGTGGCGGCTTGGGAGCTCTATTCAAGGAAGAACTTGGTCTGCTATTCTACACTACTGGCTATAATTTACGTACATTTGAACATGCATGCTTTACAGACTTGTGCAAAAGTGTGTATTACTTTGCAATAATACACTATACCTTCCCAAGAAATGGCTTTACAACTACAGAATTTCTCTCAGAGTTCGATTCATTTGTGGACTTCGTGAACTCGCTTCGTCTTCGTGAACAGTAAGTTCATCATAGCAGGGTATTTTAATGTGCATGTGGATGTCCCTACAAAGAGTGACGTTTCACATTTTCTTACAACTCTCATGAGTGCTAGTTTGATCCAGCATGTTATTGGCCCAACCCATGATCATGGGCATACCTTGGACCTTGTAATATCCAGAGAAAGTGATGATCTTATTGCTGACTGCCACACAGGCTCATTGCTATCCGACCATTTTGTTGTTAGTTGCACAGTTCAGTTGCCGAAGCCACAACCTGTGAAAACAAGATTAACCACACGCCAGCTAAACCGAGTTGACTGTGAGTCATTCAAACGTGATTTGCTGCCACGATTTGAATCCCAAAGCTGTTCCAAGATTCAAGAGCTTGTTGATCTCTATGAAAATTTAATAAGAGAAACCCTT
Source organism: Leptasterias polaris (assembly GCA_037783415.1). NCBI lineage: Eukaryota > Metazoa > Echinodermata > Asteroidea > Forcipulatida > Asteriidae > Leptasterias > Leptasterias polaris. The sequence goes on from JAZGTN010000054.1 coordinate 973,363, forward strand.
GATGTTCATGCTCCTCTAAAGACATCAGTACGTTCTGATAGGCCTCGCCAACCATGGTACAATAGTCAAATCCATGTGGCACGTCGGGAACGTCGCCGGCATGAGCGAAACTGGAGGGAAATCAAGACTTCATGTCCATCGGCAGCTCTATATTGCTCAGCGCAAACTTGTAAATGACATGATTGACCAGGCCAAACAAGACCACTACAGAAAAGACCCCAAGACAGTCTTCAAGAAAGTTAACACTCTTTTGAACAAACCAGCCAAGACCTTACCCGCCTACGACTCTGCTCAGATGCTTAGCAACGAATTGGCTACTTTCTTTGCAGGAAAAGTCACACAAATTTATGATGGCATTGAAACAGAACTGGCTAATTCTCATCCGATCCCTGAACCACAACAACCACAAACTCATGAACTTACATGTACCTGCACAATGTCCGAGTTTGATCATGTTAGAGAGGAAGACATTCAAAAATATATCATGAAGACTCCAGCAAAATCATGTCTGCTGGATCCGATACCTACCTGGTTCATCAAGCAGAATGTATGCATGTTTGTTCCTGTAATAACTCAAATTGTTAACTGGTCTCTAGATACCAGCACCTTCCCAGACTCACTGAAGCATGTCATCATCTCTCCTGTCATCAAAAAACAATCTATCGATCCCAATGAGCTAAAGAACTATCGACCAGTATCTAACATCACTTACCTGTCTAAAAATCATTGAGAGACAAGCCATTGACAACATTGCTAGATACTTGACTGATAACAACCTTGGAGAACCATTACAATCAGCATATAAGCCTGCACATTCCACTAAGTCTGCATTGCTCAAAGTCAAAAATGACATCATGGAACTTGTTTCTAGGCATAAAGGTTTCTTTTTGGCCCTGTTAGACCTCAGCGCGGCATTTGACACCGTTAACCACTGCATCTTGTTAAACAGGCTTGCAGACGAAATGGGATTGGAGGGTAATGTGCTCAAATGGATTGGCTCATATCTATCTGGAAGAACAAGTGTATGTTAAAGATGTTTTCTCAGCGGCTTGATTTGGAGTACGGCATACCACAGGAATCGATAGTGGGTTCCCAACAGTTCAACATCTACACCATTCCTATTGGCAACATCCTGTTTCACATTTACGCAGATGACATACAAGTGTATATTTCTTTTGATCCTGGCAACCATAATTCCATAGTTTCTGCACTCTCACAGATGTCAACATGCATTGATGAGATCAAGTCTTGGATGACTGTCAACAGGCTCAAGTTCAACGAGGAGAAGACCGAGTTCTTTGTGGTAATTTCTGATCACCTTAAGCACCTCCTGCTGCTGTGACTCTCCGCATTGGCAGTAAGATCATCCATCCCTCTAAGAGTGTGCGCAATATTGGCATTGTGTTTGACACTTTCCATGACTATGAATGCTCAAATAACATCCCTGTGCACAAGTCTCAACTACCAGATGCGCAATATCTCTATAATCAGTAGATTCCTCGACAGGGACACATGCCATCTTGTCGTCCGTGCTCTGATTCTAACCAGGCTTGACTATAGTAATGCCTTGCTGTTTGGCTCTAACACAACTGTTATACAACGACTGCAAAGGCAGTCCTACAGAACTGGGCTGCTAAACTTGTTTGCCGTGCCTCAAAGCATGACCATGCCACACCTTATTTAAAAGAACTTCACTGGCTGCCGGTTAGGAGAGGATAACCTTCAAGATTTGGTTTATGTCTATAAATGCCTCAACACAGCTCCTGGTTATTTATTATCTTGCCTGTCTCCCCACCGGCCTGGTCGCTCAAGCCTTCGCTCAGCATCTGACACTACTCGCCTCATGGAACCAAACTCTGTCAAGCTTCTCAAGTCTGCATCAAGTCGCACCTTTTCTCATTTTGCTCCCCATACCTGGAATGCACTCACTATCTCCATCAGAGAATCCGACTCTTTATTCAAACTCTTTATTCAAATTATTTATACCCTATCTAATGCGCTGCGTTCATGATGTAGTGGCGCTTTATAAATGCCTTATATGGTATGTACGTATAACACTTAGATTTCGAAGGAATGAAATAAAAAATTGGGGAACAAAATATTTAATATACATGTATATTTTTGGTCACCTGTCCCTTTGGGGGCTCTTCGTACAAAAATAAATCGTGGATGTCAAAGGAACGTAAATTGGACCCTTGCTCTATGGTTGGACCAACTCAGAGCAAGGACCAGATTTATTTCAGTTTTTTATACGCGCCTTTGAGCTGAATGGATATGTAGACTGGATCCTCATGCCTCGCCATAGTAATAACATTTACATAAACAGAGCACCAGTCTACATGCAACATGGAGATCAATGTACTAAAAATCAAGCTGTGCTGCGAAATCGCCTTGCCTACTCAAAGATCGAAAATCCCCAAATCACAAATCAGTTGGAAATTGGCTTGCTGCTTTATTACTTGTTGGATCTTCCATTAAAGAGTCACATTTGTGGCCGAATTGATTGCAAATGGTGGAGTTTGGCGGTGTATTTGCGTTAGCTCTGTACATAACTTGACGCCGATGAAATCACGAGTCCTTTGTCACGTGGTTTGATTTGGGGCTGGGATTGTTCGAGGAAAATAAATTTGTACCCTGTTTTAGCATGCGGAAAGGGACTCTTATTAGAAAAAATATATATTTCTTGGGGATTCCATCTATTGGAAAAATGTAAAAACTAAATATTTCAGAGCATCCTTGAACCACTCTTTAAGCACAATTTAGCACATGATTTTGCTTCCAAGGCCCGGTATGTCGGAGCACAAGACGTATTATTCTCTAATTTGATTTTGATTACTTTGGTTCTATTATTGTACAGGGTCATGACAAAGATGACAAGGTCAGATCATAAAGTCCTACCTCATTGCAAATGACAAGCTATTTCTCTTGTTCAATGTCAGACCTGTTCATTTTCTTACAATTTCGATTTTTTTTTTTACTTGGTATGTTTAAAAAGTGACATACATGTACTACTGTAGTATGACACACTATTCAAACCAAACAAAGGTATAATAGACTGCAAGTCTCGCGCGTATCCGAACGAGAAAACACGTCAAACGAAGAACATTTTTATCTCTGAAATTAAATCTTTGTTTTAAATTATATCTCATGACAAAATCTGAACAACAACAAATAAATCATTACAATTTTATGAAAAGTTTTAGCTTTTGAAAAAAATACACAACAGTGTGTTAATTATTATATAAAAAGAAATTAAAACTCTGGGACAAGGATGCTTATTTGATGTTAACTTTTTAGAAACCCCTTACGCGGATTCGTGGTGGTCAAACGGGTTTAAAATTGACCCGTATCGCAGTTTAGAGAATGCTGACGCCTCAACAACCGTATACTGCAATGAAAAGGGTTCGCTATGTAATTACAGCTCCTGGCAATTATATCCGCGCATCCAAAACAAGCGTTTACATAAGTTTTATGATCGGAGGCGAGCACAAAATTCTTAATTTTTTGCAATAACCGGAAGCTGAGGTCAAGTTTAATTCTCGGGTTTTCTTCGTTATATTTTTGAATTGGTTTTACTTTCATATTTTGTTATCACTAAGTATTACATTCCCAACAACATGTATATTTTTCTAGGTCATAAACTACGTTAAACTAAAATAATTGACGAAACAAAATCTCGCCCACGTAAAAACTCCATATGGTTGGGACCACTATGGTCCCGGAAGTTCTAATGCGCGAGACTTGCACAGTCTATTTGGAATGTTTTTTGCTTATGCTTGGTGATGGTATACATGTCTTCATTTTTTTTTTTTCACCTACAGCCTCAACTTGATCAGAATGCGGTTGCATTACGAGCTGTTGTACGAGAAGTCAGTGCCATTGATACTGAATATAATGCTATCAAAAGTGAGCGAGAAAGTCTACAAAGAGAAAAGAGAGGTATGTGAAAAACATCTGAAAAGGACCTTGTAAAGGAACTTATTGGTGTGGTTTACCAAAGCTTGAAACATCATTAGTGATTAACTTTATATTGGCATTCAGTAAACTGGGATTACCAGGAGATTGCCATCAATAGTGGTATTTTGATTGAAACTAAATAAGCTGAGTATTTAATTCCAACAGTACTTTATTAAAAACTTCTTATAAAAGTGGGGTTTTAAAATGTGCATGATGGGAAAACAATCTTAACACTAAGGTTTGAAGTGCATCATGTGATGAACTTAGGTGGTTTGAGAAAAGAACTGATAGTGTAATAGTTTAGATATAGCAAAAAAAACTCCCGTAAAAGAAGGGTCGTGGATTGGTTAATACCCCAAAAATTAGCGACCATAAAAACCCATGTATATTTGGTTTGCGGTAACACCATGTGTATATCTTCTTGCTAGGTAGATTTGTTCTTTGAGAACTTGTCTTGCTATTTATTCTACTGCCGCGGAGTAGATTATTTTGAATTTGGGAGACTTCTCAGTTCTGAAAAGAACTGTCCTGCTTATTAACTACTACCTGTGCGGGAGGTAGGAAGTCAGCCGGGACTACTACTTTCGCTTTTTGGATCGAGGGGACTTCTCATTATTATCTACACTGCCGCTGAGCGAGTTCTTAATTGGTCTCAACGTTTCGACTAGCTTGCTCTAGTCATCATCAGGAGCACTGCAGCTGTTTATAGAAAAAACTATTTTGAGAAACTTTTCACTCAAAAATGTTTGAATCTGAGGAATGATTCATGCGTGAATCTTCTGATTTGTGGGGGTTGGTGTCCGTTTGTTCTGTTTGAATCTGAGGAATGATTCATGCGTGAATCTTCTGATTTGTGAGAGTTGGTGTCCGTTTGTTCTGTTTGAATCTGAGGAATGATTCATGTGTGAATCTTCTGATTTGTGGGGGTTGGTGTCCGTTTGTTCTGTTTGAATCTGAGGAATGATTCATGCGTGAATCTTCTGATTTGTGAGGGTTGGTGTCCGTTTGTTCTGTTTGAATCTGAGGAATGATTCATGCGTGAATCTTCTGATTTGTGAGGGTTGGTGTCCGTTTGTTCTGTTTGAATCTGAGGAATGATTCATGCGTGAATCTTCTGATTTGTGAGGGTTGGTGTCCGTTTGTTCTGTTCGAATCTGAGGAATGATTCATGCGTGAATCTTCTGATTTGTGGGGGTTGGTGTCCGTTTGTTCTGTTTGAATCTGAGGAATGATTCATGCGTGAATCTTCTGATTTGTGAGGGTTGGTGTCCGTTTGTTCTGTTTGAATCTGAGGAATGATTCATGCGTGAATCTTCTGATTTGTGAGGGTTGGTGTCCGTTTGTTCTGTTTGAATCTGAGGAATGATTCATGCGTGAATCTTCTGATTTGTGAGGGTTGGTGTCCGTTTGTTCTGTTTGAATCTGAGGAATGATTCATGCGTGAATCTTCTGATTTGTGAGGGTTGGTGTCCGTTTGTTCTGTTTGAATCTGAGGAATGATTCATGTGTGAATCTTCTGATTTGTGGGGGTTGGTGTCCGTTTGTTCTGTTTGAATCTGAGGAATGATTCATGCCTGAATCTTCTGATTTGTGAGGGTTGGTGTCCGTTTGTTCTGTTTGAATCTGAGGAATGATTCATGCGTGAATCTTCTGATTTGTGAGGGTTGGTGTCCGTTTGTTCTGTTTGAATCTGAGGAATGATTCATGCGTGAATCTTCTGATTTGTGAGGGTTGGTGTCCGTTTGTTCTGTTTGAATCTGAGGAATGATTCATGCGTGAATCTTCTGATTTGTGAGGGTTGGTGTCCGTTTGTTCTGTTTGAATCTGAGGAATGATTCATGCGTGAATCTTCTGATTTGTGGGGGTTGGTGTCCGTTTGTTCTGTTTGAATCTGAGGAATGATTCATGCGTGAATCTTCTGATTTGTGAGGGTTGGTGTCCGTTTGTTCTGTTTGAATCTGAGGAATGATTCATGCGTGAATCTTCTGATTTGTGAGGGTTGGTGTCCGTTTGTTCTGTTTGAATCTGAGGAATGATTCATGCGTGAATCTTCTGATTTGTGAGGGTTGGTGTCCGTTTGTTCTGTTTGAATCTGAGGAATGATTCATGCGTGAATCTTCTGATTTGTGGGGGTTGGTGTCCGTTTGTTCTGTTTGAATCTGAGGAATGATTCATGCCTGAATCTTCTGATTTGTGAGGGTTGGTGTCCGTTTGTTCTGTTTGAATCTGAGGAATGATTCATGCGTGAATCTTCTGATTTGTGAGGGTTGGTGTCCGTTTGTTCTGTTTGAATCTGAGGAATGATTCATGCGTGAATCTTCTGATTTGTGGGGGTTGGTGTCCGTTTGTTCTGTTTGAATCTGAGGAATGATTCATGCGTGAATCTTCTGATTTGTGAGGGTTGGTGTCCGTTTGTTCTGTTTGAATCTGAGGAATGATTCATGCGTGAATCTTCTGATTTGTGAGGGTTGGTGTCCGTTTGTTCTGTTTGAATCTGAGGAATGATTCATGCGTGAATCTTCTGATTTGTGAGGGTTGGTGTCCGTTTGTTCTGTTTGAATCTGAGGAATGATTCATGCGTGAATCTTCTGATTTGTGAGGGTTGGTGTCCGTTTGTTCTGTTTGAATCTGAGGAATGATTCATGTGTGAATCTTCTGATTTGTGGGGGTTGGTGTCCGTTTGTTCTGTTTGAATCTGAGGAATGATTCATGCCTGAATCTTCTGATTTGTGAGGGTTGGTGTCCGTTTGTTCTGTTTGAATCTGAGGAATGATTCATGCGTGAATCTTCTGATTTGTGAGGGTTGGTGTCCGTTTGTTCTGTTTGAATCTGAGGAATGATTCATGCGTGAATCTTCTGATTTGTGAGGGTTGGTGTCCGTTTGTTCTGTTTGAATCTGAGGAATGATTCATGCGTGAATCTTCTGATTTGTGGGGGTTGGTGTCCGTTTGTTCTGTTTGAATCTGAGGAATGATTCATGCCTGAATCTTCTGATTTGTGAGGGTTGGTGTCCGTTTGTTCTGTTTGAATCTGAGGAATGATTCATGCGTGAATCTTCTGATTTGTGAGGGTTGGTGTCCGTTTGTTCTGTTTGAATCTGAGGAATGATTCATGCGTGAATCTTCTGATTTGTGGGGATTGGTGTCCGTTTGTTCTGTTTTCTCAGCAAACTGTATTCAGCTGAAACTTTCACATGTGACTTTTATTGTATCTTTCTTTATAGTTTTGCATATCAGAATTACGTTGACAAAAACCAATTTATGAACCTAACTTTAAAAGATTCTCCTAGCTTGACTACCAATGTTCTCAAACTATAACTGCTTTGAAATTTTCTAGGGTTTTAAAACATAAAATGAGCTCCATTGTCAGGCTCTGTCTCTTGTAACCTTGACAGATTGTGAGACACGGTTGAGAAGATTGAATGATCAGAAAGACATAAGACTGAGAGAACTTCAGAAACGCTATCGAGATACATACAATGCTGTGGAGTGGCTGAGAGCTAACCGCGACAAGTTCAAACACACTATACATGAACCTGTGACATTGGTTGTAAGTACTATTTTTGGAATTGTATATGGATGGAGGATTTAAGCCAGAATTTGGACAAAGGGCCACCAAATTTGTCATAAATTTAAAAAAGCAATGCCAAATTGCTCACTTCAGCTACTTTAAAATGTAAATGAAAAGCAAACTACACAGTGTCCAAAAATCTCAACTGCCCTTATGGCTGTCTCAATGTGTGGGCTGCAACAGACTTCATGAGGAGATCATCGAATTATGAATACTACATGTAGATGGTATGGCTACTGCCGCCTACATTATAGCATCTCAAAACTTTATGATGATACACAGACTTTAAGCATGTTGCCATCTTTGGCATGGTCCAAGTATACAACAACACTGGTGAATACTGGTTCACATTATAACACTACAACAACACTGATAAGTACTGGTTTACATTACCCTACAACAACACTGATAAGTACTGGTTCACATTATAACACTACAACAACACTGATGAATACTGGTTCACATTGTAACACTACAACAACACTGATGAATACTGGTTCACATTATAACACTACAACAACACTGATAAGTACTGGTTTACATTACCCTACAACAACACTGATAAGTACTGGTTCACATTATAACACTACAACAACACTGATGAATACTGGTTCACATTGTAACACTACAACAACACTGATGAATACTGGTTCACATTATAACACTACAACAACACTGATAAATACTGGTTCACATTATAACACTACAACAACACTGATGAATACTGGTTCACATTATAACACTACAACAACACTGATTAATACTGGTTCACATTATAACACTACAACAACACTGATGAATACTGGTTCACATTATAACACTACAACAACACTGATGAATACTGGTTCACATTATAACACTACAACAACACTGATGAATACTGGTTCACATTGTAACACTACAATAATAATAATAATAATAATTTATTCAATTTATATTGCGCTCTCTCCAGGACCAGCCTGTTCGAGGGCGCATAACAATAAAAAACTACAACAACACTGATGAATACTGATAAATACTGGTTCACATTATAACACTACAACAACACTGATTAATACTGGTTCACATTATAACACTACAACAACACTGATGAATACTGGTTCACATTATAACACTACAACAACACTGATGAATACTGGTTCACATTATAACACTACAACAACACTCATAAATACTGGTTCACATTATAACACTACAACAACACTGATTAATACTGGTTCACATTATAACACTACAACAACACTGATGAATACTGGTTCACATTATAACACTACAACAACACTGATGAATACTGGTTCACATTATAACACTACAACAACACTCATAAATACTGGTTCACATTATAACACTACAACAACACTCATAAATACTGGTTCATATAATACTACAACACCGATGATTACTGATTCACATTTAACACTACAACAGTGGGTGCACTGTGATAGAAAAGCTGCATTGTGTTGAAACATTCAACATACAATATTACTAAATTGTTTTGTACCTTTCTAGAACTATAGCTTAATTTAGATGTATAACAACAATTGTATATTAAGCAATTCTTTCCATTGGACCATGTTATATCTCTTCTTGGAAGAGAAACTGTTTTGGTTTATAAAAGGAAACTACCCTGTTTGTGGGAGATCCAGTCCCTTCCTTGGTTATCGTTACACACATCACACCTGTGGAATTGTCATCAAATGTAGTGACAACAATGAAGAATGGTTTGCGTTTGTTATAGATTCTATGCATATTCATATTGGGCTTATTTGGATTGGGGCAGTCAAAATAAAGAGTGAGTTTTTAGATTAAAACTAAAAATGTTGTTTTGATTCACTAATGACCAATCCTTGACTTTGTCTTGAACATTATTTGACCTACTTCAGATCAATGTGAAGAACAAGGAGCATGCTAAGTACATAGAGAGAGCTATACCAATGAATGACATGTTGGCATTTGTATGTGAGGATGCTGACGATATGGAAATATTTGTCAATCTGGTAAGCAGGAATTAGTTTTCTACTTAGTAAACCCTAAAGACCTTTCTTTTCCCTCCTACCCTATTCATTACATCTGGGACTACATGTAAGATCTCCTCGCTGTCCAATTTGTTGTCTGCATGTTGGTTGCAATCATTTTTGATTATTTTGGGGATCAAGATACTTATTTTATATACTTTATTCTTCTTTTTAAGGTACGAGAGAGACAAAACCTTAAAATCAATGTTGTGAAAAGTCCATCTGAGCCACTGGCCAACTTTAAACCTCAACAACCAATTGATGACATCAAGTAAGTGTTGGCTGTACAATAACGATTGGTCATTACCAGTAAGGTTGTTACAAGTAGTTACACATCTAGTAGCATCCTAGTGCCAGTTTGCTGAGGGAAGAAGAAACAATTAAGAAACCTTTACTGATCCACTAAAAGTCAATTCTCAGTGACTTATAATCGTATCCATAGAGCAAACTAGTTAGGCATACGGTCCAAATAGAAACGGTTTGGCTACCGTTCGACGGTTGCAAAACGCATTTGCCAAACTGTTGGGAGGATCGTTTGTGTAACGCTTCAATGCCCTCAGCTTATCTGGAGTCGGAATAAAGCTGCTATTATCGGATTACATTCCATTGAATTGGGATTATAGCTCAAGTTGAAAGAGCTCTGACTAAAATTATGAATTTAAAAAATAAAACACACAAACCCTTTACAATCATCCTCTGATTGGTTATTTCCTTTGCAAAGTATTTGCAAAATGTTGTTAGGGACAGCGCAAAAAAATATTTTTATCGGCGGGCCGCGGCTCTGTGTGGCGCCGCCAACCTGTCCTTCTGAGGCGATTTTGACTGCAGTGCCGCCGAGGGGTTTAGCAACTCATTAAACTTTGCCTTTTATGTGTCCTATCAGCTGGTAACAATGGACGGAGAAGAAGTGCGGCGCGCTGCAGCTGGCCGAGATTGTAAACTGACACTATCTAACGGTAACATGATCTATTAAGGAGAATGATTGACATCCATTTCGGTCCGAACAACCTTATCGTAAAACTAATTCAAACCTACAATTTGTTATACATTTTGCTTTGTGCACCGCCCCAAAAACATACACAAAGGATATGCCGCACAGTGTGGGGTTTTAGAAAGCTGGATATGCCTTGTAAAAACACATTCTTAACAAATTGCATTTTTTGACGATCTTATCCCCTAATTTCTGCCCTAATTTCTGCCCTAAATATTACTTTTTCCATCATCAACCATTGTCATGGTTTCGTGATTTGAGGATCAGTTGTTTAGAACTTCATTTGCAATAAAATCATTAGGACTCAACGACTGGTGGACAACGTAAATTGAGAAAAAAATCCATGAACTTTGCCCCGCATCACCCTCTATTTCCAAGGCTGTATATTGTACCAAGCTTTCATTCCGTGACTTGTCAATTTCTTTGGCAGGGCGGCCCTGAACTGTCTGTCTGTTCTTGGAAGAACAAACAGACACAGACTTTAACGTATAATTTACACAGAGCAGAACGCATGTTTCCATTGGCTGTTGAATTCCTACATTGAATTTTCCCATTGGCCTATCAGAAGTTCTTTGAGGTATAGAATAAAGTACACTGCATACACTGCCTGTTTGCGGCTGGCCGCAGCCGGCCGCAATCTCCCCATACAGAAAAGTTCACATAAAGCCTGGTTTGTGGTTGCCCGCGACCCTTGCCTCTGTGGGGAAATTGGTGCATGGTGAGCGGCACGCTGCAGCCGGCCGCAATCTTTTGAAAATAGGACAATGATTTGGTCCATTGTAATGCATGATACTCTGGAGCGTTCCGTAGAAGAACATGACAAACGGCTGTTGGTGGAAACCTAAGAGTTGGGCCGGAAATTCATATGTCTGTCGTGCATGATGCGTGGTGCGTAATTCTGAAAATGCATGCCAAGCAATTCAAACAATTTTCACGTGTAACGCAGTACTCAAATTATGTGCATTGCATGGCGTTTACAAGTTAACGCATTGCACATTACAAAAATAGGTCGGAAATCTTATGTGTCTGTCATTCATTATGTGTAATGCGCAGTGCAAACAAATAAATTGGGTATGACCGGAACGTCTTTTTCCATATGGGCAGAGTGTTGAAAACCAAAAATGACAACAAACGTTGGCTTAATATATATTTAATTTGATCACGAAATGATGACGTTCTGAGATTTTAAAAATGACACACACTTGAAAAATAAAAGCTTAAATCATGGCATCCCACCAAACATCATTTATTGTTCTGGACATCTACAGTTGTGGAGGATTAGTAACGGATTAGTAACAGATTAATGGCAGCCCTGCATCAATGTCCAGGTGAAACCACAGTCAAGTATCAGTTCTTTTGTCCGAGCATGGGTCTTAAAGACCAGGATACAAGGTGTGAAAGGGTTGCTTTTATATTCCCAAACAGTTGAAGCTGAGAAAATGAACTGTTTGGGGCAACCGTTTGATGGTCTATACCGTTTCTATTTGGACCACTCTCCTTACTCACTTCTTGTCTAGGGTAAGATTTGTCAAGATTTCCAGACTTCAAATAAACTTGTTGTGTCCTCCGGATTTGTGTTGGCTATCCGTTTGACAAAAATAATTCCTAATGACTTAATACTGAGGATGAAATCAGGCGAGGCACTGAGTAAAGTTGAATGCGTGCTACCATGCAATCTTATGATGTTACTCTCCCATGAGCCATAGTGATTTGTACCTAAAAGCGTTAGTTGACAGTATATTGCATAAGACACATGTACACGGCAATCAGCAGCCTGATTCTAAAAAAGCATGTCTGTATGGATGCGCGCGCATTGTAGACGTCTTGGACCATTCATCAGAATGCACATTCTCTGGGAAAGCTAATTTTCGTATTTCATAGCTGGAGATAATTCTAGGTATTGACCTACAACCTGTGAGACATTTCAAGATGATGTGTTTCTAACACACGTTGGTCAGTATTGTCCCCGATAATTGCATCTACTACACACTAAAGCCGGTTCTTTCTTTATACCAATGCTAATGCAGAGCGAGTTTTCATCAATTTGGAGTGAACAATTTGTTACCAAGGTCTACTGCCAGTGGGGTTCACACCAAGTGTGGGTGCTGACACCTCATGCCTTGCCCAAATTGTGGAAAACGACTTCTGTTAAATTTGTTCAGACGTCCACTCTTATCCCTGCCTGTTGTTTATCTGTGTCTCATTTGTTGTTTATCTATGTCTCATTTGTTGTTTATCTATGTCTCATTTGTTGTTTATCTATGTCTCATTTGTTGTTTATCTATGTCTCATTTGTTGTTTATCTGTGTCTCATTTGTTGTTTTTCTTGTAGACGTTGGGGATTTAATCACTACCTGAGAGAGCTCCTTGAGGCCCCAGAAGCTGTCATGGTGTATTTGTGTAAGATGCACAAACTTCACAACCTCCCTCTTGGTAGTAGAGTCACTCAAGAAAATATTGATAAGGTCAGGTCATAGTTCCTCAAATCCTCAAAATCTAAATGAATGTTTTGTTTAATTCTGTTGGACTGCGGACTGTAACCAGTACACGCGTACATGTAATGCTTTACTTGGGATCAGGCCTACCACCATAATCAGAGTCCTAACAGTTTTGGTTTTGAATAACCATTTGGTGTTGGACTTTTTTAGAGTGATGAAGGATTCTTATTTAATCACTCAAGGGAGAAAGGGTTCAAATTATCTCTTTTGGAAACAAGAGAGCAGCTTATTTTCCTAAATGCTATAAATTCATTTTGGTTGCTTGACATTGTAAATTATTTCCCCCCCCCCAAAAAAAAAAGTTTATTTATTTTTTATTGAAAGTGGTCCCAAGGAATTATGAAAAAAGAGGAAATATCTTGTTTTTCTGTCAATTCTTGCAGTGTTTACAAAGTCAGAGTCTGTTTTGGTGTACTAGTGTATTGGAAACATGTTTCATTCTATCAGCCCTCATCTGACTCTCAACATATTCATCATATTTTAGGGCTGGTTTATTCACTAGTAATGGACATAACGAAACTAGTTGAAACTAACAATCAATGTGCATTTCAATCAAAGAATTAGAAAATGTCCACCCACGTGTAGGTGGTTGTACAAGGCCTGTCCCACTGCAACATGAGTACCAATTCCATCATACTGGGGTATAACTTACATGTAGGTAAAGGTTGTGAGGGGTTTGAGGTTAACTTTGTATTCATTTGTTTTCAATTTTTCAGGTGGTGAAAGAGTCAGGTGTGACAAGGTTCTACACACCAGACTACCATTACAGTGTCAAACGCTCACGGTATGGTAACCACACTCGGTCTACTGATAGTAGCTATGTACAAGAAGCCAGACTACTCAATATCTCCGTCGATATGAGTGCAAAGAGAGAACTTGAACATGGCATACAGGTTAGAGGTTAAAGGTTAAAGGTTAAGGGTAATTTACTTGTGGTCTTGACCATGGTCTTGACCACTTAACATCAGTATTTCGCTCACAGGTGGAATTAATTTTCACAATATCCGGAATATTTGTGTCGTCGGGGGGGGGGGGGTCTAATATCGTTGTCACAATTAAACCATGACTACTCCGTAAGCCACTCTCAATAACTGACCATGGCATGCTGGAATCTCAGTCTTGCCTCCCATGTTGAATACAATATAGGCAGCCTAATGATCTATCATAATCCTGGTTTGTCTTAACAAAAAGACGAAAGTCTGGAATTTGGGACACACAAGCGTACACAATAATCTGGCATAGAGAAGAATTCTGAGCATGAATTCCAGCACCATTTGTCCCTCTTTGTTAATGGGTACACACTACACAATGGAATGTCTGAGCTTGTGTTCGCGTCTGCGGGAAACATCCCTGGGTTTATCTGACTTCCGCTTGTGTGTCCCTAAAGTTTTACTTGTACTCTGTATCCTAGTCTTCCGGGTTGTAATATCACAGAAACTGTCCAGCAAGATTTATTACCAGTGACACTTTTTGAAACTTTGTCTTAATGATATTATGATTGCACACATTCCTACTGCAGGAGATTGAGCTTCAACTAGTCACCGGTAATCAGAGATACACTGAGCTACAACGACAGAAACAAATCCTAATGACTCAAGATAATGAACTAAAAGAACAGAAGAAAGATTTGTTACGCAGAAGAGACAGACATAAGACAATTCATCAGTGTATTGCAGCCAAGAAAGAAGCGTAAGAAATTGAGAGTTCGTCTTGAGATATAAATTGTTAAAAATTATCTCTGTAATAATGGCCGTTGATAGTCACCCAATTGTGGAGTGTTACGAAACACATCTTGAATATTTTTACATGTAGAACAAATTGGCTGTACTAACAAATTTCTGTTATTGGTTTAGGATACAAAAGTGTCAGGCCTCTGCGTTGGATCTAGATGTGGAAACAGCAAGGGCAAAGGAGAAGATTAGACAGATCAATGAAAAGAAAGTCAAATTGGTCAAGGAGTTCAGACAGAATGTTAAGGTATGTAGGTCAACCAATAAAGGCATACATCAGTGTACACTCCATACCTTCCAGTCTCAAGGAAATGAATCCACATAACCTCAGGTTGGATTTGAACCAATAACTTTCTGAATTCTTAATTAAATAACTAATACTTGAAAGATGAGTCTACACTTGTGTATGTAAAAGTGTTTAGAGCTTGGAGTCGAGTCATGTCTACTGCTCATGACAAAATTTATGTGCAAAGCATACTTTGTAGCTGATGGTGCCGTCAAAGTGGCCTCTCTTTCTGTTTGTGACTGGATCCATTGTAGCTGTTGTCTTGGATAATGACAATCTAGACCAGCATGCACCTCATTTGACGGCTAGTGCATGCGTAAAGTATATTTGTGAAGTAGTCATCGAGTTTGTAATGAACTTTTTCATGACAAGGCCCCCATACAGTATTTCTGAATCTGGTTTGATGCAACTGCCATGTATTGGAGAATCAATTATTCAAATGTATATTTCTTTTTCTCCTGCTGATAGGATTGCATTGAGATGACCAAAGAGAAGATTGAGTTAAGTATGGCATACGCTGTGGTTATCAACCAGAAAACACACATAGAGGCAACTCAGAGAGAAGCAACAGCTAATCTACAAAGACTAGAGGTAAAAATCAACTCTAATCAGTGAAGGGATCATACAACATTTGTCATTGAAAGAATTCATTCGCTCCCATCCTCTAATTTTTTCTCAACACAGCATCCATCCAAACTGGTAATTTCAAAGTAGGTGGTAATTTTGTTTAGCAAAACAATGAAAAACTTGTTATGTTTTATCAGGAGTTTGAACATGTTCATATACATGCTGTACGCAAGAGCAATGGTGACATAGGCGGATAGGGGAGGGGTTTACCGGTTAATGTTATTGTCTCACCTTTGACAGTACTGTAGATGAATCTATTGTAATGGAAATTTGGTACTAATTTGAACTTTGTAATCAACAAGTTCTCAACTTGAATCTACAACAGTACATTTTACTGTTTTGTTTTAAGATTTTCCCTGCGTTTTTAGCTGAGGTTTATTATCAAGCTAGGAGACTTCTTGACTTTTGAACATCTTGGAAAACTTATTATTATTTAAAAATTTATAGAATGAGAAACTAGAAATAATGAACAGTGTGAAGGCAACTAAAGATGCAGCAAGACAACTCATCAAAAGAGCGCAAGAGATTACTGGATCTGAAGAACCATCCAAAGAACTCCGAGATGTGAGTATGTTATCAAGAAGGCCACCCTTTATACATGCAAAAGACTGTCAAGCTCCGCCCCTGTAAGGTTGATGAAAGTTTTACACAATATAATCACATTATAAATGTAAGCAAGTGCCACTTCATATTGTATTTGATGTTGTATTCTGGCTTTAGGATCTAAGGATAGAGAAACGCTAGGCAAAGCAGTGGCAGCTTTATTGATTTAAAAGTGATTTTGAGAAGCATAATTTCTGTTTATTTAAAATAGGTGCAACCTATTTTAGCAATGGGTGGGACCGCGTGGGTTGTTTTAATATCAGAATGGTAAATAGATCCAACATGAATAGTTACCCTCCCGATTCTTCACCTTCCTCTACTTACCATGTTTCTAACACTGTAAGTCCAATCATCTGGATTGGATGACTTTGCTTGAATCAGTATTTCACAAGAGCATTTCGGGACAACACTCTTACGAAAATTTGTAATGTGCTTTGATCTTGCGGATATGCTATCTTATGTTAAGTACCTTTAATTATTCATTGTTCCACCACTGACTCCAGTCAAAAGGGCACTAAAATGCTGGTTTCTTATCTTACAAGGTCTTATGACAAACATGTTTATAAAGCCAGTATTGTTTTATGCACTCCATGCACTGATAATAAGTCACCTATTTACCCACTTTTAAACGTAAGAAATAACAGAATGAATACTAGTTACTCTCACATACGTAGTTGGGGCAGGTTCTTCCTCCATGTTGAAATGCACTTAACAGTATGTTTGGGTTTTTTCTTTTTACCACTCAGCCCACAAGGGGTATTGTCATTGCCTTGGGTGTCGAACTGTCCATTTTTTTTTTTCTGACATTTTTTTTCGGAAGTGACATTTGGTCTTGTAACTTAGGTTGGGGTTGCTTTAAGGGAAAGTTAAGTTGGAATGGAAGTTGTCAAGGTCATGGTGGTGAGTTATAGCTAAACGGTTTCTGGACCGTAAGTCTAGTTACAAGTTACATTTGGAATTATAACTTGTGTGGGGGTTGCCCTTGGGGGAAAGGAAGGTTGGCAGTGTTTCAGGGTGAAAGGTCAAAGGTTAAGGTCATGAATACTCTTATCCTTCTGTACTCTTTTGATATTGCAATTTAATTTTGACCCAACTTCTGAAATTCCAACCACATATAGTTTATAATCCTATACAAGCAAGCACAGTAAATATTCACCTCATTTTCTTTCATACCCTTGAAAGCAACGTACATCTTTGGTAATTGCGCCAACAATTAATGACCAAAAAACCTATGGTAAGTTAAATTTGACAGGTCAATGTCAAGCTCACAATGTTAAGGTTTTGGATCAGGATTTGATGATATTTTTGAGTTTCAACAGCAAACACTGTTATTTTTTTTTTTTTTTTTTTTTTTTTTTAATGGTTGCTTACTGTTTCAAAGAATTGTGTTATTACAATTATTAATCATTTGACCCTAAATAATGAAAAATTAAAATAATTAATGGCAACAATGTGACAGAAGATCAGCATTACAACCGAACAAGTACATCAACATTAAAGAAAAATTAAGTAAGGCCAAGTAATGTTAATGTTGTGTTTACGGAAACCTGACCGACCTGGATTGTTTTGCAGCCAAATTGCCAACCTCAAACCATTTTGGGGGTAATTTTTGTTGTCCAAAAACTTTAATGAGCCGCAATTTTGAACAACTTTCTATGAGTTTTTCCCACTTGCAAGTTATGGTATCAGGCCTATTTGCAACAATGTTTAGCCTTGAACCGACACGCAAAACCCATAATTTTCAAAGATCAACCCAATATCCGATACAGTGTTTGCTACCTAGCCTTACAGTAGAGGAAGCCCCATGGGTGATTAATACCCTTAGCGTGTTTGCTACCTAGCCTTACAGTAGAGGAAGCCCCATGGGTGATTAATACCCTGCATCTTTCTAATCTCAATCAAATCATACAACACACGTACTATAACAGACTACACTTAGTCTGTCGATGTACAGTACTTGTACATGCACAGTTATATTTAGCACTGATACTCGGTATTGCAACTGGAACGCGTGATGAAAATACTACACCAAAGGTTCCCACACAGCAGTTGTTTTCATTAAAGTCAGCTGTCACTGTGCACAGAAAGTTTGTTTGTTTGACTTGCTTGATTGCGTTGATAATAACTATTAGGTAATACATGTATATGTATTTATTTATTCTGGTAGGCTAATAATTGCAAAAGTTACACTGAAACTTGTTGTGAATGTCATTGGACACAAAAATTGTGCATGTGTGGCGTGCATTGTGTCACTGGGCTGAAACTACAAATTTTGCAGCTTGCACTCTAGCTACATAAGAAGGAAAAAAATAAAAATCTGTTTTTTTTATAGCGCTTTACACACCCGAAGGGCGTCTCAAAGCGCTTCACACATTATTACCCCTGGTCACTGGGCCATTTTGTTTCATTCCTTAACTCGTTGACTGCCGCCTACGAGTATATTCGTAGTAACAGGTGTAACGGATTCTGCCACTACGAGTATACTCGTAGAGAATGAAAGGCTTTTGTATAGTGAATTGAATACACTGGCATCGCTGAGAACGCAACCAATACGCTTCTGGCAGTGGTGAGGACACATCATCAGAATTTGTATGCTACAACATGTAGACACACACAAAAATACCTATTTGGTATGCACGCATGCGCACCACACTTAGATGCTTGGCAAATGGGATGCCCCTACAAATTTATGACCGGCAGTCAACGTGTTAAACCATCTCAGCTCCCTGGGGAGTATACAGCCTGTGCAACAAATATGCGCTACTAAGCTAAATCAATCACAAGAACCATCTCTGCCCTCACAGGTACCCATTTTACCCCTGGGTGGAGAGAAGCAATTATAGTTAAGTGTCTTGCTCAGGGACACAAGTGTCACGACCGGGACTCGAACCCACACTCTGCTGAACAGAAAGACCAGAGCTTGAGTTCGGTGTTCTTAACCGCTCGGCCACGACACCCCACAAGTGTGCATACGGGCTAAAATGTATCTTCTCATCCCGTTCCGACCACCGTGGGTTAAAGAGAACTGTTCAGTTTTTAACTTCCGAAAAGTTCTCCACAAAAACGGCAGTCAAATTTGAGTAATTATCGAACAAACATTGCACTAGATAATCGACAGCGATTGAGCACTGTTTACGGTTGTGATAGGTAGGCTCATTACATTTTGTTTGAAATACCTGCGCACAGACACCATGTAATCAAAATGTTGTCAATCACAACCTAGGTCATAGGTTATTTGACGCCCAAAATAAACATAGCGGCGCCTGTGCCTTGGTTGAGTGAGGAAGACCTCGTGATAAATTCGAAGTGTTTTTATTCACTTTTGCCCATTAATCTTTAACGAATAACCAACTATTAATGGGAGTGCGGGAAAGTTTAAACTATTTCCGGCGAGAGCCATGGAACTAAAATGAGCAGAGAAGCGTTGTAAACCATCCTATGACTGTTTGAATTTTGTTTTAGTTGGAGATAAATGGTCTCCCTCTTTTGAAAAGTCAAAAGGCGATGGTTAAACAGACCTTTTCTTTGATGTTTGCATGCATCCTTACAGAAAAAGGGGTTAGAAGGGGAATGGAATGGGAGAAAGGTAGTCAAAATGTCACATTAAATGCCGTTTGATTAAGTTTTATTGAAAGTCAGTTTGACTGAACTAAAACATCCCCGTACAAAAATGTTTAGGTCCATTTTTCTTAGAATGATGTCATCAGATGTTTTGGATATTGACATTTATTTGCACTGGAAGGGTATTGAATAAAATGGATTTACACAATTTTAATGTGAGGTTAGAGACTTGTAATTTTTTCCCCACTCACATGAGGACTCTATCTATGAGAAAATGAGTGCAAAACAAAATTGAGTTGGTCACTTCCCTTCCTCTTTGAAAAGTAGACCCACGGGGGTCAGAACGAAACTCATTTTCCAGGCGTCTTTTCATTTATACTGTATGGCCTAACTTGACTTCTGAGTGTTTATAAAGTGACTAGATTAAAGAGAAATGTTGCCTTGGATCGGACGAGTTGGTCTTTAAAAAGCATTTGTAACAGTTGTTATAAAATGCATATGGTTAGAAAGATGTTTTAAAAGTAGAATAGAATGATCCACACAAATATGCCTCGAAATTGCGTGGTTTGCCTTTTACTTTGTGAACTAACACGATCGGCCATTTATGGGAGTCAATATGGCAACGTGTCCCTTTAAGAATTATTCATGAATTGCCTGATGGGACTCCATTTTGATTGGTGTAATTCTTATGATTCTTACAGGCTTTCAGCACATGTCCAGATACCATTGATGAGATTGATCAGAAAATCCATTATGTCCGAGCTCAAGCTGACTGTCTCTTTGAGACTGATCAGAGGGTTGTGCAGGAATATGAGCGTCGTAAAGTAGAAATCCATCACCTTGATGAAGAGGTATGTATCATCAACCGCTTATCATTCACATGGATTAATAACAACACACTGGACCTATGGCTCTGACCTGACTCCAATCATCTGACTCCAATCATTTAAGTATTGGTTTGGAAACCTCAAACAGCTAGCTATCAAGTGTTTTACAGAAGCATTACTTTTTAAGATTTAGTAACATGTTCATCCCTGTGTGTAAGTGATTGTACATCTTTGGTTCATTGATTTGAGGTTTTATGTGGGCTTTGAAACAATCTAGAGATTAAGGTTTTTGATATAACTATGTAGCTCTTCACATGAGTTATGGTGGCTCTAAAAAGAACTAATGCCGCTGAGATGTAAAACCATTCAATGGTCAGGGTTAAATTGGACTCTGATTCTGTGTGCTGCTTTAGTGCTGTGTGCTGCTTTAGTGCTGTGTGCTGCTTTAGTGCTGTGTTTTGCTTTAGTGCTGTGTGCTGCTTTAGTGCTGTGTGCTGCTTGAGTGCTGTGTGCTGCTTTAGTGCTGTGTGCTGCTTTAGTGCTGTGTGCTGCTTTAGTGCTGTGTGCTGCTTTAGTGCTGTGTGCTGCTTTAGTGCTGTGTGCTGCTTTAGTGCTGTGTGCTGCTTTAGTGCTGTGTGCTGCTTTAGTGCTGTGTGCTGCTTTAGTGCTGTGTGCTGCTTTAGTGCTGTGTGCTGCTTTAGTGCTGTGTGCTGCTTTAGTGCTGTGTGCTGCTTTAGTGCTGTGTGCTGCTTTAGTGCTGTGTGCTGCTTTAGTGCTGTGTGCTGCTTTAGTGCTGTGTGCTGCTTTAGTGCTGTGTGCTGCTTTAGTGCTGTGTGCTGCTTTAGTGCTGTGTGCTGCTTTAGTGCTGTGTGCTGCTTTAGTGCTGTGTGCTGCTTTAGTGCTGTGTGCTGCTTTAGTGCTGTGTGCTGCTTTAGTGCTGTGTGCTGCTTTAGTGCTGTGTGCTGCTTTAGTGCTGTGTGCTGCTTTAGTGCTGTGTGCTGCTTTAGTGCTGTGTGCTGCTTTAGTGCTGTGTGCTGCTTTAGTGCTGTGTGCTGCTTTAGTGCTGTGTGCTGCTTTAGTGCTGTGTGCTGCTTTAGTGCTGTGTGCTGCTTTAGTGCTGTGTGCTGCTTTAGTGCTGTGTGCTGCTTTAGTGCTGTGTGCTGCTTTAGTGCTGTGTGCTGCTTTAGTGCTGTGTGCTGCTTTAGTGCTGTGTGCTGCTTTAGTGCTGTGTGCTGCTTTAGTGCTGTGTGCTGCTTTAGTGCTGTGTGCTGCTTTAGTGCTGTGTGCTGCTTTAGTGCTGTGTGCTGCTTTAGTGCTGTGTGCTGCTTTAGTGCTGTGTGCTGCTTTAGTGCTGTGTGCTGCTTTAGTGCTGTGTGCTGCTTTAGTGCTGTGTGCTGCTTTAGTGCTGTGTTTTGCTTTAGTGCTGTGTGCTGCTTTAGTGCTGTGTGCTGCTTTAGTGCTGTGTGCTGCTTTAGTGCTGTGTGCTGCTTTAGTGCTGTGTGCTGCTTTAGTGCTGTGTGCTGCTTTAGTGCTGTGTGCTGCTTTAGTGCTGTGTGCTGCTTTAGTGCTGTGTTTTGCTTTAGTGCTGTGTGCTGCTTTAGTGCTGTGTGCTGCTTTAGTGCTGTGTGCTGCTTTAGTGCTGTGTGCTGCTTTAGTGCTGTGTGCTGCTTTAGTGCTGTGTGCTGCTTTAGTGCTGTGTGCTGCTTTAGTGCTGTGTGCTGCTTTAGTGCTGTGTGCTGCTTTAGTGCTGTGTGCTGCTTTAGTGCTGTGTGCTGCTTTAGTGCTGTGTGCTGCTTTAGTGCTGTGTGCTGCTTTAGTGCTGTGTGCTGCTTTAGTGCTGTGTGCTGCTTTAGTGCTGTGTGCTGCTTTAGTGCTGTGTGCTGCTTTAGTGCTGTGTGCTGCTTTAGTGCTGTGTGCTGCTTTAGTGCTGTGTGCTGCTTTAGTGCTGTGTGCTGCTTTAGTGCTGTGTGCTGCTTTAGTGCTGTGTGCTGCTTTAGTGCTGTGTGCTGCTTTAGTGCTGTGTGCTGCTTTAGTGCTGTGTGCTGCTTTAGTGCTGTGTGCTGCTTTAGTGCTGTGTGCTGCTTTAGTGCTGTGTGCTGCTTTAGTGCTGTGTGCTGCTTTAGTGCTGTGTGCTGCTTTAGTGCTGTGTGCTGCTTTAGTGCTGTGTGCTGCTTTAGTGCTGTGTGCTGCTTTAGTGCTGTGTGCTGCTTTAGTGCTGTGTGCTGCTTTAGTGCTGTGTGCTGCTTTAGTGCTGTGTGCTGCTTTAGTGCTGTGTGCTGCTTTAGTGCTGTGTGCTGCTTGAGTGCTGTGTGCTGCTTGAGTGCTGTGTGCTGCTTGAGTGCTGTGTGCTGCTTGAGTGCTGTGTGCTGCTTGAGTGCTGTGTGCTGCTTTAGTGCTGTGTGCTGCTTGAGTGCTGTGTGCTGCTTGAGTGCTGTGTGCTGCTTGAGTGCTGTGTGCTGCTTGAGTGCTGTGTGCTGCTTTAGTGCTGTGTGCTGCTTGAGTGCTGTGTGCTGCTTGAGTGCTGTGTGCTGCTTGAGTGCTGTGTGCTGCTTGAGTGCTGTGTGCTGCTTGAGTGCTGTGTGCTGCTTTAGTGCTGTGTGCTGCTTTAGTGCTGTGTGCTGCTTTAGTGCTGTGTGCTGCTTTAGTGCTGTGTGCTGCTTTAGTGCTGTGTGCTGCTTTAGTGCTGTGTGCTGCTTTAGTGCTGTGTGCTGCTTTAGTGCTGTGTGCTGCTTTAGTGCTGTGTGCTGCTTTAGTGCTGTGTGCTGCTTTAGTGCTGTGTGCTGCTTTAGTGCTGTGTGCTGCTTTAGTGCTGTGTGCTGCTTTAGTGCTGTGTGCTGCTTTAGTGCTGTGTGCTGCTTTAGTGCTGTGTGCTGCTTTAGTGCTGTGTGCTGCTTTAGTGCTGTGTGCTGCTTTAGTGCTGTGTGCTGCTTTAGTGCTGTGTGCTGCTTTAGTGCTGTGTGCTGCTTTAGTGCTGTGTGCTGCTTTAGTGCTGTGTGCTGCTTTAGTGCTGTGTGCTGCTTTAGTGCTGTGTGCTGCTTTAGTGCTGTGTGCTGCTTTAGTGCTGTGTGCTGCTTTAGTGCTGTGTGCTGCTTTAGTGCTGTGTGCTGCTTTAGTGCTGTGTGCTGCTTTAGTGCTGTGTGCTGCTTTAGTGCTGTGTGCTGCTTTAGTGCTGTGTGCTGCTTTAGTGCTGTGTGCTGCTTTAGTGCTGTGTGCTGCTTTAGTGCTGTGTGCTGCTTTAGTGCTGTGTGCTGCTTTAGTGCTGTGTGCTGCTTTAGTGCTGTGTGCTGCTTTAGTGCTGTGTGCTGCTTTAGTGCTGTGTGCTGCTTGAGTGCTGTGTGCTGCTTGAGTGCTGTGTGCTGCTTGAGTGCTGTGTGCTGCTTTAGTGCTGTGTGCTGCTTTAGTGCTGTGTGCTGCTTTAGTGCTGTGTGCTGCTTTAGTGCTGTGTGCTGCTTTAGTGCTGTGTGCTGCTTGAGTGCTGTGTGCTGCTTGAGTGCTGTGTGCTGCTTTAGTGCTGTGTGCTGCTTTAGTGCTGTGTGCTGCTTGAGTGCTGTGTGCTGCTTGAGTGCTGTGTGCTGCTTGAGTGCTGTGTGCTGCTTGAGTGCTGTGTGCTGCTTTAGTGCTGTGTGCTGCTTTAGTGCTGTGTGCTGCTTGAGTGCTGTGTGCTGCTTGAGTGCTGTGTGCTGCTTGAGTGCTGTGTGCTGCTTGAGTGCTGTGTGCTGCTTGAGTGCTGTGTGCTGCTTTAGTGCTGTGGGTTGTTTGAGTAATGTGTGCTGCTTACATACTGTGTGGGAATGCTCAATCTATCTTTAAGTTTAGAGTTTGGGTTGTATTTTCTGCTTGTCAATAGATGGAGAGAAGTAAAGAGTGGATTGAGAGACAACAAACTGAGATTGATGATGTGGGGAAGATGTGGAAAGATGAACTCAACAGACTCATCTCTGATGTCAGCCAGAAATTCTCAAACTTCTTTGAAGCGATGGGCTGTGCTGGAGAAGTCAAACTTCAATTTGAAAATGAGGTCTGTTAAAAATTATGCAGGAAATGTTCAAAGGTTTTAAATTAAAAAACAACATGTTCTTTTTGGTATGTTTGGGTTTGTTTTTACAAACTTCAGGGCTATTTTGGAAATAAAGTTTATTCTTGCTTCATCTATTGAAGCAGACTTAGCTCCCCTTTGACATCTAGAGAAGAGTCTCTAATCACAAGTAAACTTGTTGAGTAAAACACATGACAATCACCATCATTTTAAATAGCTTAAATAACAATTAATAACTAAATAATTAAAATAAGGGTTTGAATAGATCCACACTGCACTGACTGAGTAAAAGACAATGAATATAAACCCCAAATAACATTTATCATGAGTGATGACGCTGATTTGCAATAGCATACTAGACTACTAGCCATGCATGCATAATTTAAAATGTCTCGCTTTCAAAAACTTCTCTTCAAATTCAAACAAAACTAGGAGGCTTCTAAAAACGTATGTGGCTAACTCCAGCATGACTGACGGGACAACTTTGAATGACTAATTTTTCTGAAAAGCCTGCAGAAAAAAATCTGCATGGCATAGCTAAAAAAGTTTTTCTTTAAATCAAAGAGAACATGTCATATTTGAATTATGAAAACACAGGTTGAAACCAAATGACTTATTGGCTGTATGGTTGCAATTTGAAATTAGCGTGACTGACAGGACGCAAAAGACACTCAATTTACAGAATTTGTAGATTCTTGTAAAAAGCTATCTGTTCTCAAGTGAGATTTATTGTAAAATGTTGTCAAAATTAATAATTGGTTCATAAACAATCAGAAAACATTATATTCAGAAGTCACAAAGCTGAGAATTCCTGTGCTGGGCTTGTCAAAATCGTGACAGACGGGACGTGACTGACGGGACATTTTTTACTTTTTTCTCAGCAAACCATTTTAGTTGTTCAAAGGATCTGGTTAAGTATTTGTTTTCAGGTTAGCAGTAACACCACAGTAAGAAACAATGATCAAATAATGATAAAACATGAATTTAACATCATTTGGTCACAAATTTTAACGAGTAAAGTTAAAAGTACTTCCTATTAAGGTATTTTGTTCTAGAATTTAAATGGCAAGTTAAACTTGGTAGTTCTGTTGCATTTGGTTGTTGTTAATGTTATGGATATGGGTCATATTTAGGGGCGTAACGAAACATCGCTGCATTCGATAATCATGATACAAAATCATGATATATATATATATTTTTTTTCCACACACAATGTCATCAATTGTAGAAAATGCACACTATTTTGAATATTATACACCACAGACCTTGCAAAAGAAAAATTTGTACATTCAAGGTTCAAATTTTACACTGGACCACAGGCCTATATTACCAGCTATGCCTGTCCCTATTACACTTTTGCTTTTTAAAAACTTACTTTGTGAAATATATACAATCGTGATACGTACCGTTCTGTGACCCAAGTATCTGGCTACAATCTACATATCGTGTCGTGATAAAGTTGTATCATTACACCCTTAGCCCTATTACCCTTCATCTGGGATTGGAATTGCGCCAATTCAAACATTTTAATAAACACCTATAGAATTAATCAGTGATGGAACATTGTTTCAACCACTTCATCTTCTACTTTGTACCAAATGGCATCTCTCTGTGGCTCAAATTTGTAAGCCTTACCAACTTCTGCAAGTTTCAAGCAATGTATTTGGAAGATATTGTTTTTGATATCCCGAATCATACCATGTGACCTTGTCATAACTTCAACCCATGTTCTAACGGTTGGAAGCCATGGGATGTTGCAAAAAAATTCCATGTTGTAGTTCCTAATTCAAAGTGATGACTATAACATGGATTTTTTGCTGTGCCTACTAACAAGAATGAAGGGCACATGTTCTATTTTGAGTTGTTGAATGAAAGTTGCTTGTCACAATGTGTTAAAATGTGTAAATGGATGTGATTGTGCAATGCAATTCATACTTGCCTTCAATTTTGAAAAAAAATGGTCATGACAGGCTGGAAATCAATGTGACTGACGGGACAGAACTGTGACTGACGGGACACACTTTGAGATGTAATATTTTCTTTACTAAATACCAGTAAACAATTTTATTTAGTTTTTTATATGAGGCCAATTGGAAAGAAGATAGATTAAACTTGGAACAAAAAATATACAGTTAAATTTAGAAAATTAGCAACTTTTTGATGTTTTTTCGTGACTGACAGTACACATTCAAAATCCTGGATTGGAGTAAGGGTATCAAAGCTGATATTAAACCAGTCATAAGTAACTTTGGTGAATGTGAATTATAACACATGGGATCCAGATTTTCCTGCTAATTTAGGGTGCCCACACCTATTCCAGTTCCCCCAAACTTCAAATTGTCATAAAAATAAATTAATATTACAGGAGATGAAAAGCAAAAGTGGTATCTGATGGCTTAGTTTGTCTACTTTGCAGAAAACAATCATTTGGAGGCATTTAATGAACTTTTAAAATTCATGCAAGTGGAACATTTCTGTGGAGTTAGCCATGTGTGTATGTGTGTATAATGGAGTTAGCGTTCTAGTCAGTATAGCTCTATGTTTGTATCTCACTCTGAACTACTAGGTGTGCACACAAACCCAATGGCACTGCATGAGATGAGCAACTCTAGATATGATGTAATAATAACATCAAGAAACAATATGCTGTTTCATTACTTTGTCTTCTTAAATACCTCTCTTCAACCATTTTGTTGTGATTGACTTTAATTATCAGGAGGACTATGACAAATATGGGATTAGCATCCAAGTGAAATTCCGCAAGGCAGAACAAATGAGAGAACTGACTTCTCACTATCAGAGTGGTGGTGAGCGTAGTGTGTCTACAATCCTGTACCTGATGGCATTACAGGAACTCAACAAATGTCCATTTAGAGTAGTGGATGAGATCAACCAGGTAACACAATGGTCATATCCACAGCTACTATCCACTCACAGAGAGCTAGACACCCACTTTATACCAACTGTGAACAATCTTATATCAAAGAACAGGACACCCACATTTTATCAACTAACTAGCCACAACATGTTGATGACGCAATAGCTTCAACAGTATCCACTAACCAAGGGCTGAAAACATACAGCAAATCTCCTATTTACATGATACCTAGTATCCACAATATACCAACTATCAGTAGCATATCCACTATCTACAACACAGTTTTATTTTTGACTGTTGACTTTCTCCCTCCCAGGGTATGGATCCGAATAATGAACGTCGTGTTTTTGAGCTTGTGGTCAAAACTGCATGCAGAGAAAACACCTCTCAATACTTCCTGATTACTCCAAAGGTGAGCCTGAATACTAATCATTCAGCTTCTGACCAGGAAGCATGCTCTAAACATGCTAAAGAGACAAGCCACTTTACATCAGAAAAGGGCTTTCTTTTTTATAGTAACTGGAAAGTATTTGAGAACAGTACATTGTGTCGGTGCAAAACAACAACTTGACTCAATTGTTTTACAACATACAGGCTCCTAGCTTAATTTTGTGTATCTAAGTGCCTTTACATTTTTGTTCTCATAAGGGATAGTTTTCATGAGATAAAAAATTTTCAAACAGGTTTGACATCTAAAGAATGTTTATTCACACATGAGTGTTGCCTAAAGACAATAAATAATAAGGGGCACCAAGGCCATTTTATACATGAATATTATTTCAAAGAAGTTAATCAAATCTTTGCAATGTTATAGTTGAAACTCTATAGGTATCAGCTAACATAATCTTAAAACTGGTCTTCACTGCATTCAACATATAAAATGGAGTTAGCCTCCACTGTTGTTAAAAAGTTAATAACCATTTATTGTCTTGATTTGTTTTGACAGTTGCTTTTAAACCTAACTTATGGACCGAAAATGACAATCATTTGTGTCTATAATGGCCACTGGATAATGCCATACAGTCATTGGAATCTAGATGCATTCTGTAGAAGACGTCGTCGCTTGATTGTACAGTAAAGTAGTCAACAGACATACAGCTGGGTGCTACTGGAAAATGCCATACTGTCATTGGAATCTAGATGCATTCTGTAGAAGACATCGCTTGATTGTACAGTAAAACAGTCAACAGACATACAGCTGGGTGCTACTGGATATGGCCATACAGCCTGTTCAATCTAGATGCATTTTTCTGCAGACGACGTAGCCTGATAGTACAGTAAAACAGTCAACATACAGCTGGGTGCTACTGGAAAATGCCACACAGCACCTTCAATCAAGATGCATTCTATAGAAGACGTCTGGGTCATTGCTTGATTGTGTGTTAGGGGGTCTAGATCTAGTTGTGTTATACGGCAAAGCCCCTTAAACAGGTTAAAGTTGGGTCTAATGGAAGTAGTTGCTGAAATTACAGACAAACATAAAGTGCCTTTGTACAAACATAAATATTATCCAGTGTAATTTCTCTTACTCTGATCAGGATAATAATGTCAAATTATAACCTTTAAATCAGCTTTAAAAAAACATGATAAGAGATTATTCCCATTGGCTCCATTAAAATGATGATATTGGTTGTTATTTGAACAACGGGATTGACACTGGCTGTCATAACCGTTTTTAACTTTAATCTGTTTTATAAAATGAAGGTGGTACTGAGAGAAGAACAACTTGTTCATGGTTTAAAACGTGTTTAACTTGTGGTTTACTTTACAATTTTCACATAACATACTTCTGCTGCAGGGACGCCACAGAAATTTCTTGATATTTTATTTTGTGTAATTGTTGACGTTTATCTTTTCTTAGTTAAATCTTTAAAAAAATTCAATGGGGTATGAATACATACACAAACAGAGAGCATTTATCCTTATTACAATCTTAATAGGGGAAAGGTGTTATTGAAAAGCAATTTGGGGACAAAAACCTTTGTTTGTTTCGCTTTGTGTTCTGGTTAAATATTTTTGGAAAAGATAATTCAAAAGAATACACAATTACTTGTTAATTTAGTCACCACACAGTTTAAAATTGTGAACAAAAAATCTCAATTTTAAATCTGTTAGTGTGAAACTAGGAGTGGGAAATCCTTTCCTTACCCGCCTTCTGCAAAACTATTCTGTCTAAAGATAACGCCAGAGCGTTGCAGATTTTGTATAATTGTTTATTTGTTAGTTTCCTGTACTTCAACCCGGTCTCATCAACTGAATGCATTCTTCTAGGCAGACTTGGAACTCATGCACCATCTCTTGAATTGTTCACCCATGTAAAGCCATTTCACTTCAGCTTATGACAAGGTTATTTATGTACAGTTGATTTAAATCAAGGTTTAAACTACTTGTTCTTCAAATTGTGTTTTTGAATTCACTCGTTTTAACCTCTTCTTCTTTCTCCAAATTATGATTAGAAGACCTGAACAAAAATTGTCCTGTTGGATTTCACTTGTTTTACAACAGTCAAAACTTGTACGCTAAACTTCAAGAGGCAGGAATGAAGCAATAATAACATGCATGTACATGCCTAAGTATACATGTCAACACATTGTATAAACCATTACAGTGCCAAAGATCACAAAACCAGGAGTGATCAGTCACCAAAGTTGATGTTTGACTGGCAACCAAGGTTTACCATAATTTGCTATCAACATGTGACCATCTCTATGATATGACAGACAGCCAAAGCATACACAGTGTACATATAGCTTCACGGTGGATGTTGTACAAACTGTATACTCACTAATTTGAGCATCTAACAAAGCATATGCTCACTTAAACACACACTTGTGTATCAATTAGGGCATAACAAACAAAAAGCAAGAAACTTGAAATATGAATAGATTATTGGTTGAAAACCTGAAGTGGCTCATGCAGATTGAGTTCAGTCAAATCATAGAAGTAGAAATACATGAAGACACATTGGAAGACCAAGATTCATTTGGGGCAATGCTGTACAAATCCAGTTGAACCATGAGCTGATGCTGCTAGAGTCTATAAATGCTGTGAGACAGCTGTCCACACTGAAACCATTCATTACTGGAGTGAAGACTTCTGCTTAACTTGGCAGGAATCTAGCAATATTATAATCAATGTGATATTTAGCAGCAGTGTTTGAGGTCTCGGTGATTTTGAGGTCTAGAAATTCTCGGCCTTTTTCGGTCTCGGGCACAGGTTTTGAATAGTCTCAGTCCGAGATCTATTAAAAACTCCTGAATGATTGAAGTTGATTATTGGAAAACCACTTTTGGTTTATGGTTTGTTACCTGTATGACCTGGCAATTCATCACCAGCAGCAGGAACTGTGCATGTCTTTAATATTTGTTAACAAACCTCTTGTCATGTAAGGTGTGTGCTTTCATTGAGTGGCAACATATGTATGACATATAGCAAACACAACAGGCAAGTTGTATGAGGCCATGTAACCTGTAACATCCCATGTTTACAAAAGAGCCACAGAGCCTGCTTACTGTCTGATTTTGATCATTTGAAGAAAGGGGGCACATCTCAAAACTTGTTCAGCTGTTATTTTTATATCTCTAATTGATGTGGAAGTTGCGACTCAAAATGTAACATGTAAATGTTATATGGTCTACACATGATATATGTAGACCATGTAACATTTGTTTACAAAAAGAATGACCTTGTACATTCCAGGGCCTTTCTGGCAGGCAGGATACTACACTTGGCATATTGGAAATTCTACATTTTTGTCATAGTTGCCATGTAATTAACTTGCATCACTGGACCAGTTCATCAGATTTGTAAGTTGTGTTAACAAAGTAAAGTACTTTACTTAATATGTACTTAGGACTAATGTATCCCCAAAAATAATTGAACAAACCGAATTCTATCTGCTTGCAGTAACACTGGAAAACTTTCCCCATATGGGCCTAAGATGAGGTGTTGCATGAAATGGATATTTGCCATGTTCACAGTATTTTTCTTTGTTGAAATGGATGAAGCAAAATAAATGTTGTGACTTATTTCTGTCCATGTAAAAAAAAAGAATATAGTACCGATGTTGAGGGAAATTTTTGTTTTTGTTTTTGTCAAAGTTTTAACATCACATATGCGCAACCCTCTTGAACTGAGCCTGGCCCCTTACATGTCAAGTTTATCCAAAAATTGATTTACAAAATGTTGTTCAATGAGGGCTCGGTCTCGATCTCGGACTTTGATGTTTTGACTCCAACACTGTTCAGCAGGATATTCAAAAGGCACCTCACATCTCCCGTGTATAAAAATCAAGACACAATGCTGAAGCTTCTTTTGTTTTTATGATACATCACCATGAACAAATTTTCTTAAATGTGTTACAATAAATTGTTTATATTTGGAAGTGTTCTTACATTTTGTATACGCAAAATCTTTGTCTGCACAGATGCAAGCAATTCCAATAAGATCAATACAGTTTTCTTTGGGTTTTGCAGGTTAATTCTTGTTAGATACATGTTATGTGTTCGGAGCAACACTCGGAACACTACTTGTTTTGGTTCGGTTTTCTTTTCTTTTCTTAATACTTCTTCTCCTCCATGTCGATTGTCCGCTAACAAAAGCACACTTCCCAAGCTCATATAAACTTGAAACATGGTTAGATAATCATTAGGAGATGAAACTGCATCAGTTGTCAAATTACAAGGTTTTTTAACAAACATTTTAATCTTTGAAAATCCATATCAAATAAAAAAGAAGAGACCGTCTTTTGCTTTTTGCGGGATTATATAGAGGAAATATAAGTCTTCATTTTTTATTGTGTGCATCAAAACCAGAAGTACCTTATAACTTCTTAGCGTATTGATAGAGCTAACGCTAGAGTGACGACATGATGAAGTCATCACAATATTTTTTACTACTTTTTGAAATAGTGACCAATTATTACATGTCTTGAGTAATCAGACTTGCAAGGTCCTACAAGGATAAAATGTGGGTGACGTTTTCATGACGTCAACAATTGTCACGTTATGTCACCACCAAGGTAGTGTTTTACAAGATGTGCATGTATTCAAGCTGTGATGTGTTACATCCAAAAAGTGGGTCCCGTCACTGTGAGGTCTTGCTTTCCACAGCAATAATTTGTAACAAAAAATAAGGGTCCCGTCACAGTGAGGTCTTTACTTTTTACCTGTTTGTTAAAAGATAGTTAACTAAAGTACTGACATGTTTTTTGAAAAAAATAAATGAAACTCTTCATGATAACACGTCTATTAAAAAACGGCTCATCATTTCCCTCCCGAACACCTTGTATTTGTGGTAAGACAAACTCTAAATTTCTAGTTGTATGTAAAATTGCCAGTGTTTGTCTGTTTACCTCCATGGTCAAATTGACTTTAAATCTAGTTTTCCATTTTCTACCTATGAAAGGCAAATTTAGTCTCTAAAAAACAATTGGCAATCTCCACAGAAGATGCCTTTAATAAGAAATTGATAAATAATTACTGTGCAACAATAACTCAATGACCATAATAAGTCAGAAGGGCATTTTTTTTTTGGGGGGGGGGATGAATCACTATTTCGATACCTTTGGTTATGTGTGCATGTATAAAGCAGAGTTTAATTGTCCACAATGTACATGTGTCTTGCTCATGTAATAGGTCGGCAAAAAGTCAGCTCAAAAACTATTTAAAATAATACATTTAAATTAATAAAAAAAAATAAACAATAGCACTGAAGGCAACCAACCTGAATCAATGAAAACAATAATAATCCATGGATAATACCTTAACTGGCACAGCAAAGTCAAACTTTCTTAGTTTTAGGAGTCGCTTGCAATAAATTGTTCCCTTCAGATATTAAGTTCTGTTAATTACATGTATTCCATTTTGCCAGAGATTTTACAAGAGATCTTTCCCAACTCAACAGCAGCAAATTGTTTTATTATTATACATAGGACTTATACATTTAGAATGAGTTAAAACCAATAACTACTATTATAATTTATAGAAAATGACAAACCTTTGCATAAAAGAAGGACTCATGAAATAAAATGGCAGAATAAAGTGGCGAGTCTTGTGCTACCTAGCATCCCCAATATGCAGTCCCCAGTTGTCCTTTACTTACAATAAGACAATATCATGGCAGTTTTTCAATTCAAGGTACATAGTAGTATAAAATACAAATTAGTCATAAACAAAAATGTCCACTAAAAATGTATTTGTCATAAACATATATGTGTAAATTTCATATAAATTTCAGTTGTTTTGTCTAATATTGACAAATCTGTCCAAGATATGAGGCAATGTTTATGGCTGTAAATATTGTTTCCTATCAGAATGGTAAAACAATATTAAAATCTTTAAAGTTTTACCTCAATGATTAAATCAAGTTTAATAGCATCTTTACCCAATCATGGACTTGGAATGGGCAGAAAATGTTATCTTCCACAATGTGGGCCATTTTTCAGAATTGTAAACCACATTTCATCAGAAATAACTTGCCAAACCTGTGACATCAACTGAATAAATCTGAACTCAAATTCAGGTTGAACATAAGACCTAATACCAAATTATCAGCATACACGTATTGTCATATGCATTTGCAGCCTGTGGGTCATCAGGATCGGTTCTCATTAATCACCCTTTGCAAAGTTTGCTGCAAGATGATCTTGACAAGAGGTGTATGCTTTACAGGATGAAATGCATAGATCTATATGTGGTGATGTAGAGACTCTGTATCCTGCCCAGCCAGAGAATGTTATCTCCAGACTTGGGGGATACAATGCCTGCCATACAGTTTTTAGGATGTTTAATCTTTGTGCTCACAATCACAACCTGATTTCATTTTATTGTTTTAAACCATTGTATATCTTTTAACTATAACAATTATCATACATGTAGAAACCCATACAAGTTGTACCACTTAAAGCAGTGTATAATGAGTCCATGGTAGACCATAATACTGTTTTAAGAATTAAAGCTATCAATAAACAATCTCATTGATCACATTTAATTCAATGGAACTACAAACTTTACTTTACAAAATAAAATAACTACCATCATGGATGAAGGAACACTTTCTATGCCATATTTGTATTACCTGAACCCCCACCTAGCTCACATAGTCTTGATTGTTAGTACTGATAGCATTCATCAAAATCATACTAAATATTAAATAATTGTACTTTGATTGTATTTGCAAAAGCCTTTTGAAAAAAAAGAAAATCCTTGAAGACGAATGTTTTCAATTAAGGTAAACATGATTTGATGTAATGCGCATCATGAAGGCAATTATTGACAAGTCATAGGTCCTTTTTCCATGTCAGCATCAAGTAGATATCCAACA
This sequence comes from Leptasterias polaris, assembly GCA_037783415.1. Classification (NCBI taxonomy): domain Eukaryota; kingdom Metazoa; phylum Echinodermata; class Asteroidea; order Forcipulatida; family Asteriidae; genus Leptasterias; species Leptasterias polaris. Next base: position 1,008,265 of record JAZGTN010000054.1, read on the forward strand.
TCATGACGTGCATTCTGGAGAAGCTCAGCTACCGACAGACTTTCATCATGCCTGGCAACTGGGCATTCTTTAAGACCTTTAAAATCAACAATAACAGAAATTGGATGTTTTATTACATGGCATCGGTTTAAAACCTTGGTAACTTGTTTTTGTTATCTTATACTGAGAGAGCTCCACATCTGGGATAGCAGCAGCTCTTGTATTTTCATTTATATCATGACACTCCAGATTTCCTTCGTAAAATCTCAGGTATTCAGAAGCAGGTCCCCAACACAGCTATCATCGGTACTTTTGATGTGTCCTCTTTGTACACCAACATCCCCCAAGATGAAGGGATTGCTGCCTGCTCCTCAGCCCTGTTTAAGAGTGGTCACGTGTCACCGCCCATTTCTGACATTGTATCCCTTATGCAACATGTTCTAACAAAAACAACTTTTCGTTCTTGGGTAAGAATTTCCTACAGGTACATGGCACTGCAATGGGTACACATATGGCACCTTCAATGGCCTGCCTTTTCATGAGTCAACTTGAACAGCGCATGTTGACGTCGGCCCCTTGCCGTCCCTGGGTCTGGTGGCACTATATCGATGACATCATTTTCATTTGGACTAGTGATGAAGCAAGCCTCATAGCATTCATTAACCACATTAATTCCTTCCACAGGACCATCAAATTCACGAATGAATACTCCACCAAGGACACCCACTTTCTGGATGTCAAAGTTATAAAGACAGATGATGGCTTAACCACAGATCTCTTTGTTAAGCCCACAGATAAACATCAATACCTCCACTCAACCAGCTGTCACCCCTGACACTGCAAAACCAGCATAGCCTACAGTCAGGCCCTCAGACTCCGTCGAATCTGTTCTAATGATTCTGATTTTTTCCCACCACTCACAGGAACTTAAGAAACACCTTGATTCAGAAAGTCAAGGCTCGTTCTAGGGAGTCTGTACTCTCCAAAGGACCCAAGCAACAACGGAGTTCCAAGGGGAAAGTTCCTTTTGTTGTTACTTTTCACCCCTCACTTCCTCCCATTCGTAAAATAACCAGTTCTAACCATCATATTCTTCACACATCAGATCGGCTTCAACGTGCTGTACAGGAAGAACCCATAGTTGCCTACCGACGCCCATCCAGTCACAGGGATCTCATCGTCCGGGCAGAAGTCCCCCCCCATTAATGATGATGTTAATCCCCTTTGCCACAGGGTACTTTTAGGTGTTCCAACACATCCAAATGCATCGTTTGTAGACAACACATCTGGGAATCAGACTCCTTTACCAGCCATACTGGTGGTACCACCCATAAGACATGGGGTCATGTCACCTGCACCACCACTAATCTAATCTATCTAATATCTTACAGAGTCTGTGGTGTTCAATATATAGGTGAAACAAGAACTACACTCAAGAGGCGTTTCTATGGCCACAGATCCACAGTCAACCCCCAAAAGCTGGATACACCTGTAGGACACCACTTCAATCTTCCTAACCACTCCATTTTTGACATGAATTTACAGGGCATTGAGGCACTAGGTAACTGCAGAGAGACTGTCCATCTGAGTAGGGAGAAATTGTGGATAAGGCTCTAGTGTTGGGACTTGTTTGGGGTTTAGTTTAGTTTTTTGTGTTTTTTTAATCCACCCTTTTAATAGCCTGCTATAGCCCATTCACTTGTGCAATATTTTAAATCGTTTTTATTTATTAACAAGTTTATTTATTTATTTATTTATATACATACTTCTTTATTTGTTTATCTTTACTTTTACTGTTATTTTACTTATTTATTTTCGTTTTATAAATTAGTTATTTATTATTTATTATTGGTTTTGTATAATTATCTGCTTTTATTATTGCGTGTACTATATTATATGTTTAAATCTATATTTATTTCATTGTGTACCCCAGATGTGGGGCAACAGATCTACGGATCATAGTATGTATTTGCTTTTGTTGTCCCTTGCCCATCTCGGGGTATATTGTCTTGTATTTTGTTTTGTACTGTTATGGCAAATAAAATAATAATAATAATAATAATAAAGACCACTCAGCCCCATGGTTTGAACATCCAAGAACATCCCCACAGATATCCATATTTTTAGTCTGCCCTATTAACTAATTATTTACTTTTCTTCCAACCCTCCATTTTGTCCTTTGTGTTTCCAACTTCTTGTGGTCAAGCCATCCCCTCCCCTCCAAACCCCCCCCCCCTTTGTCTCCATAATCCCTGCTTACCCCCTGCCTTCTCTGAATGCTTTCTGCTTTTCTCTCTCCACTCTATCTATTCATGTATTTCCACTTGACTGCTCTTGTCAGCCTTGTATCCATGTATGTGTGTTGTCTTGTCATTTAGCCTTTGAGAAAGACTCTGCTAGGGTCGAAACATCAGGCCACTAACTAACTTTTTTCATTTATATTTTGATATATTTTATGTATTATTTTTGTTGCACTCGGGTCAAGACGATATGTATTCAACCATGAAACTTCAGGAAACAAGAGGATCTGAAAGCGGATATATTTACAAAATCAAGATCAATATTTGTTTTGTTTACCTTTAATAAGGCACTGCCTAACAGCTTCAGCCTGGTATTGTAATCCAACCACGTTTGCAAAACAAAATGTAGCACTCGTTTTAGGAAGTGGAAAGTTCAGCACCTCAGTCGTTTCTTTTGTAGTCACTTCCAATTGAGTTGGGCACCAAAAGGGATTTTTGATCTAAAGGCAAAGCATAATTTACATTTTAAGCTTGGCAAACTGGGGTCAACAGAACTTATACCATTTCTTAACACTGTATGAAGACATATGCCGGGACCAGTGGCATAAATATACCTTTTTGGGGGGGGGGGGGGGGGGGGGAAATAATTAATTTAGTTTGGGGTGGCTTTAGAACATATTACGTATATGAACATGCACTGCCTAACTACAATACTGACAAGCAGGAAATACTGGAAACATGTAAACAAATAAAGTATTTGGGAAAATGGGATGGGCTGAAACCTACACATGTATCCTTGTGTCCTTGAATAAAAACTTCACAAACTAAACTTAGCTTAAGGTTATGTTTCTGTTCTTGTCATTTTGCAGCTCAGAAAGCTTGTTACATTGAAGCAAAGGGGTGTGAACAAAACGGGTACCTCTCCAGGCAAATAGGAGGCACCAATATTTGATAAGAAACTTTCAATTGGGACAACGGATTAATGCAATGCTAAGATTTAGAGCTGTCCAGTGATTGTAATGTTAACATTTCATAATAGTTTGTTCATTCATTGGCATAGATCCAGGATTAATCTCTGAAGGAGGCCGTAAACATCTTGCCTAATTATGCCCGGAGGGGGTGCACAAATTAATACAAAATAAAAACATTGAAAATATGTAACAACCAGACCGGTATTGAATTAGTCTCAGGATATTTATTCTGAAACCCTGTAAGCCTACTGTTAAGTATACTTAACCTTTGGTTTTTAATTGGAGAAAATCTGTTGGCTTATATTCAGATTAATCTGAGATTTAGGTAATAACTTGGATTTATCAGTGACTTACTGGTAATCATTGGAATTGTGCCAAAACTGTCAAGAAGATTACGCCACCCTACATCCCAACATTAGACTTGTTCACAACATTTATCCAGAATAGCAGGCTTTAGGGTGTGTGAAAGTCCCCTCACCCCCTTTCAATGCCTAAAATACTTCCTTCGGTAACAATTCAAACTTTCCTTTTTGTTTTTCTCTTTATTAGCAAAATTGGCAGGCCATACCCCCTTCAATTCATATTGGTTGACACTGACCTTTATGTGCCCGTTAGTTCCTCTTATCTCCATATCATTGGCCAGAAACTGAGAGATACTACAAGTCAGTGATGCCATAGCTTTATTTGGAAACAGCATAGTTGTCACTGTAGTCTCATCCACACCTAAACAAAAGACAATGGAAGTGTCTAGTGTATTGAAACATGTTTGTGAACATTGAGTTCGTTCATACTTTGCTTTAATGTGCGAGGAAACAAATCAGGAAAGTGTGTTGACCGCCATTCTTTCATCTCTGAGTTGATGAGTTGTCATTCTGTGGTGAGAGCCAAGGGGGGAGCCTTGAGGGACAAGGAGACACCTTAAAATTGTTAGAGCCTAAAATACAATGTGGCAAATGGGTATGGCCTGGGGCTGTGAGTCATGGTGAAAAGTCAGGGGAGGGGGGAGCTAGACCAGACTACTTGTAAGGTTCAATCAGGGGCGTGGGAACACTGGGGATTATACATTGAACTTTACTTACAAACATATACATTGAAAAATATCAGTGTACAGTATTTCTGCACTGGATTTTAAACTTGTACTAAGATAAATGTACTTAAAAGGGCAAAATCACATCTTTCTATGATAAGCAAAATAAATCAACTAACTGGAGTAGTAGGCTACATGTATGTTTGGTCTATAGTCAATAACCCACAGTGAGCGACATACATGTCAACAAGATATAACACACAAGAAGACATCCGCTTTTTCATTATGTCACCATGTACATTGTAAAGCATTCTTTCAAAAATCTTGAAAAAGTAAATTGCACAATTGAACAAAAATGTCAAAGTTCATGTATCACAATGAAGACAAGAAGCAGTGGCGTAGCCAGTTGGGGGAGGAGCAAGGGGGAAAAATATTCCCCCCCCCCCAACATAAATTTGTTGGTGTAAATGGGGACGGCAAATTGTTTTGAAAATACAAGATAAACTGGAACAAACAAAAAAGTAAAAATTATACTTGGTATACACACACACACATCAAAAAGCTGGCTACGTGCTTGACAAGAAGGCAAGATGAACATTTAAGTCTGTACTTTAGGCCAAAAATTATGTGACTTTATGACATTATTCATCATTCAAAAAAGTGCAACAGAACCTGGACATCCCATAGGCACAAAGCTCAATGCAACAGAACCTGGACATCCCATAGGCACAAAGCTCAATGCAACAGAACCTGGACATCCCATAGGCACAAAGCTCAATGCAACAGAACCTGGACATCCCATAGGCACAAAGCTCAATGCAACAGAACCTGGACATCCCATAGGCACAAAGCTCAATGCAACAGAACCTGGACATCCCATAGGCACAAAGCTCAATGCAACAGAACCTGGACATCCCATAGGCACAAAGCTCAATGCAACAGAACCTGGACATCCCATAGGCACAAAGCTCAATGCAACAGAACCTGGACATCCCATAGGCACAAAGCTCAATGCAACAGAACCTGGACATCCCATAGGCACAAAGCTCATGGCAAGACAATATTAGATAGTTACAATTTATGAAGATAGTAGAACAATCAACTTTCAGTATAAAGCAAGGCTGGAAGCACAAATAAAAAGCACAACACAGAATGTACAATTGAAGTTAATCAACAGAGTATCTTGCCTGTCAGGAACTGCTCAGGAATACTAAAGGTAACTGTTTATGAATTGAAACAATTGGTATACAGTTTGACATGGAGGAAATCCAACTGCTTGCTGTTTGGTGATTAGGACTAACCTGAATCTGATAAGAAACCTTTGGTGCTGCTAGACAGTGGAGTAGTGCCGAATACCAACAACGCCATCTGATAAAGATACACCCCAATGTCCAACAGGCCTCCACCACCATACTCTATTATTATACATCAAGAAATTGAAACAATGAATAAAACAGTCATTTGGAAATAGAAACTTAGAAGTATCCAGGTTAGAGAGTGATTTGCTTTTTGGCAAACTATGATAGCTTACCAACCCCTTGAGAAACAGTTGCAGCTGCTAGTGGCTTTGACTGAAATGCCTATAGCAGCCAGAGAAGGCAACAATAGGTCGATTCAAACTTACACGAAGACCAAAGTAAGAGTAATGAGAATGTTTTGCTATTGTTTCCATAACTCGTCCCGATAGGGTGACAAATAGCCCAGAACTTTATTGTTTCGCTTTGCAACTCAGGCGTGCATGACATTGAACACATATTTATAAAATACATGAATAAAATTGACATATACCTTTCTCTCTGAATAAGACTTGAGCTCTGAAATGTATGAACTTGAAGACAAAAATGAGGGAGAACAATTATTACCCAGCCTACCGTCCTGGATATTTTTCAGACTGTTGGCTTAAGCATTAATTTTGTTTGGCCTAAGAAATAAAACACTTTAAGTTATCATAAGTTGACAGTTGATACCTTTAAGATGGAGTCTCTCTTGAACCATGGGTACTCCAAGGGTTCCACTAACCATCTTAATCTCTCCAATATGATTGGCAGTAAGAAGCTCTTGAAGCTTGGTAATTGCTGGGAAGAAACGAGACCACCATGCCTGTTTGTGCAGACGACCAAAGGCCAAAGGTTAAGGCATCATAAACTCACAAGGAAATAGATCATAAAACCAAATATAGGATTTATATCAAGAACTTCTCAGACATCATCTATAGAGTAAATAGCAAATAACAATTTAAGTTTAATCATGATAACTTACGGTTGCTCACAGAACTGCATTATTTGGAAACAATTTTTGAAAATCAAAATTAACACAGAAAAAAGAAATATTCACTTTCAGTCCGGTTGAGACAGGAACTTTTGTCCGCGACAAAACTGCTCCATGGACAATAACTCTGAAATAAATTTCGCACTCAACAAATCTCCTGGGAAAACTCCCGTTTAGCTTTTTTGAACTTGAATTAGACAGTGCAAATATCATAGTATGCCTGGTTAACACTGGAATATTCCCAGTAAATAGCAACTTTCTAAGAGACACATTAGAAACACTGAGTAGGGTTATGTGAAATCCCAGGAAATTGAAGCAAGTGTGAAACCAACAGGTGATGGTGGCTCAACTGAGATTTTATTTCTTTAGCATTAGCTCTAGAGGCTTTGAAACTTTAAAAAATTTCATCTAAATACCGGTACTTTCCTTATCATGAAAAATATCTAATGACTAACCTCCATGAAGAAGACATCTTTTTCCTTGGCAAGATCAATCATTTCTTGAACCTCTCTCTTGTTGAGCCCCAGCGGTTTCTCACACAGTACATTCTTGCTATGGTTGAGGAACATTTTGCATATGGGTAGATGGGTTTGATTTATTGAACCAATGTACACAATATCTATAGAAAAAAAGAACAAACGTACATTTACCAACATAAGTATACATCTCTTACAATAAACACAAAAGCTACAGCAATCTGCTGAGAATTCACAACCCTCAATCCTCAGCAATCTGATTGATCCAACAATTTACCCACATTTAGCACAAGTATGCTTGCTAAGGTTCTGTATCGCTCATAGCACAGTAATCTGATTGATCCAACAAATTACCCAAATTGGTACCTCTTGCCGAGTTTTCGAACCTCATGCCACAGTAATCTGATTGATCCAACAAATTACCCGAATTGGTACCTCTTGCTGAGGTTTCTAACCTCATGCAACAGTAATCTGATTGACTTAACGAACTACCCACATTGGTACCTCTTGCTGGTCGAGGTTTCTAACCTCATGCCACAGTAATCTGATTAACTTAACGAACTACCCACATTGGTAACTCTTGCTGAGGTGTCTAACTTCATGCCACAGTAATTTGATTGACTCAACAAACTACCCACATTGGTGCCTCTTGCTGAGGTCTTACCTCATGCCACAGTAATCTGATTGATCCAACGAACTACCCACATTGATACATCTTGCTGAGGATTCTAACCCGATCATGCCAAAGTATTTTGATTGACTCAACGAACTACCCACATTTCACATTGGTAGCTCTTGCTGAGGTTTCTAACATCATGCCACAGTAATCTGATTGATCCAACAAACTACCCACATTGGTACCTCTTGCTGATGTTTCTAACCTCACGCTACAGTAATCTGATTGATCCAAAAACCTGCCCACAGCAGTACCTCTTTGTAAGGCTTCATAAAGCTCATTGCAAACTTATCTGATTGATCAGACAACCTATCCACGTTCATGACATTGGTATGATACCTCCTGCTGGAGCCTCCAATCCTAATGCCTGCACAGTAATGGTCAAACCTACCCACATTGTTGTTATTTAATGTTGATTTTAAACTTGTTTTTAAGTTAACAACCTTTCCAGATGCTGTATAGAGATAAATTGGCAAAAAATATATAATAAATATTATTATTATTTTTATGCTTTTTATTAATGTTTTTAGACTGTGTAACCGCAGTATTTTTTGGTACACAAGTATAGGTAGAAAGTGTTGTCTAACTGAAGATTCCAAGTCCATGAGTCATACTACTTAGTTAGGGTCAAAGACCGCGTTTTAGGATAGAACTTCAAGGGTTTCACCTGCTTTTGCTAAAAACTGAACGAGTAATTAACTAAAATGTGTTTTCGGTCTACTGGTTGCAGTACAGGTAGGCTATAAGAGAGTTACTCTCATATGCCACAGCAATCTCATGTTTCTCTGATCAAACCTACCCACATTAGAATCCTTTGCTAAGGCCTCGTAACCCTCATATGCCACAGCAATCTCATGTTTTTCTGAAAACATCTTGGCCTTCTCTTTTGACCTTGCAGCAATTGCCACCACAGTATGGTCTTCTGAAGGTAGGGAACTCAGAGCCGACACAAAGTCATTACTGATGTTCCCTGCTGAACATATTCCCCAACGTAGCTTCATTCTAAATGAACAAGAGGAAAACAAACAATACCAAAACTCATGAGTCTGTATGGGATGGGAGGCATTGTATACTGTTTCTCATTTTTATACAACCATCAAAAGTTGTTGATGGTTTGGTGTCCAAAACATACAAAAAGGGTAACACATTGTGAAATGGACACAATGATTTATTGTTTCATTTAACAATAATTTTTTTCTTAATCCTCAAAATGTCATATGAGAAATTACACACAAAAACAGAAACAATCAGATGTCAGCGTGTACACTTTTACCAGCCCTTGCAAGTGTCAAATTTACGGGATACTGCTGCCCAATGCTGTACGTAGGCTGGTGCTCTGTTTATGTAAATGTATTAACTATGACAAGGCACAGAATTTGAGCGCTTAAACTTAGATATTTTTTGCGCTGGAAATCATTTATTTACAGCGCAAAAAATTATTTTGTGTGCTGGGAAAAACAATTATTTCAACAGCTGAAAATCATTTAGAGAGCTTAAAATGGTTTCAAAATGATCAATATAAATTTGTTTGTACACTCTAGAAATTATTATTGAATTATTATTGTTTAATTTCCTCAGATTCTCCTCAAAATAATATTTAGACGGAACGAAATCATATTTGGAGCACTGGGAGTCATTCTGAGCACACAAAATTATTTGTTTCCTTTAAGTATCCCTCAAAATTTTATTCTGAGGGAATGAAATGATATTTTGCAAAAACAAGATACTATATTTGCGGGAAGGAAATTTTCTTATATGCTTCTATTTCGAGGGAACCAATTTTTTTCTTTTTTCACATTTTTAATTTTGTTTTCACTTGTCCCTTTCAAGCCTCGTAATTTTGCGTTTTTGTCACAAAAAAGTTTCTACATAAATACAAATGCACCACACTATCACAAAAGTTGTATTCCTACAAATAATGACAACTTCCATAGCACAAACTCTTTGAATTAAAATCTTACATTTGATTTTTTTACTTTTACCTTTAATCTGAATAGGTCTTACGCCTTTTGTCAAGTATTCATGACTAATTGTCAAAAAAACAGTTGAATTTGAATGTAGTAATTATTAACTTTTATACCGCTGGATATTATACCGTTATAACTCCAAATATCCAGTGGTTAAGATAAACCATGTGACCATATTTTTTAGAAAAACTCTAAACAATTGAAAATTTTAATATTTCTTTTAGGAACGGTTTTACTGTACTCCTGGTAGACATATATTTATAGTCATGTTTAGGTCTATTTTGTACCCTAAATTAGCCCAATGAAGGCTGGTGTGTCCATTTAGTCGTAATACTTGTTTACGTATATGAGGTTGAGTAGCCTATATAAAAACACTTACTTTGAAAATCGGCTTTGTCAGATTTGTGGCAGTTAATAAAATCCTCCTTTTAACATTAATTTTTGGAAACCACACTTTGCTGCTTGAAGCCCTGTAGAGAAACCTTACAGTGTCTTAGCTGAAGCTGTGGTTTGGAAAAGAGCCATTCTCATGTTATCTCCATTTCATCTCAAATATTCTGACTTTTTTTTAGTATAAATATTTTAGTTTCACTCACAGCCAAACCTGTATGTTTTTACCAGACTTTGGCCTCAAAGAAAAAGATGTTGGCTTGGCCAAATGATTTTTTTTTTTAATTACTTTTTAACAATTCTGAGCCTTTGATCAAAAAGGACATTTTTTACAATGCCCCGTCAAACGCATGACATTCTGTTTGAAAAGGAAACTTATTGCTCCATTTGTAATTTTGGTATGGTAATAAACTGTGGTTATGTACATGTATTTCTTTTAAAGTCACCTGGAAATTGATTTTTTAATATTTTTTTAATATAAGAGTGTATGTATATTAACAATAAAACAATTTTTTGAGTAATTGTTTGTCAGTATTTATATGTAAAAAAAATAGATAAAGTTGTTTGGGGGTGACTCCGCCCATCCCTTTTTGTGACGTCAATCGAGGAAGACTTTGCCTCGATCGAACATCGACCGCCCTCGAACTTGCCTGCATTTACGTTGTATATACACGTGCAAGTAGTGAGATTGTACGTTTCGTTTGGTTATCCAAAAAGGGGATTTTTCTTGCATTTTTCCGGCAAAAATTGCTGCTGGATGCAGCAAAACGACTAAAGATGAGGTCAGCCAGCATTTTTTTCCTGCAGATCCCAAATATAGGCAGTTACGGGCATCGAAAGTTAGGCTAACGAGGGCAAAGTGGTCCGGTCCGACGTCGTTTTCAGCACTATGCAGCGAACACGGATAGCCCGGGGATTTTTTCGTTGGTAGTAGTGTGCAAGGGAAGTTGCAGTGAAGCTTAGGTTACCAGCGAAATGTTTCTGGTGGAAAAACAATACCTCGTATTATCCGTGTTCTCGTTATGACCATGCTCGTATCTCCCGTTTTTAAGACATAGAAACGCGCATGGGACAGTTCGAGACCGGTGAAAAACCTTGTATAAACTGGCGTCTCGTATTAGTCGACTGTACACTGTCCTAGGATTGCATTGGGTGGTGACGTCCGAATACGAAAACGCATCATACTGATCAGGTACCCAGACGTAATGTACGGGGCCAGACTACACATTTTCTCCTGCCTCGATTGACGTCACGAACAGCGCCATTTAAAGGGGGGCCTATTTTTAAATTTGTAATTAAAAGAAAAATACAATTTTTTAACCTTAGTAAATTGTTTATTCACATTCCACTCATAAAAATGTATATATTAATGACAAAAGCTTTATTTTGAAAAAATACCACTGCCAGGTGCCTTTAAGGAATATGAATGAAGATCTTAAAAAGGTGTTATGCTCCTAACAATTTCACTCTGTATTGGCACTTTGATTTATTTACCAGTTGGGAAATAATAGCTTTACTGGAGGAGTTGTTGAATGTGAGGAATTGCATGTACTTTGCCATTGGCTTTTCCTTGCTGTGTATATAATAGTGCTATTGGATTCCTTAACCTGTTGTTGGAATCAAAAATGTCCAACTTCTCTTTTTTAGTCACAAGAAGCTAAATTTGTCCTTCTCTGGTTTTAATACTTTATAGTTCCCTTTTAATGTAGAGTGTAGTTTGCACTATAAGGAGTAGACTTGATTCAAGTCCCTTTCTCGTGCGAGGTTCCTAACGTAACGCGCCAGCATGCAGTCCAGTGCGCCCTCACCGACAAAATGTAGTTATTTATGCGGTGGCGATCAAGGGACTTGACGGGGTCGTTTCCTACTCCACGCATTTGAATAGAAAAATCTCCCCAAATGGGGAGATGTACAAATCCAATGGGAGCGTGGAAGTGCCGCCCCTTTCATTTAGTATTCATCTTGCTCTGTGACGTTTGTATCGTGTATCTATGGACGTAAGCATCTCCAGAATGGCTGCCGGGCGGAAGAGGGGGGTGGGTGTTTTAAGTCGCTGAATTGCATTTGTCAACAATTCAAAGTATGCATTTGCAAACAATACCAATCCCAATGTATACGTAATATTAACTTGAATTCAAATAAATTTGTAGTTTTTATATATATTCATGCATTTCAATCCTCGACAAAGTACTTTACCACCCCCGCAAATAAAAAATCAACGAGTCTTCTTTTTGAACGCGTTTGATTGGACAACAAGTAATGCGCCATAACTTTGCATATTCGTAAGTGAATAAATTTACATATCAGGCAACTGCGGGTTCGTCAAGTCCCTGTCCCGCGCGCGGAACAGGTTGGGGAATGCAGAGCGCAAAATAATAGTTTTCTGACGATGAGGCAAGGAAGGGCCTTGCACGGGATTGGGACTTGAGTCAAGTCTATATAAGGAGAGGTCTTGTGGTTAAATTTGACCTTATTGATCTTGACCTGTAATACATCAACTTGTGTTTTCTTGTTCTTGTGGGTCAGCCTATAGTTATGGTCCAAGATAAATATTGATTTAATATTGTACAGTATGGTTGTTGCTGTTTTTGGAATATGTTTTGAGGTTTTCAAATTGTGTTTAATGGTTTGTCCATCATGCTGTTAAAATAGGTGATTTCTTTATTATTTTTAGGTTGTTGAATCCCTTTCATTTGTGTACTTGAATTGTAACCCTATTTTGATACTCTTCGTATTAGAAGAGTACAAAGCCAAAGGTTAATTGTAACATTTTCCAGTTAGCATGGTTAGTGAGCAAGCACTTGATTCAACTATGCAGGTTGTGCATAGTCACATCGATAGATGATGTGCTTTAAAAATAACACTTTTAATGACATTTTTGTATGGAGGCAGAATCAGCCGAGAAAAGCCCCTTTCACACGAGAGCAATTTAGCAAGGGTCCCTAGCTTGCTTAATTGTAGCATGGTTGTAAAATTTTACAAAATGTACCTCGTGTGAAAGGACAACAATTTTTACACTGACCAGGGTCCCTTGTAAAATATTGTCCAACATTGCTACATTTTGTCGGAGGTCCGGACCTACGACAAAATCTTACACTAGCGGAAGTTTTGACCAAGGACGTACGCTAAATCATCGTGTGAAGGGAACCTTTCTTTATTGAACGACGTCCTGTGAGAAGTCTCCCACACTGCGCATGCGTGACAACTTTTGTGTGTGAACTTTTGCATTGCATGTCAAGGGGCTAGTACAGTACCCACAATCACGCTAGTGCATCTTTTTTGCAGCAATCCTTTAACTCTGTTAAATAAAATTTGTTACCTGCTGTGTGTACTGCATAACATTTTTCTATTGGCTGAATTCCTACATAATGTAGCAATTCAGCCAATAGGAACATTCGTTTTGAGCTACATGTGTACATATAAGAATTCAGCTTGCACGTTGTTTTACCAACACTGCAATTGGTAAGTCATGCTTCTACAATACCAAAAACCTTTCCTGGCAAAAAATCTTAAACCTTTTCCTGGCTTTTCGGAGCCTGGTTTTGACCCAGAAAACTTGCAACGACTACTACTGGTAGTATTATCTATCTATTTCACAGATTTACCAGTACCAGTAGTTGGCTGGTTACCAGTCGTGTGTGCACTTTCATAGCGCACAATGGTTGTTAGTTTTTTACTTTATCCGTGTGAAAGCTTGCTAAATCAGTCACGTACGACGACAAAAAATAAACAATCAGCGCTCGTAAAATTCGTAGCAATTAAGGGACCATGGTAATTTTTTTGTTGTGTGAAAAGGACTCTATGTCCAAAGGGAGACACTGCATGATCTCACTATGTTCTACCATAACGACCTAGCCAGCCCAAACAAGGCCTGGGCATCGGTGGTTCAGTAGGCCTCCAGTTGGTGAGCATGAGTGAAGAACAAAAACAGACAGGATGGATGTCGATGTCCCCACGTACATGATGTACATATAGGTAGCCTACATTGGGTTGTTCATGGAGGAACCTTGGGTTGTTACGGCTCTCCTTTTTTCATTTTTCTTTCAACGCAGTCTCATCAATGGCGACTAAAAGTATGAGATCGATGTTAAAAGAGAGTCATAAAAGTGGGGTAAATAATGGGGTTACCCTCCACCCTATAGTTGCAATCCGATAGCTGATGTACCAATTTGCAATTTCAACCATTTTCGCCAGACTTTTCACAAGATTTTTTCAAGTTTTTACCACTTTCAAAAATTATGACCCACATCTGATCTTCAATAATGTCTAATGAATCCATTCATAGTTCACTCAAAACATCATTTGAGAAAATATGTTGAAGAATGTTTTTTTCTTTTTTTGAGGGGCAGAAAACGATTTTTGCACTCTTGTAGTTGTACTCAGTACGTAAATAATGTCAAATACAGACCTGGTAGGTCAAATACAGACCTACCAAGTAATATAAGGGCTAACCCTCTGATAAGTTGTTTGCAGCAGGCTTATAAATGGCCTTGTGGTGGTTTTCAACCCCCACCCCCCAAAAAAAAATAAAAAATAAAAAGCTAAAAGCCATCAAACTGTGTGGCTTACTTGGGAAAAGACATCACTCATGTTTTGTTTAACTTAAGAGGAGAAAGCCATAATATGGTGTTCCATATGTGCCACTCCTTTCCGTCGCCTTTTCAATTTTGTCCGTCGCCTTTTCAATTTTGTCCGTCGCCTTTTCAATTTTGTCCGTCGCCTTTTCAATTTTGTCCGTCGCCTTTTCAATTTTGTCCGTCGCCTTTTCAATTTTTCAGGTGCATTTTTTTTTCTGAATCGGCCACGTGACCGTCACATGATGACCATGTGATGATTTGCGACGGACAAAATTGAAAAGGCAACGGACAAAATTGAAAAGGCGACAGACAAAATTTAAAAGGCGACGGACAAAATTGAAAAGGCGACGGACAAAATTGAAAAGGCAACGGAAAGGAGTGGCACATATGGAACACCATGCCATATAAACCACAAATGCTTTCTGTTGTCAGCCTGGTGTAGTTATAGTTGCAATAATCGTAACCAACCGTCCTCCTGACGGTCGTAAGGATGGTGGGTGGGTTACGATTATCGCAACTACATGTAGTGTAACTTTACTGCTCCATTGTCAGAGCAGTTACTGACGAGCTTGGTACATGTATGTCTACCAGTAGAAAGATGTCTAGGCAATAAAACTGGATATTATAAAACAGCTGGGTAGGCCTCCCCAAGAAAGATGTTTAATAATTAGTCAGTTTTGTATATTGTGATGGTGCTAGATTCTAATAATTGGAAAAAACAGTGGTTGTTGGGAGATATTTTGCTCCTTACTAATAATATTATTGTTTACCCGATTAAAGCATAATTAATTAAAAAATTATTAATTAAACACAGAAACAAAAGCTCAATTAACTCTAAACAACAGCTGGGCTTGTGAAGAAGTCGTTTCGTGTAAAAATTGTATGGAAATCAGTGCACACATGCAAAATAATGTTTTATATGTATCTTGGATATAAACTGTGGTGTTCAGCAACGGCGTATATTATAGCGGGAGGCAGTTCTGCCCACAAAGGTTGTGTATTTAAACCCTACATGTAGTTGCAATAATCGTAACCCTCCATCCTCCCGACGGTCGCACTATGGGTGCGACTCGCAGACCGTCGTCGGGAGGATGGGGGTGGGGGGGGGGGGGCGGGTTCGATTATTGCAACTAATATTTAATAATAAAAACCATGATACCAACAAAGCAGATTAAAACTAAAAGTATACAAATTAAAAACTAACCTCGACGGATTGCTCTGCGATAAGTGCCAGCAACATGTAGGTGAATACTTCTGGTCCTCCTACAGGTGAACCAGAGCAAGCTCTATGGGGTGAACCAACGAATGAATAGATTATGCCACTATTGTATTAGCACACCATGGATTACACACGCATAATAGGCCCTCTGCTGACTAGACTGGGTTCCAAGTCTGTGATCGTAGTTTTTATAGTCTACCTGCTGATTCACACCACACAAAATAAACTCCCATAGGAACCAATGCTAAATGCTAAATAGGCCTATACTAAAATACTAAAAAAATAGTTAAAGTCTCTCAACCTCTTGAAAACCAATTAAACATATTTTTGGACAACTAAACTTCAGAATTTTTTCAATTTTGGCACTCAGGTCAGCAGTTTGAAATTTTTGCTAACTAGAGGCCTACCCCAGAAAAAACACCCCCGAAAGTGCTTTTTTGCTAAATTGACTTGCTGCCAGTTTTCGTGAAGCACCTCCACTTCCCAAGTCAAATAGGGCAAACTATCTATAACGCCTAAATTTATCAATTCTTCTCAAAAGTTGAAGCACAGAACCTCCAGGTTGTGATAGATTTGTATAATTACACAATCTGTTAATTGCCTGACCCCCAAAACGTTATAACTCAAAAAGATGTTTGCCCTATTTAGTGTGGTGCACCCAATATTGCCTGAAATAGTGCCCTCTTGTGGATTAACCTCCGTCTACGATCACAGACTTGGGAATCTTGTTTAATCGGTTTGTACCGTAGAGTTATGGGCCCAATTTCATAGGGCTGCTTAAAGGGTGTGTACAACATTGGTAATAATGAAAATATAAATGTTCCCAGCCTTTGCACATAACCTAAGGTATAAAGATGGTCATGGTGGAAAAATTTCCTTGAAATAGTTTTGCTTGAAATGCCATAGTTTTTAGGAAATGAGTAAAATAACAGTATTTATCCTGCAGGATAAATTCCGATTTTTGAAAAGAAGTTAAAACACATAATGGTGTTTTTCACTGTTTTCTCATGACTCCGAAGACCGATTTTAGCTTAAACTTTCACAGGTTTGTTATTTCATGTATATGTTGGGTCACATCAAGTGTGGATACAGGTCTTTGGCAATTACCAATGTTGTAACTAATGCTCTGCTCGGTAATTCAACTTGTAGTTTGGAATAAAAAAATTAAAAAACAATTCTAGTTTTTAATTCGAAATCAACAAAAAACGTTGGGGAAAATCATAGTTTTTTGTTAAGGATCAGGTTATTTGTATGTTTATTTTTCAACATAAGATCTTGTATTATTTTATGTAAAAATTAAGCAGAGAATTTGGCTTAACAATAGTCTGCTAACCAGAAATGAGCAGGATACCAGTCACAAATTGTACATGTGACATGGGTGTGTGGCTGGTAACCTTATTCTGGTAAGCATAATTTTTCTTGTGCTAAGCTACTTCTTGTGCTTAAGCAGCTCTATGAAATTGGGCCATGGTTTGTACAAAATTGTCCAAAATTGGACGGAACGCTTTGATTGGTCATGATCGCAGACCACGGGATATAGTACAGAAATACAACATTGATGCACATGTAACTAATGCTCTGCTCGGTAATTCAACTTGTAGTTTGGAATAAAAAAATAAAAAAACAATTCTAGTTTTTAATTCGAAATCAACAAAAAACGTTGGGGAAAATCACAGTTTTTTGTTAAGGATCAGGTTATTTGTATGTTTATTTTTCAACATAAGATCTTGTATTATTTTATGTAAAAATTATAAATAGTTAGACATTGTGTTATGTTGCCACCGGAACTTTCCAGACAGCCGCCGGACCTTTCCAGACATGTTAACTTTAGTCGAACTGATACTCCGGAAGTTTATGAAACCGTGATTTTATATAAAGCTGACGTCGTTCTAAAAGATAGATCGGTTTTGTGACCACCTTGTGCAGTCGTTGAAAAGGAGAGTTGGATTAAAAGCTTGTAGTGACTAGACGTGTTTTTGAGAGTTATAATAAAGCAGAGTTGTTGTATTGATGAAACACCTGATTGTTCTCTGGTACTTTCTGTCCGGAGTTTTGCAACAGTTATAAGGAAAACCCAGAAATACACCACGTTACAATGGTGGCAGCGGCGGGATTATTTCATCAGAGAAACTAAGCAATCAATTCAAGAAAGAAAAGGAAATGGCGCCGAGCTACTTCGACAGAGATCCAGGACGCTGTCAATGAGATCTCGCAAGACATCGACCGGTTAAATCTTTCAGCTCTTCAGGAGAGGAAACGGCATAGAAGATCTCACGACTACAGGCATGGTACGGCGTTTCTTTACACGCCGATCAAGGGGAGCCATTCTAAGAAACGGTAGTCCCGGCTCGTAGCCTTCTCGGCGATGTTTAAACACAGTGGGAGTGCACAAGGTAAGCCGACATGCCGAGACAGCACCGCGAAACCCCGTCCCTTGGGCCCGTGGCTCGAAGAGCAGATGAGCCGCCGTTGCGTGGACGCGGATACCGGGAAACAGAGGGGAACCACTGAAAGTGGTACACCTGTTGCTCATGTGACTCGGTATTCTGCAACTGGGGGACATGGCCCAGTCGCTGCCTCGAGGGTGAAGGCTCGAGAGTTCGACGGTGCCTCTTGTCTGAAAGATTACCTCACACATTTCAACAGCGTCGCACGCGTGAATGCTTGGACCGAAACAGAACAGGCGACTTGCTCATCGCACCCAAGGGCAAGGCTCTGGAGGTAGCGTGCACTTTGTCGGCTTGTCAGCAGTCAAATTACAAGGACAATGTAAAGGCTCTGGAACATCGTTTTAGCTCCGAAAAACAACACATCCGCCACAGAGCTGAACTGACCAACAGACAAAGGCGCGCGAGTGAGAGCGTGGCTGAACTTGGACAGGCCATAAGGAAACTTGTCCGTAGATAGAGCATATCTAGACAGTGGTTTGGCATTTCATGAGGATTTCGCCATTGAACAGTTCCAAAATGCCCTCGACGAGTTTAAGGCAAACCAAAGACCATGGACGAGGCAGTCGAGATGGTGTCAGAAGCTGAAGCATGGATGAAGGCAGAGAAGGTAATTGGCCGTTCCAGGGCAGTCAGGAGACAAAGAGGAAGATATTCGTCAATTTGTAAGTTCCACTGATGGCACACGTGAAACAGATTGACTGCTCCGTGAAGTTTTGGCAGCGCTATTAACCATCGCCCCAATGACAGATCCAAGGGCTGGAAGCCCGGCTGCTGGAACTGTGGTAGTACCGATCACTTTCGGGCGGCTTGCCCTGCACGTAAAGATAGGCCGCCAGAGTTAAATTGGAATCAGCTAGACTGGAGAGCCGAAGTTCAGCTGGAGTTAATAAAAGGCTCCAATGGGTTCGCTCACCTGTTCGGGTTGATCCGCCGGTGCGGATTGATCATCTGCCGGTGCAGACTGATCAATTGGTGCAACGGAAGCCCCTTTACCAGGAACTTACCCTCAGGTAGAATCCTCCCAGAGCATCACTTCGAGGCGGTGGACACAGATACAAACACTTCCAAATGAGCAGGGTAATACGTTCGGTGTAAAGCTGCTGGATCAAAGAGTCAGTTTTCTTGTGGACACAGTATCAAAATATCACTTTGAGACAAAAGTCTGTGTGGCCGACAGACTTTTGTCTCAAAGTGATATGTCAAAGTGATATTTCGATACTGTAGCCACACAAATTAAGTAAACCCTTTAAGTACCAGACAGGAGATTCCATTTAGCTGACGGCAGTAATTTGTGCGTCGTTGGGAAAGCTCGGATGACAGTGAAGCTTGGAGGATGTGACATTGACCACACATTATATGGGTTGCAGACATAGACGACGATGCCGTACTGGGACTGGATTTCATGAAGAAACATAAATGCCAACTGGAGTGGGATGATCAGTGCTTGAAGATTGGAAAATACAAACCCCCCATGCACTCATGCTCACTTGAACCGTCCATCTGCCGCGTCAGAATTGCAGACAATGTGATGTTCCTCCCCTCACAGAAGTTTTACCCAGTTGCGAAGTGATAACCCAGCCTGAAGATATTTTGCCAAGTTGGGGAGTCATACAGAACAGAGGGAGCATTACCAAAGAGTATGACGTTGTTGTAGCAAGCATCCTTGTTGGTACTCGAGGTTCCCGGGTGCCCGTGAGGCCAATGAATTTATCTACTGAGCCCGACAGTAATGTGGAAAGGCACAGACGCCGCCATTCTCGAGCCTGTGGATAGTGTTGCCGTATCGAGTGATAAGCTGATAACGGAGCATTGAGAACAACACAACCCGAAGAGACGAATGGTCCTCTGGATACATTCGAAGAGTGTCCGAGCTGTTGTGAGGAATTAACAAAATAATGAATGGGGAGAACTTGCATCAATACTTCGCAGGTTTGGTGACACTGTTTCCAAGGGAGATGGTGACCTTGGCAGAACCACCGCCACGAAGCATTGCACTGTAACAGGAAATGCCTTACCTATTAATCATAGACCTAGGAGAGTGCCTCTTAGCCAGTCAGCGAGGAGTAGCCGACAGAGAGGTTGATAATAAGCTTAGTTGATAAGATGCTCTCACATGGGATTATTGAACCATCACGAAGCCCCTGGTGCTCCACAATCGTCCTCGTCAAGAAAAAGGATGGAACCACTAGTGACTATAGGAAATTAAACGACGTGACCCAGAAAGATGCTCGTCCCTTGCCGAGGATTGAGGATAATTTGGACTCATTAGCCGGCTCACAATACTTTTCTACCTTGGACTTAGCCTCGGGCTACTGGCAAGTGGAAGTAGCGGAGGAAGACAGGACAAACATGGCATTCAGCACAGGTCGTGTTGGTCGTGCGAGAGCCTCGGGGGCAACTTTCCAGGAGGACACATAAACTTGTCATTTACAATTTTACCATTGAACATCGCCCAGGTAGCAAACAGCAACGCTGACGCTTTGTCCAAGAGGTGCTTTCCTGAGTGTAACCACACAGTTAAGGAGGATGAAACTCGCAATGGTGCTGAAATCGATTCTGAAACACTTCGATATAGGACGGAATGAATCAATCCAGTCAATCCTAAAACCAAAGTCTCTTGCCAAACAGACACCATTACCGGTGCGGACAAGTCCGCCGGTGCAGCCAAGTCCGCCGGCGCGGACAAGTCCGCCGGCGCGGACAAGTCCGCCGGTGCAGACAAGACCTCTGGTGACGAACTGAGCGTTGAGCGAATAGCAACTGCACAGAGCAACAACAGTGATCTTGCTGAAGTAATATTATGGATGATGAATCGTACCGGACGACCTACATGAAGGGAAGTGTCTTGCAAAAGTAAAGGGATCAAGTTATGGTGGTCCCGTTCGGAGCAATTGGTTTTATATAACAAGGTGTTTCCATCTGCGATGGGAACCAGAGAAACCCACAGAACAGGCGCGGCTAAGAGTGATTACGCCACCGGAGATACAGCCAGCTGTCCTGAAGAATGTTCACGACCAGAAGACGGCAGGTCACCTGGGAGTTACAAAGACATTCTAAAAGTTATGGCGCAGCAGTTTCTATACTACCAGTCCATGAGGGAGTAATCTCGACGGTGGGTAGAGATGTGTCAAAAGTGCTAGCAAAGGAAGTCCCCAGTGAAGGCTAAGCGTGCAGAGATGGTTCATTATCAAGTTGGTGCGCCCATGGAAAGAGTTGCTGTGGATATACTGGGACCACTTCTTGTCACTAGTCGGGGAATGTATTTGTGATGGTCGTTGGGGACTACTTCACAAGATGGACAGAATGTTACCTAATTCTGGATCACCGTGCACCCACTATAGCAACTAAGCTCGTGGAGGAATTGTAGCAAGGATTGGGGTTTCCCTCGAACTCCATTCGGACCAGGGATGCGAGTTTGAGTATAGTCAGTCTTCGGAGAAATGTGTTCAATACCGGGGATTACCAAAACGCAGACCACACCCTACCATCCTCGATCTGACGGAAAGATTGAAAGATAATAATAATAATAATAACACAGCATTTGTAAGGCGCACATTATCTGTATAACATTCAAAGGCGCCGGTCTAGATTAATCAAAGAAATTCTCAGAGATGTTCATAGGCCAATCTGAAAAGATGTGTTTTAAGAGACTGTTGGAAGTGGACAATTTCATGTGTGTCTCTAAGATTCAACCGAACCATTGAAAACATGCTCAGTGTCTTGGTGGATCAGGCACAAACAGATTGGGACGAACACTTGACATTACTCAAGTAGGTCTTACGAACATGAAACAACCAAAGAGACCCCTAATGTAATGATGTTGGGTCGTGAGGTATCAATGACAGTAGACCTCCTTATTGGGTCTGGAGTCCTGGAAGAGACCGATGTGAACACTTCCTATGCCAATAAATTGCAAGATCTCTGAGACTCACTCATGGGGTTGCCAGGGAGACTGTAGATCATCATTATTGGACGTTTGAATATTGTTCATTGTCAAACATGTATTGACTATTAGTCTAATAAGAAGATTGTCTGTATCAGTAGAATGGCATCTCCATTAGAGTGACACCCCAGTAGAGTGACATTTCCATTAGAGTGACACCCCAGTAGAATGACATTTCCATTAGAGCGACACCCCAGTAGAATGACATCTCTATTGGAGTGACACCCCAGTAGAATGACATCTCTATTAGAGTGACACCCCAGTAGAATGACATTTCCATTAGAGCGACACCCCAGTAGAATGACATCTCTATTAGAGTGACACCCCAGTAGAATGACATTTCCATTAGAGCGACGCCCCAGTAGAATGACATCTCTATTAGAGTGACACCCCAGTAGAATGACATCTTTAATGGAGCGACACCCCCAGTAGAATGACATCTCTATTAGAGTGACACCCCAGTATATTGACATCTCTAAGAGAGCGACACCCCAGTAGAATGACATTTCCATTAGAGCGACACCCCATTAGAATGACATCTCTATTAGAGTGATGCCCCAGTAGAATGACATTTCCATTAGAGCAACACCACAGTAGAATGACATTATTAGAGTGAAACCCCAGTAGAATGACATCTCTATTAGAGTGACACCCCAGTAGAATGACATCTCTATGAGGGCGACACCCCAGTAGAATGACATCTCTATTGGAGTGACACCCCACTAGAATGACATCTCTATTAGAGTGACACCCCAGTAGAATGACATCTCTATGAGAGCGACACCCCAGTAGAATGACATCTCTATTAGAGCGACACCCCAGTAGAATGACATCTCTATGAGAGCGACACCCCAGTAGAATGACATCTCTATTAGAGTGACACCCCAGTAGAATGACATCTCTATGAGAGCGACACCCCAGTAGAATGACATCTCTATTAGAGCGACACCCCAGTAGAATGACATCTCTGTTGGAGTGACACTCAAGTAGAATGAGATAGCTCTATTAAAGTGACCCCCCCCCCCCCCCCCCCCCCCAGTAGAATGACTTAGATGATGTCGAGTACATTTTTGGTTTGTTATAGCCTAATATTTAAATGCCAGAACAAGCGGCGCGTTATCCGGTTTCCAAGTGGTTTGTCAAAGACTGAAGTTTTAGTTACATCAATTGTTAATAATCTATTAAGGGAATACAGAGAACAAAACTCAAATTATTATCGATAATTCTTTGTGTTTATTGCGGTGTCTCTTCCATACAGATTTTAAATTCTCTTTTATTGTTGTCGTTTATGGTGAAGGATCTAATAGCTGTTGGTGCAGGTTTAGTCTTACATTGGCCTTTGGACATTTACATTTATTTCTTTGATGATAATTACCTACTGCGGATTACAGCTCGTTGTCGTTATACATTTTATTGCGCGTTCTAGCTACGTTATAGCGTCTGTTAATGCACCAATAATGATTAATTATTCTACCACAGTGCCGTAGAAGGATATCAAATGCTATAATAGTTGCACAATAATGTCATTAATACGATACAATAGACGTTTATTATTGTGTACGAATTTATAACTAATTATAATTTAATGGAAATTAATTCGAAGTTAAATTGCAAAGTGTCTTAGAGCGAGTTTGATTGGTGGAAATCAGACCTATTAGCTGTCAGGCGGGACCGTCCGTTGGGCGGGACAGTATTACCTGTTACACCAGAAACAATACATTCACCTCGTTAGCCTACCTAGCGCCCCCGATGGAGTCTCTTAATCCAGTTAACCTATAACTTGCACAGTATTAAGCAAACCACGTATCTGATACATTTATGTGATTTCAGTCAATAGGTACTATATAAAAAATGAATAAAGTTAAATAAATACAAACCAAGAGTCAAATATATCAGAAACTCTAAACATATATCAGTTAATGGCTACTAATTATTATGGATCCATAAACCTACCAATAAAAACAAATGTTGATTAACAATAACTGCAATCAGAAAAATTTGTAACGATTTTATTTTTTTAAGACGTTAAAAAGACGCTTGCTTACTATGATTTATAACAATGATTGAAGATTAAACAATTCCTAAACCATTAATTGTTACCACGTTGTTGACACATAATAAACCCTAGCAAATGAAGAACAGAACCAGCGGCATAGCCCGGGGGCATGTGCCCCTATAATTTTCCAGTGCCCCCAACTCTTCCCAGGTGCCCCCCTCCCACAGAAACAATCCATACATTTAGTGCCCTAAATAAACGGGGGGAAATGGCCCCTGCCCCTCCCACACCGAACGCAATGTCCCTGTGGCCACCCCCTTCCGTGAAAAAAAATACTGGCAATGCACCGGTTGAACAGAGATGAACCATGTCCGTCCCCATCCCCGGTGGCCATAAAACAGTCACAGCTGTCCAGGGCCATAGTGAGTACAGTGTGGTGCTAAGCAGACCAGTCAACATGCTCTCATAAATTGTTTTTTACTTTATGAAGTTGAACCCTTACGTTTCTTGAATAATCTTTGTGGGTTTTTTAATGAAAATAGTAGTATGTATCCATGGTAACGCAGCACAGTGATGCCAAATAAAGTTTAGAAGAAAATATAACAACACCTCATCGCTTGGGCGAACGTTAACAAACATTTCCAAACAATTTCTGGTAGAATGAGAGTGCGTCACCAACGTTGGAGAGCGTTAGCATTATGCTGCGACATTATGTTTTAGGTATTCGCGGGTGCTTTTAATTTAAAACCACCACTATGTCACCCCACTCCTACCACACTCCTATCAGGCCTTACTAAAAATAGCATTTAAATACAAAACATCTTCCAACAATCAAATGGTGCAGCGTGCTCCGAAGATTCAACCCCTCATCTTTCCAGCCCACCCACTCCCTAAAAAGAAGCAAAACCAAAACCTAGATGTCAACAGGCTGCCCTTATGCCAACAGATACCTGGGCCCAATCTCATGGCTTTGCTTACTGTAAGCGAAGAATCGGCGCTTACGCAAGCAGGGAATTTCGCGCTTACGTCAAGCGTATTTCACGGGATAGCAGTGAATTTTTGCTTGTGCGCTTGCGTAGTCCACGTTACTAGGCATTCTGCGCTTACACAGCTAGCTAGTGCAGAAATTCGCATTCGGCGCTTTCTCGGTAAGCGGAGAATGGTGATCACAAGCCCAGAATTCAGCGGTAAGCAGAACCATGGAATTGGGCCCTGCACAAGGGCGTCGATGGGTGGGGGACGGGGGGGACATGTCCCCCCCCCCCCCCCCCCCCCCCCACTTTTTAGGCTGGGGGGGGGGACAGCATATCAGATGTCCCCCCCACTTTTTGATTGACTGTTCATTAGAAATATGCACAAAAATATAAAAATAGGCTATACACCATTTTCTTGATTTTATATTTCATTACAATTTTTGTTCAAATAACAGAATAGCGAACAAACGTTGAAATGTTTTCTTCATTTTCATCTTTTTCTGATGGACTACGCGCAGAATGGTATTTTGGGCCTATTTCCGTTTCTATAATACAGACAATAGACGACCAGTTTCGTCTAAGACATGAACGCCAAAATCCCGCTTACATATCTTGTTAGCATTCAAGTTATGCGTCGTTTGTGTCTGCTATAATGTACGGTACACGATCCCTCCACATAAAGGAAGTCTGTGTGTGCGTGCAAATGCAAAATAATGTGTTACATTTTGTTACAATCGCACAACGCACAAAATGTAGTAAAATCCATTAAAATAAATAGGAGCAGTTTGTTCAGTGTTATTATTTGTTATTCTAAAAACAAGGTATAAATTAAAATAAAAGAAAACGAAAGAAGAAACAAAAACATCAAAAACTCTCTCAATTTTACTGAATAAATTGTCGCTATGTTGTTACAATTAAAAAGGATTGTGAATATGATGTTTGTATTTGGTAGAATCTCGGTTTTACATAAGGGAAACCCAGGCCCAAACCCCATTTCGGATGATTTTATTGTTAAATATCACCCCCTGTAACTCGCCTCCTGGTCAAACAAAAAATAGGGAACAAGTGTAACACAGAAATTAAATGTACAAGTAATGGTGTGGAGTGCAATGTGCGATGTATTTTTTCAAGACTTGCTCGCCCGTCCCCCCCTACTTTTCAGTAGCGATCGACGCCCCTGGCCCTGCAAAGACCTTGTAAATGACATCTGTCTCTGTGGTGCCGCTGACACACAAGGATTGATCCATGCAGGAGCGCCAGGTCGTAAACCCTGTACCAAGATATTGTTGTGCACAAGTAAAAGGGGAAAGGGTGACTCTCTCAGGGACAAGTCAGAAAGGTAAGCGGACGATTTCGTTTTATATGTCACAAATTAATCTGAATGTATTTTTCGGTGATGAGTTTCACGCAGTGTTTAACGAGAAGTTTCATTTTTTTCAGGAACATAAATTGTTAAAGGGAAAAGAAGAAGAAATATGCGTAACTGTGGGCCTCCATTCTTATTAACACGGTTCGTGTCAGTTCTGTGCCCACATAAATTTGTTCTAGTGAACGCAAACTAATTTGCGGAACAAACCCTTGCCTAACGTGTCACGTGTATTAAGAGATCTGGTTGGAATAAATTGCACTATGCCTAAATTTTGATGGACAATTGCATAACTAACAAATCTGCGTAAATACAAAAATGAATGGGAAATAAACTTTGGATGTTCAGGTGAGGATTTGGTTGAATTCTCTCTTACTCATCCTCAATATTGATGTCGTTACTGAATGCATATTGCGCGTCTAAGTTGGCTCCGGTAGCTGGGTTCTCAGGGACCTTTTCACCAACGTTGTTTCCATCGTCTGCAGTGTTAATCTCATCACCTTCGTCATCTGCTACTTCGTGCAATTGGCTCATCTTGATCGGCAAGGTTTTCGTACTGGTCACAGTATCCATGGCAACTGAATCGTCCGTTCTTGCCTTGCCTCCGAGACCCTTGACGCTAAACCTGATGAAGCATTGGATACCAAAAAATGTATAAGGTTGTATGGAAGATGTATTACTGCATAAATCACAAAGTTATTCAAAGAATCATCAAAAGTGCCTTCAGTTTTTTGAAAATGTGGCAAAAGTATGCAGTTTTGATGAAATCCTTACTGATTAAAGATGCTTGATGGTTGCCTTTTAGTCAATTATTCAAAGGGATAAAGTATCAAAACCAAAGTAAAAACACACAACATGTGTAAACTTGTGATCCGTTATTTTACAGTATTTAAAAATATAATGAAATGAGAACGTGTTACAAAAGAAAAGCAACGAGATCAGAAATGTTTTATGTATGGATAGATAAATATAAAGGACTTGTTTTCATCAACCGTAATTATACCTGACTTGTGATGGGTTATGGAGACGTTGCATCGAAGATGTATTTCCAGCCCAGTCTTCATTATGATCAACATCGTCGACCTCACATGACGACTGACGTCTTTTTTGCTTGTTTTTTGTGAACAGGGATTTTCGGCTAGAAACGAAGTTCTGACGCATCTGTGGGGAAAATATAAGTTTTCCAAGTAGGCATATTGTTTAAAATTGTCTTTTGAAGAATTTTGACTGCAGCAATCAAGATATGTCTGGGATCAGAAAACATACTTAGGCCTAGTTCCATTTTGATGTATCAATATACTGTGACAGCATATTTCAGAAAGCCTACCGATGTAAAAAAAAATAATAATAATAATAATAATAATAGGCCCCTTAGTAATATAGGTTTTCTCGGTCAATTTCGGCAAATGAGCAGCCAATTTAACCACCACGCTATTCTATTTCGCGCGAAATCGAATGCTACTAAAAAGGGTCATTCGATTTCGTTTTATGACTAGTCAAATGTACTGTTGCGTCATTCGATTTAACAAAATAATCATTCAATTTAACGATTCATCAAAGCAGCATTCAAATTCGCCGGAGCTTTTTGAGGCGTGTGTTTAGTCATTCAAATTCATTTTTGGGCAGTCATTTCTGTAATTTGTGCAATCTAAAAAACGCTTTGTTAATAAGGCATATACGGTTCACTTATTTGCACTTGAGTCACTTTGTACTTCGAAGACGAGCTTTTGCTACAGTTTTACACGCATATTTCAATAAGTTTGCAGCTTGTGGTACAACCATACCTAAACATATACGCCAAGATGTCTGGCACGCCAACAGATTGATGGTTGAGGAAGAAACAACATAAACAACAAAAACCAGGAAAAACATAAAGAAACACCCCATTCAAACACAATACAAAATTAGGCCAGTTAACCAATAAAGATCCCCCCACAAAAGAATATAGGAGAAAACAAAGAAGAAAAAACATCATGGGCCCCATGTAAAGTCTCCTGAAACCATAAATAAAGAAAATAAGGCTTGCCTGAATTAAAGTGAAGATACGAAACAGTTGCCTAATACAGATTATCTGTTTATTCGTATTTCTTTAGTCGTACTTATTTGAATTCTCATTTAGCGAAATTGATTGCCTCTTTACGAAATTGAAAAAAATTAAACCAGTAAAATCTCCAGTCGAACCAGATTTGCTAAATTGAATGATGATTGTGCGTCACGAAAAAGAATGACGATATGCTAAATTGAACACAGTGCAAAAGGAATTTGAATGCCTCAATACGAAATTGAATGCCCGAATTCTGAATTTGAAACGCAGTAACAACTGGAGAGGCAAAATAGCTTTAATTCGAACGCACGAAAATGAAATCGGCTGCTCATTTGCCGAAATTGACCGAGAAAACCTATAATAATAATAAATAAATAAAAAATGATTGAAACAATCGTTGACATTTTTTGTTCAATAAAAGCAAATTAGGTTACACAGTAATGCAGTGCTTTTTTTCTTACCTCTCCAACATTGATGTACATATTTCCTTGGTAGACCTCCGAAGTACGCTTATCTAGCGCCATAGCGGCCAGTTTCTCGGACCGAGGATCGTCGTTCAGCACGGAGAGCGGACGCTGCTTTTCCTTGCGTGGGCTCCCGTTCTTCGTAGCGTCATCGTCGTCAAGACGCCAGCTATCAGGAAAATTGCTTAGATGTTTGGGGTTAGAGAATGTATCCTGGTAGTCCTGAAGGGGATCAACGTTGAAGAAAGTTGCCATCTTGAAAGGGAAAATGTCATCTAGGACGATGATGGCGATGCCGGCAAGCGATGATACAATTCCTGTATGAATAAATTTGTTAAACATTGAAACGTTGAAAGCTGCAATTTATTTATTTATTTATTTTTTATTTTATTTTTTTTTGGGGGGGGGAACATAGTAGGCTTTTAGTAGGCTTTTAATTGGAAAGTGGCTAGTTTGGAGGCTTTTGTGTACTTTGTCAAGGCTGTTTTTATGCATAATTTAAATTTGTAAAGCTTCAAATGTAAAGTGGAGGGAGAATAGAAGTAATGTTTAAAGAATTCCATTGGAATTCCATCTAGAACTTGAGCCTTTCGGCGTACAAAGTAGAAACTGTGTTAACATTTCTGAATGGCTAAA
This sequence comes from Leptasterias polaris, assembly GCA_037783415.1. NCBI lineage: Eukaryota > Metazoa > Echinodermata > Asteroidea > Forcipulatida > Asteriidae > Leptasterias > Leptasterias polaris. Next base: position 1,037,928 of record JAZGTN010000054.1, read on the forward strand.
CATAAGGTGCATTTTTTGCAACAATGTGGCTGTTAATCATTTGGTCTGGGCATTGGTATTAATTTGTTCCTCTTCTTTTCATGGTTTCATACTCTTTATGAAGGTTCCGTACCAGCTAAATTTTGTTTGAGATGACGAAATAATGTACATGTAGCAAGAAATGACACTACCCTCGCGCCTGCACTCGCGTCTTACCTCCAACCATGCACAGGTAGAAAGATCCGCCTTTCGAAAACACCAACACTAAACAAATAGTAACAATAAAACAGTAATTAGGCTCAATGTACATACCGAAATACCGAAATCCCCTCAAAAATTAAAGCTAATGGCTTAAGCCAATTTGTTTTGTCGTTTTGTTTGCATACTTGATGAACAGCATTAAACTATTCAGCGGCTGTTTCCGAAATTAATGGCTTCGGTAGTGGCTATGCCCGGAACGCCAACAAGTCCCACCCTACAACGTTGTCACCAGCCAACGACAGTAGCCATAGCCGAAGGCACCGGTTTTTAGAAGTCATGAGCAGGAATCTTATGAGTAAAGGCATATTGTATCAGATTCTTGAATTCAGCCGACTGAAAAACTTTGTACGTGTATTATACAAAAACATATAATACATGACCTTTTCCCGAAATGTGAGCAACTTGTGGTTTATTATTTGATATCTGATATTTAAAAAAGTCGCATCCCCTTAAGGTGATCCCCTGGCTGCCGCTTCCCAGGTTGTATCGTATACTTGGGTGTGATCCCTGGCTACACGGCAGTTTGCGGTTGTATGGCTTCTGACTGGCACCCCCCGATCACAGATATTGACAAAATAGGGAGACCGCCAACATAGGGCTAGATAGCTCAGTTGGTAGAGCGCCGGCACGTTAAACCGGAGGTCGTTGGTTCAAATCCCGCTCTAGTAAATTTTTCTTTGTTCAACCCAAAATCAACTTTAGTTTCATTACCGCTTTCATAGATTAGGGCCTAATACTTGTATTATAATGCATTTGTAATATAACATAATGAGTAATTGTATTCTATAAATGTTATCGCCACTCACTGTCTAGACTTGTGGACAAGTCGTTAAATGTCTGTCGCGGTGATAGCGGAACGGCTTTCTCGCAATATCCCGCGAGAGGGCTGCTCTGTGCGAGATTACTGCTCTCAAGACTGGTCAGACGAAGAGTCAGCAGCCAGCAACTTCGCGCGAGAGCAGTGATCTCGCGAGAGCATTCTTTATTAGGCTACAACACCACACGCGACTCGACTCACCGCGACCATCATTAACGACTTGTCAACAAGTCTACTCACTGTCCAGAATCGATTGATATCACTGTCAATCATCAAACCAGAGTTGCCGGTGTTGTGTTCGTTGCCTGTGGGTGTTTCTCCATGGTGTGAGTGTGTAATTATTGATAACGAATTTAAGTGTTAATTCTACAGGTTTATTACCATGTTCAGCACCGAAGGGAATGATCAGCTCAGAACCGTAGCGTATGAGCGAGTAGATGACATTACCAGTCAAGAGGCAACCGCCAGTTAGGACCAGGAACAGCCCACAGTATCGCACCACCATGAATGAAGTAATTATCGCTATAATCCACAGTGGGAATGCAGTCCTGACGCACAGAAACAACAATAAAGATTGCAAGTTACATTGATGTACTCAACTCAATACCATGAAGCTGTTTAATAAGTAATAACATTATATATATTAAATTTGCAAATCAATTATCTCATGGTGAATAGGTCCGCTGATTAAACGTGTCTGCAAAGTGTGTGATAAATGTCTATATAAAAGTGATGTCCCGAGTGTTTTAATTCCAGAAGAAGAGCTCAAAGAATTGAAATCTGGCAATCTTTGTATCAACTTTACAATCGAAACATTACTATTGATTCTCTAAGTATTAACACCAGAATAAAAAATACGAACCAAAGCGTAAGATATGTGTAAAAGCCAGCCAGCCTGTACGTTCTGCCCCAGCGGATGTCCTCTGCATCAAACACGAAGTACTCCACAATCCACAGAACGGGATACGGCTTGCCGTACCACTGTGCAGCCCTGAACTCCTGGTTGATGCGACCGGCTAAAAGCAATTAACATTATCTGATATTTAGATGAAAGTTTGCCGATGAATGTGAATTCAGCACCACTTGGAATTGCATGTGCACATTTCAGTTACGATGCGTCCCGCATCATCGTTGCCAACATATCTGTAGGCATACAGACCGATATTTATAAAACGGCATTTGTTTTTCTGCTTGACTGAAACAAACTCCTTTTGGGAAAGTTGTGGTGAAAGACAACATTTTACCAAATCAAACACAGATAGTTGGCATCTCCGTCTCACTTTAATGTGAATCTTTGAAATTGTAGACTATTGTTTGAAAGTCAGCTTGTGTCATGGTACCTTGTAAACAAATATATTATAGAATCGTCTATTATTTTGTCACGGTATGCTTCTTTATAGATCTGAAGTGTAGGCCTACCAGTTGACACAAAGAGATGACAGAAAATACAACTTGAAATAAATGGTTCATGATTATAACACTAAACATTATTGAATATACTATAAGGAACCAACAATGTACAGTTCCAAAGCTCCGTATGTATATCACATGTATTTTAACTGACGTCGTTGTGTCTTGTCTCACATAGTGTCTTTAGTTTTGTTGTTTGCTGAGTATGGCACGCCAAAGCGGAATTTATTCAACCCTGCACGGAAACTGCGGCAACATAAAAAAAATATATCACAACATAACAAGAACCTCAACTACTTTGCAATGTATGTCAACAGTAGTATTTACACTGTTCAACATTTAACAAAATTAGTGGCAACAAATTTAAATTGTGTCAACGTGATGAAAAACATGGGTCAACATTTTTACAAAATATGCTTCAACCCGCATGAAATATATATCAACATTTTGTAAAAATACCTGTCAACATTCACGTAAAAATACATGTCAACATTTCAAAAAAATATTTGTCAACATTGTTGTAACAAAATGTGTCAACCATGTGAACAATATATGCCAACATTTTGGAAAATATATGTCAACATTCCCTTGAAAATACATTTCAACATTTATGTGAAAACACATGACAACAATTGTGAAAAAGATATATCAAGATTCACGGACCAACGAGTTCGATTACCTCGGCGGAATGAGGTTGCAGCAGCTTTAGTCTGGTTCCAAAAATTCCCTTACGACATCGACTCAAAATCTTCGTTTCGTCGACCGTATTCAGATACGTCAGGTCTGGTATCCAGACTACAACTGCTTGTACGATTGCGCTTGCGCAGATACAACCGGAATTGAGATACCGCCATGTTCAACTTCTAATCTTGGTACGTCAAAAATGAGATAATTTTGCAGGTTTAGCGTTTAATAAAATGGAAGACAGTGGAGTTATTTCATCGCGGCGGTCACGTGAATGTTGGCATATATTTTTCATCGGGTAGGGTTGACACATATTTTTGGATGAAATGTTAACAAGTATTTTTAGGTGAATTTTGTAGCAGGATGGGTTGGCACATACATTTTTTAACAAGTAGTAGGTGGTTTTGGCAATGTTGACATGTACTTTCTAGTTAATTAATCAAAACAATTTTATTTTATTTTAATGTTGACAAATATTTGTTCCCCCGGGGTTGCGCATATTTTGTTTTCAATGTTTAGGCCTACACATGTTTTTTCCCGCGTTGGCATATGTTTTTGAAAGAACTAATTGCCTCATTTTTGTTTGTTATGTTGAACGGTTAATGTTACTATTGAAACAGCTTATAAAGTTGTTGAATGTTTGTTTTAAATGTTGTGGTGTATACTTTGAAATGTTGTTGCAGCTGCCGTCCAGGGTTGAATGAATTCCGCATGTTGATGCATGTTTTTAAAAATGTTGACAAGTTTTTGTAAATGTTGGACAATAAATATTGCTGTTGACAAAAACTTGTAAAATTGTTGAATATATTTTTTTAATGTTGAGTTGTTTTTTTAATGTTGCGTTTGTTTTTTTTATGTTGCCGCAGTTTCCGTGCAGGGTTGAATAAATTCCGCTTTGGCGTGCCATAGCTGAGGTGTTCGGGTGTTTGTTTTACTTTTGTTTTCTTTCCCTTTTTTTTCCTTTGTCTTTTTTATACCTTGATTACAATTTTTAAATATTACCAAATTGACTGAAGCCATTTCTTCCCTGTCTACAGCAGAAAGTGAACCGTTCATTGTAGTTGATCCTTTCTCCTTTCACTTCACCGTGTTGTGGGTATTCCGGAACACCTAAACAACAATAAAACATACAAAGCGGTCTCCAATAAAATGTAACGTGTTTGTACTATGAAGATCTTTATCAACCAAACTACTATATTATAAAAACCTTTATCTATCAATTTGCTGTATTTTGCATAAATCTGTGTTTGATCAATGTTACACGGGTCAATACACACGCGCTACTCGGACGACTCAGGGCGACCCAGGGCGATTTGGGCAGTCCATTGTTTCTAAACTTTGTTTCAAGTTAGTATAAAACGATTACGACATTTAAACATTTTTTCTGAACTGTCTCAAGACCGATCGATTACATTGCTGTGATTGACAGCATGGTGCCGATGTGCCACTTGAATGTCATGACTGTGGCAACAAGGGCTGATACTGTTTTGAAGTTACTCGACACAAGCTACTCGACACACCCGGGAAGCTACGCGACACACCCATTGGGTGCGTCAATTTCCTACAGCCGCTTGAGCAGAAAATGTGTTCGTTGTTTGACGGTCCATACATAACAGTTCTCATTAGGTAGTCCATGTACAAGTTATACAGGAATGTTCTAGTCCACCTTGCCATACTATACTGCGCAACTACGTATTTATAAAAGTGGTGTCTGCAGGAGCAATAGGAGTTTGAAGTTGAGCTGTACGTAGAGTCATTGGGTGGAGCATTGGCGGATGGAGGCCCAGAGCCGGCCGCGAATTTTTTTCCCCTGAACCTTTCGGGCAGAGTGCGTTGAGTCAGCCAATCAGAGCGAGGCTGTGTTGATGACGTTGCGTTAATACCGCTTATTGATTGGTCAATGGCCCATGTACAGTGTACTGTGCTGCCCGAACGGTTCAGGAAAAAAAAAATCGCGAGCCGGCCAGATGCACATGAGATGCTCAAATGACGTCGACGGGTCCACAAACATGAAGTAAATCGGCTCGAGTTTGCTTTAGTGGTGATTTAGTGCAAACGCTTTAAAATAATAATTATATCGGTAATTGTACGGGTTTTTTCAGAAAACGTTATCGCAGAGTTGACCACAGAGTCGTTTAGGATAATCGCAATAACCACTTTGCACACAGTGCTTCCAAATGGCCAGTCCTCTGTCATGGCTGAATCCCCACGGGACCCTTTCCCTTTCAATAAAAGTTTAAGCTATTTGAATTCCCCAAAGATAAGCTATTTGAATTCCCCAAAGATAAGCTATTTGAATTCCCCAAAGATAAGCTATTTGAATTCCCCAAAGATTCCGGCATTTTCTATAGGTTGCCAAGATTTGCGTTTTCAGGTTGAAGAGGTCATTAAGAGCTTGGTTGGTAAAGATGGAGTAAAGATACTCACGGAGAAGTCGCTGGCTTTGCGGTTCTTTAAAGTTTAAGACATTCCCCAATTTCCAGTTTGGGAGGTGGATCAAGGTAGATATCGAAATGGATTATTATTATTTTTAAATTTTGATTGGTGTGGTAGATGACTGAGTTCCATTGAGTGGGAGAATGAAGAGGATCGAAGTGATTTTTGTGTTCGGAAGCCAAAAATATAAATAGAAGGAAGTCAGGAAACATAGAAATATAAAATGTTTATACGCACGAAACTACGTTTTAGCAAATGGTCCCTTTTATATTCTAGTCGTAGTTTGACAATAATTTGGATGACAAACAAGATATAATGGCAGTAAAAGGTTAATATGCTCAACAGTATTCACTATGTTGTCACATATTTATCTTATTCACTTCCTCCATTCTTGGGCTGAAACTAAAACAAGGAAAATCACACTTGACAATAGTTTCTGACCACTTCAGAAACTGAAAGAGATGACGGTTGCAATTTATGGCGTGGGAAGACAGTCTTTCAAAACTGAAGCTAAGAACAATGGATACATCTATAATCAATTTTCAAGAGAACTTTAGTGAACCTTATTTCATTTTCCTGGATATAAGGAAATATTATCTAGAACAACAACACTCATTATAAACAGAATAATTACATAGTCACGCAACAACCCACACTTCTCATAGTGCAACCAATATTAATGCTGACTCAATACAACGACCCGTTTTCATGAGTCGTTTATTTTCTTCGTTTCATCTTGGACCAATGCCTTTGAAACCTCGAGCTTATGTCAATTATGGAAATAAATAAAACAAACAGGTACAATTTTTGTTTTGTTGTTGATTGTTTTGTTTTGGGGAGGGGAGGTTTTAATATTGACGTGGGCTTTGAAAGCGAATTACTGTATTTAGACAACGTAACTTTCAACTGCAAAATGCGATTTGTGTACGTCTTTTGTATTGTATACATTGTTGTGATGCTCCAACATTGGTTAAAAACAGTACATTGACCAACAATAATAAAACAATTGTTTCACACGAATTTTTCCAACTGTTCTCAAAAACCTGAAATGAATTTCAGCTTAATTCCAGTCGTGAAAAGAGTGATTCCATACTTCTCTTTGGTCAGTAATGTTTTTCCAACGTCATTTATAATTTGCGTCCCATTTTCGAGTAATATTTGTGTTACTTTATTGTCTTTCAAACAATCCTATTGTTAACTCTGCCTTTTTTCACAAGTCGTGGAAACAAAACAAAGTCTTGATAAAGATTTGTTTCTTTCTTTGTATCGTAGGTTAACCTCGCCTTTGTTTTGATCGAACCCACCTTTAAGGGTGATGTTGACATTAGTAAGTCCAATGTGTACCCCTATATCAGCCTCGATCTCATCCTTGATGAAGGCTTTGTACTGCGTTGTGACGTTATGTTGCACAGCTACCTCCCAGTCTTGACCATATAAGGATACTGGACATAAACAAATTAATTAACAGTAATAATAATTTGACAATTTATAAAGTGCTCTTGGCGCTAATACAAAACAAGTACAAATAATATTAAAGGCACTGGACACGTTTGGTAATTGTCAAAGACCAGTATTCTCACTTGGTGTATCCCAACATATGCATAAAATAACAAATCTGTGAACATTTGGACTCAATTGGTCATCGAAGTTGCAAGAGAATAATGAAAGAAAAAACACCCTTGTTGCACAAATTTGTGTGCTTTCAGATGCCAATAATAAAAGGCTTCGCTGAAGTCTTTTATTATTTGAGTGAGAAATTACCCTTTTCTCAAAAACTACGTTACTTCAGAGGGAGTCGTTTCTCACAATGTTTTATACTATCAACAGCTCTCCATTGCTCGTTACCAAGTAAGTTTTTATGCTAACAACAATTATTTTGAGTAATTACCAAACGTGTACAGTGCCTTTAAATACAAGGATACAACTGAAAACCCAGAAGCAATGAATTACTTTTAAAAGGGATTAACAATGGGATTCATAAAAGAAGGGGATCAACGTGTTCGACAATTTTAAAAAGGGGATTAACGAGTCAAGTTCGATTACAAAAACAGGTGCACTAACGAGTAGAGTTCGATTACAAAAACAGTTGGATTAACTAGTTCGATAACTAAAACAGGTGTGACCAATTTGATCACTAAAACCGGTGGATAAGTGAGGTCGATCACTCAAGCCGTTAATTTAACGAGTTCGATTAATAAAACAAGGATTAGTGGGTTCAAGTTAAGGGCCACGAGGCAAACCAGTTTGCAGCAATTCTCCAAGGATGTTAAATAACACTTCAATATTAACATAATTATTGTGGACAGTGAGATATTTTAGAAAAAGTTTCTGTAGCACTACTGAAGTTCTTCTTGGTTTTGCCTCTAAACTGTCTGAAAAAAGCCCCCGTCATTAATGACATTTTACATTTTTACTGAGGCCAATAGTTTATCACAGAGACGATGTGTAGTTTTAAAAAAAACTATTAAAAATCATAATCTCTTAATCAACTTACAGAGTATTGTTGCACCGATAAATGCACCGATGAAGTACCGAATGGCAGCAAAGATTCCCTTTATTTTGGACAACGAAAACAAATACAAAGGTCTAAACATCCAATCCAACTCTATAAATATCGGGACAAGTAAAATTGGTAACATAAAACATTATTCGTTTTCTTCTCTACACTGCAAAAACTGGGGTTTTAAAATTGACACCATGGATGTTGTCATACATAGATATACAAACAAATCAAAATGTACACCATAGGGCCTAATGTGTTAAAATAACACGAATTTCTGCCAAACAATTACATTGGTGTTATTTTAACACCCCATTATGTTAATTTTGATCCTCTCCTCTGTATCTACACGTGACAACACCCAAAGTGTAAATTTTAACACTCCAGTTTTTGCATTAAGGTTAAGTTCACTGTTCACGCTCTCATTGCACGCTCTCAAAACAAAAACTTGGAAGAGTTCATTAGTTTTTATTAAACTCACCATCTAACCATAAATTCGGTTTTTATTTATGATCACGTTTTTATGAAAACAATAAAACACTTCGTCGTCAGTGATTGTGCACGCTCATAATGTTTGTTATGCTGGCATAGAGTCCAAATAAGCCACAGTGATTTTGGAGGTATCAAATGTTACTTTCCTTTACTTTAATTTGACGGTGTTTAAACGAGGAATATTCAAGAAGGAGACTACACTAGTCTAAACTATACATCGTATGCACTTCAATATTTGTACTCAATGGTTTCACAATACTGGTATTTATTTGTAACCCCTATTTTAAAATATTTGTTATACCTCAAATTAATTGTCGTTATAAACTTACGCTTTTCTTACGTATTCCGGGCAAGATGACTACAAACGAAATGGTCACGATGAAAAATGCGTAGACAAACCCAGCAAAAGTTACATCTGCAGAAACGGCTGTCTTGTTGTCCGGGTATGCAGTGGCACGTCCATCCTCTCTGAAGGCACTGTAAGGTATACCCATGCTTTAGGAACAGACACTTTAAAGTCTCGTCAGAAATCTTAAACTATTTTCTTAAAGGTGGCCTCTTCCGACTAGCAGTCTCTAACTTTGATCTTCATATAACATTTCTGGCAACTATGTAAACTATTCAATCGAAGCTGTTGTTGGTTTGTGTTAAGTGCAGACTGAATTAAAACATCTAGACCTGCATCATGGGGAAAGACGATGGACTTCAAATTCAAATGAGTTGCAAAAACGAAGAAATAATTTAATAACCATCTTGACATATGTCAATCAATGAAGAGTTGACCACATAATATTGGTTTTAGTCACAGCGCTTGCGTTGCACGTGTTTTTTAGGTGGGCTGATTAGTGGGCGTGTCGAAGTCACTTGATTATGCGGATTGATACTAAAGAGATGTGTATTGAAAGAGTTGTGACATGGAGGGACCAGTTTTCTTTGGTCACGTGGTTATGCGGATTGGTACTAAAGAGATGTGTATTGAAAGAGTTGTGACATGGAGGGACCAGTTTTCTTTGGTCACGTGGTTATGCGGATTGATACTAAAGAGATGTGTATTGAAAAGAGTTGTGACATGGAGGGACCAGTTTTCTTTGGTCACGTGGGACGCAATTTTTGGTCCAAATGCAGCACAACCAAACGGGCAGACTAGTCTGGCATCCTTTTTTCACCCATGCGTTTTGTGGACACAAAAATGGCTTCTAATCGCAAGATGTCGCAACTCTCTCAATATAGACCTTTCTTTTGCAACGTCACAGCCCGAGTTTTTGCCAACCCAGGTTGGAAAACTATGGAAAGCCATAACTGCAAATCAAAAACAGATTGCCACAGATTGCAGTGTTACACAAATATTCAAAAAATAGTGTTGAATTTGTTGGAAACAAATCAACCAATCATGGAAGGTAATTCCGTTCATGAATCTTTACAGAAAATGTTGAATTTGGTCACAACATTTTTTAACACGATTGACTGTTTTGCTAACATTCGGCCGTCCATGCCAACCGGCGCACTTTGTTTATCAACAATGGAAAGGTCTATACGGCTCTGCACCACGTTATTAGGTATGTCGGCCATCATAGTCTGCAACATTAATACTGCTTTGAAGGTGTTCCCATGAAAATGGTTATATCTACCAACTGGGGTTTCCCGCAACCAAGGCTTAGAAAACACGATACCTGTAAAATAATAAAATGAAACACTAAATAGGCCTAATAATAAATAAATAAAAACGTGGAGGGGGAAGCGAATAATGTCTATGCAAGGTACAACGTTTAGCAATTTGTGACAATTGCAAACATTCTCCGCTCAAAAGCTATATTGTCGAGTGATTTGACGTAAGTTGTGTTTATTGATAATCTTTTATTCTGAAATGTGAAAGTAAAGAAACATTAAGTTTTTTAAGACCTAATCTGGTAAATCTGGCTTATCTTGCCTCGCAGGTTTTGGAGCACTATGTTTAGGTTAAAGGGTGTGTACAACATTGGTAAGATAGTCATGGGGGGAAACTTGAAATAGTTTTGCTTGAAATGCTATAGATAGGAAATGAGTAAAAAAAATTAGTCTTTATCACTGGTGATAAAATCCGATGCCTGAAAACAGTGAAAACATACATTGGGGTTTGTTCACTTCTTCTTCTTTTCGTATCACTGAAGCGTGATGGTTATATGGCAGTTTCCCATTTCTTGTCACAGTCCTTTGCGTTTTTATTGAACACTGCAAGGTCTTTTGAGCTGCAAGGGTTGGGTAGTAGAGGGCAGACAAGGCAGTGCTCCATGATATGGTCTGCTTCTCCACATTCACAGGTGGTTGGGCCAGTCTTGTAGCCCCATCTGACCAGAGCATCTTTTGATCGTCCAGTTCTCGTTCTGAGGCGGTTGAGTGTTTTCCATTGACCCCATGGTGCTTCTGGGCCAGTAGGGGGTAGGCTTTCAGTAGGGGGTATTCCCATAACAGTTGGAGGAGGTTCATTCTCAAGCTTTTCCATCCAGAGTTGGATTCTGGTTTCTTCCCGAGACTTTGTAAGGGGGCTGGACATGGCTGAGAAAGCTTCTTCTTGACTTTAGCCGTAGGGCTGGAGGGTGACATCCATGGCGGAGATGGCGTTCATCACTAGCAACTTTGGTTTTCTAGACTCGGCTGGACACTTCCCGTCTAATGTCAGCAGGGGCAAGGCCAGCGAGAAGGTGTGGGTTGCTTGTGTTGGTGGGTTTCAAGCAGCCAGTGATCAGGCGGCAGGTGTTGTGCAAGGCTGTGTCAAGTTTCTTAGCATGGGTTGACCTCTCCCAAGCAGGACATGCATATTCCGCAGAGGAATAGCACAGGGCCAGAGCATGCAGTAGATCTTAATGTGTGTGCTGTGGCTCCCCATTTGGAGTTGATGGTCAGTTTCCGTAGGATGTTGTTTCAGGAACCGACTTTGGATTTCGTGTTTTTGATGTGTGAAATGAGTAAAACAATAGTTTTTATCGCGCGCGATAATAAACTCGATGTTTGAAGAACAGAAAACACATAAGGTCTCTTTTCACTATTTTCTCGTGACCTTGATGACCAATTGAGCTCAAATTTTCACAGGTTTGTTATTTCATGTATGTGGTTGAGTACACAAAACATGAACACTGTCTGTGATTATTTTGTCAGCTCTGCCAATCCTGTATAATACCTTTAAAGGAGAGAGTACGATCCAGGGTTACTCCAAGGTAGACTGGATGGGTACAGTGCTTTTTCGTGCTCCGGACTGGAGGGCTGCTGTCATGTGTTGGGTTTCTGGACATCATTGTCTTTCACTCGGCTTCAGTGTATTTGGTAGAATTCGCAAGTTTGTTTAAACCTGACAGGGATCGCGAACGTGAACGCTTCTACCATGACCCCCGTTTTTCACTGTTTTCTCATGACTCCGAAGACCGATTTAGCTGAAACTTTCAAAGGTTTAATTGTATTGGAATGTAATGTTATCAGACTCTTGAATACGCATGTGCAAAATACTAGTGCCCTACGTGGCTGGGCGACGCTAATCCGTTATGATTGTTCAGAAAGTTAGTTTTAGTACTTTCCAGAAAATATTACCAATCCTTTACATACGGGCTTGGAGAGATTTTCGACAGGAAACAAATACTCAAGACTGGTGGAAGCTATAGGATGTCTGTGATTGTTTTCAATCCGTTGGAGGAGAGTTTTTATACAGTTTGTTTTTCACGTGGAGAGCTGAATTTAAATCCGGAAAGGACATTTTCGAACTAAAATCTACAGTTCGGTATTTTGGGGTCTTCTTCCCCATAATGTTGTCACGGGTGTCAGATTGTGTAGCCTACCCTTTGTTGCTTCGTCTTCTTCTGGACATTTGTCGGAGTGAGTTCACCCCGTGATAGCTCATAGTCACATCGGCAGAGAACCGTTTTCGCCCCTGGAGTTGACCGTTTGCCAGAGTGCATTTGATCCTCGCTGCTGTATCTTCAGTTGCTGAAGTCCTCGACGTATCTCAACGACGTATCTCGACTCATACAACTCATACTGTTGAAGTATGCAGCGGCGTAACTGAGGTAAAAGTTTAGGGGGCACAGGGGGGGGGGGGGGGGGGAACCATTTTTTTCTAGGGTGGCACTGCTGGCAAATCAACTATAGATTCCTTTGCATTTTTTTAAAACTGGATCTTAATCTACGCATTGTACGCAATGGCGGGTTCCAAACAGCCCCTCAATTAAACCAAAGGGAATATGGTTAGTTTACACATTCCCAATTTGTTTTCTCATTTTTTTTTCAATCTCTTCTTTTTCGCACATCTAGAACCATGCAGTTACTGTTTGAATGTGTAGAAATAAATCATAACTGTTAACAAGGGATTGCGAGACCGGAGTCTTTTTTTTTATGGGGATTTATGTATTTGGGGACTAGTATTTATTTATTAGGCCTACAAACTTGGGGCCATGCACAGTAGGCCTAATCTTTTTTCGAAATTGTTTTGACATATAGGTAAACTTAGACTTGGTTCAGAGAGAGAAAGAACGAGAAAAGCCAAACATACATGATATATTAATAATATACTTGAAACACACAAACTTGTAATAGGCCCTACTCGACAATCTCAACCCCTTCCTTTCCCACCCCCACCCCCCCTTTTTGCCAATGGGCAATATTCATGTATGTTAACCAAGGTCCCTGTGAGTTTTTGAACTCTTCAACGTCTCTTCTTTGTTACCGATGAATCTTTTTTTTTAATTTTTTTTAATTGTACAATGACAAACTCCCTGCATACTTGTTAGATTAGCATCGTTGACAGCAACTGTGCGCCCAGGAGGTCGGAGGATACTGTCTTAGGGCCAAAAACACACAATGTAATGGGTGGGGTCTATGGGCCGGCTTTACGGCCCCTGGTGGGGTCCAAGTGCGAAGCTCTGGCGGGGGTCCAGGGGGTGAAGCCCCCGGAAGCTTTGAGCTTTTGGCGTTTTGGTGGGTGAAAAATCAAACCTCCATACGCCTAAAAACAGAGAAATAGCCACACTAACTTTTTAAGCACTTTTGATCTATATCGATCTTTTGGCTTTACCGGAAAAAATTATGTAACATCAACAGGCTCAAATACAATTTTACTCCCACATATCAACTAGACCGAGTATGCATACGGCCGTACATGTAACCTTGAATAAGTGGACGGCAAACCCAGATAATCATTTGTTTTGCGAAAGTCGTGTCACATAATATTCATCTATATCAGATTACTGTTAAAAAATGTAATGAAAAGTTTGATGGGCATGAATTTGACGAGTAATTTGGAAAGGGTAGGATTGCAGGCCTTTTTAATACCTGCACATAGCCGACTTTTTAAAACAACACTTGATGACATGCGTTTGGATCTGGTCGGTGCATATTGGTTTCATGCGTATTAAAAAAAAGTACTATCCGGCGTTTCTCAAAATCAGGTTCAGTAGTATATCTTTACACTTGTCCGGCAATCCCTTGAAAAGTGGGAAAAAACACTTAGTGCCGGAAATACGGACGAATTGGCACGTTGGTTTCAAATGCTTTTGAAATGTAATTATTGAAATTTAATGTTTAGAAATTACAATTGAGATATCAGAAAAGAGTAATTTGGGGATAAAGAAAAACAAAAATGCGAATGGGAATATGCCGCCGGGGAAAAAAACTACAGACGCACATTTGCGACTTTTCTACAAGTTCCCCTCTCTCTTTCCTTCCCCTTCTTTTTGTTCTTATTTTTTCTTGTACTGTAGCCAAACTTTCATGTTTGGAGAAAACTGCGTTTGAAGTTTAATTGTTTTTAAATCATTGTTCGGAGACTGTTTGCCAAAATAAACTTTGACATTATTTTTACCAACCATGAAACTTGAGATCTCAAATCATGCAAATCTGTTCGTTCTGATTCGTAGTAAGTTTAATTAGTGACTGATTAACTTTTTAATAATTAACCCCCTTCGTAAAAAAAATGCGCGAACGAGGTCTGTGTGCAGCGCGTCTTGACAAAAAGCAGTGTACTCGTTTTTGGCATCGTGCCAGCGCTATGTATACTTCAATGTAAAAAATTGCAAATCAAAATGTGTCCGTTTGTGAAAACTCAAAACTGAAAAGTTGGTGATACGGTCCTTTTAGTGTAAAAGGAAGCCATAACCTTTTAAGACTTGAAACTTTGGAAAGTTTTGATAACGTGCGGAAGCCCAGCGAGTAGTTGTAATACACATTATAATTTATAGTGCGTAAAACATTGTATGTAGGGGCCACTCTCTGGCGGCCCTTTGCGTAAATGGCAGAGCTGTTTTGGGGCGGCAGTGTTAGGTCTTAACAAACAACGCGCAAGAGTTTAAAACTAGTTTTAGTCTGGAGATGACGCATCATAGCTATGAGATACACGAGTTTAAAAAAAACCCTGGAGGGGACATTTGATATAGTGTCACCCACCCTTCAAAAAGTGGGGGGCGTATCCCCCCCAGGATTGACGCCCATGGTAATTTTTCTCAATATCCCTTAAATGCTTCCGTAAGATTCTAGAATTTCTAAGCTCAAGTTTGTCACAGAGTAACAGTATTGGACCGCGATGATGTGTAGAAAATCTTGCATTTGAACCCAAAAGGTCATAATAATTTCCTCCCATCAGGGGCATGCCTCCCACACCAGGAAAAGTTAAGATGATTTTCAGTTAGTGGATACGACAGTCCATAGCTTCCCAATCCCAATTATTATACACGCACCCAGAAAGACCAATTGACCTTTATCTTGTGCAGCCATCTTGCTTTTCTGCCATTCAACTTTTCGTGACCAAACCGAGGCTGTCGCCGTAACATTATGATAAAGGTCTAGTATTCCACTGCGTACAGTTTAGTTTTTAAATCTGACCAAAACAAATATATAGAAATAGTTTGTGAAATTACTTCCACTGTTGTCAAGTAAATCACGCGAAGAAAAGCAAATATAAAACAATAGCTTTATTAACCATGTGAAATTGTATTACTGCACAGTAAAGAGCACCTGCAACCTAAGTTAAGTGGAAAAAATACACACATTTGGGGGAAGATCGCATCAATCAGTGTACTTTACTATAAATCAAAACGTATTTATTACGGAAAAACATCAAAGAAATCTCAACATCTAAAAAAGAAAAACACACATATAATTAACACGCAATGTGGACCGCCTCTTGCTAACAATAGTTACATTGTTAACAATGATCATGTAGGCTGGTTTGGAAAGACGGTGTGGACAATGCATTTAGTTAGAGAGTTACAAACTACGTCTTATAGAAACAAGTAGAACCTTGAATGGATGTGCTTCCTCAAACTACACGCACTTCAAATATGCAAGGTACGAACACTAAGAATTAATTGTCAATCTGTTAACATAATTATTCTAATCTACTCATTAATTCGGAAGCCCTTCGGTTTTGTCATCTTAAAAATATTGTTACAATTTTTTTATAATTACATTAATACATGTCGTTAAATGACTTGCTTTTATTGTTGAACAAAATTGTTTTTCTTTTGTTGTGGCAGAGAATGGGAGAACTATCTTTATAAAAGACTCGCATTACATTGTAAGTTCGTATGAAAAAAACAAACATTACTTCCATAATTGCAGACACTTGCCGTTAATTCAAATGGACTCTGAATGAAAACAATGATAAACAAGGATGGACGATTTCACTCAAATATTGACACGACATGAGTTGCCCGCTTTGTGCATCGAACCCCTCTTCCACTTATGGGGACGTTACAAATAAAAACACCAGTGTCAAGGACAAGAGTCCCATCATGTAGATAACTTACGAATCATCATTTCTGTAAATATGAGATCACATTATTTTAAACCACTGACAAATTTCATGAATTTTCCGATTACCATTACAAATTTTACTGCTGAGTATAAATAAAGCACTCACAAACTAATAGCATTACTCACTTTGATTAAAAACATTTATATTGTGTCACCAAATGGTATTGAGTTGAACTCTGCGTGGTGTGTCACTGCATTTTATTAGAGGACCAATGTTAAAACATTTCTATTGGATTTTGCTAATCATCATTTCGGTTTCGTAAAAACCATACACAGTCGCGATCAAATTTAAACTCCTGCATGCAAGTTATAACAACATTCTTGATTCGTTTGATACAAAACTGTATAGGGGTTAATATAATAGAATGGCAAATCTTCGATCCTACATAGTTTCGAGACATGTGACATGTTTCGAGACAAATATAACCACACTTTATATTTTCCAGAGAGCAACATTTATAATGTGGTCCACAAAGAAATTCTAGAAAGTTGAAGCTGCATTGGAATCAAGAATGTCATCTTAAATGAACGAACATGTTATACTCTCCTTAATTAACATCACTAAACTACTGCTTTTTACAATTATCTAACTACAAGCTTATTCAAATTTCATATTTAAAACGGTATATAGTATTTGATTTGGTAGTCGTCTCCCTGGTCTAGATTTCCTTTGTATACGAAACCCTATAAACGCTCTTGTATGGCATGTACAGAAGAATATTAACTTGCATAACACTTAGGTCCGACATTAGTTTTTACTTTCTGTTCAGGAGAATGCAAAATCTCAATTAATGATAACCCATACACTGAAAAACGCAGTTTCACCTGATGACAGTTTATATAGTCACCAAAAATTGCTAGTCTCACATAATTATTGTTCCGATTGCATTGATGAAGCAATAAACCACCTTTTTCATTTGATAAACTGCGTGAATTGTTAGTACTTGATTAAAATGTGTATCATATCTTAAAACAATAGGCCCTAATAACTCCATCTTTACAAAAATATATAAAACTGTGTATATAGAAAAATGGCTTAAATATTATTGTTCAAAGCAAATACTATGTTACGATTCCGGTACAAAATATTCTTTTTAAAAATTACTCTATCTTTACCCTGGCTTGCAACAAGTATAGCAAGCAGGATATCTTAGTTTTACACGTTACTGATTCAAAAACCTTATCAAATCCATTCAAATTCTGTTCTACAAAAACTGCTGAGTTGCACAGTATACCAAAATATAAACCCATCTCTTTCATATACATAGAAGCATTCAATACCAACTTAATGTGTGTGGTCACAATTTGTCTCTTCAGGGAGTCAGG
The DNA here is from genome assembly GCA_037783415.1 of Leptasterias polaris. Lineage (NCBI taxonomy): Eukaryota > Metazoa > Echinodermata > Asteroidea > Forcipulatida > Asteriidae > Leptasterias > Leptasterias polaris. The sequence continues at coordinate 1,055,603 of JAZGTN010000054.1, forward strand.
GGGTATAAGGGTATGGCTTAGAAATTCTCAAAGTGGTGAAGGAATGCAGCTCCGTCATATTTGTTTAGTTCAGTGCAAGCTTTGTCCACATTGTTAGTCATTCCTGGAGGGCCACAGCTGAAGACACCAATCTTGTTCACCTGTGTTTATTCATAAATTGAAAGTGATTTTGTCAATGAATTAGTAAGTCAACTCAAAGTCTCCAAATCAACACACTTCATCAAAGGATTCAATCACAGCATTTTTCTTAGACCTACTTCAGAAAGTATCCTTAAAACTCTAGAATCTGGGTCACACACACCAGTGCCCAATTCATTGAGCTACTTTAGTTAGGATACATCTGTACTAAGCAAGTATGTGTGCTTTAGCAGTTCCATGAAACTAGACCCTGGCTATTTTAGTAACTATTGCACATGCAGAAAACCATTGATATCTATAGTAGTGGCACAATGCTTACCGTGGGATGCTCTTCTTGTAGTGACTGCAAGAAAGGCTCAAACTGAGGGCGACCAAAGTGAGTGATGGAACGCAGTCCGGTGAAAAGGGAACGTTCAGAGATCTTCTGGAAGTGACGCTCACAGATGTACTGGAAAATTAACCAAAAGAGGTTGTGTTTTGAAGGGGTTATATAATAAAGGGAGAATTTTCTTTAGGTTAACCCTTAATGTTTTGAACATAATTTCAAGGAAGATATTGTAGGTGTGTTTAATCAATAGTTTGTTCTCTTTTTTCCTACTTACCAGCATGGTCGTACGGAGATCAAACTTCTGGAAGAACTGAGTAATGAAAATGTGGACGCTGACAAGATTGTTGATGTCCTTGTCTTCAACATCACGGATAATATCAGTTAGCCATTCAAACTGCCTCTGGGTACGAGTCACCCAGATGAAGTATACCTTCAAGTTGGAAAATAAATTAAAAAATCCAGGAAATTGTTGTGACTGAATTACAAAAACTATTAAGAAAATAGCACTTGAACACAAAACAGCTCTTCTTGTTTTCACTTTAAACACAAAAATTGAAGAAGTTGTGGAAGTTTGTTTATATAATAGTGAAGTATTGAGGTCTAGAGGATAGAGAAATTATGATACAAAATATGACCTAATGCTTTATACACAAATTATACACTGTTGACGGCAATCCAAAGAGGAAACATATAAAGCAATGCAAACTTTTTAAAACATTAACAAGTAGGTGGTAACCAAACAACTTAAACCTCACATCAAGTGACTTCAGAGCAAAATTGTACAGTTAATTCAAGTTGGCCTGGCATCATTTACTACTTTGAAACCTTGCACAAATCAAGTCAATTTTCAAACAAAAACATAAAAGAAGGCTAGATTACAAATAAAAGAGTTACTAAATTCTTAAATATTAAAGTATAACTAAAAAATCTTGATTAGCAGAAAAGTTTTTTTTAATTAGCAAAAACAATTAAGTTTGAAAATGATTTATACCTTCTTGCAGGTGAATTTCTGTCCTTGGGCTGATCGAGCAACCAAATCTTTTAGGATTGAAGCAAATGGAGTGACTCCTATACCACCACCAACCAAGACAGACACCTCAAACTGGTACCAATCCTGGTGCCCCTCACCATAGGGACCATCCAAGAATAGCTAAAGAAATTAGGATTCACAGACAGAACCAATATTCAGTAAATCAAACATACTATATATCAGACTTTTGCTTGCTTGGAAAACAAGCACTGTAGAATAGATATTATCTTTAAAAAATACAGTACAGAGGGTAGAAATACTGTTTGTCTTTGTGTAAAAAAACATCTTTAAGGAAATTTGTGCTTAAACACCATTTTCATAATTTTTTTTGTATTTATCTCCACAAGTCAAAGTCATGTATCCACATAAAAAATCACAAAAGAAAAAAGGTTGTGAAAACTAAAAATACAAATTGCTCCCTTTTTCTCAAAGGCTGAATGACAGCACAATGTTTACTTAAGTATTAGGGGTCAACTCTCACAGAGCCAGTCAGGTGGAAAAGGAGTGAAAGAAGAAGGGAGTGCAGTCAGAAGAAGTAAAATATGAACAAAGTAAAGTATTCTGGACAAAGACAAAAGGTGGAGTAGAAGTAGTTGGCTTGTATAACAACAAACCCTGGGGATAGAAAGAAGGATAAAGATATATATGAATAATTCATCTCAGTAAAATGCAGACTTTGAGTTTGCTAGACCAAAGGAAAACGTTTTCCTGTGACTACAAATTCAGTATGTCAGCAAAATAAATTTACACAAGAAATGAAAGATGATTAATAAAAAGATTGTCAAATAAATATATTTCTTGCTGTGCCTTCTTACTCCACTCACCTTAGGGTAGGGGTGCTCTCGGACCACATTAGGGTCAAAGGTGCGACGCAGGTTTGTTGTCCATGGTCCCACTGCGCGGATGTGAAGGGAGAGATTCTCCTCGTGAGGGGCGGAGGATAGCGTGAAAGGATGGTATTCACTGGAGTTGAGAGTCTTGCAAGCAATACGCACCCACTGGCCAGACTTGTACTCAAAGGTGGTTGGGCGCTTGAATTCCAACATTGTTACATCTGGAAAAACAGGAGCATCAAACTTCAAAATTAGCAATTTGTTTACCATCTGACACAAACTTAAATCCTCTATTAAAGGCAAAGTATACCTTTGGTTTTTTGGAACCGTTCGATTATTTCACTCCTATATAAGTGTAGATATATACAATAACACTAACCTGTGATCATTTCATTTCAAAATGAGGTCGCGTTTTTGAGATATCGCCGAAACTCCGGAGCGAATATGTCCACACAGGAAGAATAATCTTTATAGGAATACACAATCTGAGAATCGTTTCTGACAGAAAGGTTTCTCAGATTCAAATTTTGGGGCATAAAATCTGCTATCTTTTTCCATAACCACATTACTTCAAAGTGAAATGGTTCTCAAAATGCTTTATACTATCGTAAAGCTGCTGTTTTTATTGCCATTAATTTTAAGAGTGATTACCAAACATATACAGACCCTTTAAGAAAAACTGTATTCAAGAAAACTTTGCATAAAACCTGTGCCGGAAAAAGACAAGCTAATTATTCATTGATTTCCTTTAGAAACGAAGACTTCTGAGCAGTCAATCAGTTTTTAAACAATCATGCACAAATCAAATGTCAGTACGGTCAATAAACAATGGAACACAAAAGGTGAACTTATACAACTTTTAATTTTAAAGACTCGTTTATTAAATATATATATATATATATATACGCCTATGCCTAATCTATATTCACATTTGATGAAGAACATTCTTTTACACTATAACATTGAGATGCTTACTTCAGAGGGAAAAAATATATATTTATGTAATTTATGAAATAAGGACAACGTATGATAAAGGGTTTAGGAATAAACGACAGATTGCTTACTTGATAAATAAATCAAATAAATTGGTTGTGTTTTTACAATAATGACAGACAATAAATGATTTTTGATAAACAAGAGGTTGCTTACTTGAGGGCAGCAGCTCTGCCTTCACCACAGTAATCTCTGCTTTCTTGCGGCTGACGCTGACCAGCTTATCCAAAGTGAAGAGGATGACAGGGCCGAGGAAAAAGTAGTAGAAAAATGGGGCCTGTACGAGGTTACCACTACCATGGAAGATCATCAAGATGAACAGAAGGATGTACAGATTATGGGTTAACCAGAACAGGTTGAAGACCTTACGGCGGGCAAACTGAAGGGCAAAGGTAAACATGATGGCGCATACCATGACCAGTAGAATACCAGTGAAACCTACAGAAATTAAGAGGAACAAATTATGTCCAACCAATAGTTTCACGAGGCACTTTTGCAAGACATGCAACATGGTAACTTTAAAGAAAAGCAAATGATGAATTTCAATCTACAAAGACATCATGTTAGTTCTTGAAAACAATCTAAGATTTGTTTAATGTAATTCTTCAAGAAAGTATTGCTTGAATATGAAAATATCATCTTCGATTTTAAAAGGCAAGAGAGACAAGTGTTAAATTCCAACTACATTTTATAAACAAAACTAATGTAGACTTACCAGTGATGGTGCGGTAGGCCCAGAAGTGGAACTTGGGAAGTTCATGAGACCTAAGAATCAGAAGAAATTGAGTTTGCTATTTAAACTTAACTTTTTGTTCAAAATTTCATAAAACACAAAAGGCTGCTCAGTTTACTTCAAATCAACAAAGGTGCCCTTACAAGTGCCAAATTACAAGGTAATTTACACAATGGAACAATGCTACCCCACATAGTTTTTTTCTTTCTAGTGCTACCCCACAAAGAAGCTCTTTAGAAAAGGGAATAATAGAACATCAAAGGAAGGACCCCATAACGGCCATAATTGTGCCTTGAATGGGTGTCTTGATTTCCCATTTTCAAGAGTTAAAGCAAGTTTCACTGTGCAACATAATTGATAAATGGATAGTTTAGATACATTTAATATTTGCCTCTATTTAAGCCCTCTACGGAATTTGGAAATGTTTGAACCATTTGACCATTCATGAAATAGCACATTGAAATTAACTACGCAAAAACTTGTCAAAGTATCTGAAAAAAGTTCAGAAAATAGTTTCTCAAAATGAATGCTCAAACAAAATTTACCTGTGGAAGAAATCACGGAAGAGACATGTCAAATCATTGGCAGTCTGGGTCGAGATGTGGTAGAAGTTGATAGCATGACCAACTGTGTGCAACACTGCAAGATAAAAAAGAGGAAAATCTTTAAATTCTTATAAACTCAAACCAATTGACCATCAACTCGTCACTATACTTTCAAATGGGGGTATATAATATGTCAAAAATCATAAACATTTGCAAATCATTTCTTGTACCAATTATTCATATACTCATTGCTACTAACATTTTCAGCAAATTCAGGACCTAAAACATAATAGTTTTGTAATTACACTAATTAGCATGACTGACGTTTCACTAAATTTGCCATGTAGAAAAGTGACATATCTTGATTGCCACTCACTTTTTTTATCCATTGAAACACAAAGGGCTGGCACAGTGCCACACTTGCCCATGGTGTGATTGACTTGTTTTAGTTGAGTGACGAATCTCAATATGCATGTTTGTACAAAGTGCTCTAAAGGCACGTGTTGTTTTTTCATTTCTACGAAATGATGTTTGTGTGTTTAGCAATTATTAACTCATGAAAACAGTTAAAGCAAAATGTAATATCCATTAAAATAGTAAGCCTTTATAAAATGGTAACTTCAACCATGATTTTCTCTTTATACAGAACTTTGGGCATCAATTCGAGAAAATGGTGACGATCTCATTGCAGATAAAAGATAAAAGATTGTTTTTATTTTTAAATTTGAAGATATGTCAGACTTGGAGGAGTTAACAGTTTTTGGAAGAGTTAATTAATTCCCATCCTGTAGTTTTTGTTAACATTTAGAAAACTTACCTGTGAATGCATCAAATAAATGGTTTATGTGTTGTCAGGGACTTTGTGTATTGTTCATATACACACTTATTTTCTATTACAACTTTTGTCACACTACAAGATTTTGGACAGAGAAAGTTGGTGCTGGTATAAATTTTAAAAAACAGTAAGATTTTGATTAAAAATCTTCTAAAAAAATCATTACCATTCATGTATTTTACTTTTAATATGCCAGGAGAATGAATGTAAAAACAAAGTCAATAAATTTATAAATGAATGAATAAGTTCCCTAATTATTATAACTCACAGGAGAAGGCTAGAGCAGTCCAAGCGACAATCTTGTGGAAGCTCAGGGCACCGTCAAAGGGTACATAGCGGTGGAGGAAGGTACTGCGAAGGAACGTGATGGTATTACGGCACATGGTTACTAGGAGGGTGGAGTAGGTAAACATCATAGCACTAGCTGCACCTCGAGTGACTGTCACACCATAGCCAGCAATGCGACGTAGGCCCGCATGTTCACGCTCAACAGAATAATCTGAAATGCAATTGTTAGGATGATGTGTAATGTTCCTGTGAAAGTGTTGTTTATTTGATTAACAACAAAAGGTAGTTAGTGGTCTCCTGAAACTGAAACAAACCAACAGGCCCTCAGTGGGTTCACTACTTTTTGAGACTAAGTAGTTAACCTGAGCTAATAAAGTTAATTAGGCCTCGCACTATTGAACTTTTTTTTTTGGTATTCTTGCCCAAAACTAAATACAAAGTTGACAGGTTTAAAAATTGGTAAAAGAAATAAACAGAGGTTTCAAAAACTGATTCATTGAAATATTTTGCCCAGCTCAAGCTTCCTTCACATTTTGGGTCGGTCTTTAAAAAAGCGAATTTATGGAAACAACAAAGCGGAATCTTACAGTAGGCACGCTCAATGAAGACGCCGGCCAAGACGAGCATGTAGAGGATCAAATAGAAGATGCTGAGTCGGTTGTTCTCAATGTAACGCAAGATGGTGTTGGCCTTTTGCTGTGTCTGATTCTCAGAGTACGTCTTCTTTTCTGTTTCAATTTTCACCACCTTAGACTCGTATCGCTTGGCAGTCAAAGGACGCTGTCGGTCTTTCTCACTGCAGGGGGAAGGGGAGGGCATGGATATATTACAAGTTTCAAAAGGTATGAAGGTTATGGAAATAAAATTGGTTGTGAGCCACTGGACCCTCTAAGTATAAGCCTTTTAATTGGTTGTTAAAAGTTCATTTGGAACAAATTTCAGGTTACTAAGATATTTAACAAATATAGATAAAATCAAAGAACTTGCTAGTAAGTAAGTATACCCATCAAAAACTCTAAGTAGTTGGAGTTGGTAACTGAGATTTAATAGCTGCAAGTAGGACTGGTACAAATAATATAAAGAAGGACACACAGTATGACTTAACTAGTACCAACCTAAAAGAAATGGTATACTCAACTTCCCAGTCTCCATCAAAAACTTTAAAATATGGTCTCAGAAAATTGAAGGACTACAACCAAGTATTTTAATTTCATTAAGTGTAAGAAACTGATAAGCGAATAATTACACAGCTAAAACTTCACAAACTATATATAGATTATTTTTAAAAGTTGACAATAAGACTTACGCATATGCTTTGACGATTGTCTTACGAGCACGAGATGGAGCATTCTCTCGCTTAATGATGGTGGCTCCACGATCAATAGGCTGATTAGCCTCAGGTACATCAGCTCCTAATGGAGACAAAGAAGGAGATGGGTTTCATGAGAATTGGACTAAATTAGATCACAAACTCTTACTCAAGGCGAATGAATTAGAAAAACAGAGATTATAGAGGACAGCTACAAGCCTCAAGATTCAACCTAAATGTTTATAAAACATATAAGAAACAAGATATATGTTAAAAGTACCTTGCAGAGTGAGGGCGGCTTGGCTGAGTTCTTCCTTGTGATCTCCCATCAGCTGGATGAAATCATCTAGGGAAAGATCTTCCTTATTCTCAAAACCAGCAACCTTGAACATTGATGAGATGACATCCTCTAGTTGTTGCTGTTCAAGAGATGCACTCACTGTCTCCATCATGGACCTGGAATTAATCGATGAGATTTCAGCATTAGTGATCGGCTCCTTAAGAACAAGTTTTCAGGAAAGTTACCGCTCTTTTGAGGTTAGGCTCAATTATGTTATGTTTAATAAAAGCCACATTTTTAAATAAAGCAACATTTAATACTGCAACAGAATTTTAATTTGTTTATTTATTTCAATATGGAACATACATAAATTTGGTTAAAATCTGAATAACTACGACAATGTCAAAATAACAAATGATTGTGAAAATTATAATAAACAAAAGTTTGTTTTATCAACTTACAATTGTGTTTATTACTATACAATCATTAAATAAATAAATGATTACCAAGGCTGATGGAATAAGGGATAGGTAACGTGCTTATCAAAGACTTACCAAACAAGCAAATGGACAATAGTTTCATTCTTCATGCATTGTAATCATCCATCAAAATCAAACAAACAATATTTGGTGATTGAGAACTTTAATATTTCATAGATTCTTCAGCAAATTTGTTCTTGACAAAGTTTCGTATTTACATTTGTCTAAACAAAGACTAGCAGAAAAGACAAAAAGGAAGCCACTCAAAACTCACTTTAACATCATCTTGAACTCATCACGGGAAAGATGTCCAGAGCGATCAATATCATACATGTTGAACATCAAGGCCAACTTATCTTCAGGCTTGCCTTTAATAAAAAGTAAACAAACAAATCAAATACAGAGTTAAATTAACCCTTTTGAGATATTGTTGTTATGATTAAATGATTAAACACTAAAACAAACCTGGGTAAACATGTAAGCTGAAAAATACTTGAAGAATACTTCAAAACACAGTCATTATCAGGCGTAACATGCATATAGCTTGTTTTTTAGTTTAGTTTATTGCAATTTTTTGCCCTTTTTGAGGTCATTGTAGGCAAGTCAACAAAATAAAGGGCACAAAAGTCATGTCATATTCAATACAGTAAATTTTCATATATGAACTCAAAAGTTTTGGAAAGAGCCAACATTGGAGCCATTGCTATGTACAGCTAAGTGAACCAACTTTTCATCTTTGGAAAATGTTTGTCATAGACAGATATGGGGTGACATGTAACTTTTCATGCTTCACCTTTAGCAAATATCACAATGACATCCAGGAATTCACGAAAGGACAAAGATCCGCTCTGGTCCTTGTCAACCAACTCAAACATCTGCTCTACAAAGAGGGAGTCAGGAGCCATGGACAGCATCTCAGCAAACTCTGTCTTGCTCAGTTCATTGTTAAGAACTTCCTTGGCATCAGTGCCTTCCAGGTCAGTCAGATCAGACGAGTCAACAGATTGGTTGAATGCCTACAGTAATAAACACAAAATTCAAAATAATACAATTGTAGATAACAAAATTGGTCATGTGGTTATAACCACTTCACCCCTGATCATGTGCATATCCACCAAAATTGTCTGGACCAGAACAACTGCACAGCGCACTCAATTTGTTAGCTGGCAGTCAGAAATTCCATTGTGATGTGCACAAGAATGCACCTACTGTGCTCTGCCTTGTTTTGACCATACAAAGAGGGACACAAGGTACTGGCAATTATGCCTCATAATATGCCTCTTTTTCTGGGGGTTATTGTTTTTCCCCGATTTCAGATTTTGTCCTAATGTGGTACAAATGTGGCATAAAAGAATGGACAGGCTGCCACCATTGTTTTTCATTGTACTTGGTGTAATATTCGGGAACAAATATAGAGAGTGAGACTGACTTGCATTCAAGATGGCTGCTTACATCAGCATGTTTACATGTGGTTTATTAGTGAACACAAGAGGGCGCTATACCAATAACATTGCAAGAGGCATAATCCTACATCTCCCCCCAAGTACAGATTTGTGTACTTTAAGTCTCAAACTGTTCATCAGTGTTCAGAGTGTCCCTAAAGAGATATCTAGAGTCCATGAATTTAATATGTAAACAAATGTAAACTTTTCAAACAACTCTAACAATTTTTAAAGCCAAAACTGTACTGTAGAATTTTGAGCAAACAATTAGTCAACACTGGAATAAACTTTTCAAAATTCTGCATGGAATTAATGCAGAGAGAGCATATAATTTTGAACTCTCAGTTTTTTCTGTCTGCAGTTTTTATGCAGAATACTTTGGTGTAGTTTTTTCTTTTTGAAAGTTTTTGTTTTGTTCATAAATCAAGGCGATTAGGCGGCTTCACTAAACGTCCTGATCGCGTCGTTGTCACAACTGGTGGTGGAACTGGTGGTGGAGTACTAGTACTCGGTTGTCTGGACAACGATGGAGATTGTTTCTCTGGAGAAGTAGATGGAGAACTCTGCTGCGTTGGAGTAGGAAGTACTGTCTGCGTTGTTACATCAGAGGGTAGAGACAGTGGTACATCTGGGGCTGGTTTTTGAGTTTCCCAAGGCCAGTAAACAGTCCCGGGAATTCGGCTCTGAACTCAGGGTTTGAAGTCTGCTTGACCTCATTCACTCTCTTGATGAGGCCAAGATCAACACATGCTCGTTTGCTGAGGAGTGAACATCTCTGGTTTTGAATGACGTAGAGGCGTTCTGTGATTTTCCTTTCGGAGTATTGTAGTTTGGCAGTTAACATACCTGTGACCGGTAATGGTGTGCCGCCTGGACCGCGTAGTGACTGAGTTGTCTCCTTGAGTTGTACATTGGCAAGCCAGGGTTCTGTGTCACTGACGACAGAGACAGTTGCGCCAGTGTCCAGTTTGAAGCAGGTGCGATGTCCGTCAACTGTGATGAAAGCACTCCAATAATCACTGTTATTTGTGACTTCACCAAGGAATGGTAAATCATCATCGAGGGCATCCTGGACTTCATGTACCCTTGTGGTGTTGCGTTTGGCTGCATTTCCACTTAGGCATACTGACTTAAAATGTCCTGATTTGGAGCATTTGTCACATACGGCATCTTTGGCTGGGCAGTCACGGCGAGGATGACTTGTTCTTCCACACCATCTACAACTGTCTGACTTCGAATCTTTCCCATGGGTGTGCTGCTTGGGATGAAGCTGTCCCTTAGGTTTCGGTTTGTCATATTTGTGGGAGGTAGGTCTGCGTTTAGCAACATGATCAATGCTAGAAGAAGTGGCTCTGATGTCACCACGTACTATGTCACGACTATCTTTTCTAGCTTCTGACTGGCGGCAAATCTGAACTGCCCTGGCCAGATTGAGGTCAGCTTTGATTTGAAGAGCGTCGGACAGTTTATCATCTAGTACTCCCACAACTATTCTATCTCTGATGAGGCTTTCTTTGAGGTCACCATATTGACAGTTGTCAGCCAGTCTGTACAAATCTTGTATAAATACGTCGATTGATTCGTTTGGTAACTGTTTGCGACGATTAAATCGAGCCCTCTCGACGATTACGTTGCGTCTGCCTTCATAATGCTTGTCGAGAGCTGCCTTAACTTCATCATATGTGGCCGTTTCCTCTTTAATACTGAGTGCAACGATGATGTCGTCGGCACATTCCCCCATGGAATACAAAAGAGTGCTCACCTGTTCCCGGCTGCCTTTTTTGTTGAGGCCTGAGGCGATTCTGTAGCGCTCGAATCTGTTGACCCATTTTTGCCAAAGTTCACTCTGGTGTGGTCCATTTCCACCTTCAAACTTGCCTGGCAAAGGTAAATGGGTTTGTGGTGTGTTTTCCATTGTAAAATGTGGGTCTAACAACCGCTGCCACCATGTAATATTCGGGAACAAATATAGAGAGTGAGACTGACTTGCATTCAAGATGGCTGCTTACATCAGCATGTTTACATGTGGTTTATTAGTGAACACAAGAGGGCGCTATACCAATAACATTGCAAGAGGCATAATCCTACACTTGGCTCAAAGATTCTGCGAATCTGGTGAGTGCCTATTTTTTGTTTCTCAAAAGACAACTTGTGGTACCAGTGCTTTTTATAAGAACCTTTGTTGTCTTTCCTTTTTTAAGTCAGGGTTTCATTGTGGAAACGGTATTTTCAAAGAAATGTGTTCCTCATACTGACCCAAAGGCTGGTACGTTGTTGTTGTTCTTCTTGTGATTACCTTTGTACTGTTGCACTTTGGAACTACCTGTATCCTGTTTCAACAAACTAAATGTATCGCTGCTCAAGTGAATATAGATCTGTATTCTCACTGTAAGACATGTATTCATTCATTTTGTATACTATTTGGCTTCTTGTGTAGGCGCCTTTATTACTTTTCTTGAGTGCGCAGTGTAAATATATATTCTTATAATTATTACTGAACGTTTTGTTCTATACCTTTAATTATGGCTCTCACCTTGATCGGCCTTCTGACCAATCTGAAATTTCAATAATTTGTTTCCGTAGCAATAAAAATGCCTTAGAATTTGTGCCCAATTTTTATTTTTATTTTTTACCTGAGCAAAGGCCACTCGGAAAAAACGTTCGAGCGTCTTCTGTCTGTGCTCTTTAGTTACGGCAATCTTCAAAAGCTCATTCTCACGAATCTCGCGTCGTTCCATTCCTAGGCCAACCTCTCCACTTCCAAGGAAACTCTCTAATTCACTGATGAACTCTGTGCGGCTGTCTTCCCCATCAAACTTCATAACCAAGTCATACTCTCGTTCCAGTTGAAGGAGCAAGTATCGCCGTTTGCGGTCCGGGGCAACACAGAACATGATCTTCTGGTGGTGGCTTAGATCAATGGTGCGGTATAGCTTGTTCCCTCGCTCATTAGATACCTTTATAAGTTTGCCTGGTCCAAGAGCAACCTGGATTGGTCTGGTACCCGACTTGAAGCCACACCATTCAATAGCTACATGAAAGGGAAATAAGTTGAACACCTTTTTAGCATGGCTGATAAAGGCAGCTATTTCTTGCCAACTCTGGGTATTCAACAGTATTGTTCTAAAACTATTCTGTTTTTTCCTTTAAAATTAAAACATTGTGACAATAAATATACATACCGTATTTCTAAAACAGGAATAACCAAAATATGTGTAAATTGCATGTAGGGTTAGAAATATATATATATCGATAGTGAAAAAGGTTTATGCTTTGATGGTTTAAAACTTACTTGTGAACTTCTTAAGATGTTCAGGGCCTTGACCCTTTCGTGTCTTCTGACGTTCTGCCCTGCGTGTCTGGTCAAAAACCTTTTTGCGACGATTGGCACACACGAATAGCATGACAACCACCACTGGGAAAGAAAAGAATCAAGACCATAAAATACACCATTCAATACATTAATCACATGGCTTAAATTGAATCTCTGATGACCTTGAGGGCCTTCAGATTTTTCACTCTTTCAGCAATTATTCCAGAGTTGCTTATTTTTGCTCCTCTGCATTCAAAATGTCCTTGTTTGTTTATTCCAATAAATTTACTTTAATTAGAATTCAACCATGTCTTAAAGGCACTGAACACGTTTGGTAATTGTCAAAGACCAGTATTCTCACTTGGTGTATCCCAAAATATGCATGAAATAACAAACCTGTGAAAATTTGGACTCAATTGGTCATCGAAGTTGCAAGAGAATAATGAAAGCACCCTTGTTGCACAAATTTGTGTGCTTTCAGATGCCTATAATAAAAGGCTTCACTGAAGTCTTTTATTATTTTAGTGAGAAATTTCCCTTTTCTCAAAAACTACGTTACTTCAGAGGGAGTCGTTTCTCACAATGTTTTATACTATCAACAGCTCTCCATTGCTCGTTACCAAGTAAGTTTTTATGCTAACAATTATTTTGAGTAATTACCAATAGTGTTCAGTGCCTTTAAGAAGGAGGGAAGGGAGACAGAATGGCACGGAATGTGTTTCACAACTTACTGACGCAGAAGAGGCCCAGTGCAAGGAATGACAGGGCGTATGAGACCTCACTCCCTTCAAAGTAGTCAAAGGTGTTTAGATCAGTACAGTTCTCCATATCATTTTCATCAATAGCACGATTCACATTGGGGTGTTCTTCCCAGCATTTGTCACCTGTAACAGATTATTAATGAATAAATAAAATATGGTGTAATTTCAATGATTTTTTTAAAACTACCTACCGACTTATTACAGTTTAATACCTAAGTTCATAGTTGGCAGAGTTTCAAAATTATGAATAAATATTTGTGAGTACAATCTAAGCTCATTAGCATCATGACTCCTATCATGAGTACACCTTGGAGTAAAAATGAAGAAAACAACATTTTTAAAAGAGTGAAATAACAATTTCTAACTTGTTTACATATCAATCATATCACCTTTTGTCAGCAAAGACTAGAACTTGCTGAAGCTTGTCAACTTAGTTATTGCATGTATGTCACCACAGTTACTTAATTCTTTAGCTACATACATGCAAATAACAAAACACTGTCAATTATGTTCAACGGTTCTTGAGAATTTCACTTTAGCACTTACTTCAATTATAGTCAATCTTTAGTTTGTGTCTCTTGAAAATGAGGCCACATTCAGTTATCTAAAAGACATACATTTTTTTGCTTCATACAAATGGTTTTTAAAGTCTCTTATCAGACAAATTTTGTTTTCATATTAAATTTCTTTGCCATAGAATCGTTTCTTTTTTCCTGAATCTTGCCACGTCTTTATTTCTGAATCTATAACATTTATTTCATGGATGAACTTAGTGTACATTTTTTAAGTGTTATGCAGAAAAATTAATTAATAAAACCGAAAAGCTTACCTTCGGTGAAATGGAAGACATCTCGTTGTATGTCATTTTCAGTTATTTTTGTGCAAAGTGTGATTACATCAAACACAGTGATGTTATTTTTAATGTAATCAATCTGTTCTTTGGTGAATAATCTGAAACAAATAGGAAATATGTAACATTACCAAACCACTACAAGAAAAGGTAATTTGATATTTATTTTGCGCCAACTCAAACAACTAATCACAACAGATCTATGTACTGTCCCCATACCTTATTCAAATTTGGAAACAATGAAACAACAGTCTAACAAAAGAAACAATGATTTTCTAAATACATATTTACCCATTGTTAATGTTTTCAAACCAGAAGCGGTCTCCATCCCGGGTTCGCACAAACTGATCCAAGATGATTTTTCTAAAGAGTGGACCTGGACCATTGGCTGTAGTTTCTAGAAGACCACCTGGCCAGATGTCAACCTTGTCAATGTCTCCCCCATAAACTTTACTTAGCGCATCGAGAATCTGTAACCAAAGTAATCAATTAAATAGACATTGTTTACTTAAGTTCTGAGAGCAATATGTATTTACCCTATAAGTCTGCCAACAACACAGCTAGCATTCTCAAATGTCTCCATTTATTTTTTAATTGTCCATTCAATTGTACCGGTTTAACTTTTAATCAATGACATTTTTGGGGTGCTAAATTGTGTTCAATGCCCTACAGCATGCCTGCATAATTAGGGCACTATGTAAATGTTGCTACTATTGTTATTGTGAGATTAATATCTGCAAAGTGTTTTGACATGTCTTGCAGTCACGCCTTGTTTGCTTCTATCAAGTTTGCTCCTTCTTGGGTCAACTCACCGACGGATCAATGTCTGTTTGATCATCATCAGTGACCAACATATTGATATCAGTGAAATTTTCTTTTCTAAGCAATCCTAGAGAGACACGGGCTGTGTTGTAGTCCGGTAAACCGTGGTCTCGTCCTCGTTGAATGTTTTGGGCCATCAGATCACGACGTGTGAAATCCAGAGGCCCAAATACACGCCCTGTTACAAATGATGAAAAAAAATGGACATGTTTGGGTTTTAAGTAGAAACAAATTTAATTAAACTCTTAACCGTCCAATTGCAATTTTTTTTAATTAGTGTTGCACGCCGCTTATTTAGAATCCGATGAAATGATATCCCTTAAATCCTGTTATATTTTAACAAGGGCATTTAGGTTGTACCACACTTTGTTGGTGCAGAAGCAGGTACATATACCACCATCCTCTCTTCTATTTATTAAAGATTAACAAGCTTATCATAAATTATTCTATTGAGTCTAAAAGTCTATTTTGAGTTCCGAATTCAGCAATATAGATCATTGGTTATCCAAACTGTATATTTGCACTTACTCTGTAAATCTATAGTGACAATATTATCTTCTCTTTCTGTTATCTGTGATGCCATTCCCATCAAGAAATCTTCAATGTCATGTTCCCGGATTGGAAGCTAAAAATATCGATCAAAAAGAAAGGAATAATTTTTGAAACTAGTGCATTAATAAACACAAAATATAAGTTCATTTTTTAAAGCTTTTCTTAGTGAATTCAACCTCTTATTGTCTAGCTTTATAAACAACAAATAAAAACTGACCTGCGGGTTCCAAAATGAGTTGCATGTTCTTACTCCATGGTGTCCCTCTCTATCAGGTGCCAGGCTAGACTTCAAAGTTGTGTTATGGAAAACACAATCAGCATTCCTGTGAGGGGAAAGATTGGCCATCCAGGTTATTGTGACCGAGTCTGAAGTTTAGCTGAAATTTAAGTTATCTTTCTGAAACTTCAGCTATCTAAAATTGATGATGTAGCACTGTACCGTCTTTTACTTTGCCAGCATCAATAACTTTTGTCAACATGGGGGGGGGCTGGTTTTTTATATATGTTTTTATGTCAACGCAATGTTATGATGGAGAACCTTTATCCTACATGAAAGTTATTGAGTTTTAAGAATACGACTTTCTGAATCCAATGACA
Source organism: Leptasterias polaris (assembly GCA_037783415.1). Classification (NCBI taxonomy): domain Eukaryota; kingdom Metazoa; phylum Echinodermata; class Asteroidea; order Forcipulatida; family Asteriidae; genus Leptasterias; species Leptasterias polaris. The sequence continues at coordinate 1,071,731 of JAZGTN010000054.1, forward strand.
TCATCATTCCAAAGTGTAGTGATGTGAACACACTAGGTGAGGGGTGAGGGATGAGGGATATAATAACACTACTTCAACAATGAATCTAAAGATATACAAAAATCTGGAACCTGTTCCACATTAATTATCTTGATTCCTAGAAAGTATTAGCATGCTTTCCAGTGGCTTAGCAGCTATTCCCATCAAAACAATCACAATACTGTGGCTTATTTTACCTTCGGTAGACACCAGGAGGCACTAGAGTGTGGCCGAAGCGCATAGCGGCAGACTGAAACTCATGAGTTATACCAGGATGTACATAACCCTTATATTCTATCGGAATAAAAAGAAAATTAATTTGTCATTAGTTCTCTCTACAGTCTGTTTTTACATTTGCTTTTAAGGCCTAAATGACTGATCTGAACATATTGAGGGTAAGACACATGATTGGTAACTTGGTGTGCTAAGCATGGTTAAGTGCTAAGCAGATTGTGGTTCTGAATACAGTAAATACAAAAAACTAACCTTCGTATATATTATTTTCTTGTTCTTCTGCATTCAGGTTCAAGTAACCAGGTAGCCAGTCATAGAACACCATTTTCTGCAGGGAAAAACCAGCAATGAATGTTTATATTTCTATGATTGCATGATAAGCTGTTTTGTATTGGAAAACAGGTGCACATCAAAAAAATACATCCTAAAAACTGATGTTATGTTTTTTAATAAGATGAACAGAAGACCAAACCAGTTTTGTAAACAAAAACAAATTATTGCTCAATAATTGGTTTTGTAAATTTTTCTAAAAAAAAAAAAAAATAAAATTCACAAAATAATTGTTTGAACATTATTCAAAAAATTAACCTATCTTTGTCATCTTCTCTGGGTATCTTCAAGCCTAGAGTATCATTCTCTCTTTGAAAGGAGGGTCACTGGATTTCATTTCAAGAAAGAAAATCCACATTAGTACCTGGTAGGTGGCGATAACCCATTTACGAGCCTCGTTAAAGATTCTCTCATCGTTCCATTCCTTTCTATGTTCTGTTGTCTCATTAAAAATCTTGTCAGCCCAGTAGTTATGCCAGCGGAACCACAGAATGCCAAAGGTCAGAAGAAAAGGGTTTTCATTGCCTCGAGGGTTTCCCAGCTCTGCAGGAAAAAAATTAAAGTAGTAAACAAAAACTTTGCTAGAAAAAGGTTTTAAAAATGTATTTTTCATTAGGCTAGTATAAATAAATTGAAATTTAGTGTTGGGGTGAGCTATGTATTTCTCCTCAAACTTCTCCATATTCAATGTTTTAATTTGGTCAGCCTGTACTAAACTCATTAAAGTTTCTCATAGGTAAAACAACTGAAGGATAACTGCCCTCTAAGAATGTCAAGTTGTCAAAAGGGTTTTAAAATACTAAATTAAATACATCAGTTATTAAATAGTAATGCCTGTTCTTGATCTGGGAGAAGGGCCACTCCCAGTTTACAAACATCAAGAAAACTACATATGCTCTTGTCAAGGTGGCTGTCTCCGTTTGTTTCTTTACACTTTATGAACAACGGTGGACATTGTAGTGCCAAAGTATCGATGATTGATTATACAGCTCAAACAATTACATTTTTGGGCTTTCTGAACTACAACTAGGAGGGAACCTGCTTTTTATTCCTGAGACTTACTAAAGAATCTCTTTGAATCTTTGAGCACAGCATCTGCAGGCGCTGGAGGGTTAGCCATTGGCAAACCCAGGGTATTCTCCTCAGGGAAGCCTTCCTCTCCTTCTACATTCACACTATTATCAGCAAGACGACCACCTTTAAATGAACGCAATGCATCTGCCCATGCCTTTGTTGTTCCATACACCAGTCCACCATCAATCCATGGTGTTATTTCATTCATCTATATTTTACATGAAAACAAGTGCGCAAAGATTAGCCTTTTAATTTGACTTCCAAAAGGCTGAGAGTGGAGGATCGGGGGCTGTTCAGAGTTCCATTCTTTTTTGTCTCCCCAAACCTCATCATTCTTTTTAAATTTTACTTCTTTTGTACACAAAGACTTGATAAACCAGTTCATCAAGTCTGTTTATTTTAAATGTGTAGTAGTCAAAATACAAGCCTCCAACAAAATGTTTGATAACAGTGCACATCTGAAATGTAATAATACACTAATAACTCCTGTTGTCATGTGTGAACCCAGAAAGTCATTTACCAGGGATGGAAGTGAGGGGGTCGGGGGTCTAGTTGAAAACTCTTACTGTCAGGAAGGGCGAGTGATGGAAAGTTCTGGCTGGTCTTTGTTTCAATGAACAGGTATAGGTGTTGCTGAGGGTGTGCCAACACCTTATGCATAATTGAGAATGCTAATTAATCACCTGTTCTCTAGGGACATTGGGTGAGAACCCAGTGTTGAAACTGTAACGAGTACGAAGGAATGGAATATAGTTGACTTCGCCATGAGGGACTCTATCCTTGGTCATCTCTCTGTATTCGTGGTCCTCAGGTATTGGAATGTTTTCATATTCCGGAGGGCAGCCAGCTCGTTGCGCATCTAAGATCTCTTCTACAACTTGTTGTCCTGTTAAAGGAAAATGACACAATTGGTTTTCAAAGGAAAAAGTTCATTTATAAGCACAGCATATTGTACAATCAACCTTTGAAGGTTCTGCAATTTAGGTGGTAACTTTTGAAAAAGAAAACAATGAAGAAGACTAATGTTCTGAATTGCAGCAATCAAAATATGCAGCTGTGAGTTATGGGGTCTTCAAATGCTAATTCCTTGTCTTTCAACACTAGTTTTTCTCTGGCGTGGTTGGTAGTGGTATAAACTTTACAATCAGTGCACTAAGTTTCACCATGGAGGAAGGAGTTCACTAGGTTGTTGTCCATCCATTAAAACTTACCAAAGAAAGTCATGAATGCAGTGCGGTTGAGAAATGATGGTTTTCCTGTTGCTCCTCGCATTACAGCCTCACTGATCAAGATGGGGTTGGGTCTATCACCTCCAGCCATGGAATAAACCCCATCACCGTAGGCAACTGGGAGTCGTCTTGTCAAAGGAAGCTCTGAAATGAATGAACAAACATAAGGCAAAACTTAGCAACCGTAAGTACTAGTAGCCAGTGTGTAGGCCTACTGCTTTATAAAGAGGTCAGACTAAATTTTACTCTTGCATTTGGGTTAAGTTTATGTGATTTGGGAAAATGGAAATGGCTGAACCAAGACATTAGTCAATGAAACCAATGTTGTTTAGGCCTAATGTAACTTATTACGTTAATGTCTTATGTTGGTTTTTATATTTTAGGATTTGACAATTATCATGTGTTTTTAAATCATTTCTCTATATAATACAGTTTAAGAAAAAGTTCAAATTTAATTTACAGTTTTACTTTATGGGAAATAGATATTCAGAAGTTATGAAATTAAACCTTTTTTTCAAAACAAGCATTGTTATAAAAACTCATTCAAAAACATAAATGTACTTTGCATCAAACCCTTTGGTTTCTTATGTTGGTGGCTGTCCATTATATTAACAAGGTAAATCATCATGGCAAAATGAACATGATGCAACTTATCTCAGGAATAGTCTAATGACCCTTTGTTAAGCTGATATGTCAAGCTCAGCCAGATGTTCATCAAACATTTGTGAAAATAAACTTCAGACTAACATGGATTTTAAACAACAAAACCACTTTAAAATGCAGAGTCTGCTATACTAACCTGCACCTCCCCAATCAGGATGCGCCTTGTTATTGTACCAACCATCATAGCCTTCATATTCTCTGTGTTCATACTCAAAGATGTCAAGGTCCCCTGGAAAAAGTTTTATATAAAACAAATTTATGCGAATAGAAATAAAACTGACGTGACCCCGCCCCCAAACAAAAATAAAACAAATTCAAAGAGCACAGACCACAGTTTGCAAAAAATCACAAAACAAATGTATACTCATAAAGAAATGGGAGGAATTGAAAATAGAGAAAAGGCTCTGTCGTCTTGTTCACCTGAAGTATGGGGTGTCTTCCCAATAATCAATCAATCGTATAAAAGATAATGAAATTAGATTGAGCAGTTAAATGTATTTTGTTGTAAGGATCATTGCAATTGTTTTATAGGAGAAAATTCATTCCCATCCTGTAGCTTTTAGTAAACATAATATACAAAGAATCTGTAAAATGTTCATCACATTTAGGTGGTCAAGTTTTAGCACACAAAAACAAATTACAAATAGTTTGTTTTTGTCTGGGATTTTGGCAGGTTCATATATGTGTTTATCAATGATAATTTATATCAAATAATAATATATTTTGTATAGGCCCCCCCCTATATTATTTTGTAATTTTTGTCAAGTGCTAAATTTATCCACTATGACAGTTTTTCAGAAGACAAACAAAATCACTGAAATATGGTTTCAGTACAGTTTGGTCTTTAGTCAGAATTTTTATAACTATTCCAGCTGTTCTTTGTCTTTCGAAAAAAAGGAAAATAACCAGAAATTCCTTTAAATATACTCGCCTTATAACATACATTAACATGATATTTCAGTTTTCCTGTGTTGACTTAAAACTCAAAACAGTATCTTACTTTCATGGTCTAGACGTTGTGCTTCACTAAGAAATGGATCTTCAGCTGTAAAATCAAAGTCGTGAAAATGTTTAAAATCCTCATCAATCTAAATTCAAAGCCTTTAGTTGTTTCATCAGATTACTGATTTATGCTAACAACCCTTTTCCTGTGACGTTAAATGAAAACATCTCTGCAATATTTTTAAGTGGATCAAATGCTGTTATTTCTCTAAGCATTTTAAAATTGAATACAATTTATTTCAAATTTTTTTTATTAAAAAGGGACAAATCCTTGTTTCACAATTTCTATTTACAATTTATGACAATGAAATGACATATAGCAGCAAATTATGTTTACATGTGCTTATGTTGGCCTACCTTGAAATTAACTGAAGACTTAAGATAGACACATCAATTTATCTTAATAATAACTCAATTTAAATGCAGAAATTCATAATAAGAATTTATAGATGAAATGGGGTTAGCTCACAGATAATAATGTCCAACATTGAGGGTTGAAGCTTTAATTGCCGACACATATGACGTGCCATGTATTAGTCTGAGTCCCAATATAGCAATTCAATACAGATTGCACCCATTCTTGACATTGAGCATGGATGAAGGAATCTATCTTGCCTCGATTTGGACTTGACGATATGAGTAAGTTATGTCCTCTGTTTCGTGCAGCAAGTTTGGCAAATGTTCAAATCTCTTGACAATGCAATTGAGTACAAGGAAATCAACTTGAAAGCTTTATGAATTATAGTTTAGAGAGGCCAACAAATACCCACGTTTTGCAGATCACTGTTACAAATCAATTTTCAGGGTTTAGTTGTTATATATTCCAGACAGAAATTTCGAAATATCTGTAAAACTAAACTTGTAAGTTTCGTTCTTTTCCTGTGTGTGAGGTTATTTTTGTCAGCCGAGCAGCAGATTCCCAAACACCAATTTGTCTATATTTTCCTCACTTAAATTCAAGGCTTTGTTTGGCATGCTTTTTACCTTTGAAAAATGGACTGAATTTCAAATGGTCAAATCCCGTAATTGTGAGTCCCATAGCGAGTAAAATCAACCCTTACTATTGACATAGTCCAAGTCTAAGCCAAAGCCGAGACAGAAGTGAAAGCTAGAATTGTGGTTTTGACAAGCTAAATAAAATTTGCATGCAAGTTAAAGAAGAAAAAGTAGAGTAGAATGCGAGCGGATTGTCTTCAGCCGATGCCATCTCGGGAGACCCTGATTTTCCAATCATCCCGGTCCAGCATCAGCGAAAGAAACGTGCTGCTTTTGGTTTTGTTTTTCGTTCCGCTGACAGCCAATTATTATGCAGGAAACGATTCAGTTGGGTGATAAAATGTGTCATGGGTGAAGCAAGATTTAAGCTTTGCATGATGATATGAAATGTATGAGAAGAAATGAGTTTTCCGGGTAACAAGTCACGTGTTATCTATACTCTTAGCCCAGTGCCGATTCTTTGCCCTACTTTAAACCTAGACAAGGGACGTGATGAGCTTTCAATAAAAACGGGTTGTTTATATGTCCACATTTTGCCCACAATATTTACGTACTTAAGTTATTTCGTAATTATGGCGAGACATAAACTAAAAAGTTGCTACTTTTCGTCTAATGTTTTTGGGACTCAACAGCGGTGTTCGGGATCCATATATTACATTGAAAATTGAACGAACCAATTTGTAAGCATTTGGGGCATGGAAAGTCCGTTTTTACGTAAAAACCCATCGATCTCTCTAGGTACCGCCGTGCATCGTGTAGCAAAGAATCAGGAGTCCAGATCAGTAGCCAACTTGCAATCATGTAATATTTTTTAGGAGAAATGATTGGTCCATTATAGAGAATTTAAGTGCAACGTTGCGAGCGTTGTCAATGTGCTTCACTACTTGCATGCTCGCCTATTATTATGAATTTGAACTGTCACTGAAAAAATACAGCCCTCAACACCCAGTTCTAGCCCTACGACAATTGAAGACACCATTGAACATAAAGCAATTTCGGTCAATAAGCAAACCATCCAGGACAGCAAAATTATTTGGTTATTCAATAATGATTATTTTTGCGGTAAATGTCGAGGCTGGCGTAGTAGAACTATTATTTAAGGTGTTGTACGAACAAATCCAGCGATGATAAGTGGCAGTTAATTTAAAACTATAACAAAAATATTGTCGGGATCTTTTGTTTTCTTCTTTTTTGTATTGGCAAATTCAGGCGATGCAACTTTAAACGAATATTGGGGCAAACTGAAATGTGAGGAATGAAAGAGCCTCAGCCTACATGTAATTTCCAGTTTTTGGATTTAATAAAGTTCTATCTATCTATCTATCTAAAGGAATCCTTCATATCAACGTAATATCAGATATGGTGCATAGTGTTGGCCCACCTCCATGGTGTGACTGTGCGGCAGTGCCCGACCGTCGTTCCGGCCATATCCACATAGCCACTACCGAAGTCATCAATTCGGACAAGGCCGTACAGTACGTCGCATCATGGAGATGGGTTAATTGTTAATTCGTTATAACGAAGTACTAATTCGTTTAAACGGATTACTAATTCACGGTGCGACTGAACGGCCGAGTCCGAATTGATGATTTCGTATATGGCAGGAACGCCGAAAAGTTCCATAACTCATCGTTGTTGTAGTCAACGGATATCCGCATCCGAAATCATCAGTTCGCACTCGGCTGTTCAGTCGCATCATGGAGGTGGGCCAATTGTTAATTCGTTTTAACGGATTACTAATTCGTTTTAACGAATTATTAATTGTTATAACGGATTAATAATCCGTTATAACGGATTACTAATTCGTTATAACGGATTAGTTCCCGCTGATAATAATACTTCAGTGGCACGATTGGGCTTTCGTACATTTCCAATAGTATTGTAGCATTTGTAAACTAAAAGTAATGATGAAGTGTAGGACTTTCGGAAAGGTGACTGTCGTTCAATTGCTAGGGAATGGCCAAACAGTTCTCAGTGGATGACAATAGTATTCCTGGTAACATTGAGATGTGAAAGTGAAAGTGTGACACGAAGCAAGAATGATTAAACAAATTACACCAGTATAGAAGACAAACAAATCTGGCAATTAAAGGCACTGAACACGTTTGGTAATTACTCAAAATATATATTAGCATAAAAACTTACTTGGTAACCAGTAACGGAGAGCTGTTGATAGTATAAAACATTGTGAGAAACCACTCCCTCTGAAGTAACGTAGTTTTTGAGAAAGAGGTAACTTCTCACTAAAATAATAAAAGACTTCATGCATGAAGCCTTTTATTAGCATCTGAAAGCACACAAAATTGTGCAACAAGGGTGTTTTTTCTTTCTTTATTTTCTAGCAACTTCGATGAGCGATTCAGCCCAAATTTTCACAGGTTTGCTATTTTATGCATATGTTGGGATACACCGAGTGACAATACTGGTCTTTGATAATTACCAAACATGTTCAGTGCCTTTAAAACATGGGGCAAGATAAATAAAAAGGTATACGCATAGTATACGTGTAGTTATGATCCAGATGACTGAGTAGACATTCGAGTTGAAATTAAGAACGGACAAAATACTCAGAATTTATTGGCGAAATTTGTAGCATTGCCTATCATTGAAGTTCCAAATGTTTCATTGGTTTTTTTTCTTATTTTCCCATTTTATAAAATTATTTCAACTGTTATGAATTTATCTACTCAATTGTTCTGGTTTTTGACAAATTATTAACAATTAGTGCAACTGAAAAAAAATAATATAACAAAGCAGCAATGATAACGTAGAGAAAACAGCCTGTGCAACTATGACCTGTCGGCGGTATGTTGTCACTTGAATCTGAGGAGCGTGTCGACGTTGGTGGAGGTGGCGTTGCTGCGGATGCCTCCGATGTTGCTGGTTCTGCTGATGCCTCTGGTGTTGCTGTTTCTGCTGAAGTGCCTGACATCGTTATTTGCGTGGTTGGTGCCATTGTGGTTTGTGCGGTTGCCATTGTGGTTTGTGCTTACGAAGACAACAATAACAAATCGTTACGGCTTAATGTATTAACCCTCTATCAGTATACATAAAACTATGTTAAGTAAAGAAAAACAAGCTTAGCAGAAACAAGTTGATAATTAACCATGTAACCTGATTTTGAAAGGGAACAATTTATTGGTTATTTGTTTATACTCTCAAAATAAATGCATATGGTGTCAAAGTAATAATGATCTTTGCAAAATTTGAAAAAAAAAGTTTGATCACTTTGCAATTTACAAGTGTCAGGGGTACAGGCTGTTATTCACAAGTAGCCTTGAGGTCCCCCTAAATATTCATTTTTTAGCAAAAATATAAAAACAATACATGTTTTAATTTTAACAAAAGCTGAGATCATCAAAATAAAGCAATTAAAAGTAGCAAGCAGCACAGCTTGCATTATTATGTGGGGAAAACACTAAGTCTTCTTTATTTTGTTCACAATGCATAAACCAACCAGATTTGCCTCTGCTCATCTGACTCCGTGGACAATCACCCCATTCCCCAATCCCCACAATAAAAACGGCCCTCCACCCTAGTGTATAAAAACTTCTTAGTTTGGAGTAAAATAATTCACAAATAATGAACAAAAGACCCTGATGGCATGAAACTAAAAGTCGCAGATAGAAGAAAAAAGGTAATCCACTTATTTCTGGGGGTCATTGTTAATGCGATTATTTAGTTTCTGGGGGTCATTGTTAATGCGATTATTTAGTTTCTGGGGGTCATTGTTAATGTGATTATTTAGTTTCTGGGGGTCATTGTTAATGCGATTATTTAGTTTCTGGGGGTCATTGTTAATGTGATTATTTAGTTTCTGGGGGTCATTGTTAATGTGATTATTTAGTTTCTGGGGGTCATTGTTAATGTGATTATTTAGTTTCTGGGGGTCATTGTTAATGTGATTATTTAGTTTCTGGGGGTCATTGTTAATGTGATTATTTAGTTTCTGGGGGTCATTGTTAATGTGATTATTTAGTTTCTGGGGGTCATTGTTAATGTGATTATTTAGTTTCTGGGGGTCATTGTTAATGTGATTATTTAGTTTCTGGGGGTCATTGTTAATGTGATTATTTAGTTTCTGGGGGTCATTGTTAATGTGATTATTTAGTTTCTGGGGGTCATTGTTAATGTGATTATTTAGTTTCTGGGGGTCATTGTTAATGCGATTATTTAGTTTCTGGGGGTCATTGTTAATGTGATTATTTAGTTTCTGGGGGTCATTGTTAATGCGATTATTTAGTTTCTGGGGGTCATTGTTAATGTGATTATTTAGTTTCTGGGGGTCATTGTTAATGTGATTATTTAGTTTCTGGGGGTCATTGTTAATGTGATTATTTAGTTTCTGGGGGTCATTGTTAATGTGATTATTTAGTTTCTGGGGGTCATTGTTAATGTGATTATTTAGTTTCTGGGGGTCATTGTTAATGTGATTATTTAGTTTCTGGGGGTCATTGTTAATGTGATTATTTAGTTTCTTTGACAACAAGGGCGGATGAAGCGCAGCACTAAACAAAGTACTAAAAAACACCAAAAACAACTCTCTCATTAAAAGAAAACTCGCTGCGATTCCCTCCGCAATCTTTTTACATTGAAATGATAAAATAACACAAAGTAAACTTCCCTTTGGAACTGAAAAATAGAACATAATTTAACATAAGTCATAGCTTTAATAATAATATTTAATAAATAAGTTCTCCATGCAGAACCGGTGATTCACTCAGCCAGCATGTGCAAATGAATACAAATGAAAACTCAATCTGATAGTATCAGCCACCATATAAATGAATTGTGACATAAATGAAAATTAACAAAACTGTGTGAACAATATTTTGAGGCAGTGAGTTAATTAAAGATGCTGGGTTCGATTTTTTGCCAATTTTACCCTCAAAATTACACTTGACTTTTTAGTAAACACTTATTCCTATAGATTCGAGAAAGTTATAAGCTTTCCCTTAAGATGGGCCCTATTGTACTATTGTACGGGGAAAAATCCGCTAATGCTAAGTGGTAGTTTATGAAAAACTATATAAAAACAATATATTTTCGGATCCGGACATTATCTCACGTCCATCGGCCATACAAACAATTGTGCATGTTACATTTACTTTGTGCATTGTCAGTGGCAAAATGCGAAAGTTTGTGTATACGTTCGTTTTGAAACAGCATCATCTTTCAAAGTTCAGTCGGAGAAACCAGTACACAAATTTAAATTCCATTCGGCGAAAAATCGGTCCAAGCAACATTAAGTACATGTAGTAGTTAAAGATCAACTTGAACGAAATTAACACTGTTGGTTTTCCGTTGTAGAAAGGTAAACGAGTGCGTAAAGATTTCATACAAATTAGTGGAACTTGATAGAAATTGTGTCATAATGTTAACAAATAAATATATATAAATAAATTGATCAGCGTTACGCTGGGCAAAAACACCGAGTTTCACGAAAAGCCCTTAAGCGCCTCGGATCCGAAACAATACTGTGACGTCATGCGGCGGACCATACACAAACGTGTATTAATACATGCAAAAAGGCATCTCTGAAACGAACATTAAGCTGAAAATAATGTCGGAAAGCCGCGGTTTGTGGAAATATTAAAGTGTTGAAGAAGAGGTTTTTACGTCAAGCATTTCTGATGGGAGTGTTATCAGCTTAAGTGACCAGTGGAGTTTTCGAGAAAAGGGACAGGACAAAACTCGGAGGGGTATATGCCAACGAATGCAAACCGTGTAGTTCTTGTCAAGTTCGTGCCTCCGCCGCGCAATTTGTATTTGTTCGGGCAAACTTTAATCCAGAAGTTGCAACGCGAAAATTTAAAATTGGCTTGCGCGAATAAAAAAAAAAAGGGCCTTTTCCAAAGATTGCGCACGACATCATGTCTACAGTGATCAATGATGCCTTTTTGAGACCCTTGTTTTTTTTAAGACTGAATTTGTTTTACCAGTGGATTATTTATTTCGAAGTAGCTTTATGTATCACGGTTGGTATGAGGAGATCATGGAAACCATAAAATAATAAGGAGCCAAACAAAAGGGAAACTTGAAAAAGAAAAAAAACACTACAGAAAAGTATTGAGAGCACGAATCGGTTTCGCAATATTTAGCTTTTGCAATGGCAATAATTTATTCCGAGCGCACAGAACAATAAATTTCGCAAATTTTCTTTTAGCTTTGTTCGATCTGACAGTAATTATTCCGAGCGCACAAAACAAATTATTTTTAGCGTTCGAAATAATTTTTAGAGGAAATCGATTTTGCAGTAAATAGGTCTATTTAGCTTTTGCACTGGCATCAATTTATTCCGAGCAAACAAAATGAAATATTTGGAGTGTTCGAAATGATAGAGAAATAGTTTTTGGCGCACGAAACGATTTCGCAATAATTTATTTCGACTTCTCGCAATTTCAAGATGAGCGTTCAAAAAGATTTCAAACAAAATGATTTCAAAAGCAATTTTGGATCAAAACATTGGTGAGCAACAAAGTGATTTTGAATGCTCAATATAAATTATTTTAAGTGAAATTTAATTATTTCTGTTTTCAGTAATTGTTTTCATACCATTATGTCCCTTTTTGGTACTCCGTATAGTTAAAACGTACCCTTGATTGATTTTATAAAATAAGTTTTTTGGTGATCCCTTCTTATAAATTCCTCGGATTTTTTTTTTTTAAATAACCTCGGGACTGATTCTGGAATTCACCGATAGCGCATTTGCTCGGCATGATACAAATAAGTTGTTAAAACAAAATTTGAAGAAATAGTAAACAATCCAAAGAAACCAATCAGTTAATGCAAAAAGACGATTACAAACAATCTTCACTAGTCCGCATTGTGACGTATTGGTTCCGAAAATACGAGGGCGCCGCCAACGGCGATAAAAAACACTAGTTAAAGGGGGCGCTAGTTTTTCCTATCAAATCTCAGCAAACTTAAAGCGCAGAAAATTTCAAAATTACGACCAAATAATTAATAAAAACACAATAAACAAATAAAAAGAGTCAAATTTGTTTTAGTAATTTTTTTAAGTTGATCTTTAAAGATTTGCCTCGGTACCATTCATAACAGCGTTTGTGGTGGTGTCTCCGGGGGCCTGTGAAGTTGCCGTTTCGGTCGTACCTTCCTGGGCTGTTGATTAATCATCAAATAATTGTTTGCAAGAATGATAACCACGTTGATACCGATTTTCTCACTAAGCTTTGACAAGTCCAGTACAAATTACATTGTGTCCTAACACGTTTTTCGATTATGTCTAAACACCATATGTCAGTATACAACAATCAACATAATACTATGCCTACTTGTACGGTCATTGTTGCGTCAAAGACTATAGGGTCGAATTATCAGGCCATTGACATTGTCTAGTTTGTGCATAAGTCCCTTTAGTTGGTAAGCAGTTTGTAACAGTTAATTCTATTTGCTCGTCAATGTTTTACGAGAGCTTTCTCATCCACAACATTCTGATGGACATATGGGTTTAGGTTCGTTTACATTTTGAAATCATTTGCAAACAAAAATGAAGACCATCTTGAAACATTTAAAATGTGCACAATGGGAACTGAATTTACAATATAAAAAGCCAACACTTTTTAAGTACTTCCTTAAAATGTATGTGGGATGAATTGGTGATGTCCTTAACAGTATAATTGCACCACAGTGAATTTAGGCCTATATACATGTACATGTACACAGTCCAACGGTGTTGAATTTGCGGAAACGCTGTAGGCCTACAAGGAAATGGATCAAGTCCTATTGATATGACACACCTTAACCTTATCTGGGGTTTTATGTTACACACAACTTGCGAAATGTTTACAGAGGGGTAACTTAAAGTAAAAGTTAAAATTCAATGTTTTTCTCACTGCACTATCATTTTATTTGAGTTGTTCTGTAACTGAGTGCCCCGTTAACCGGTGCACGTAACCACGCCCACCATTATATGTACAGTGAGCGCCCCATGCAGGTACCCCTTCATAATTGGCTATTTAACTACTTGAGGTCAAAAGTTATTCAGGAAATGTATGGGTAGATCCCACTTTTGGTACAAGCTACACCATAATTACAATTTGCTGACAGTGTCCGCATTCACACATTTTTTAAATCGCCAAAAAAATAAAAACTTGGCCAGGGACACCTTTCACGTTTTAAAAGCATCTGTTATTGTATGCCATCGTTTTGTTAATTTGTTCCTGTAGTTGGATCCATAAGAGAGCATTCAAGCAATTTGCCGGAACCTGTTTTTTTCCTAATTTCGAATCGGTTGAACTCCAATGGAATTTACCGCAAAGAATGCCCAAGTTCATCCAAGAATGAAATTACGCTCACAATCTACGCATGATTCAAAGGACTTCTTTTTCGTCTAAAGATTTTTTGAAACATATCAACCGTTTTAATCAACAAAATTGTCCACTGTGAAAGTATTGAATTTCATGATAATAAAAGGCTTTATTTTTCAAAACGTCACTGAATTTCTCATTGTGTGGCGGTTAACAAGACCGATCTAAAAAAGAAATGGCTTTCAATATTTTCTGCCAGGTTGAGGTAGTACATTACAAATTATTCTCTTAGGTATTAGCTTGGTTGCAGAGTATAATTAAACAGATTGGCGAGACGAATAGTATATCCTCACAAGTGAAGTTTCATATAGAGTGTTACCATGGAGGTATATTTACTTCCTCCATTGTGTGTTATGGACAACAACAAATAAGCCTACTAATGAATGTCGATTCGGAACTTGAGAAACGATAACGATCTGGAACTATAATTAATAGGAAAAAGACAAGTAGGCCAACTCGGAAAACCCTTAGCTTTGGTAATTTTTAAAGTTAAGGCACTTCGAATACTCTTTGGAAACATAACAAACTATCTGAAAACAGCAAAACGACTAGGTACTTATAGTCATCCGTTATAACAAACTATCTGGAAACAGGAAAACGAGTAGGTAGTCATCCGTTATCACAAACTGAAAACAGGAAAACGACTATGGAACTTAGTAACCCGTTACTGCAAAACGTTTTGTTTACAAAATTCTCAAATGAGGTTCAAATAGTTTATATCAAGATCTAAATGTAGCCTGGATTGATAAATACTCACTGAAGGAAACAAAAAGGCGTATATTCAACAGAGTATATATTGGTGGGTGGAGAATTGATGGTTGAAACAAACAAAAAAGGAATTTAAAAGATATACGATTGCACTTTTACGTTTAAACACTACACATCATTTGTTACCCATGTATTTGAAGTATTTCCGGGTTCATTATTTAGACCCATCGTTGATATGTAGGCCTATAGTTGTATTTCTATTGGTGGTGTTCATACACATAATATTTACAAGTGTTTCTTTGGGAAAGAGACAGGGCCGATATGAGCAGCAGTCCTTAAAAAGATTTAGTCGTCACATCATGACCCAAAGTACAGACAAAAGGGTCTATTGTGGAACATAACCACTTGATACCTATCTCGTGTACAGCACGAAATAGTACACTTACCAACACATAGCCGATTTCCTAGGTACACCAACAAGCATAACTGAAGTAATACCGCCCAACGGGCCATGGTGGTTCCCGGGTACGTCACTCTTGGGATACGGAGCAGAGTTCTTCCCAAACTAGAAACTGATCTTTTTGAACCAAACTCTTCGATGATACCGGCAAGAGTCCAGTGCTGCTGTCTAAGCTTAAAAAGTGGACTGTTGCGCTGACAGACGTGGTGCGTTTCCAGGTCTGCATTTGCGATGGGTTAGTCTAAAGTTGATCCTTTTCCTGTACAACTCCGACCGTGCGCACTGGGGTGAGTAGGGCATTTCCAAACAATCACCAGGAATAGAAGTTACACCTACTTATGAATATTCATTACAATCCTGAGAGTTAATCCTGCAAGTTATGTCCGGTATGTATGCGCGGATTGCAAGTAAAAAAGTAGTTCTTTGATTACACTGGTGAATCATCAATATGATTGGGTATCAAAAAAGTAGAGATGTCACGTACGTGTACGCCATAATTGGTACTACAAACAACCATTTGACCCAAACTTCATCATACTTAGGTACATAGCTCGTGCTTTCAAATGTTCGCAATAATTTTGCCTTCATCATGCTGTCTTGCATAAAAAGATCTCAAAAAAACCCTGAAACATTGTGAATAATAATAATTTAAAGTTGCATAAACCGATTTCGCCAAAAGAAATTATTATATGGATTTGTTTTCTCTGAACGAAGTCAGATGATGCTGTTTCACAACGAAAACAATGAAAAACGTTTGCATATACGATGGACATTGCACAAAATACATGCAGCATACAATTATTTGCACATGGATGAGGAACGTGATAATACATTTTTAGTTTTTGTTAAACAAAAAACAACTTGTAATTGGCGGATTTGTTTTGTGCAATACCTCATAATATGAAAGCTTGTAACTTTCTCTTTACAAAAGAGTTACTTAAAGTTCAAATCTAAATTGTCGTGTCAGGTCTTCAAAAAAGAAAAACCGGACCTAACATCTTAAGTTTTGGAAGAGGTGGTAATATTCTAATTGGAACCGTCATTTGGGGCGATATTGAGCAAACTACACTGGATTTCCTTTTCTTGGAACACTCGCACTCGTAAATTATACACAATTTCTCATTTTTGATGTATTGAATGGTTGTTAATGCACAACAGATATTCCTAATCTTCAACACACTATCTTTAACATTGTGGTGCTTCGCGATGCAAGCTTGTATACGCTATAATTCTCAAATTTTCACTCACCTTTTTTTTTCAAGGGAACAGCAAAAATAAAAGAGAAACAAATATACAGTTAAAGTTCTTCTCTACTACTGGCATTAGATAAACAATGCTCAAGCATCTCCAGTGGGCCTCGGATGTATCCCCACGCCACGGCTGGCTTTGCGATACACACTCCCCTGATCTTTGTTTTCCTTAGGGAAACTTTTCCTTAGGGAAACAGAATATTGAAGACAAGGAAAGGAAATCGTTTGTATTTACCATGATTTTGCTATAAATTAAAAACCCCAAACAACAACATCAACTACAACTCAGGAGGCTGAGAGTGCACAGAGAGCATTCGTCATTGCATCTTTTTCTATAGCCCATGTCTTCAAGCCTTTGCAGTTTCGCACTCCGCGTTATACTATAGGAAACCTGGATCAACCTGATGTCTAATGGCATACCCAATTTCATTACAAAAATTATCACACACGGGTTGTGCAAATTTAATTAAAGAGAAAAGAACATTCATTCCATCTTACATATATACCGGTAGGCTGACGGTTTTACAAAAAACACTTTATAAAACAAACCTTGTGAATTCTTCTGTTTAAATTAGATGGTTAACATTTTGAATCGTATTAAAAACAATGTTTTTGTATTGTTTGTGCGTTTTGTTTTTGTTTTTGTTTTTGTTTTTGTTTTTGTTTTGTATACTTGACATAATTTTGTGCATATTTTGTTTTAGTTAATCCAAATAAGAACCGTATATGAGGGATTTCGTTGCACATTACACCTTATTATTTGGCTCTACACTTAACCCACTAAGTGGTACTGGTATCTGGCAAAACATATATTTTTGTTTTTTTGTTACAGATCATTAGTATATAGTTAGCCTAGGCTTTTATTACACGACTCCGAGGCTGTCAAGGGGGGGGGGGGGGGGGGGGGTGTTCATGATCGTTGACTACAATAGTGTACCGTCCCCTAGCAACCTCACAATTGTCACAACTGTTATTAGAAGAAAAATCAGCATTGTATCATGGTATTGGGTGGTTTTGTTTAGTTTAATTCTACATTATACCATGGACACATCTGCGAAAAACAAAACATTATAATGTATATAGACCCTGTACGACGAAACGGTCACCCAGCGGCATAACTAAGGTAAATTTTTAGGGGGGGGGGGGCACAAGGGGGGCACCATTTTTTCTAGGGGGGGAACTGCTGGTAAATCAACTATAGATTCCTTTGCACTTTTTAAAAACTGGATCTTAATCTACGCCTGCATCCTTCCTTATTTTGTGTCGATCCTGCAGCCAATAAATTACATCATAATGAAACAAAGATTTTTGTTTTTCTCTCTCTTTCTTTTTCTCTTTCTTCTTTTTCGCATATCTAGAACCATGCAGTTACTGTTTGAATGTGTAGAAATAAATCATAACTGTTAACAAGGGATTGCGAGACCGGAGTCCTTTTTATGGGGATTTATGTATTTGAGGACTGGCACTAGTATTGATTTATTACACACTTGGGGCCATGCACAGTAGGCCTAATCAATGTTAAAAACTTTGATCTTTTTTCGAAATTGTTTTGACCCATCCGCCCCCACCCCCAAAATTTATTCCCATTCATAAATGCCCTTTTGTTAAAAAGCGGGGGAAAAAATTCAAGATATGCCTATAATAGACAATCTGTGACAATCTGTTTGTTAAGCGAATTTTCGAAGTTTGTAAATTTTCTAAAACTTTTGCAAAACTATGTTTTGTGCGCGTTTGGTTGTGTGTACGCGCGTGTACAAAAAGATTACGCGCGGGTACTAATAGCTATATATAGACCCCCTTGCATAACGCGAAACGCTACACGGACGCTGAGGTCGCACGCACGATTTTACGCACAAAGAACACCTATCGTTCAATGATTTGCCTCCTTTGGCCTTAGTGAGGGCGCTTTTTGGCCTCAGTGAGGGCGCTTTTAAGAGTTTGACGTCATATGCAAGGGGTCTATTGCGTTCCGTAAAGTAAATTGGCTTAAATGAGCTGGCGCGCCCAACACGCGAAGCCCAGTCGGTCTGCAGCTCCAGCTATGTCTTTATCAGCCGTTTAAACACCCCCACATGACGTGCTCTCCACCAATAGGAATAGCGAAACTGTCTGGGGTATTTATGAATGGCTTTCCTCATGTATTTTATTTACGATAAATGCAACGGCACCCAGCACACATTGTGTAGCTTCATAAGACACTACCGTACCGTATTTAACGTGGCAGACTATGGCAGAATGGGGCGCGCGCGGGCGACGAGTCATCATACAATTTGCGGACGTGATTTACCGTACTCTGAAGACGTTGGTAAAAATAACAACTGTCCATTGCAAAGGTACAACAAATATGTGTAAATAGAAAAATAGTTTGAAACATTGAGTTATACGCCACCAGTGCTCCATAAACGTTTATATTTTACTGGTAATTATTATAGTCTCAAAGGTTCAGATTTCAAATGGGGGGGGGGGGGGCACCCGGGGGGCACTGACATCAATTGGGGGGAACGTGCCCCCCGTGCCCCCCGTTCCCCCCCCCCCTTAGTTACGCCACTGCGGTCACCACTCAGCGTTAGGGCACATCAGCATTGGGAGATTAACATGGGTGAAGTTTTGTAGGATTTAACAATTTTATCACACCACTTTTTCCAACACCCAAAAACACATTTTGGGAACGAGAAAGTATAGAGATATTGCTCGACCTCCAACATCCGGTTCGACATTTTAAATTTTGAATTTACACTGAAAGTGTTACAAAAAGTGTTTAACTGCACTTACAAGCCGAAGTCTTTCATATTTTAATTCGTGTGACGTTGCATTATTATGGAGTCCAAAATGTCAATTGCTGCTCGATATGGGGCAGAGGGAGGCCCCCCCTCTATTGTGTCTTCATTGTGTTCTGGGAATCTCAGGAATTCTTTTGAGAATTTTAGGGGGGGTGCTTCTGTATACAAGAGGGAAGAGTGTGTTAGGGTTAGGGTTAGTTTGGGGGGGCCTCCCTCTGCCCCATATCGGGCATGGTATACAAAATGTGTGTGACGGACTGACGGTGTCGCCACATTAATATGGTCAAGAGCTTATACACCGGTGAAGTACATCGAAACGTCATACACGCAGACAGACGAAGGTCCGACACATGACGTCACTCTGAACAAGTTTTGAGAGTTGATTTTGGTTTATTAAACCATTAAACGAGAAGCTGGCAAAAACAACTTCTTTAATATGATGCTGTATTTTGTGAGTCAAGTGTCGATCGATTGCCCGCAAAGATGTCAGATTTAAAGTATAGATACACTTTTTAAAATCGTTTGTATGTGCCTTCTACCTCCTTTCCAAATGCCACACATTCTTGATCATAGAATAATTGAGCAATTGAGCAAATTATTGCGTTTAGAATCAGTGAGATTTTTAATCTATTTTTGAGAAATAAATCATGTTTTGATATTAATAAACTGTTTAAGTTTAGATAAGAACATTGGTCGGGCTTTAAAAGGGTGTGAACAACGTTGGTAAAATCGAAAATATAAATGTTCACAGATTTTCACATAACGTATATTGTATAAAGATGGTCATGGTAGAAAACTTCGTTTGAAATAGTTTTGCTTGAAATGCTATAGTTTTTAGGAAACGAGTAAAACAATAGTCTTTATCACGCGTGATAAAATCCCACGTTTGGAAACAGTGGAAACATATATTGTGGTTTTTCACCGTTTTCTCACGACTCCGAAGAGTACTTTAACTTTTGCTTTCACAGGTTTGTTATTTCATGTATATGTTCGGGCTCAGCAAGTGTGGATACTGTTTTTTGGCAATTACCAATGGTGTACATGTGCTTTAAATTAAACCAAAAGCGGTAAGCCAATGAAGTTCTACATAAAGCCAAAAAGCTACCCAGTTTAAAACTACTTTTAGAATCTTTCAAGTCGAAATGATAATGAATTTATAAGTCTCACACATTCATACATGTACAGAGTATATAATACAAGTTGTTTGATGCTCTTTTCCTTCCAATTTTCATCAACTAAATGCAGATGTGTTTGTCGTGCGTTACGGTAACTGTTAGTTTCGAAAGTGCTAGTGCTGTGGGAAAAGTCTCCCAGTCTGAAACTTCCCTCAAGTTTTCCAAACCAGGATATAATAGCCTCTTTTCACCAAGGACCAGCAGTATTAATGCACTTCACTGTCAATCATTACGCCCCACCCACGGGATTAAGTTGTGGAACACCTGAAGTTACCATCCATAGAGCAAGTATTGACAAAACAAGCAATGACATCATTTGGTTTTTTCAGCGCACCAGTAGGTGGTCCTTTCAATGTAGCAAGGTCCTACTTACATATGCAAGAACTTCACGCAAGCATGAGCTCAATTGTTAACTGAAGGCCGCTTTCTATTGTTCAGAATAAAGGTATCACAATGACCCACCAAAACAGTGCGTGCAGGGCCATGTACGATTTCCGCCTTATATGTAAATTTTGGTCGCGGAAATGGTTGCCTGTCTTGCGTAGTTAGATTTTCCATTATCAGTATGTGACGCCCAGTGAGCTTCATAGGAAGAAATTGGGTGTTGACAATTTTTAGCCGCTGGACCCATCAAAACAAGGTACAGAGAATTACGGACAACTCAACAAGATTTCAAAGTGTCGAGTGGAACACTTGCCGTTGGTTTTTTGGGCTGTCGTTTTGTGAACTGACGGGGGTTTCGATTGTGACACAAGCTGCCAAGAGAAAGTATTTCGAGAAGTTTACCTGGGTGAAGAGGTCACATATCGTCCAGACAACATGGGGATCCCGTATAGTGCCTTACGAGAAGGGGGAGCGCCAACACAGTATCAACCAAATAAAACGGCAGTGACGGCAGACGTGACAGAGGCAGGGTTTATCTTTGCTTTTCTCATCATTGCCCTGTCGTTCTTCATTATTCTGCCTGGTATACGAGGCTCGCAGGTAAGTGGAAATATTTCGTCCTGTTGGGACATATACGTTCATTTTATGACATACAGACACACACGCACACTTGCAAATGTACTGCTTCTCTCTTGTCTCAGTGCATGTTCTGAGTAAGGGGTTTTGGAGGTAGCGTAATGGTTTCTCGTTAAACTATCTCAAAATATGTATGTATGAACAATTTGTTATTGATTAATTATTCATTGTATTTCGCCACTTTCAAAATCCAAGCTCATCCATGGAGGTAGGTACCTCTGTGCGAATAATGCAACCCATGCAATTTATATATTATTACATCGACTTTCTGTGATAGCATATGCATTATGTGGCTAGCATAGATGCATTATGGATTGTGTGTATCATTCATTGGATTAAAAATGTATCCAATCAAAACCTGTGTGAAAAGGATTACCTATTAATGTTGGCAAAAACAACCCTTTAAACAAATATTTCCAGCGAACTATTCGTCGAGTAAAAAGAGTGTAGAGGAAAAGATTTCATTGAAATAAAAATAGCATATATATAGTTAGCCCACCTTGTTGGGCTGTAATGGCTCTCTTTTAACATCGGTCTCATAACACTCACCATTACAGCCCACCATCCATACATGTCTTAAACGCGAAGTTTTAAAGTACGAGCAAGAAGTACCTCTTTGATCGCAAATTTCTCCCGTTTATAAACATCCCATACTACTCCAACCTACCTTACTTTGTTCCTTACATCTGAGGAATTTGTATGATACATTCCATGGGTCACCAAATGATGGCTTCATTTAAATTTGATTTTTTGAAAATGGCCAAAAAAAACGGTGTACAAAAATCGCATTGAAGTTCGTCGTGCCTGGGGGCCGCCATCTTACTTATGATTCGCTGCCTGTTAATCATGAGAAAGTCAGGGCGCCCGGCTGGTCTGCCAAGTCATAAATATGTATGAGGTGACGTCGCGTGGTACTGTAGCTAGCTTGAGACTTGCCCATCTAATGAATATGACCGTGACGCTGCATGTAGCTTCACAAGTTGCATGTTCATTGGGTGAGCGACATAAGTTAGCCCGCGACGTCATCTTATGCATATTAATGACTTGGTAGATCAGCCGGGCGCCCTGACTTTCTAATGATTAACAGGCAGCGAATCATAAGTAAGATGGCGGCCCCCAGGCACGACGAACTTCAATGCGATTTTTGTACACCGTTTTTTTTTGCCATTTTCTAAAAATCATATTTAAATAAAGCCATCATTTGATGAGCCATGGAATGTATCATAAAAATTCCTCAGATGTAAGGAACAAAGTAAGGTAGGTTGGAGTAGTATGGGATGTTTATAAACGGGAGAAATGTGCGATCAAAGAGGTACGACTTGCTCGTACTTTAAAACTTCGCGTTTAAGACATGTATGGATGGTGGGCTGTAATGGTGAGTGTTATGAGACCGATGTTAAAAGAGAGCCATTACAGCCCAACAAGGTGGGCTAATATATAGTGGCCTGACGTTTCGACCCTAACAGAGTCTTTTTCGAAGGCTAAATGACAACACAACCCAAGCACTCAACTCAAGTTAAAAGAGATGGCAGAGATGAAAAGCACACAGCAAAAAGCAAGGGATGAACAATGAAGAGGTTGACAAAGATGGATACACATGTAGGAAATCACTTCAATCTTCCTAATCACTCCATTTTTACATGATTTTTGAAGGTATTGAGCCACAAAGAGATCGTTCATCTGAGTAGGGAGACTGTGGATAAGGCGCCTCCAGACCATCTCAAAATCCAAGAGGAAAATACTAATAACTTG
Organism: Leptasterias polaris; assembly: GCA_037783415.1. Taxonomy (NCBI): domain Eukaryota; kingdom Metazoa; phylum Echinodermata; class Asteroidea; order Forcipulatida; family Asteriidae; genus Leptasterias; species Leptasterias polaris. Next base: position 1,094,752 of record JAZGTN010000054.1, read on the forward strand.
TTTGTCTTTGCCTTCTCCTGTTTACTTCAGCCCCCTTTTATAGTCCGACTCATTCGCTAATTATTTGTTTTCTTCTCCCACTTTCCATCATTGAATTTGTCTTTTGTTCCCAACCTTTGGTGGTAAAACCAGCCCCTTCCCCTTGTCATCCTCTTGTCACCCCAATTGCCTTTTCTGCGTGCTTTCATCTCTGCCATCTCTTTCCACTTGACATGCTTGTGTTGTGTTGTCATTTTAGCCTACGAGAAACTTTTGTCAGTGTCGAAACGTCAGTCCACTACTTTTTGCATTTATACCATTCCAGGTCCTTTAGGTTAGTAAGCAGTTTACAACAGTTAATTATATTTTCTCAAATAGAAAAAGCCTCACACATTGCTGTTTATGAATAGTGTTTTTTTTAATCCATTTTTATTTTAATCATAATGATCTTTGACGTAGTTATCATAAGTTAATTCAGTTTCTTTGTGTTTGATGGTTACAGAGGCTTTATGCTTTGATACGTTTCGTGGTGGCAATGTTTATTGGAGCTGGAATATTGTGTAAGTTTATGGTTATTTTTTTAGATATATGCTACTTTAAACCTTTTCATCTCAAGTATGTAGGCCTATTACGGATTTAAAAGAATCCTCCACCTCACTTAACCAATCTACAATCACCAATCTATATACATTCCCTCCCCCAACCCCCAACCACCCATCGTGACCCTCAAGTACTGAAGTACACAAATCAAAACAATGTTCAAATTGCGCAATGTTGATTGCAAAACAGAATTTCCCAAGGGGAAACCCCTTATATTTACCGATAACTTTTTTGTCAAATCTTATTTACTTGATCTTGAGTGTTATCTGCACAATGATAATTGACACATAAATATCGGTTCACCGTTCAACCAAATGACTCGTGGTTCAATTTATTATAGATGTCGAATGATCATAGTTTTACCTTAATTTGGATAACTGTTACAAGGTAAATATACACGGCCTTTGGGGATAACCTCGCAGCCAGATCAACACATTTCTCAGTAATGTTTTTGTGGCTGGGTTGACAAACATCAGCTTTGCTTATAACAGCAGTGCTATAACAAAAAAATGATAAAAATAAGTCGCACGGAAACAGTTGCGTATAGCGTGGGGGCAGGGTGGGGCAACCGGAGGAAACAACATAATTTAGAGGGCTACTTAATTTATCGAACAATTCATTTTGTGCATTTTGTTATATATATATTTTGTTTCAATCTCAAAAGTGCACCTTAGACTTATTCAGCAGCATGGGTCCAATATCAAAAAAAATCGGATAAGTTTATGTTTTGAAGGAAGAGAAGAAAGTAGGCCTCTGTGATTGACTATAAAAACTACTTGTCATGGTTTCTTACTAAATTGAGCTATAATTTGTTTACTGACATAGTATCAGCATGGGGTCAGGAGTGGGAAGTTGCAGAGATTCATGACACAGAGACGGCATATAAGGCATTCCTCAGACAGGAGATAACAGCTGACATCGGGGTCAAAATTGGGCTCAATAGCGTCAACATTACCCTCAAAGGTAACTAGTTATTTATTTGTTAATGTATACCAATTCATGTACTTATTGTACTATAACAAAGAGACAAATTACCTTGTCTTAAAAAAATCATAGAACTTGGAAATTTAAATAAACTACAAACCTGTTGAAACAATTGTTTTCACTCAATAAATGGATATCTAGCACCTGCCATAACAGTGGGGTGCATAATAAAATAAACACAGCGTATAGCAAGAACCTAAGTTTGGGAACACGGTTTTTGTAACATCGTGATGTGACGGACAGTTTTTATGAAATCGGCCCCAGGTTGTAAGAGAAAACGATAAACAAGCAATAATTAAAAGGGGCATAGCTTGGTGGAAAAGGTAAACGTTCTTTGATGTATCAAACACACATTAGCATACAAAAACCAATCAATAACCATGGTGTGTTTTATACTCATTTTGCAGTTTAGGCCTCCTACTTAATTTTGAATCATAATCGTCCTGAAACATCCAATACTGGATTCAGATGCTGAAATTTGCTCTTTGATATAAGACTTCTTTGAATAACGTGCACTTTACCTCACGGGGCTTCAAACGGCCGGGCGGACGCCAAACCGACGCCATGGTACTTCACCATTGTGTCTGAAATGCAGTTAGGTAAATGAGCTAATTTGAATTTTGGATCAAGGATACGGTTTCAAGAATAATTCTTATAATTACATGAGCAATGCATGTAATTATTTGTGAATGGACCAAAGTAGACTTTTCAAAGACACCTTTTTCATTATACTTTATCACAAATAGAGAAAGAGTATACTCGTATCGTAGACATGCCTGTACAAAATTGAAACTTGTGTCATTTACGATGTACAAATGATATTTGTTATCGATATTTTGAATAGAGCTCGGTAGAACAACCTATATAAATGCTTTCAGCCTTTTTGAACTGAATAAATGTACGCTTTTTTGAGTTTTAAAGTTACGGGCGGCACCCGTCTTTGAAAAATTAGGATCAATATTCAAAGATTGTTGTAGATGTTGTAATGTGCTAAGTATCGGTTCGGGAGTCGAGGAAGTTATCTGAGAAATACATGTACGTTCTCTACTGTATGCTGCGAAACGTCTTCAACAAAGACAAGGAAGAACCGGGTTACCCATTTTAGAATATTGCACTGTCAGTGTAAAGCAGCAATAACTGATAAAGGTACATTTCATTGAAAGCAAAGTAAAGAAAAAGTTACATTAATTATTGTTCAACCCTTGTTGGGCGAGAACAAAGTACATAAATCTGTCCACAGATTTGTGTCCTTGTAATATTGTCTCCGTATGAAGCTGTAAAAGGAACTTGCAAACCTTTAATTTTGACTTCACTCACTTGTAACCGAGTTCAAGTATTTCATCTGACCTGAAATTATTTCCGAAATATCATGTTCTGGAATGCAAAGACAAGAGTCATAAAAATCTGTCCAAAAAGCTTTTACTTCTAGATAAATGCTATTAGGATAGTTGGGATAATTTCTCAATGTGAAGGTCTGTAGCAGTTCGTTTAGACCACGTTTGAACGTGTATTTAATCGTTGACTGAAATCTAAAGTGCTTTAAGCACTCCCTTGTCTGACTGACATGAACGCAAGAAACAAAGCGATTTGGTTTTATAACGCGTTGCTGTGACTTGGTCTCGGTTTGACCTCCATCAATTTCTACTTATGGATCTTCTCCTTCGTGAGTTAACTAACCATAATACGGAAACTATTTATACAGTTTAGTTAGAAGGATTGTCTTTTTTCTCTGTTTTTACTTTGTCGAACGGACTTGTCTAAGATCTCCACATTCACCCTGAGTAATTCAAATCAAATAAAAACAATCATAATCGAATTGATGCGTCAGTTTCTTCCCATGTGTGCTAATCTAACCCAAACTGTTGTTAAACTGATTTTGATTTTTATTTCAGTGAAGTAAATGGTTATGAATGAAGTGTAGTAATATTATTTCACAACTAGATTAAACGACATTAGGCAATTGTTGCGACCATGTAGTCTTTGACACTTTTCATTACAAGAAGTGCACAAACAAACCCTTTAAAAATTGTTATCCCATCTCAGCTGCTAATAATTCTATTCATGAACATCCCGATGAGATTATCAACTACAACGAAAGGTTTCACTTCTATGGAGGACAGGGACGCAATGGGTTCGGGCGATTCTGTAAGTTTTATTCCCTCATAATTCTTATCCAAAATATTAATTTCAATAAAGTGTCATCGATTGAGCACGAGAAGTAAGCGAGCATTCAGTAAATCAAGATGCAAAAGGTTACAGGCATCATGGATCATTTTAAAAGTAATATCTCTGATTGTGACACCGTGATGTCTGACCATATAGCCTATATAAATACTTTGACATTGTTTGCTAATTTGAATTAACATAAACAACTGCTTAGCATTTCTCCCACGGGCTGTCATGATCATGTACACTCAAACGGCATATTGTAACTAAGTGAATAACCTCTGGGTCAGTGCACCTGTTTACCGGAATTAGGGTAGTTGTTGAAATAATTATTATTCAAAAAACTAACCCAAATTGAACAGCTGGACGTATCAATCGTGAGTTCCGTGAGGCCCAGTGGAAGGGTGTTCCATTGCCAATCCTGTGGATCGCAGAGTACTTCACTCTTGATGGAGAAGACATCCGCTGGGGCCGCTCCTACCGCACTGCTGGCTATTACGCTTGGATATTGGTATGGTATGTGTTTCAAAAAGTAAGGTTTAGCATTGTTATATTTTTCCAGATACGAAAATCCATCGTTCGAATATTTGTTCACTATCCCCTCCCCTCCCCCTCTGATTACTTCATAGTCGGAATATACTTCAGTTTTGTCAAATTGTTGTCAAAGTCTTTATACATGTAGACTTGTTCACAGCCTCGCCAATATGACCTGATTTGTATCCCCAATCTTAATGACATAGGCCTAAAAATAGATGTGCAATGCTTTAATGTTGGATTATTATGGGAAATGGGAATACATACTATGAGAGTGTATAATGAATGTTTCACCTGATCACTTTCAATAACACTTTCCATAAAGTGAGATAAATATTACGCGAACTGTTCTGAATCGGCCCATTGTGATAATTTTACGCTCACCGTGCAGCTCAAACTAAAAAAATCTGATCCTACAAGCATTCAGCTATTCTTGACTTGACTGTTAACTCTGGTATTATTGCAAACGATAAATCTAAAGGTTAGTTACATCTGGTCATCTTCCCAATTTGCTAGGACTGCCTTCCCACTGTGGATTTTGTCCATGGCGCTGAGCTTTATGGTGCTGCGTTACTGCGGGTACTTCCTGATGATGACCGGGGGATGCTTGTGGTTGGGTAACGTCTTGTGGGCCGCTGTTCGCTTCGGATCTACAAATCTCATCATACCTTTCAATGAAGATAAGAAGCTGATGTTCGCCTATGGTACTACCTTCTATCTGTGCCTTGTGACAGGTAAGTCCGAAGACATCCATGCTTACCTTAGTGTATTGAACAAATTCCATAAACTATAGAGCCCATTTTCGAGGCCCTCAGGTTGGGTATTCTTTGATTTCTTTGACCACAAATGCTATCGTTTCTCGTCTTTGTTTCAGGTCTGGTGGCTGTTGTCAGTGGTTTCATTGTCTTCGTCATGGACATTCGCTTTCCGAATGCATTATCCACTTTCTTCAATATTGACCCTCTGGCCGATTACGAAGAGACCTTTGTGTACGACAAAAACAGTGGTGGCGCTAGCAACGGAGCCTCCTCCAATGGCCATGGCTCCGACAAAGAAACGGTTAGCTTAAAACAATCTTTCCTCTCTTTCCCATCAGACGGTCAAGAACTCAAATCACTGTATTCGGGGGTCTGGAGCGGGACGATTTTGACAATTTCTCCCCAGAAACAAAAACAAAATAGAAAATGTCTACCACAGTGAGATTGTTCCTTCAGAAACCGGTTCAATTATATCAATCAATTAAATTTGCTAAACTGAAAGGGTCATTTATGCATTAACCTATACAGTCATGAAACTGACACATGTTTACATGATTTTCATGCATTTATATATCATTCAATTTCTGCTGAAAATCGCATTTTCTTTCCTGCGATTATAATTTTTTTTTTACCCTTGAAAAAGCGTTATTAGGCCTAGTGAGCTGAGAAGGCTGTGTCTGACAACCAACGCGACTTCCGTTCATATAAAGATTTATGCCGGTATATTGAACTATATTTATCTCGGATCTCGGAGTCAAAAAGGAAACCTTGATTCACCTAATATTATGAGAGTCATATTTATTTTGATAAAGTTGCACTATATATTTTTTTATTTACATTAAGTATTCTTTTAAATAAAGTTTTTCAACAATTGTTTAACCACATCCTAATAAAAATAAAAGCCATGACTACGGTGCCGATACGGCTGAAATTATGCAACTCACTGTGGTTCCTATTTCTATGCCTGGGAGGATCATTCCCCACGAAACCAGCAGGACCCAAAAAGCAATAGAGTTCATAAAGGCCAGGGGGCCAAAACTTATTTAACGTCTTCAAAACCCCCATTAATTTGAGTTAACTTATTTTCACTAACCACCACATCGTGTAATTTTTAGAATTTCAATTTAGGCCTATATTGACTTTTTTTCTTGACACATCACATTTTTGCTCCCAAAAAACATAAAAAGAGTCGCCCTGTTACTGTAAATTCAATACACCTTCTTGTATGACGTGTTCTTAGTTTTCACATTTTAACGGAAACTACCACAAAGTGTGCTTTTAACACATGTGTTTATCTTCAGCATAGGGCCTATATGTGTTTTAGATTTATGTTCCGTTTTGAACGAAAGTGCAATCATTTCAAAAGTAACAATTCCGCTGAAACTCGGGAATTGTCAATTTCTTTTCTCGATTTTTTTTGGGGGGGGGGTCGCAATTCTATTTTCAGCATTGAGCAAATTTACATTCCCAAATCCATAATTCTCTTAAGTAAAAAAAATGTACACTACGCAAGTGTGCTTTTTAAAATTCAGAAACAAATCAACATTTTAGTTGCAAAAATTATTTTAAAACGTTTTGTGAGAAAACAATCGTTATTTCCAAATTATTTATATAAGTGCGCCTCACAACACAAATAGCCTAATGTGATTGCTACATGCATTGATGGCAAAATCTGCAAAGTTATTCCTATTCAGAAAATTGCTTATTTGGTGCAATAGTTTATTTGTTTAGATTATATTTAATTTCACTTTTCTTTGTAAGAAGTAGTTTGGTGCCATAGCATTTCAAATGGGTGAGGGTGTCCATGTTCTGCGTCTATATAGTCCTATGTTTGTTAGCTTGGTTAAACAGTCGCTTTGCCCCCATCCTATTCTGGCTAGTATGGTTAACGGTTGCTATGGTAAATAATAGGTAAGACCAGGTTTTGCTTCTATAACACTCTTTTTAACATCGCCCTCTATACTCCTCTTTTCCTTTCTTAATTGTCTTTGTTGATAAGATGTTGACAAGCAAAGCCGTATACCGCCAACGGGCGCAGTCCCGCTTTGCCGTAACCAGGCGCAAGCCTCGTACCTCCATGCTGGAAGAGACTGATGACACCGGTGACAATGCGTACGTGTCTTAAGTTTTAGCATGTTGGTTTTGTAATGCATGTGTTGTGTCATGTATAATAACTTCAAATAATTCACTGACTTTGTTCATTTAAGAAAAACTAAATACTTAAATTAACCATAGTTTTTACTTTCTTAAAAAAAACAAAAAACATATGTACCTGTCTAAATTAACTTGAATTATTTGTCTAACCTTTAATTAAAATTCTATTGAAAAACTATACACCCTTTTTAAAGTCAGCATGGTTTTAGCCAGTGACATATCAGGGTAACTCTTAGATACTGTGTTATTGTTCGGGTACGGTTATGTTATACACGTAGGTTTGTTTTTAACCATGTTTTATGTTTCATTAAAATGTTCAAGTATTAAAGTGAGCCATACATACCGTTTTCCGATTTTGAACAAGGAAATCCGGACTAAAATCTACGCAAATTTTTATTTAATTCATTCATTCATTGTCGACTGTCAAAACATCTAGTTTTATCCTAATTTAAATGGGCCTAACACATGCTAGAAAGGAAGCTTTTCTTAAATGTCTTTATACACACAATAAGTATACATCTCCTTAAATTTGAATAAGTTTCATTTTTACTAGGTACACATTCAATATTGGGAGTAGACACACCAATCACAATTTGTTTATCTATAACAGGCCCACATTTAACTGCATTTTTTCACATTTGGTTATTTTTCTAATTTACAGCTTAAAATTGTCAATAGGCCTATTGTCCACAAATTGCAATCGAAACAGTAATTTAAAGCAACAAATTTGTCTTTTACCGTTTTTTCTCTAAATCAATCTAATTTTTCATAGCTAACAATTTAAAAATGGAGAAATTCCAGTTATTTGTTGGCAATATAACGCACATTTTGTCATGTTTGGGGTCCAAGGGATACAAAAATATATCCCCTCTTTGTTCGCTTGGTTTGAGCAGCAAAGGATACAAAAATCTATCCCTTCCACTTTTCGGCTAGGTTTGAGGAACAAGGAATATAAAATTCTATCCCCTCATTTCGGCTAGGTTTGAGGAACAAGGGATAGACATTTCCATCCCGTCCTCTTTTCTGCTGGTTTTGAGGAACAAGGGATAGAAAATTCTATATCCCCTGACCTAAATTATAACAGCTCGAACCACAATTAAACCTTTATTCTTGTTAGCTTTCCAAATAGTGAAGTACATATTAATTGTAAAGAAGGTGTGTGTATTTTTGTTATATGGTAAAGCCTATGATGCAACAATAGTGTTGAGTACGCAATTTGGATTTTTTTTTGTCAACACAAAATAATGAATCAATCAAAAGACTGTGAAAAATATTTGTTTAAGTGCACTAGGTTCTAACTTTGTTCCTCCAGCAATTTTTTATGAAGAAAAATAGGATGATTTTAGAGCCAACTTCAAGAAAAAATGCTATATATTTACACAAAAAAGTGAAATGTGAAAAAGTGTAGTTAAATGTGAACCTGTTCTATCTATACCATGTCCTCTTACATCAAAGCTCCATAATCATTGCCAACATTATGAGGTCACTCGTGTACTCTTTTGTTGTCAGAAATGCTTGTAAAATTAGTACTCATTACGCCACGAATCAATGTCAATGAACACATCACACATTGCTTGAGTTTTCAACTTTGCTATAACTATACATGTATAAACAAAAAAGAACAATCATTCCAGGATAGTGTACAGCACTACAGTTTGTATCGTGCTTAATGCAAAGAGATTCTTTCACTTTCGTTTTTAAACTTTAAATACTTTTAAAAGAAGTAAATTCAATGACTAATATCAGTGCTGGAATAATTAGAGGCCAAGTGGGTGCTTAAATAGATTTACATATTCTAAGCAAGTTTAGAAGGGGCTTTTAAAGCCAACTTCCGCAAATTAAATATGTTCAAGTTAGAAAATCAGCTCTTGACTGTTGCACAAGAGCTATTTTGGACAGTCTATTAGTTTACTGGTTAACATAATAATAATTATGCTAAACCTATTTTGGACTTGTGTTCTGAAGTATGTAGAGTGACTGTGACATGGCAGTTAGGCGTTGATCGTGAGATGCCTCATCTTGATTGCAAGTGTTGTTGGAACATGCATCCAACATCATGCATACATCATCGAATAGTAAACCAGTTATCTACTCATCACACATGACTGTAAAGACCTTGTCACACACGGCAATTTTTAGTGTCGCCACCTTGGAGGTAACCAACTGCACTACATGCAAATGGAACACTTCGGCAGCACAAGAGTTATTTTTGTACTCAAAAAAATGATGTGAAAATTGAAGTGTGAACGCATTTTCTTCTTGAAGATTGCTTGGAACTGGTTGCTTGTAAAATTGCCCTGTGTGACATGTTACCCTGAGCATCGTTGACGAGTCGCCTACCACTCATTCTCATTTCCAGCCACACTCATTGGCAGTGGAAGGTACCCTGCCACATAACTTTCCATGAACGAAACTGTCAACATTTTGATAACTTACGCTGGATCATCAATGGTTGTCACAATTTAATGTCACTTTAATCATTTTTAATTTGTGGTTTATTTTTGGCACACGTTATCCTTTTAAATGAATAGAAGCTCAACTAACACATTTCAGCAACAACCAGCAATTAACTTTAATGCCAGCGAAATTGAAAATAATAATAATTAAATAAAATTATAAAACAAAGTACGCTTCACACTTTTGTTTATCTGCTAAATACACTAACCCTGCGTATTATTCAGCTTTGTAAGACAATAATCATTCATAATTTCAAATAGCACATTATGTATCCGTCATTTGGCTAATTATGTATTGTTCTCAAATTAATACAAGCACCAATCACCGTGGGCAATGATTGATTTTTTTTTCATCATTGAGAAAAAGGTGAATTATTGTACATGGATTTCTGTAATACAATGGAATTTCCTAACGATGTTTTAATGCGTTTAAAATCGAGACAAAAATTAGTCTAAACATTCTCGGTGCAAAAACTAATTACGAATGTATTTTCATGTTGATTCTGACAAATTGAATATTTTTGGTTTATTTCGACTTCAAACAACTAACGGATAACAGCTAATCCCCGTCTTAACCTTTATGCAATTGGTAATGAGTTTGTTTGTGTGCATGTTTTGTTGAATGAAAAACTTTCTTGCACATAACAATGCTGCCATTAAGTTTGGAAGATGAAGTTTTGTTTACTTGTAATTTTGTTATACATCTAGTGACTGGTTCAAATGTTTTATTGTACATATATAAACATTGGACGAGTATAGATAACTTACTGGATTGGTCCATTCCACTTTAGGGAATTTGCTTAATGTGTTTTCAACCTGGTGTACCTATTAGAAAACTGTAATTGAGAAATGAAAAGAAACACATAATTAAAAAGGTATCTTAATTTTATCTGGTGTTTAAACAAGTGTCTTGGCGCAGAACCCTGTGATCAAAATCAATTAGGTAATTAGTGTTCATTCAATGAAAAAAATGCAAACAAACAAAGCCATGAATGGATATAAGAACATAATTTTATGCAAATTAATTATCCCTGTTTTTGTTTGGCAGACCGCATGGACAAAGGTATCAGCACTCCGCAAAGCCACCACCAAGCGAAGGTATGCGCCTCACGGAAATCAAACCAGAAACCACAAACTAGGAGTCGATGGGAGCGAAGTGCAGATGACTGGTCTGACTGGTGTGGACAATCCAGTGAGATTTTCTGTAGAAAACGCTTAGTCTTACACTTTGGTTTCACTTTCGGGTTTTTAACTAACCTGTGTCGTAGAAGTTATGGGCAACCAATTTGAGATAGCACTTCATCACTTTCCAACTGTCGCATCTGAAAACTGCCGCTCTTGTAGACCCCCTTTCGAAAGGCAAACTTTTTACCAAGAAATAATTTACTCAGTGGGTTTTATAAATGAAGGTGTTTGTTTAAGTTTTAAGTTTGTGTACATCAGTTCTGTCATTTTAAACATTTAAAAGCAGTTTTAAAAATTTTGATTTATTTTACCTAGCTGTATTATTGCATATCAAACAGAGGTGTTGGGCAGATAATTTTGCTAAATATGATTACATGTATTTGCTAATCAGAAGTTGATGTTGGACCCGCCACACGCAAATGCAACACGTGGTTGTATGGCTTTTGCTAAGCATGGACTGTCTTTGTTTAGCAATTATGTGCTTCAGCAGTTCTATTTTGAGATTTGCCAGGCTGTCGTCCTCGTTTACTTTGTGTTACTTTTACACCTTGTTACGGTGTAAAGGTTACTTCATGTCCTTCAAGCTGAAACTGGCTTTTATCGTAGGAGTATAAGTGTTTGATTAAAAGTGACTTAAGTTAAACGATCCACAAAAAGTACTTGATATTGGTAATATATATATAACAGTTTATGTAGAATTTAGAAATATTTTATAGAACTTGTTATCTGTAAACTCACGTCTAACGGGCTTTGGAATGTCTAATGTTTGTTTGTAAAACGCGTTTTTTGTGACGAAGGACTGGACTGATTGCGTTCCTCATTCATATCCCAAGACTCAAAAAGGTGCACAGACAAGTGTACACGGTTGACTTAATAAATGAAAGTGTTGTGCGAGATTTAAAATGGATTATGACATATTATTATGATTACTCTGCTGTAAATTCCTGCTCTCCATAGTTTGTTACTGTCTTTGTGAAGTTTGCAGCGCCATATAAGTCTGCCATTTGTTTTTAAATAAAAAATGTGGTCTACATTTACTATCTACAATAATCCTGATTTTAATTTACTTTATGCAAAGAGGAATAAAAATACCCTTTCCGCAGTTCGATTTCAGGAAATTGTTTATTGGAAGTTAAATCATGTCCAGGGGACTGTTCCGTGTGTTTAACATATTATCTCGTGCATGGTATATATGTATAATGGAGTATTTTTTTAAATATTAGGACTAGTTACAGTTATAAAACTTATGATTTTGTATTAAAAACTCGAAATGTCAAAATGCCTGGATTAATTTATTTGTTGAAAATTTACGCAAATCCCCCTGTTAAAAGTTTCAAACATCTCGAATCAAAATGTGTTTGGAAAATTATAGGTTTTGCTGTTCTTATTTATTATTTTTAAACGAAAGATAATGGTATATATACGTCAATTCTTTGGTAAATGACAGACAGAGGTTCAGGTAATGATCACTCTAGCCCAGCAAGGCAACTTCGTTCCACCGAGGAGTGTAACTTTGGTATGTGCATTTTTAACGCATCATTGGATCATTCCTTGACGCATAGGCCTACTCACCCCATTTCCTCCATGACTCTACTTATAGCCTCAACGAACATGGGATATTTATCCGCAATGGCCAAATTTGAATAACAAGAGCGTCCATGGTTCTTGCACAATGACTCTTTGAAATGCAAAACCCATAGAATGCACACACTGAAAGCCTTAAAGGCACTGTACACGTTTGGTAATTACTCAAAATATATATTAGCATAAAAACTTACTTGGTAACGAGCAACGGAGAGCTGTTGATAGTATAAAACAGTGTGAGAAACGACTCCCTCAGAAGTAACGTAGTTTTTGAGAAAGAGGTAATTTCTCACTAAAATAATAAAAGAAGCCTTTTATTCCTATTTGAAAGCACACTAATTTGTACAACAAGGGTATTTTTTTTTCATCATTTTCTTGCAACTTCAGTGACCGATTGAGCCCAAATTTTCACAGGTTTGTTATTTTATGCATATGTTGGGATACACCAAGTGAGAATACTGGTCTTTGACAATTACAAAACGTGTTCAGTGCCTTTAACAATAAATTTCTAACGCACTTACGAAGGGTTGCATTGCTGGGCCATGAGTAAACTGGTTCTTGCTCTACGCATGGCCATGTGTATGATTGTACATTAAACATGTACTCCAGAAGGACCCAGTAGGATGATGAACTAGACCATTTGCATTGATCCTTCAGTATTGTTTAAATGAAGATCAAAGATCAATGACCTTATGTATGTGACATCATTGACTATCAAAAGAAGGTTGCTCATTGGCCCATCCTGTGTCTGCGTCTCCATTCATCCCCGTTTTACCTCCGTTGGATGTCGGCGTGATGACGTCAGTGCGTAAGGTCATTGCAGGTTGAAATGGTTTTTGCTATTTCCACATTACAAATTTTCTTATGAATCATAATATTTTGTTTCGAAATGTACAATCATTTGGTTTAAAATACTCACAGCTCCCCATGTTTTTGAAGATCACATCCCCGTACTTCACTGGCCTGATTCCCTGAATATTCCAGAAATTTGGTTTTAGTGACGGGTCCCATAACAGACCAATGTTTTTCTCTTTCAAATAAAATTCTAGCCCACTATACTACAGGTGAAACCCATTTATAAAGAAAATTAAAAAAACGAGAGATTTTAAGACGTAGAAACCCATATTTTTTCTATTTCTTGTATAATATAACTATTGAGTAAAGCATGTCACAATGTGTTTTATACAGTTTCTTGAAAAACGCGCGGTCCCGTTTGTCTGTATATAGTAACTTCAATTTGTAAAGCCTTTATTAAGTGAATTATTTGGATTTTGAAAAAAATATGCAGATGGATTTATATTTAGCTTTTCCAACCTGTTAGTTGGAACTACACTTACGACATTTTATACAACAAGTTGACCCTATTTTGACCTTTAGGCCTACTTCCGGTCCTAACAGGAATCTCAAATATGTGATGATGTGACGACATCTTTATACCGCAACCTCATGGTGACATGTTTAAAATTAAAATATCTCTCTCCTGAATGATATGACATGCACGATGTTAATTGCTTATTTTGATCCAGACTTGTTTCGAATTGATTTCTTCGTGGTAACCCATAAATATATACATTTCCATCCAGTTCGAGTATACAGGAGGTTTACACAAATTACACAATCCACTTTATGTCAACATACCGGAACAGCTCTATGATTGTTAGTTACCATCACATTATGTCTATTTTACAAATGTTTTGTTGAATGTTTATTTAAATATAGGTATGTTTTGAAATAGTTCATTAAACTACATGGGAGATAAAGCAGAACAGAGAACCCATAATTTTTCTGAATGTTTCCCTGCAAAGTTTTAAATTACGCAAATAATGCAAATTATGAAATAAGTTTCACAATGCTAAGATTATTTATTTTTGTTTTCTGATCATCTTCATTAGGGCCTATAAAGTATAGCCAATCGATTTCGCGATAGTTTGGCACATGCAAGCATATTGAGGTTTCTTTTCCGTTTTGGGGGCATTCAATTTCGTTTTGGCGCACTACTTATACATTGTAGCATTCTAGCAATTCAAATGGGACTAATGGCGCATGAGAGTGAGACGTCCGACCGTGTTTTTCGTTTCTTTATTCATTTGTGGGCAATGGCATTTTATGAATAACTGGGTTATGGGTTATTAAAGGCGTATCTTTATGTTGGTAGTTTTAGTTATCATTTAACTTGATTTGAGTTCGACACGGCAAAAGTGCGACGTTTAGCGCAGGCCTTATGAAAACGAATGCCCAACTTCAACCCCCTTCAGCCGGCTCAGACGAAATTGAATTAACATTCTCATTATTTTTATTTCAAATGCATCTTTTGAGGCATAGAATGTTTATTTTTGATTAACGATCTGCCTGATCTTGTTCCAATCTAAGTTGAATGATCTAGGCGTGGAATTAAATGAAAACTTTGTGAAAATAGCCCGGAAGATATAATGTTAATACAATAGTGTAGAGGCACGGGAGGAGGCCGGCCCTCTAATTAAAAGAACGATCATTCCCTAAAATATTACAACTGCAAAACCCACCCGACGACGTCTGAAATATAACAATGACCTTGCTCTTGAATTGATTTTAATCCAGCCAATCAATAGCACACAATAAAAATAGAAATGGCACAGCTTATGTGATGGGAAGTGGTCAACACTGGGCTGGCTACATATTATAAGTTTATAATTTTTACCCGATTCATCCCAACTAGCCCTCAAAGTAGGCCTATACAGTATTTCTCGTAATTTTTCAGTAATTTACTCGTCATTACATATAATCATAAAACCATTTGAAGAGAGTCATTTTCTCAACAGAAGACTGCGCCACTAACAACACGCACCATTGATCTGACCTGATTGTTAATGCAACTCCACGATTTGACTAAGAATTAAAAATAACAAGATTGGATATTAATAATTTTTCTATTTCATTTTGGGGGGACTTACAGTAATTAATCCGAAACTTGTTTTTTCTTAAATCCTTTGCACCCGTCACAATATATTTTGTAGCAATTACACAACCCCATCCCTAAGGTGTTCCCTTGAAATCTAGTTGATACACACAGATTTGTAGGTAGGCATGATGTAAATGTCATAAGCCAACGTCACCATTCATGTCATAGTATTAGAACTATGTATGTCAGGTAATCAGTGAGTAAACATCTAGTAAGTTGGTTTGGGCAGAGCAAAGTATAACCATGCGCTTAAAACTTAGCTGCTCTTATGAATCGCAACTGCATTGATTTTAATTGTTTGTTTTGTTTTCTGTTTCAGAAAGCCATACCTCACTCATTTTTACCCTCCAGTTTTACTCTCGAATCTATGTTGCATTTTTTAAATCAACGTGTTTTTTTTCTCTGAATAACTTTAATTACAACTATACAAGAAATAGTAACCTAGGAGGGGAAAATATGTCCACAAAAAACCTTTAACAAAACTTTACATCACTTAGCATCAACCTGTCTACCGCTGTAGTGTTTCCATCTCTAAAACAGGATACAAAACGAACCCAAGGACGAGATGAGCGACAGAAAGTGCACTCCGTAAACACCATTTCAGCATCAAGGATGTTGCTATCCACGTCGATGCAGATATAGAATGTTTGTTAACTTTATGTTGTTTACATAACAATAATTCACGTCTTATAAAAACTGCCCCTAAAGTGAGATTTTTAAAATGCATGGCTGATCAAGTTCTACAAGAAGTGTTAAACCATTGAACATCAAGAGCAAATTGACTTTAAACTCTGCACCAAGCCTGCCCGGTGACAAGTATAGGCTATACCGCAAACAATTTAAAAGATATAAACAAAATTGCATCGGGGGAAAAGAATATCATTTTGGATTGGGGGAGGGGGTGGGCGTGGTTGTTCACTTCTAATACACGAAGCGCAACTTGATGCATTACTACGAGAAGAAAAAAAAACTAGAGAGATTTCCAAAATCTAAACAACGATTATTCAGATCGATATCATAAACAGTCTCCAAATAAGGAGATATTGCAGTTCCAGACAAACTTCCCTGGGGGTGAAAATGTGGGCAAAATGGTCTCTAGCTCTAAACTCTTAGCACAAAGCAGTCTGAAAAGAACTGCTTGCACGCACTGTAATGCAACGCTGCAAATTCGGGTTACTTCCGTGTTTGTTCACATTATTGGTATTCCCTGAAATACCTCAAGTGTGAACTTTATGAAAGCATAGAGAAAGGACTCTATGATGAAAGCCAGCACAATTCCAACAAGTTAGAGACCCGGTGCAATTTTATAAAATCCGTAGACTCCGTAACTTTTTATCAAAACAATGTGGAGTTTAAACATGCTGGCCGAGTACTATGCACTCCAATAATTAGTTACGTTCATAGAAAAAGCATATAAATATATATAAATTAAAATAAAAACAATTAAAACCACCAGTTGAAAGCAAATCTTGTCTCAATTCGTTTTGTGTTCCCATGTTCAAATGTGTTTGCTTGGTACATGCTTTGTTAATGTTAGACGTGCAGTCAGGCAGAAAACTATAGCAACCAAACCCCTATTCTAAACTGAAAAGTTCAATCGGCATAAATCAGCAACAATGCAACTGCTTCCCCCAGGTTTATCACCGCATAAATCGTTTCATTCCCAATAGCAGACCTTTTGAATTTGTGTTCATGCACCAAGTCTCGTGAGGTCATTTCCTTAAGGAAAATTTGTGTTTCTTTTTAATGTTTTCCCTCCTTTTTCCAAAGTTAAGTTCAATGTTTACGCTTTTCTGTGTAGCGACGTAGTTCCTGGTTCAAACTGGGGCACAGAAGACAGTGTCGCGATCAACTTAACCGTAAAATATGAAGACATACAATAAATTGCTGTTAAATTACTTTCCTGATTTCTGCCAATCCAAACATGCAACCACTCATTCAATGTTGATTCCTAAATGCCCATAACAGGTCGCCTTGAGTAGGTAACTTTTGAAACCTCAATTACCGACTAAGTTCTGAATTAAAAATCGGAGGCCTCCCCTAATACACCTATGAGGAAGTAACAGACAACTTCAAACGCCACCACTTTGTGTCAAGGTTGTCACGATAAGTTTTGTTTGTATAGTAGGCCTATATTTTACTGTAGGCCCTACGTGCAAAATGAAATGCAAAAAATGTCAAGTCAGGGTATTCCGTCCAGTTTATCCACAATTTGTTGGTAATTGTTTTCCAATATCTTATGACATGTTCAACTTTTGTTGTGGATAGTTTGTTTCCTGTGTTAGAGATTGATATCAAAGTTGACGTAGTCTGATAGCCAATCTTTATTGTTATAGGCTTTTCAATCAAAGACGATGATTTACGTGCAATACTCGATGGCATTAACCAGGAAGTTAAAACGTACTTCCAATGTTGCTTCTCTAAATCATTTTCTTTCTTTATTTGTTTAAGATTATTAACCCTCTCAACTTACAAAAGTCCCCTTCGTTTCTAAAGTTTTCTCTAGCTGTTTTGTTTTTAGAATGAAGCTCAACATTTCTCGTATTTAATGTATTTGTCTTCCTTATGCTTTGTAAATTTGTTCTGTCTAATGTTATGTTTGTTCTTGGTGGTCTATCGACGGAAACATCACCATCAAAATAATATCTTATCCCAGGAACCCCATTGTATACTCATTAATGCTCTCTCGTGAGTGGTTTGTGTGATTTTTGCAATTTCTCAAATTAAATTAGGCCTATAAACATATTCTTATGTGCTTCAAAGGAAAATCAGGTGAGCGTTTCAACTTGTTTAGACAAGTTTGTTTAAGAAATATGAGTGTCAAAGTTTCCTGTTACTACTAGGCCTATAGTTATACAATACATACAAAAGGCCGTCTAAGTCTCAAGCTTTTGGTTTAGGTTTACCCTGCATTGCCCTTAGTGCGAACTAAACGAAACCATGCGCTTAAATTAAAAAGAAACAGGTCACAACGCTTGGTTAATCGCGAGCAATGCGCCGGATTCTTTTGTATTGTTACAGTTGATATAAACAATAATATTTTAAGTTAGTATGTGCATGGAGAAAGAACACCATAGTTAGTGTCAATACAAGGACGACTACGATATTTTTAACCTTGTGTTTCAATGACATCTAGATAGAACATCCTGGATAGAATAAGGCATGACGATCAGTCTGATGACGATTAGATTTATTCGGGTCGTAATGAACACTGCCATCTTGCGACAGTCAAACGTTCATTCAATGACCACATTAATCAACAACCTATGAGAGTCTCATCAAAATTATCTGATGATGCGGGATGTTTGTAACAGGTTCATTTTTAACTACAGTTGTTAATTTTTCACTTTTTGGGGGTAACACATCAAAATGTTAAGATTATGCAGTTTTTCTCTTCACAATATTGCTGGAAGAATAAAGTAAGAAACTGGTGCATTAACACACATATTTTCATCAGTCTGTTCATTTTACCTTTTTGTTAGCAAAACGATTTGCAAAATGTTGTACTCCAAACTATTATTGCATCATAATATCAAGGAATATTGAATCCCTTGTTCCTCAAACCTAGCCGAAAAGCGGAAGGGAATTTTTTTTTTCCTTTGTTGCTCAAACCAAGCAAAAAAGAGGAGGAGGTATATTTCTTCATGAAAGGGGAGGTTTTGCAAACTCATCACTCATGAAAGGGGAGGTTTTGCAAACTCATCACTCATGAAAGGGGAGGTTTTGCAAACTCATTACTCATGAAAGGGGAGGTTTTGCACACTCATCACTCATGAAAGGGGAGGTTTTGCAAACTCATCACTCATGAAAGGGGAGGTTTTGCAAACTCATCACTCATGAAAGGGGAGGTTTTGCAAACTCATCACTCATGAAAGGGGAGGTTTTGCACACTCATCACTCATGAAAGGGGAGGTTTTGCAAACTCATTACTCATGAAAGGGGAGGTTTTGCACACTCATCACTCATGAAAGGGGAGGTTTTGCACACTCATCACTCATGAAAGGGGAGGTTTTGCAAACTCATCACTCATGAAAGGGGAGGTTTTGCACACTCATTACTCATGAAAGGGGAGGTTTTGCACACTCATCACTCATGAAAGGGGAGGTTTTGCAAACTCATCACTCATGAAAGGGGAGGTTTTGCACACTCATTACTCATGAAAGGGGAGGTTTTGCACACTCATCACTCATGAAAGGGGAGGTTTTGCAAACTCATCACTCATGAAAGGGGAGGTTTTGCAAACTCATCACTCATGAAAGGGGAGGTTTTGCAAACTCATTACTCATGAAAGGGGAGGTTTTGCACACTCATTACTCATGAAAGGGGAGGTTTTGCACACTCATCACTCATGAAAGGGGAGGTTTTGCAAACTCATCACTCATGAAAGGGGAGGTTTTGCACACTCATCACTCATGAAAGGGGAGGTTTTGCAAACTCATTACTCATGAAAGGGGAGGTTTTGCACACTCATTACTCATGAAAGGGGAGGTTTTGCACACTCATTACTCATGAAAGGGGAGGTTTTGCAAACTCATCACTCATGAAAGGGGAGGTTTTGCACACTCATCACTCATGAAAGGGGAGGTTTTGCAAACTCATTACTCATGAAAGGGGAGGTTTTGCACACTCATCACTCATGAAAGGGGAGGTTTTGCACACTCATCACTCATGAAAGGGGAGGTTTTGCAAACTCATCACTCATGAAAGGGGAGGTTTTGCACACTCATTACTCATGAAAGGGGAGGTTTTGCACACTCATCACTCATGAAAGGGGAGGTTTTGCAAACTCATCACTCATGAAAGGGGAGGTTTTGCACACTCATTACTCATGAAAGGGGAGGTTTTGCACACTCATCACTCATGAAAGGGGAGGTTTTGCAAACTCATCACTCATGAAAGGGGAGGTTTTGCAAACTCATCACTCATGAAAGGGGAGGTTTTGCAAACTCATTACTCATGAAAGGGGAGGTTTTGCACACTCATTACTCATGAAAGGGGAGGTTTTGCACACTCATCACTCATGAAAGGGGAGGTTTTGCAAACTCATCACTCATGAAAGGGGAGGTTTTGCACACTCATTACTCATGAAAGGGGAGGTTTTGCAAACTCATCACTCATGAAAGGGGAGGTTTTGCAAACTCATCACTCATGAAAGGGGAGGTTTTGCAAACTCATCACTCATGAAAGGGGAGGTTTTGCAAACTCATTACTCATGAAAGGGGAGGTTTTGCACACTCATCACTCATGAAAGGGGAGGTTTTGCAAACTCATCACTCATGAAAGGGGAGGTTTTGCACACTCATCACTCATGAAAGGGGAGGTTTTGCAAACTCATTACTCATGAAAGGGGAGGTTTTGCACACTCATCACTCATGAAAGGGGAGGTTTTGCACACTCATCACTCATGAAAGGGGAGGTTTTGCAAACTCATCACTCATGAAAGGGGAGGTTTTGCACACTCATTACTCATGAAAGGGGAGGTTTTGCACACTCATCACTCATGAAAGGGGAGGTTTTGCAAACTCATCACTCATGAAAGGGGAGGTTTTGCACACTCATTACTCATGAAAGGGGAGGTTTTGCACACTCATCACTCATGAAAGGGGAGGTTTTGCAAACTCATCACTCATGAAAGGGGAGGTTTTGCAAACTCATCACTCATGAAAGGGGAGGTTTTGCAAACTCATTACTCATGAAAGGGGAGGTTTTGCACACTCATTACTCATGAAAGGGGAGGTTTTGCACACTCATCACTCATGAAAGGGGAGGTTTTGCAAACTCATCACTCATGAAAGGGGAGGTTTTGCACACTCATTACTCATGAAAGGGGAGGTTTTGCAAACTCATCACTCATGAAAGGGGAGGTTTTGCAAACTCATCACTCATGAAAGGGGAGGTTTTGCAAACTCATCACTCATGAAAGGGGAGGTTTTGCAAACTCATTACTCATGAAAGGGGAGGTTTTGCACACTCATCACTCATGAAAGGGGAGGTTTTGCAAACTCATCACTCATGAAAGGGGAGGTTTTGCACACTCATGTAGGGCATAAGTTATACATTTTGACTGAAATTCCTGCCGTTTGTTTTCTGCCCTGTAATACTCAAGGTAACTTTAACTGAAAGGATACTTCGTCGTTCCGGTGCAGGAACTTTAAAAACCGCTTTTGTAATTCAAAACAAAGGTCAATGGCACATTAATAAAGGTAACTTTTGTGAAGGTAATTTTTTTGCATGGAACTGTTGTTATACACTCAAACATTCGAAAAGTAGTTACACATTCAAACAAGCAAGATAGTCCCGTAAAGAGAAAAGAGCGATTCTTAGTTTCATAGAAATAATTACATCTATCTTAAAAATGTCAGATCAAAAATAAAAGAATTAGTTTATGAGTCTCAACATTAATGTTTCTCAACTTACAGCCCTTCCCCGACGTGTGTGTGCGATAGACAATCACTTAAAAGGGGTTTTGTTTTTAGCTTAAACCAAACAAAATTCTAAAAACTATTTTCCCCATTCAATTAAGTATAGCCTGACAACCTGACATGAAACCAGTGCTTAACTATTCATGGCGAAACTCTTCTGCAAGGATGACTTTGAAACTTCTGAACAGAAAACGTTGTTTACTTGAATTATGATTTAATTACGTGAGCTACGCACACTGCTTTATTCGCGTCCTGTTTCAACGCAAAACGCCCGTGTCTTTGAATAAACTGTGGATTCATAATTAAGAGTATGACGTTTTTATGGAGCTTTTTAAGAGACTTTGGTGCAATAAAGAATACAAAATCTTGGTTCGAACGAACCAAGATTTCAAACAAAAATCCCTGCCTGTCCTTTTAAAAGCTCCGTTCATTTTCATTATCAGTATCAGAAAGGTTTTATGTAAAATGGATTTGTACGGAAGCCCATTACGTGGCGTAAGTGCCACATTGCGTTCCTTTTTCATGTAGAAGTGTTTCTCTTTCACCTGATTGCCACCACACTTGCGGCAGCCATTTAATTAAGTTTGACCCAAGTGAAACACTTCCACGTGAATGAGCAATGTATTCCTTGGCATTAATGGGCTTCCGTATAGATTTGTTCCGTTTACATATTCATGTTTGATTTGTCATGGTTATGCCTTTTAAAGGGACTGTACGTTTGGTAATTACTCTTAACATTAATGGCAATACAAACCTATTGGTTCGAAGCCTACAGCAGCTTTCGACAGCATTTCACTTCGAAGTTTTTTGGTTATGTAAACAAATATCAGTTTTTATGCCCCCAAATTTGAATCTGAGAAACGTTTCAATTTTAAACTGTTAAAGAAGAAGAATATTTTATAAAGTTAAAGTTTCCCCAACCAACAGCTCTAAAACTAAACCTTTCCCAACCTTCTGAAACCTACCCCTAAAATATTTGTCTAAAATGATCTTATCATATCTTTCACCGATTAAGAACTAACAAAGGGTTTTGAGGATCTGAAAAAATATCCTTCGGGCCTCCCCCTGAATACTCCACCCATTGACACATTAGTCAACCGGTTAATCTGGTCACGTATTCATATTCGCAAATTCCCCCTGTCAATTTGGCAAGGGGGGGGGGGCTAAGGGAATCGCAATAGGTGAAAGAGAAATGATTTCTTGAATTTCAGCCAAAACCTGCACTTCACTGAGATTTCACAATAGTTTCACTGCAAAGGTTTGCTTTAAAAACATCTTTACGGTTTTATGTATATCAAGTCAACAGTGTGGGGTATCATTAAAATAATTGGACAGCGCCATCATTGCTTTACTAAAGATTCTTTACTAAAGAAAAGATGGCGGCTCAATTTCCCAATAAAATAATAATAATAATAATAATAATGATAATTATAAAATTATCGAATACCTAATTCAATAAAGATGAATATAAAGACCTAATGATAACATACGCCGTAAACATCTATGGGGAAATAGCGAGATACACTGTATGCCTAAACATATAACATGAAAAGGGTCTACAAGATAGAAATCGAAACAAAAATTACTAAAATTGAAAGCTAGCAACCAACATGGTCATGATAAGTCTTATCATACTTTGTGCAGGCTTCATAATTGAACAGGAAATAGAGGGTGTTTGCTATTTCAAGGTGACCACAATTTTGTTTGTTTGCATGAACGTGGTGAAAAAGAACAAACCAGTGTACTAGTTGTCCAGGTAATTATTTCCCTCACAAGACGGTCCGGTGAAGCAAGGGAAAGTCTTCTGTTATCCCGTGATTTTGTGCCCCCCCACCACAAGAAGAAGAAGAAGAAGGAGAAAAAAAAATCATACAACCTAAAAAAACATTTCTTATTAGATCTTATTTTTTATTCAAGGCACTTGCAATACTTTAAACTGACTTTTCCGTTCAATTTGAACTCAATTCAAAACTCCTGCAGTGTACAAGATGGGACAGTCTCGCTAATTTAAGAGCAACACGTAATCCCTGAAGAATCCGTTTCGAAGACAAACACAATTTTCTTCAACAATCCATACATTTGGTCTAGGCGACGTCGTATTTTTTTATGGTCAAAGCGTAGTAATAGAACATAAAGAAAATGCTGTGTGTAGTAGTTAATTTAACGTTTGCTCTCTGATTTAGCTAATTTCTTTGACACGGGGTGGGGAATTGGGGTCACCACATAAATTAATCTGGAGGCGCATTTATTTCTGAATTTCAAACAGAGAGAAAAGGTCAAGATGATTAGTATTCTAACTCAAACATGAATATGCTAAATGCATTCAATGTACACACTTCAGTTCACTTCCAATAATGTGTCCTCCCTTTATACTAACAAGGAAGTAGTATTTGAAACTTCTTTGGTGCCAATTCCGGATTGATTTCCTTTTGCCCTTATCAGCTGCCCACTGACTAGTTTCATCCCCATATGCCCAACGGCACCAGCAGGTAAACCACCTTCCGGGTAGAAAGGTACCTTGAGCCATAATGTCTACATGTATGTGATAACCATGAACTTTTTAAAGTTGTATCAGGAACCATTTAATTGTAGAATGTAATGGCTGAGAGGGGTCTGGAACTATGAAGGTCTTCAGTTATCAGGATGTAGGTTCAAGTACATCCCTCACTGGTCATAATGTAGGTGTTCTTGAACAAGTCAGTTTACCATAGGCCCAACTGATTTGCCTTATGTATGTGTCCCATGTACAAAACAAAGACAGTCCACATAAAACATTGACCCAATAGACCCTTCCGATGAAATATGCTAATTACATTCAAGCATGCGTACATACACTATTGGTTGGCAAACGCCATAGAGATGTGCACTAAGCAGACGCACATACGCGTCTGCGTCACGACACTATCAGCCCCACCATTGAGCCCCACACAAAAAAGAAGCAGCCTCGCTACCATGGGCAGCGCGCTGTATCACCCGCCAACTGCGCGTACGTCTCTAACCCCTGGAAGGGAACCACTAAAAATCAACGCTTATTGGCTCACCAAAAGTGACTGCTCTGCATGCACGCCCCTTAAAAACTTTCGATCGCTTGTGGGCGCTTAGTAAGCGCATGTAAAAATGCACGTATTTCGACGCAATATATTTCAAATGAATCGTGTTTTTATATGGTCACCCTAAACTGCATACAGTTAAATGTATCACAAGATTGAACAAGAATGAGAGGGGGCCAGTTACTCATGACTTGATGCGTCCTTTGACAGCGCGCTCTGCATAGTCTCTAACACAGAATGGATCAACCATATTTGGATATTTCAAAGTCACACTTCCGGGGGGGATATGATCGAGCGATGCATTCTGGGAAAGAAAATAACATGGCGCGGCGAGATCGTTCACCACTGGGAACGAGGTTGAAAAAGAAGCGATGTTCCATCTTTTTGGCAACCAAAGTGTTCATGGGCCGGGAAGGGTCTATAACAACCTCGTTCCCAGGGAGGACCGATCTCGCCGCGCCATTTTCCCCTAGCATGCCTTGCTCCCCACAGAGTTCATACCCATGGAGTTATATGCTCATACCTCCTGGAATTGGTTCATTAAAATGTGCTAGAATCTAGCACAATTTAAATTAGGCCTGTAGTCGATCCATTCTACACACGCTTTAGTATGGCAGCCCACAAACTGCTGGCATCAAGTCACAAAGCAACTGGTACCCTCTCTTTCTTCTTGTGACGTTTCTAAGTATGCAGATGAGGGTACGGTGACTGTGTAAAAACAAGATTCATCTGAAATCGAAACACGTCAAAATACTTGCATTTTTACACGCACGTACCATCGCGTACTAAGCGCCCTTCAATCAAGCACCATGCAAGCACTCAAAGGTTTTTAACACGCGTGGACGTAAAAGTATTCACTTTAGATAGCCAATCAGCACATCCCTACCAGGGGTTAGTGACGAGAGGTTTCGATACGGCGCACTGCCCATGGTAGCGAGGCTGGGTCTATAAAGTCATCAAATAGTTTATGCACAAGATGTTAAAGGTTAAAGGTCAAAAGGAGGTTGTTCATTGGCCCATCATGTGCGCTGCAAGCCCAAATTTGTCCAAACTCATTGAAAAACTACTGCAATATACAGGACAGACTAGGGGTTTACGTCTTGTGCCCCTGAACCCTCTCCAAGCCCAACCCCGACATTATTATACAGTGTGTACAAACTTATCACTATCATTATACACAATAAATGAAACTAAAACAAAAATATTATATATTTTCTTTAGTATTTATACAGTTTTATTACATCATATCATTTATTATTTTTGCATTATTTATATTTATTAATCATCATTTAAATCTGGAGCAGGAAAACTCAGAAAATCCTTTTCATTGCCTACATTCGGAAATAAAAGATTTCTTCATGTCTCCATGGTAACATTTTTTGTACAAATGTACAAAGTAAATGAAAGGGAAGGTGCAACATTGTATAATCAATCAACAATATATAAACATATTATGGCCTTTTGGTTGGTTAAACTTTTTTGTTGAGCAAAATTAATCTTTTCAAACCAATATGTTGTCTGCAGCGTTCCAACTCGCTTTATGACAACCACAACAAGAACCAAATAATGTAATTAACTTGCTAGAAAATTAAGCTCTAAATTTTCAGGAAAAAATTATGAATAATTTTGTTGACCATACAATTCAACACCCAAAATGTATTCACCTGTTGTGCCCAGTCCAAATATTTAACATCATACTGTCTCAACATGAAAACTTTCCTGACACGTGACAGAGGAAGTCTCCTCGAACATTCCCATTATCTAACACACTCTTTCCTTCTTGTAAAACAAACAAACAAACAACCCAACAACCCAACAAACAAACAAACAAACAACCCAACAAACAAAAAACATCCCAACAAAAAACAGGAAGAAAGAAAAGAAATCCTCTAAACAATTCCTTAAGCAGCAAATGCATAGCCTTGAAAGAATAACAATTGAGTTGCAATGGGGATGATATATAATTTATGATTTCACCAATATCACCCATTGTGTGGTTATAATGATTATTTAAGAAATTATTTTAATACATGTATATTGTACTCTTCTAAACATTACTGTTGTACCATCCCTTGCCAATAAAAAACTGTTTTCCTGTTACTATAATTTTTGTAAAATTATTATACCATTTTAAGTACAAAAAACCCCCAATTGATTTAACAACTACATCTTCCAATCTTATATAATTTTAGGGTATGTAGGAAAGGTCTCTAGCTGGTCAGATATTCTTTCAAAATTGACAGTTTAGGAATATTGCAAGAAAACAGCGACTAATAATACATGAAATTCAAAGAACAAAAATGCTTTTTAAATAAAAAAAACACAGTAAAGTCAATGTTCATGCAAATCAATAACACAATAAAATAAAAACTGTGTTATGTCATATCTGCATTTAATTATATTTTTAGCAACATAACACAAACAAGCCTTAAAGGATAGTACAAATAAATTTTGTTTTACAGGGTAAATTGATTCCATTCTCTATGTTTCTAGAAACACAAGATACAACCAATCAATGGTCAAGGTATGAGTGAAAACAATGAAAAAGTTTATGTTTTGTTTGTGATTTTGTGCATGCTCACATGGGGTTTATTTCGATTGCAATTCAGTGATTTTGGGGTATTCATTTTTTTTTTACTTGACAATACAAACAGCGCCGTGTCATTGGAAAGGGAAACAAAAAACAAGGAGATATATTTTAAAGATGTATTCAGCATCAGGGGTTTTTGCAAAAAAAAGTAAGTGAGAGAATTCCCTACTGATAATTTGAACTAATATTCAAGTATTTAAATACATTGTAATATACACAGAGAAGACTTCTACTTGTTTTTAAAAATGAAATTATGCCGAATTTCTTTAATTCTTAATATAATTTTTTTTACAGCAAATACGAAAAATAAAACATTTTCAATACTGCTTATAATTATTAAAAGTTCACAAATAACATTCTCTTACAGCTTGGACAATTCAATTGTGTCAAAAGCAAAGAATTTCTCGGTGTGGAGTTGATTACTACTATGTTGGCAATTGACATAATGAAAAGAAGATGGCATACACCCCTCCCCTCCCTTCCTCCTATATTGAATTAAGGAATTATGAAAATTTAAAGCATCAAGTAAGAAAACATAAATAAGAGAAGAACAACAGTTTGATTACCGGTTGAAAAAATTTTAAGATGCATTTTTACAAAGCATGAAATTTGCAATGAACCTTATTGCCAACTTTCCCATCTTTCCCATCTCAAGTCTTATTCCATGTTGCATAGGACACAATTCCAAGAGGCAAAGTACCTGCACATAAAGGTCAACCTCAGTTGCAAAAAACACCTATTTTATTAAATTAAAATTTGCATCCAATTCCATATTATGTCAGAAATGGCGATTGTTAACTGTCAGGTTGTCAGTACTTTTTACTAATGAATACTTTGTGTTAGCTTGGGGGTTATTAATATTTAGTCGGGTTAGCGGTCAGGTTGGAGAAGTGGTATCTTTCCTCATGTACCACCTCTGGGACCCAGCTTAGAATCCTGTTGGGGCAATATGTGGCTTTGGTTTTCAGTTCCTACCTGATTGTGTGGGTTTTCCCTGGAATAATTCTCTAGATTCTTCCTTTAAAATCTGAAACTGGAACTTCCTTCCTTGTCTTCTCTCTACGGGGTTCTTCGGCTGGTATAGTGACTAAGTTTGCTTTTCTGGGAGTCATTGGTTTCTCAACCAGAATGAAAAAATGAAATGAAACTGAAATATGAAAGATTCACTTTAAAATCAACCAGGAGAAAGGCAATTAGCATCAGTCCACAGATAAAACATTTTGAGTAATTTATATACATCTCCTACTTGACGATCATTGCTAACCAAAATGTGAAACCAGCACAGAGAGTGCAGCAAAACATTAACATTTAGGTTGACAGTTGTTTAATTTTACTGAATAGACCATGTAACCTTTGTTTACAAAACGATTGACCTTGTATATTTCAGGCCTTTCTAGCACTACAATGGTCATGTGCAAACATTTTAACTTCTTGTCATAATTTTCACAAAAATTCAAGAGTTATTAAAGTAACAGCTGAACAAGTTTTAAAATGTGCCCCCTTTCTTTGTATCAAAAGCTGATAAAAATATAAGCTGTATACAAATTTTACCTGCAGGAAGTCCATGTTCTACAATGTGACATTAAAAAAGAGCAAGTTTCACCAAACATGGCACTTCTTATGGCTGGGTAGTCTGGGGATGTTGGCAAGCTATGGCTGGGTAGTCTGGGGATGTTGGTAAGCTATGGCTGGGTAGTCTGGGGATGTTGGTAAGCTATGGCTGGGTAGTCTGGTGATGTTGGTAAGCTATGGCTGGGTAGTCTGGGGATGTTGGTAAGCTATGGCTGGGTAGTCTGGGGATGTTGGTAAGCTATGGCTGGGTAGTCTGGGGATGTTGGCAAGCTATGGCTGGGTAGTCTGGGGATGTTGGTAAGCTATGGCTGGATTGCTGAAAAGGCCCATTTTCAACGCTATCTTTGCAGCCAGCAACCACTGTAACAACTTTAGCCAAAGTCCATGATTTGGATGCAACTTTAATTGCTCATATGGACAAACCAGATCTCTGAAAACAACCATTATCCAACATTTTGTTAAGATTTGCATTTTGATTGCATAATAATCCAACAAGATTTGGTGATTTAGTTGATTTATTAATTGCGTTGGAATAAAGAATGTTATTTGGGTTTTACCTTAGTTTTAACACCTATGTATTATGAGCACTGAGCAATAAATACTCAGTGCTTTTAGTGTCCACATGTATCCTACACGGGTGGGACACAACCCACAACTCTCACATTTTAAAACAGGGGTTGGTTCAATAAAGAGCCGAGATTGATCTTAAGATGTGTATCCATCTTAATTGTTTAGCAAAGTTTGATGTCACAATACAAATCACCATGGCATTATTAGTAACTCATCTTCATGAAACTGAACCCATATGTCTTAACCACTACACCGCCAAGCGTACCTGGAGATGAGTGGACTATTTGATTCCTGTTATTAGCAGTAGGTACTGCTAACAATTCCTCAAAAATCACAAAATTTGACAAATTGTTTTTTGTACAAATTATTAATACACTGATTGCCGCTGCTATTAACATTTTAAGTAAAAATTATAATGGCCTCACTTTTCAACCCTAGCAGTCTTTCTCAAAGGCTCATTTTCTCATTTAGCTTTTGAGAAAGGCTCTGCTAGAGTCGAAATGTGAAGCCATCAACCATTTGTTTGTATTTATACCATAGGTCCTTTTGGCTGGTAAGTAGTTTGCAACAGCTAATTCGATTATCCAACATTTCCAATAATTTACTAGATTTGCCCCAAAGTGGCGTTTCATAATTCCCACTTTCATGGTATGACTTTTACGTATTCAAAAAGTGACATAAAATAACTTATCTCAATATGCATTGATTTGTACACAGAGCTCACGTCTTGTTTAATCATCTTCATGGAGCGGTGTACATGTACATGTTTGTGTTAAAAAACTAATAACTCATCGAAAACAATGCAAGATTTAAAACACATTGACAGTTCTATAGAAATGAAGAAGTCAGTTTTTTGTTCGGTATTTTATTTTTTTATTTTTTGCTACGAATAGTATGCAGTCTTTCATACACCAGTTTGAAAAATAGTTCAACTTTAACCAAGATTTGTTCCAATAATTTTGGCTGTGGAGCACGAACATCACTTCATGAAAACTGTGACAAATTTATTAAATGTATTAATTGCATTAGGCATACAAAAAATTAGTTTTGGTTTTACACTTTCACTGATGCGTGATAAGAACCGTGTATTCTGTGCTTTTATAGTCCTATGAAAAACATCCACAGGCTACTTACATGTACATGTATATCTTGAGCAGATTTTGTCATGCATGAGGCCAGGCATGCCAATTCTATTATTATTCACTAATTTTGTTTGATGAATTTATAAGAGGCTCCTTAACAAATACTTTTCTAAATGAAGGTGTACACATTGTAAATTTAATATAAAAAAAACAATATTACAAACTATGAAAGAAGAGTAAAATAGCACCTCTTAAAGTAAGTTTATTTATTTTTCCCTAAATGTTCATACAGAATCCAATATTTAGCACACTTTTAAACTTCATACCGACTTTCCATCTCCTGCTTAAATGCCCAGCAAATCAAGTCTATTCATATTCAAAGTTTTCTCGGTAACCGGCCAAAACACTGTCATGTGAACCGTCCCCACCCCACAAATCAAATATTTTTCAGCAAAATTTTTCCGTCTAAGTAGCTCCATGAAACTGGGCAGTGAGTAGTAACTGATTTTTCACACCTCAAAAACAAAATGTTATGGAAGGTACTTTATTTTTTTAAAGCAACCTTCTAAAGAAAAACTCAAGACACCATTAAGACATTACCTTTACCTTGACGTTACTGTCTTTACAATATGGTCTTGGGTATTTTATCAGTAAATATGGTTTGTATCTCTACAAAGATTGTACATCAAGAGCTACAAGTCGTGACCAATAAACAGGCAGCCACCATACAAGAAACTGCATGCTAAGTTGCCTTTCCCTTCTGGTGAGATTCTACATCTTGGCATACCAAGTTGGAATTTTTCAGCGTTGGGTTATTTTATGGTGCGGTGGTGACTACAACACTACCACATGATAGGTTTGTTTTTAAAGGATTCCACCACATGTCCAGAGAACCGACGGAGGAACTTGGGGTATTCTCTCTTGTAGACAGCTCGAATAACGGAGCTTGGGACCCAACCTCCTGGATTAGCTGTAAAAAACAACACATAACAGTTGATTATTTTTTTTTGTTTTTAGTTTTTTTTTTTTTTTACAGTAAAATAATTAGTCCCATTGTCCGAAATTCCCCAAATCATACTCAGAAAGTTGTCTGACATTCTTGGGTGTGGTCTTGCAGACCCAAGCAAAAAATGTAAACCATTGAAACAGGCATATCAGCCTTATCAAAGTCCACAATTTTGGTAGTTAAGTTATCAGAAAGTGGATAATATTGGGGGATATCGGAGGGTCTCTGTCTCTCAAATACATGTAAAATAGCTAATGATGAGATTAACTTGCAAACCTCAACACTCATTCAAAACATTGTGTCGGAGGTACATGTGCATGTATCATCACCTAAAATTGGGAATTTGTACCCAAATAACATTCAGAAAATTACTTGATTTCTTTTTGCCAAGATAATTACAATTCTAGAAGACTAGGCTTTTTTAATTTGGCTTTTGAGTTAGTCATTGTTTATGCTCATTTAACCGAAACCAGTGCCATATACATGTGAATTGCATTTTTAATCTGCATGTCAGCTGCAATATTTAATGTCAGATCAAGTCAGTACATCATCTGGATGAAACTTTCTGTACGACATTCTTTCGGACTGGTGTTCATTCTAAGGGGATGCAATGTTTTCTTTTCAGTCTCTTTTCAAATATTTGTGTTTTTTTTACACAGCCTGGCTGCCCTCCAACCTGGTAGCAGCCGCATGCATTAATGTCATGGTCATACCATACAGCTATAGTCAAAATATCTGGTCCAGGAAGAAGCTCAATGCCCATGATAGATTTATCAACCATAGATCTGTACTAAATTTCCAGTAAAATTTAAGTAAATAATAGTAGTTATGTTTTACTGCATCATGTGCTACAATTTTGATACAAAATCGATGGCCTTTTATGTTTCTACAACCCATTATATGCCAAATGATTGTGAAACTCATTCAGTGATTACCTACTAAATTAACCAAACATTAAAACTTGTATTTGGTAATCACATAATGATAGTCTGATCATATTTGCTGGCTTTGCCTGACTGCCATCCCTATACCTCTCCACTAAGGGAATCAACAAGATATTGTATACAGCACTGACTGAAGTTTCCAAACTAACTTAGGTTCCTCAATATAATCTTAAAGACTTTTAATTTTACAATAATTCCCAATTATATAGCAATTTTACATTCTTTTATATAGGAAAACAAACCTAAGAAATAAAATGTCCTAGTCTTCATCAAGCACTCTTTATCAACTTCATGCATCAGTAACTTTAAATTTCATGGAACACCATTTAAAATAACAATAACATGCAACACAATAAAGTCAGCAATGTTTACCAAATTCTAAAGAATTGTGGGTATATTCCCTGCATATTTCCCCTCTAGTTCTACCTAGATATATGTGAGGGTTTTGATACCCCATGACGCCTCAAAAGAATGAGCGATATACATGTATGCACTTTACGTTATTCATACTCTAAATATAACATTCCAATATAACAATACCATCCAATACACAATTTTTCAGAGAACACCAACAATTTTGATACGCCAAACAGATTGTACATGACAACAGGTCGCAACGTACAGAAATGTACTCCTATTTGCAACATAATTCTTTTCATTCATTTCTGTGCGTGTAGGTATGTGTTATTGATAGTACAGTATTTCACACATTATGTATTGTCTGGGTCAACCAGAGTTTTATTAAAAAATACTAGTAATATATTAAAAAGTATGATTTTATTCTTTAACTTGAATTATGTATGTAGATTGCAATATTTGAAACAAGTTTTGTGTCAGAACATCATTATAGCCATTCAAGGTTGTCATTATTGTTTAACCCATTCAACAGGAACCAGTAACATAATCATATGTTTTATTCTTGTTTACAATATCTACAAGTCTGTTGTATTGTTGCAAGTCACTCAAACAAATTGAACATTCAGTCTGAGTTTGGCTCTTTCAAATCCAGAGAGCAATGTTTGACCTTGCTCCTATACAGACTGTAACAGTTTTTATTCCCAAAACTTTACCATTCCACAAAAACATGGTTGAGGGCCACAAAATATGCCTCACACTGTATAATGGACTCACTTGGAGCTTCAAGATGCTATATATCATCTCAAAACATACATTTTAAAGCAAAATGCTAACACTTTAACACTTTAAATGCATTACATTTGCTCACTCTGCTTCACAGCTCTCCAAATAAAAACCATTTGTATTGTTCCACAGAAATGTATCTGGAAAGTATAAATAAATGTATTAAAACTTGTTTTTAGTTTCTTCCACTAAACTGTTTCTTCAGGGAGCGCAAAAATCTTCTTTTTTTGACCAAGGGAAAAAACCCAAACCTACTGAAGAAAAATCCCAACACTGATTAAAAAAAGGATTTTAGTTTTTTACATTAAATAGAAAATTCAATCACCTAAAACTCCTGATTAGCATTGTGGATCCAGCTGTTTTCATACTAATATCAGGATTAGGTTTTTGTAAAGATTATTTTTCTTATGTATTAGGTTATTTATTTTATGTTTTGTTTGGGTTGTTTTGTGGTTGTTGAGGGAAAGAACTATTTGTGCACTATCCTCTCTGAGCTAAACTTCCTTGTGGATTTTAATGTCAGAAAACTATATGGCTAGCTACAAGAGTAGCTTAAGGCATACTATAGATTGCAAGAGTTATATCATGGTATAAACTGTAATGCCTACACATTATTATTTTTTTTTTTAAGTTCTTACATGTACATAGCGCTTTTCAGACCCAAAGGGCGTCCCAAAGGGCTCTTTATTTTGAATCTACAGGTTTGTAGAGCTATGTTTGGAACTATAAGACCAATTAGACCTACATGTATGCCAATCATGCTACAAACACCGGGTTGAACCCCTTCTTTCAGGGAGGAGTGTACTAGATTCCCTATTTTTTAAAAGTTACACAACACACAGGACTACAGCTCATGTCCCATCTGGACGAAGCAATAAAGGTTAATCGTCTTGCTTAAGCGCAACTTTCAAGGACAGGACACAAACCGCACTCTGCTGGTGATCAGAAACACCAGAGCTTGAGTCAGCTCAGGTGTGCTTGATTGCTAGGCCACAACGCGCCTTATTATGTTCTGTGAAACACACTTTACATGGTAACCGCAAACAAAATGATCAGTTTAAATCTGAAAGATCAATGATATTTATGTCCATTCCAGTACTAATTCTCCCAAGAAATATTTCTATCTAAAATACTGTCAAGGAGGTCGTTCAGACACAGTACTAAAGTCGGTTTAACTTATGGTTCAACCCCATCGAGTTCAACTGAGTGTGTCTGAACAGTTCTAAAGTTAGACCGAATCAGGTTGAACCCCCGGGTTATTTCCGTCTTGCTCACCTGTAATTTTTACCAAAATCTCTCTGAATACAATAGTGTACACATTTTTAATAACGCTACATTTTCAGCCATGTCAGTTGATCCCTGCTTGAAAGATAAACGGAATGATCAGACGGTAAAATGAGGAGTATCCAGAATTTTACAGATCACAAAAAATGAGTAAATCTTCGACATCATTATCCAAACACGTCTAAAATCTCCCAAATTGCCATTTTCCACCTAGAACATCACGTAGCAGCTCAGAACGAATTCTCCTATTGGCTGATAATAACCATGTCCTACACACCAACCAATCGGAAAATTTGTTATTGGCTTCCTGGCAGAAATACCTTCACGCACGTGCTCCGTATACATGCAGTCAGTACATACTGAGTACATTGCATATCGATCTACAACAAAGTTGATTGCGAAAACAAAAGTCATGACCACAAAAGACGTGGAAATGGCAGCGCAAATACAAGGAAGAATAATCATACAAAATGGCCATGTACATGTATAAGGAGTTCAAACTGGGGAAATTATTGCGCATTTTGCAGTGTTTCCAGTGCCGATATCCTGTGGAGAAACGAATGGATGGGGGACGATGAAACGACGACGCTTTGCAACACTTCAAGATGACCAGATGGCATCAGGACATTGGAAAAAACGCAATCTAATAATGCGAGGTATCTTACACCCGCTTTGTTTTAAAATTCCTGTTTAAAAAAACCTCAAAATTGCAAAATTTGAATGTTGCCAGCACTGGCAGTAAAACACAATATAGACAGGGCCGTGCGTGTGCTGTTGTGAATAAACCGGATGTTGTTGTGTTAGGTCTCGGTGCTGTTTGACCTCTTAAAACCAAAAATAAACCATATCAGGTTGAACTTTGAGCTGTCTGAACGCAAGGTAGTTTTATCTTTACGACCGCCCCCTGCTGCTCTAAAATTTAAACCAGTCGGGTCTAACTTTAGTATGCTGTCTGAACATGGCCAAAGTTGAGAAAAAGCCTTTGAAGACCCCGCAAATCACCACCACTTATTTTGAATTTTGCAATCAAATTAAGCCCAATATGAATTATCACAAATCCACTGATAAACAATGTTTTGTTGTTTCATAAAAAACTTGAAGGCTTATTAAAGGCCCTGTACACTATTGGTAAGATCGAAAAACACAAATGTTCACAGATTCACACATAACTTACATGATTTAAAGTAAGTAATGGTAGAAAGGGTTCCTTAAAATATTTCTGCCTAAAATGCTACATTTCTGAGAAATGAGTAAAACAATAGTTTTTATCGCGCGCGATAATAAACTCAATGTTTGAAAAACAGAAAACACATAAGGTCTCTTTTCACTATTTTCTCGTGACATCGATGACCAATTGAGCTCAAATTTTCACAGGTTTGTTACTTCATGTATGTGGTTGATTACACAAAACATGAACACTGTCTGTGATTATTTTGTCAGCTCTGCCAATCCTGTATAATACCTTTAATGACCATTTTTGTTATTAGCTAAGAAAGACTCTGCAGGGGTCGACACGTCAGGCCATTAACTACTTTTGCATTTATACCATACAGTGAGTGGTTAGATAAGCATTGAGTGGTTGGAATACTAGCATTGAGTGGTTAGAATACTAGCATTGAGTGGTTAGAATACTAGCAATGACTGGTTAAAATACTACATTAGCAATGAGTGGTTAGAATACTAGCAATGAGTGGTTAGAATACTAGCAATGAGTGGTTAGAATACTAGCAATGAGTGGTTAGAATACTAGCAATGAGTGGTTAGAATACTAGCAATGAGTAGTTAGAATACTAGCAATGAGTGGTTAGAATACTAGCAATGAGTAGTTAGAATACTAGCAATGAGTGGTTAGAATACTAGCAATGAGTGGTTAGAATACTAGCAATGAGTAGTTAGAATACTAGCAATGAGTGGTTAGAATACTAGCAATGAGTAGTTAGAATACTAGCAATGAGTGGTTAGAATACTAGCAATGAGTAGTTAGAATACTAGCAATGAGTGGTTAGAATACTAGCAATGAGTGGTTAGAATACTAGCAATGAGTGGTTAGAATACTAGCAATGAGTAGTTAGAATACTAGCAATGAGTGGTTAGAATACTAGCAATGACTGGTTAAAATACTACATTAGCAATGAGTGGTTAGAATACTAGCAATGAGTGGTTAGAATACTAGCAATGAGTGGTTAGAATACTAGCAATGAGTGGTTAGAATACTAGCAATGAGTAGTTAGAAAAGAATACTAGCATTAAGTGTTTAGAAAACTAGCAATGAGTGGTAAGAGTACCAGCGAATTAGAAGAAATTTACTTTTCCAAAACACATGTACTTTCCCTTTAACAGCTATGAGCAAGTTTGGTTGGCTGACTAGAGTCGACTAGACTTAACCATAGTCGATTTAGCTGTCACTCCAACGCTGCATGGTTGAACCAGCTAGTCCAACTGGACCAACCTAGCTCTGGAGCACTGCTTCTATAGTCAACTAACAAAGTTACGCCATTTTGTCAAGATGGCGTTTTGGAACAATACATTTTTTCGCTCTTCGATACGTCGTCGCCATGTTGGTCGCAGTATTTGCCGATCGACTAATCAATCGACTAAACGCGTTCAAGTGAAACACAGATCACGCATGCGTGATTTAAACGGCAAATTGACTAAAGGTTAACACCCGAACTTGCTCTATAATGCTTTCGGTTTTCCCATCCAGAAAAACTGTTCCTGAATGCTATTACAGTGATTGCACTTTTACAGTGATTTGTAAATCCATCAGGGCAATAAACACACAATCAAGGTTGCTGTGATATTGTATTTAAACTGTTTTTTTAACGCACAAGCATCACAGAATACACAGATTTCATACTCTGTGACCACAAGCCAATTTACTGTATCAGTTAGCCTGCACCCTCTTCAGTTTGCCCCACAAGCTCAATGTGATCATCAAACGTAACTTTAATTATAAATATGATTATGTACAACTAGAGAACTAGTATAGCCGAAATGATTGAATGTGACTGGCTCTCTCCTCATCTTTTGCTATGTAAAAAACTCTCATTGAGCAATACTTATCAGAAAAATGTGGCCAATTTGAATCAAGGGTAGCAATTCTAGTTGCTGGTTTCCCATCAAGGAAGTGGATATAACTTAACACTAGCAATGAGTGGTTAGAATTTGGAATTACAATGCTCAGTTTAAATGCATAAATTCACCCTCAGAATTTAATTTTAAATTTAAAGAAATCTTTTACACATAAAAGAGAAATGTCCAGTGATGATATGTTCATTGTTAGAAATAAAAAATCCTTGAACTATTTTGGGGATAACTTTCCCTTCAAAATATTATCATCATCATTAATCGTCTACAACTTGCACTTAGGTCAGGCCAATGACACATGTACCACTCATGGAGTTCCATGATTAGTGTCTAAAGTTCATCAGCAGTCGTGGCTCCACTGTCAGACACGCATGTTCACCTTCTCTTTGGCTGATTCCCAGTTGATCATCACAGAGTTATTCAACGGTCACTTTCTGC
This sequence comes from Leptasterias polaris, assembly GCA_037783415.1. Classification (NCBI taxonomy): domain Eukaryota; kingdom Metazoa; phylum Echinodermata; class Asteroidea; order Forcipulatida; family Asteriidae; genus Leptasterias; species Leptasterias polaris. The sequence continues at coordinate 1,133,275 of JAZGTN010000054.1, forward strand.
ACCCAGCTGAGGTTAAAGGACATCCACAATGGACTTGGCCATGGACTTAAACACGTAAAGGATTGTTGCCTCAATTGCTGCTATGAAGATTCTCTTCCCGAATCCTTTGGAGAGGTTAGAAGTCCAGATACTCTTCATTGATTGTTTTTGAGGGAAGACCTCGAGCACGTTCTTAAGGCATGGACCACATCTGCAACCAACTTCAGAGGTCTCCCCACTGATCTGGCCTGCTTTATAGAGTTCTTCCTTCCAATCACTTTGTTCAAGAGACGCCATGCTTCACTATGCTTTACAATGTTTCTGGTCTTTGTTAGCTGCTTCCACCTCACAGAAAAGCTGAGCTAGTTTCTCTTTCTTCAATTGTTTGGGTCTTGGCAGCTTTGATTTTCTCACAAAGTTTGTCTGACTTGGTTGTGCTGAGCTCCCTAAAGCACTCTCTGACTGCACTCTGTGCCAAGACAATGACAGGGTGTTGGGTACACAACTCTTCTTGATTGGCAGACACTTCATTGCTTCAGTGTTTGCCTCAATGGAGCACTAGCAGTTAGTGAAACTGTCCTCCTTTTAAGATTGATCTTAAGATATGTATCAATCTTAACTACTAAACAAAGTGTGATGTCTCACTACAATTTGACAAAAATGAAAAGAATGCCTGATCATGGTAATGACTAGTGTCAAAGTCATGACTATTTGAAGCGCGACAAGTCGAGTAGTAAATTTCACAAGTCGCCCAGACCAAATATAGATTATGTCAGACTGCACCTTTAAGGTGTTGTCATGTGGCAATTGATGTTGTCATTCATGTCATTAGAACAGGATCACAAATTTTGGATGTTACACATTTTTGTTCCTGTCAATTTAGATGATGTAACACTGCACCTTTAAGGCGACATCACGTGACATTTGATGAAGACATTAGAAAGGGACTTTAAATTTCAGATGTTACATACATAGTACATGTACCCCAGTCTAAATTCAGCAAAGTTTCAGCTTAATCGGGCATATTTCTCTATAAATATAAGTATTTTTCCATTTTTGTTTTAAAGATTTTTTTCTAAAACCACAGCTTTATAGTTTTTCTTTTTAGACAACAAGCTGCGCGCAGACACACGTTTTCCCCAACGTTTCCCAATGAATGGGCTGCTAGTCTTTGCAATCTTGCTTTTTTGAATGCTACAATACATGCCAAGAACCAGCGAAAGCTAGAGACGCTTTCGTAATAATGCTTTCACAATAAGAACGTACGCCCTTTGTTGGCGAAATCTAACAACGCATTTCACGATAACATACAAAACGACTTGACTAATAAAGAATAGTACCTGTCATGCGCTATAGCAGTGTAATGTGTGCAGCATTGATTGCTGCGCATTCGCGCCATTATTATTATTATTATTGTAGGCAGCAGCATGGTCAGTGATGGTATAGGTTTTATTTTAAGAAAAATTTGACATGTAGAACTACCCTGGATGAAATAAAGGAACTATTTTGCAGTACAAAAATGTAAGATTTCACATACATGTAGTAATCATCACAAAGAACTTAATCGATATCAGATAAGGCGCACCGGAAGATAAGATGCAGTGATTTTTGTTTACCTTTGAAAGTCAGATAAGGCGCGTCTTAAACGCAGGAAATTACAGTACACGTGTTTTTAGTGCAGTTCTTTTTATTTGGTTTAAATGCGGGTCAAAACGAACGTGGGCTTTAACGTTCGATTTCGACCAGAAGTTAAGGTCAAATTGGTAACATCTCTGTGGAAAAGTTTAAGAAGGCTTAAAGGCACTGAACACGTTTTGTAATTGTCAAAGACCAGTATTCTCACTTGGTGTATCCCAACATATGCATAAAATAACAAGCCTGTGGAAATTTGGGCTCAATTGGTTATTGAAGTTGCAAGAAAATGATCAAAGAAAAAACACCCTTGTTGCACAAATTTGTGTGCTTTCAGATGCCTATAATAAAAGGCTTCGCTGAAGTCTTATTATTTGAGTGAGAAATTACCCTTTTCTCAAAAACTACGTTACTTCAGAGGGAGTCATTTCTCACAATGTTTTATACTATCAACAGCTCTCCGTTGCTCGTTACCAAGTAAGTTTTTATGCTAATATATATTTTGAGTAATTACCAAACGTGTACAGTGCCTTTAAGGACCTACATGTACAACCTGATGTAAAAGTTATGGTTAAAGTATGAGTAGTTCTTAAAATATGAATTTTTGAAACTTTAAACTTACGGTTTGAACCGGAAGTCAAGGTCAAATTGGGTCACACTCTGTGAAGCATTTGAAACATTTTTGAAGACCCCTCCGATGATGAATAGATTGTTAAAATAGCTCATACTGTACACTTCATGAGTTGTGATTTTTGAAATAATAAGTTTTTATTTATTGTATTTCAACAACTGATAACGTCATCATGAAGTCTCAATTTTTAGGATCATCTACAAGTTATAGTCTATCTACATGCAACGTTTCTCGTTTCTATTCAATTCAAGTTAATGGAAGTTTTGCATTTGCTTGCAGACAAATAACTCTGAGAAGAAGATTTTTTTCTTTTTTTTCCTTCTTTGACGAACAATAACAATAGGTGTTGAACACCAAATTAAATGGCTTGGAAGAGGGGGAAACAAAGATGGCTGCACCATATTAAAGGTCCAATGTAATACATTTGGCAAATCTAATGATTATGAGTATCCTCCATGATGAAAATAAAATAAGTCCACATTAAACCTCTTATCAGGAAGTCATAAAAGGAAGTGAAATCCATTGAAATAAGCAAACTGGGAAAAAACTACCATCAATATTAAAGTGCTGATTTTGACCAAGTCTGTTCTGCCCTTTAAACAGCAACAGATCTATCAACAAGTCTCAATAACTAAGGGTAAACTTGAGTGAATAGACAGTGCGTTTATTGATGAATGGTGACCCAATCTACATGCCATCAAATATTTGAGTTTCCTTTCCCCTCAATCCATAACAAGACTCTATCAACAAGGAAGTGTCTCATTCAAAAGCTATGTACTGTATGCCTATGCTAACCCTGCAATACTCAGTGTATGTCTTCTAAAAAAAATACAGTGTGCAAAGTCTAGTGCCCCCTCAAAGAAATTCAATGTAAGTTTCTCAGTTGCAAAATGTGAGCAAACCATTTACAGCTTTATAATTATCTTCAACACAACCAATTGTGAATGAGGGAATGAATGAGGAGGCGACGAGGGTCTTAGCTGTGTGATAAAGGACCGGGCAAATATGTGAGGTCCTTTATCACACAGTCACGACCCTGCAAGGTTTTAAACTCCCATTTAATACTGAGTCACCACTCTTTTATTCCCATTCATTTCTTCGTAAATTTTCAATTCCTTTCACGGCCTCAGGCTCTGTTTCGTGAAGGGTCAAATTGCATGCAATGCTCAACAGTTCAGCGTACATCCGCATACATGTACTAATAGATTTTACACTGAGAACCTGTATTGTACATGTACCTGTATACATGTACATGCCATTACACATATGTTGAAGAAATTTTGCACTAAATGTAGACATTTAAACATGGCCACGTGATCCTCCTCTTGGAAAATCAGAAAGGATAAACTGTCTGGGGTGTTTATGAATATAAAATGATCAAACTATTTGGTTGATATCAGGAAAAGACATGCAGAGCTATCGCTTATTCATTTAATTCCTCTTTCATCATTGAGTGTTGCAATATTTGTTTTAATAAAGACAATGAATTTTATTGGGACAGTGTATTTCACTCGCGCTTGTGTGATAACTTATAATATATACATGTATTTGTGGCGTCATATAATGTGAAACAGACCGCAAGTCAATGATAAAACATTAATTTCACAACTATGTATAACTCAATTTTCGCATTCTTTGACAACAAAAAATGAAATGTGGTTAGTTTGTATAACCTAAGATTTGGAGAGTTACACAAATGCAATTAATTTCCCTGTCACTTAAAATGACAGCTTTGAAACAAAAGGTGTTCCAGTAATTTGCACAAAAAAACTAAAGCATGGTGTTAGCCAGAGGGGCTAAATCAAAAATCAAATCTAAATCAAAACAACAATTATTCTGTTTAAAGCAAAAGTTCTTAAATTCTGGCTTTAAGCCCAATACCCAGTGTCATAGTTTTCATCCGAAAAAAGATGCAATTAACAATAACTGATAGCCTACCATTCCCACTCAATTAGGTTTGCACACATCCACAATATACTCATGTACATTAGGTTTGCACACATCCACAATATACTCATGTACATTTTATAGGTCAACTGTCCACAGGAAATGTCAAATCCTTGACATCTCACTCCAAACAATCTAACTTATTAAACAATAATGCAAAGTCACAGACTACTAACAACATGGAGTGATCCAGAAAACCTGTCACAAGAGGGACTCTAACCTTATAGCCATGTCCAACGAGGCAATCTCCAAAAGAGGAAAACATTATCATTTCAATTCAGCCACTGACAACAGAACAACTATGCACACAAATATCACTTTGTTCATTGCATTAGACATGTTAGAGAAGTTAACAGGTGCCTTTGTTTGCATCTAAAAGACTGGTGTATAAAGCCTGCTGCTCAGATACTCGCAATTGACTTGCTGACTGCCAGGTGCATGGAGCAGGAATCTTCTCATTATTATAACTCCTAATTATTAAAACAAGGAACAGTCCTTATCCAATAGATCCAAAAGATCACAACTATATTAATTTGTGCCTCACTTGAGGTTTTCTTTAGCATCAATTTATGCATTTATGAAATTTGTATAGTTTTTTATTTCTTTATAGTGTGCAAATTTGTTTCCTTTTACTCTTTAAAGGTATTATACAGGATTGGTAGAGCTGACAAAATAATCACAGACTGTGTTCATGTTTTGTGTAATCAACCACATACATGAAATAACAAACCTGTGAAAATTTGAGCTCAATTGGTCATCGAGGTCACGAGAAAATAGTGAAAAGAGACCTTATGTGTTTTCTGTTTTTCAAACATCGAGTTTATTATCGCGCGCGATAAAAACTATTGTTTTACTCATTTCTCAGAAACGATAGCATTTTAGGCAGAAATATTTTAAGGAACCCTTTCTACCATTACTTACTTTAAATCATGTAAGTTATGTGTGAATCTGTGAACATTTGTGTTTTTCGATCTTACCAATAGTGTACAGGGCCTTTAAGAAACTTGTAATGTTGTAAAGCGCCTCGGGGTTGGTTCAGCGTGAGGCGCTCAATAAATCTAATTATTATTATTATTATTTTCTAAACTGAATGAAACTGAACTCAACTCTTAACCATTAACAGCAAAAATAAAGGCATATCAAGGTTAACCAGTTTGCTTCGGAGGACGAAATAACACGCAGAACTCTTATGCAACACACAGCAGCGGGCTTATAAATTGGCATTCAAGTTTCTATTTGTGTTGGCAGTTGTCAAGCATGGTGGCCCTAGAGGGAAATGGACCATTTAAGAGCATGTCCATGAGAGGACCATGCAGACCGTGATAAGGTGGGGGTCAACAGATTTGGCTGAAATTTTGGTGGTAGGTGGGTCATAGGTAGCCTTGAGGCTGTGCACAATATTTGGCCAATCCGACCTCCCTAACAGAAAAAAGAGCCCAAAATGTGTTTTTTCAGTGGTAAAATGGCATTTTTGATGATTTTGGGCTACAAAAGTTAAAACGCTTGCTGCTGAACAGTGGAATACAGCAGAGCAATGAAACTTGCAGGGTCTTTAGTTTGTATCCTAACCTAAACCAGGAAGTCAAAATTGTGGAAAAACAAGACTCTTAAGAGGCAACGGTAACTCTTCATTTAAGGGTACCCCCAAATTTTCGTCACATCTTTGAGTCGCAGTAGAGTCATTAGTGCAGGTCTGTGAGCAATGACACTCGGGTGAAAGAGAGTTCTTATTATGGTCCTTAGGTAGCATCAATAAAATATTTGTCAGCAGTTTTTTGTTTGAAATGGCAGGAGCCTGTTTTTGCCTTATAATGGGCATTTAGCCTTGCATCGTTCAAAACTGGTACCTGTTGTGATATGCGATTGCCTTGTTTTCCACGGTAGTCTCGATGCATTGGACATGAAGCAAACCTCATTACCCTACATGAAACAATTATGTTGGTCCTTGAATCCTTAATCAAGTATTGTGGTGAACATGACCAATTTCCTCAGGATTCAGACATTGACCTAATATTTAAATGTTTTGATTAGTTTGTCATACTCGGCAGGTACCACACAAATCCAGATTCATCTTTTAGTTCTAACCCCCTCCTCCAAGCCTTTCACCCTTTCTGATTTGTATGACCACATGAGTAGCTATCAGTGCAAGCTCTTTGGCCCTTGTCAGGCATTTGCTGTGTTGCAAAGCCAATATCCTCTTGGATTTAGACCTAAAGAGGAGCAATGCAGAGCAGATTTTCAATATCAGACTAGTAACCGAGAAGTATCTACAACACCAGCGCAGCATTTACCATAACTTCATCGACTTCAAGAAATTCTTCGACCGCGTCTGGCACGAAGGCTTGTGGCAAGTGATGAGAAATTTCAACTTTGACAATAACATCTTCCAAATCATCGAAGCACTGTACAAAGACTCCACCAGTGCAGTCCTCAACAACCTTGGAGACTTCTTCAAAACAACAGTTGGAGTTCGACAAGGTTGTCCCCTCTCACCAGTACTGTTCAACATTTACCTGGAAAACCTCATGCAGGAGACACTTCATGACTTCCATACCTCTATGTCCATCGGAGGACGGCCTCTCTGCAACCTACGTTTCGCTGAAGATATTGACCTTATGGGAGGCAGTGAGGCAGAACTTCAGAATCTTACCACCAGACTGGAAGAGGCAGCAGGAGCGTATGAAATGGCAGTCAGCTCAGAAAAAAGCAAGATCCTGGTCAACACGCACAGCCAACAAACAGCAACTAACATTATCCTGAATGGGCAAAGACTTGAAGAAGTGGTCAGCTTTAAATATCTTGGGTCCACTTTGAGCAAGGATGGCAGCTCAACGAAAGAAATCAAAACAAGACTCGGCCTTGCTTCATCTGCCATGACAAGGCTGAATATCATCTGGAAAAGCAGCTCCATCAGCCTCCCTACGAAGGTTAAATTGTACAAGTCACTGGTGGTTTCCATTCTCCTGTATGGGTGTCAGAGCTAGACACTTATAATCGACATGGAACGAAGAATTCAGACATTCGAGCATAAGTGCTACAGAAAGATCCTGCGCATCTCACACAGAGAACACAAGACAAATGACTTTGTCAGGCAGCAAATCCACACCTATGCAGGCATTCAAGAACCACTCCTAGCAACAGTGAAACGCTGCAAGCTCGCCTGGTACGGTCATGTGTCCCGTCACGACTCACTCTCCAAAACCATCCTCCAAGGAACAGTTGAGGGTAAGTGACAGAGAGGCGGACAAAGGAAGTCCTGGTCTGACAAAATCCGAGACTGGACAGGTCGAAACAATGCTGCCCTTATACGTATAACAGAGGACAGAGAACTGTGGCGATCCCTGACAGCAAATGCATCCATCATGGTACCCCAACGACCAGCACGACGGTCTCGGGATGAGTGAGTGAGTGAATTAGTAAACAAAATAAACACACCAGGACTTTATTATAGTTTAGATAATAACACAATAAGTGTCAATGGTTTTATTTATTGACATACTCATGAGTGCAACAACTCAATATATTTAAGTTTTTACCTTCACACTACCGCTGTGTGGTATTCACTGACTATACAGTCAAGATAGAGTGGTACAAGTATTACACCATAGATAATACACCAACGGCATCAAAGTTGAAAGCAGTACTGGTCATTGAGCTGGTCATTGATGGATTTTTTTGGTGTGAAAATCAACCATGATGGTAACAAGACAAATGGAATGCTATAATTGGCTAGGTGTAGTTTGGGAACTTCAACATTTTGAGATTAAAAAAGAAAAAAAAAATGGCAGAGTACTGACTGTTTAATCAAAAACGGACACTTGATAAGCATCCGATGGCATCATGCATTTAAATGCCTCAAAGCTCACAATGGTTCTGTACAGCATCCACGAGAACCTGTCTTTCAACCAACTCTTCGGCATTATTTTTCACATCAGTCCAGCTCTTTGATGGCAGTGTCCCAGATTTGTGTAAGAGAGCAAGACGTGAAAAATAACTGGCTATCTGTTGGGTAGTCAACCAGTCATCTCTGTTGAACTGACTTCAAACGCCTGGACACAATCAGCTTGGTACATAAATTTTGGCCTATAATTTTGGTGTGGTGCACCCCGGGGTGCGATGTGATGGCGCCCTCTTGCAGTACTTCGCGCTAACTGGGTGGGCGGTAACTGGACGTTCCACTCCCATTATTACGTTCGGTATTGTTGCCAAAAAACCCCACTCCCATCCACCCTAATACGCAAAATTTGCAAAAGTTGATTTGTCATCTTTGTTGACATATATTTTGTGTCATAATAACATTCTACTCCAGAAAGCAAGCAATATTGTACTCAGAAATGTATGTCATGTGTGTAGGTTTGATCTCATAATTATGAACTTTTTCATATTTGTTGACCGTTGGCAAATAAAATCAAGAAGAGCTGACAATGTTTTTTGTTTTATTATTGTAGTCGGATATCTGGTCTATAATTCCACCAAGTTTGTTGACTCTCAGCCTTGCACTAATTAAGTTATGGTTAACTGCGTAAATGCCTTATTTCCTTAGTAGAGCTGATAAGTGTTTTCCTAATGCCTAGATATCTGCAGTGAAGATTTCCACCCCAATTGTTTTTATTTCATCGTGTAGAAGACGATGAGCTCTTTCTTTTGATGTATAAGTCGACAGTAATTGATAAAGTTTAAGGGAATTAACTGAGTTATAGTTATGCACCAGAAACGCTACAAATTAACTCCCCGGAAGTCTCTCTTTTATGCTGAAACTAGTTGGTGCCCGTACTCGGCCACTGTAAAAATTTTGAGCGAGCTGCTCCACCAGGTGTTATGGTCCCAGGTGGGGATCAAATAGCCAAGATTTGAACTTAATTCGCTGACCCCCCACCTTGTCGATTTTTCAAGATTTTGCATGGTCTTCTCATAAACGAACACTTAAATATCCACAATACATTTCATGGACAATTTCATGACTTTCCCCCCCAAGTCATAAAATTTGATGGCAAATATCATGTCTTAAACTTTCTTCAAGAATGGAGATATTTTGTGTCAAATTTTATGTCTGCGACATTCCTCGGTCACAGGTAGTCCGAGCATCTGGCTCCGCACTTTGATGCTTCGGAGTCTAGCTTAGCTTTCTTATGAATATGGATATTTATCAACATCCAATCACAGGATGATGACTGTTACTTGATGCATCGTGTAATGTGCATGAGACGAATGGCGGGCCACCACGCCATATGTCATATTTGAATGTACGATGGTATCAAAATACACTACTACAATTCTATATGTGACGATACAGTCAGAGTTGCAGTTGATTCACCTGTGTCGAGTCTCAGTCCGAGTACCGAGTCACTTGGTCCAAGTCCAAGTCACGAGTCACTTGTTTAAATCACTAAATAGCTACATCTTACTACATCTTACAATCATTTCACTTAGATGACTGGATTACTATTGATTGCAAACCAAATGTCGTAAAATAAGAATTGAAAATGACAAAAATAATACATATTTACTTTAAACAAAGTTCTCCACATGTGGTTTAGATTTTATTTCAGGAATAGTTTTGTCTTTTGTTTTACCGATCCCCCTTGCTCTTTCTCCAAAATGTCTTTTAATGATTTAAAATGATTTATTTTCTTGTGGAAGGGATATTTACCTGTATTTATTTTTATGTATATTCTTGTAATTACCTGAATGATGGAATTACTGGTAACAATAATCAACTTAGTAGAACACCACAATTTCTAAAAGTTCCATAACTGACTCTTATCAAAAACAGAACCGTTTAAAAAAATATCACGTTTCTAAAAATTAAGAGTAATTAACTTGAGAGTGATTCACAAAATGAAGAAGAATTCTTTAGAGGTTGAAAGTTACAGTGGACTAACACAGCCATCTTACTGCAACAAGCAAGGGGTGTTTTACCGGTACCATGCCAGACTTTGACTGCATCCAAATTGACAGCTTCGGTTGCATCTATGGCTAGATCAGCGCGTATGCTGCCTAATGTGATATAGCCACAGCCGGCCAAAGCCGTCAATTTTGATTCCGGAGACGAATTGCCATTTCCCTGGTAATATGTCTTCTTGAGTGTATCTTGAATGCATTTTTAACTTAGAGGACCACAATGGAAATAAGCTTTTTAGCTTTATTGTGTTATCCTTGACAATCACAAATCTTTTATGACTCTTGTATGTATTTCATTTATGTTTTTTAAAGATTTCCATGGAGATTGTCAAATAAAAACAAACAAACAAACATGCATCAAGCAGTGGCTTTAGTGTTAATGCTGATAGAATACAGCGTTAATATTGGTGTGCACAATAATGCTTTCACAGAAGTATGTCCCAGTGTTACTATTCATATTGAACATACATATTCAACAGCATATTGACCCAAACCAATTCGGTAATCGCAAGAGTACTGCAACCACTCACTATCTTGTCAAACTCCTCGACACTCTACACAAGAACGCAGACAAAAAGACTCTCAAAGCACTTTGGCTGTTACTGACAAAGTGTTTGATCACATAGATCATAATGTCCTCATTCGCAAACTGATATATCTCAATGTCAGATCCCCCTTAATCGCATGGTTAAGCAGCTTCCTCCACCAACGATCACAATGTGTACGATACAGAGGTGCAGTTTCGTCATTATTAATGGCAAGAAAAAAAGTTGCTTTCTGATAGAAAATAAAGGGGAAAGGACTCTAATCCTGAAGTGTTCTGGCTAAGTTCTTGAGCTAATGATTTCTTAGTTCAAAGTGAACTGTCAGTGAAGAAGTTTGCATGCACTTACCATGGGCTACGTAGTATATCTTACAAACCAGGTTATCCCGAGTTGCATTTTTCTTATTCACATCTGGTGAATCCAGGAATGTTTGACACAGCATGCAGACGTTGATCTTGGCACGGATCCCTTTATTACTCTGCTGAATTATTTAAAAAAACAAAAACAAAAAACATCAGAAAACTATATAGCCTTGACCTTATCACTCCAGTGTATGGAACTAATTATTATGCCCTGTGTTTTGGGTCTTTTATCAGGCATATGACTTAAATATTGATAAAGGGTAACAGTCTTTACACCATGTTCTAAGCCACAATTTCCAAGCAACTTGGCATTACACCTAGTAAATAAAAACCTAACCAGAGATTGATTGTTATGTGTGTCTGCTGTACATGCTCTCTATGTCAGAAGTGGGTAAAGAATATCTATAGAACATGACATGAGTTTATGGAAAGTTATTATATTGATCAATCGAAAATCTGCACTTTGCCAAACACCTCATTTTACAACCTGCTGCCTCAGGCAAATTGCAATACTTTAAGTGTTACTGTAAATATTTTCTCCAATCAACAAAAGTGCATACTTAAGGGAGAAAACAGAGCCCTTACAATAACGACTAACTCACAGCGTCAGGGTGTTCCACTGAAGAGTTGACAACAATCCAAGAGCCAACATCCCCCTGTGTCTGTCTGCTAAGATCCAGCTTACGGATGTGAGACAGGAAGCAAGTATCTCTCTGTGTTGCTGGCCAGACTCTCCGCATCATCTGATGACAGATGAAAGTATCTGGAGCGAGAGTCTCCAGGTTCTTACACCAGTCCAAGGTACCTGGAGGAATTCAACATGAAATTGATCTGTCAGTCTCAAAACGTTGTAACCTGTGTTGTGCAGAGACTTTAATAATAATCAACTAGAAAATCAGTTTTTTGTTAAACAGGTGTTTGTGATTGATGTCATAAAATGATGATTGAATCAATTGCTGACAACATTTTACATTTTATTTGAACAGTTTTCTTTTTAACTTAAGGTTTAACCGGGAAGACAAGTTCAAATTGGAATAATAGTTGTGTAAAGTAAGTTCAGTATTTGAAGTACTTTTCAAAGATGAATAGATTGTCAAAAAACACATTGAGGAGTTCATGAGAAATAATTATTATACAAACATATTAAAACACACATTTGACAAACACAGTTTGAAGAAAAAAACTATCTGCAAAAACTTACTATGTGGACCAGCAATGTCTAATAAAAATATCTGATAAGTTTGCAGATGAATTCCAACTTACACATGATATTTGGTGATGCATGATATGACAAGATCATCCAAGCTTAACACAAAATTGTTTATGTATAGAAATCTTAGGTACACAAATGCAATTCACTTTTAATACACAAGTTGGTTATGAAGAGTTTCCTACATTTGATAGCAATCAATTTAGCTTTGAATCTCTATGAAATTTAGCCTCGTAAAAGCAGCACAATCTTTATCATTCTCTACAAGGTGCCATACTTCCCAGTTTGAAATGTATGGAAAATATATTGAACCTATTGTTTAGTGTCACCCTGGTTGAAATTTCTATTTCAAGCCAAATGTGATGGAATTTTGTCCAAAACATTTGCACAAGATGTGCATTATTAAACTTTGACAACTATTTAGTGACTGTGAAGTTTTGCTTCACATTCATATCCAGTAATGAGGTTCATCCTCTTTTACTTACAAACAATTTTGTTACTACTAGTAAAACAAACCCCAGGCAGAACCTGACCTACATGTATGACTTACCATCCCATTCCATCCTGTACTTAATGTCCCAGAACATATGGCACATCTCATGAGCAGTGACTTTACGTATTGTGTGTGTTGCTTTCAAAGGATCTAGCACTATTCCATCAACCTCTTGCTCCATTTTGTAGATCTTCAAAAAGACCACAAAAGTAGGTGATTATCAAATGGGCTGATCAGAAATGTTTGTATACAAACAGTACAAATCGTGTTGTAAAAAAACAAAAAACAAAAAACAACAACAAGTTTACTTACCTAGTTAAACTTTCAATCAAAAAAAATAAAATCTTCATTAATAAACAAAATGTTGTTAAAAATATCAAATGAATACTACAAGAATCAAGAACTATTTGATGAACTGTATGGGACTAGTATTTCATATTTGATGCAGCTATTTCAATTAATAATAATTATATAGAACATTTATAATGCGCACAAATCCGCAAAAAAAAAAACGCTCATGGCGCAAACAGAGCAACATGATCATAAAAACAAAAGCAACATACACAAGTACATAATAGCAAACAAGATGCAATCATGATTTACAAATGGAAAAACTGAAATAAGCATTTACACATGATCCCGACCATAAGTGCTTTGCATGAGATGTGTTTTTAACCTGTTTTTGAATGTCTCAAGTGATGGAGAAGTACGAATATTGTAGGGAATTGCGTTCCATAACCGGGGAGCTGCGACAGAGAAAGCTCTGTCCAGGACCTAGATGATTTAGGCACAACCAAGAGTAATTTAGCAGCTGATCGCAAACCAGACCGGGGTGGATTATATAATTCAAGTAGATCAGAGATGTATGGTGGAGCTCCATCGGAAATCTTCAAGTCTATGGAAACACTAGGACCATAGAGGCATCAAAGACAAGACTAAGGCAGGGAGGTAACATAAATTAAAAATAGTGTTTGAACAAAAATTGTCTGGCCCCTTCGTTGTGTAAATGCAAGTATTTAAACTAAGTTTTTACATATATACAAAGATGGCAAGAGTGAGTAGGGTACTAGGGCCGTATTCACGAAACTACTTCAGTCACAAAATAATAAGCACCCCACTTAAATACCAAACTTAAACGAATCTTACTGAGTAAGCAGTATTCACAAAGCATTTGCGCTAAGTGCCCCGCTTACTTTCGCGTCTTAAATTTAAGTGTGGTCCGACCTGACTTAAGTGGGGCACTAGGGTGTCATGGCATTTTTACGGGTCGCGCACCGCATAAATTTTAACGAAAGAATTCTTCGCAGGGAGAGAGTACTTTCGCGAAAGGAGCAATCCATTAGCAGAATTTACTGACGGTGAACTTAACTCACGTTATAGGTTTGATAGAAACGGTGTTTTATTTATAACAGCTGATAAGAGAAGAAATTGACACACCGACTGCACGTGGCCGCACTGTTTATGCTGAAATAAACGACCTTATTGCACTACAGTTCTAATCCGATGGAAATTGCGCATTTAAGCCATCAGCAATGCGCCTCAATGCTTCATGTTTGGCTTGTGAAGTAATCTTGGACGAAAACTTTGGACGTAGGATGTCTTCCCTTTTTTCCCATTCAGTTACGAGAAGCAACTTTTCCTTCTCAGGAAAGTTTGGCTTCTCTTTATATATGGCCATATTGTATAAAAATCTGATACTGTTGTTTAAACTGAACACAGGACTGCAAAAACGCGCGCGTCTAACATCATTGTAGAGGGTTAAAACGTATTGCGTGGAACACGCGCGTACGTTATATTAAGTAGGGTCAACGCGTAACAAAATATTTAAAAAAAATATATTAATAAATTAATATTAAAAACTTCAATTAAATTTTGACACTGGGCGAAAATGTGTTACCATTCTAGCCTTAAGGGTTTTAAAATAATTGATTGATTGCGTCTGAGTCATCTTTTTTTCTAAGTAACCATTGATGACGTATGTTTTGTGCGCATGTGCATTTACTTGATCTAAACAACTTAACTTTTGAAGATTTAAGTGGGGTACTAAGATAAGTGGGGTACTTAGATGTTTTGTGAATAGCTACTCAAGTGCCCGACTTAAGTTAGCGGGGTGCTTATGACTTAAGTGAAAACTTACGTACTCAACTAAGTTTAGTTTCGTGAAATCCAGCCCTGAACATCAAACTGAAGCAGCAAGAACAAGAGTATGGCACTTGTTTAGTATCATGGATCAGCACTGGTAATGATGCTCAATCGGAAAAGAAATTGACATAGGGCCTAATATGTCATGAAAACTGCCACGCAAAAAAAAAAAAATAAGAACAAAAAACGGACCAAGAAAGAAAGAAGTCTTATATTTTACTGCAAAAATAATCATTTTGTTCTGCCATGGTGTACCACGCACTTGTGTTGCACTGACATCTTGATTGTTGTTCGAAAAACATGACGTGTTCAACTGCAATTTGGACCTACAACAAGTACCAGTACATGTGCACTACAGCATGTAAAGTGTACATGCATGTACATGCAATGCCAACGCTCATACGACACCCTCTATTGGCAAGGAGTTGCATTTTTTTAATAGCCTCATTTCAAGGCCTGCACGCATGAGTCTATATACTGTATCCGCGCTAACACAGCATTATGTTTTACTGACTCACAAACAGCTGCAAAAACTACAACATTCTCATGAATATTTACATAATTGTCAACCGCCAATCATGGTCCTTTCTCTATGTGAAGATCCATGTACATGTACATGTACATAGAGCATACGGACTTTGCGTGTGCTGTATGATGATGCATGTGTAGCCGGCCAACCGAGAAAATTTGTGTGTATTTTTCTTTTCTTCTGGCGCTTCCACACTTAAAGCGGATACACATTCTGTTATTGAATATTTTTTTAACAATGGAAATAAAAAATTGGCACGGCCAATGAAGTGACATTTCTTTTCGTTATCGAACGACATGATGCGCCGTAAGCGCTTACGCATATCCCTTTGTTGGTGCTCACTGAACAGGGTATATATAAACCCTGTTCTGAGCACAGTTCGTTCTGAGCACAGTTCCTCCTTCTCGATTGAGTAATTACACCTTGCTTGTTGTATTTTTTGCTGAACGTTAAACATCTTACACCCTCGACCATGAGCCTTGAGAACCAGGCCAAGTCTCTAATCAAGAGATACTGAGTGCTATACAGCATCTACAACATAGAGTGGATGCCACTTCTAAAAAGCAAAAGCTTTCCGAAACTGCAGTTCCTTTTAAAAGCGAAGGGAACAAGCAACAGTTCAACCACGCCGAAGGCCTAGTGACCCTCATAGAATTCGCTCTGGGTTTTCTCGAGCTTGGTGACTTCACCAACACTAAATCTACCCTCCAAGAGGCCTTGGATGCAGTAAGACAGCGACAGAAGCTTATCAAACTGGCCGACCGCTCATCCCTAGGTTGGGCTACAGTCAAAGAGTATGTGGCCGACAACCTGGCAGACAACTCGGATGACGAAAAGAGACTCAAAAAAGCGGAGAAAGCTGCCGCCGGCAAAAAATCTGATGCATCCAAGAAAACTAGAAATCCATCTAGATTTCGTGAAAACCGCGGGATCAGCCTTCCCACTCCTGCGACTTATCAGCCTAATAACTGTTCTTTTCGTTGCCCATACTTCACCACTCCCAACTTTAACGTCGACCGCAGGATGTGCTTCCAGTGCGACATCACAGGCCATGTTCGTACCAATTGCCCGTCCCTCAGAGCTCTACGAACAATCCAACAGCAGCTTGGACCTGCAACAGCCAGACCTCCTTCCACATAGAGACTGGGAAGCTTCAGAGATCGACCCAGGTTTTACAGCACCAACGACGGTTAAAGGTAAATTGAAAGCTTGCTTGCCATTTTGGATCAAAGAATTGAGAGCAAGTAATTTAGTTACTGAAACAATTGCATCTGGGTATAGAATTCCCTTTAAACAATTACCTCCACGATTTTTTGCGAAAAATAACAAATCAAGTATGAACCATTCCCAATTTGTGACAACTGCAATTGCACAACTGTTGAACAAGAATTGTATAACCCAGGTTGATTCTATACCACATTGTTGCAACCCTTTGACAGTGGCGGAAGGGAAAAAGCTGAGACTTGTCTTGGACCTTCGTCATCTGAACCAGTATATTTCAGTAATCAAATTCAAATACGAAGGCTTAAAGCACATCTCCCAGGTCCTCGGACCTCATCAGTTTTACTTATCTTTTGACTTTGAGTCGGGTTATCATCATATTGAAATATTTCCCCCTCACCAACAATACCTGGGTTTTTCTTGGACCCATGACGATTGTGTTAATTACTATGTTTTCACAGTTCTCCCATTTGGGCTCAGTAGTGCATGCTATATATTTACCAGTGTCGTCAGACCATTAGTTTATCATTGGCGCGCACAAGGAATACTTTCATTTGTGTACATAGACGATGGTATCATAATCTCTCCAACCAATCACGCTGCTTTGAAATACTCAGTTATTGTAAAGGAGACAATAGCCTGCAGCGGCTTTGTTCTAAGCAAAAAGAAGTGCGTTTGGAACCCCTCCACAAGCATCAACTTTTTGGGTTTCATCATAGACTCTGTCTCATCTTTGCTGTACATTCCAAATGCTAAGCGTGACAAATTAACGTCATCTATTCACAATCTTTTGTCCCTGCATGCGTCACAATTGATAACCCCAGTCAGGGATTTAGCGTCCATTGCAGGCCAAATCATTTCCATGACCCCTGCTATAGGCCCAATAGCCAGGCTCATGACCCGCGAATGCTATCGCACAATCGAAGCACGCCAATCTTGGGCAAGCTCAATACTTCTTACAAGTGGTGTAATTACTGAGCTTGATTTCTGGATTAAAAAACATCCATTCACTAAATGGCTTCCCATTCAAATTTTTGCTGGTACCAAATCTTCGAATTTCCTCAGATGCCAGCGCTACGGGTTACGGTGCATATATTCACGGCTCGCCAAAATGCAATTTCACGGTCTTTGGACCGCAGTCGAAAAACTCAACAGCTCAACATGGCGCGAACCGCAGTGCTCAGAGTTCTCAAAGAATCAAAATCTTTTCTGGCAAATCACAAAGTGAAATGGTTAACAGACAATGCAAACGTCCCACACATTATAAGTTGCGGGAGCGCTAAGCCCAATCTACAAGAATTAGCAATCAGTATTTACACCATCTGCCATTCACACGATATTGTCATTGTTCCTGAATGGTTACCCAGGGCCGAGAATAAGATAGCAGACAAAATAAGCAAATTCGTCGATTACGATGATTGGTCCATTGATGACCGTGCCTTTTCAACAATCGATTTAGCATGGGGACCCCACACAATAGATCGATTTGCATCTCCTCAGAACAGAAAGCTCAAAGCATTCAATGCCAGGTTTTGGTGCAGTGGTGTTACCGGGGTTGATGCATTTTGTCAAGACTGGTCCGTTGATGGTCCATTGATGACCGTGCCTTTGCAACAATCGATTTAGCATGGGGACCCCACACAATAGATCGATTTGCATCTCCTCAGAACAGAAAGCTCAAAGCATTCAATGCCAGGTTTTGGTGCAGTGGTGTTACCGGGGTTGATGCGTTTTGTCAAGACTGGTCCGGGCATAACAATTACTTTTGCCGCCTGTTTCCCTTATATGTCAAGTCCTCAGAATCATGGAATCATCCAAAGCAGCCGGTACCTTAGTCGTTCCAAAATGGTCCTCCTCCCACTTCTGGCCAATGATTTGCCCAGACGGCTTACATTTGAACGAATATGTACTAGATTGGAAATTGATGAATATTTCCTTTCGCCCACCCTCTTTGGGTAACAACTCGCCTTTTTGTGCAGAACCAACATTCCTTACATTGGCATTGAGATTAAACTATACAAAGAACCCCAGATTATCTAATCGAGGGTTTTGTTGTTCAGAACTGGGATACTGCCCGGGATGTATTTAAAGTGGCCCTATACTGGTAGTCCAGACTAAAGCCTCTTGTCTAACTGTCTATTTGACAAACGAGAGGATTATATATGATCCGTTACTCAGTGCAAATGCACAAGGCCGATTTGTGCGCCAGATGTTTGTGAAGATATTTTGTTTATAAGCTATCTATCAAAGATATTTTTGACTTTCTCTTTCGAGATGATGGTACATATAGATTTATTGAATTGTACCGTCCTACTATAACAAAACAGTCAGAAAAAGAGAAACCCTTCTTTGGCGTCTCTCATTGTGCAGGTGTTTTTGCCCAAGTGAATCCAACTTGTTAACCAAACAATGCATCTTCGTGCTATTTATTTGTTTGCTTGTTTATTTATTTACCATGAGGTAGATTTAGAAAAGAAATACATTTTCTGACGTAGGAACGTAGGAAGAAAAAAACTGATATCCCCTTGAAAGAGGAGATTTCACAGACCTGTAATAAGTACATACCTTCATTTCTCCTTCCTGGTGAAGCAGATCCCAGTTGTCTTCAATATTCTCAAATGAGTACCTCACATTTTCTTCAACCTTATCATGGCACTGCAAGAAAATAACCAGTTTTTAGACCGAACCTTTAAGCCCTCTCGCCACACCAGCTGTGCAACGGTTACTGCAAAGTGCAAAAGGGCTAAATATTCACACAATTCATAACTTTTGTTAGCTTTTCTTATAATTAGGCCATCACAATAATGATGATTTCACAAGCATGCTGCCAATAAAAGGTCTACTACATCATCGGGCAGAAAATCCCTGTTATTTAGCATAATGCATTGTGCAATGTGTGTACATAGTGTGTATAAAAGATGTCATTGTACATACATGTACATCACGCAACAATAACTTCAATGTACAAATGTACGTAATGCATAAACCACTACAAATGAATGCCCTCTATGTTAAAGGTGCAACAGATGACAGATTATCTGATTATAGACAAAGTACACAAACCTGGAATTTTGGCCGAATATTGTAGTAGCTAATACTACAATCGTCGTGTGGGAACTACATGTACTAGAGCATGCTATTGAAAATGTTTGGTTTTAGTTTTCTTCAGAACAAAGAGAGTCTTCAAATAGTGTCATCGCAAACCTAGTCCTTACAGACTAATTGCTTTACAAACCTTCAAGTCTTATAAAAAAAATATTTTTCATTCTGACATAAGATTACCTCTTGAATAAGTTTGTGGGGGTGGGGTGGCAAGTCCTTGCTGATCGTGTTACTGGAACTAAAAGATTCATCTTTCTGCTCCTAAAAACAAACAAAGTATGATGAGAAATTGTTCTGAACAATATTACACTTCTGCATAGGTTTGGCCATTATACATCAAGGGCAACCTTCTTCACGTTTTTCACCTGCTATGAACATGCTGCAAACAATTTATACAATGTTATGGCAAAGTTCTTAATTAGAAATCAGCATGTGACAGTTGTGAAAAAGAGCACTCTTTGCTGTCTCCAATCTTTCTAAATGAGAGGACCTTTCAATATGAATTTATAGAAAACGGTTACCCTTTTCATATACATTGTAGAAGCAACATGTCATCAGTTGTTAAATCACATCGATATTGTTTGCAATTGGTTGCACTTACAAATTTTGTTTTAGCAAATTAATTTGATAGCATACTGTTTGACAAGACGTCATCTTACCACAATCTCTTCAGATCTCTCAGCTTCTTCCTCTGTTTGATCATGAATATCAAGAGCAGCGTCTATTGCATCAAAAAATTCATCCTCCTTCATCATGCTGTGAGGCCCCTCCTAGAAATAGGGCATTAAAATTCAACCGTCACATCACAGTGCCTAGCTTCTGCTTCATGTATACTCTCTAGAATTAACTCCTTTTTTCTCTGGTAAAAAAAACCCCTCAAAACCCTCAGTAACTTTTCTCCCCATTTTTACACAATGTAATAATCCATTTTGTAGATGTGTTGGCACTGTGAGCCAATAGCACTCCGCAATAATGCTAAAAATAGAAGCTAAGCACCCGGACCTCAGACAAACTTGTCAAATTTCACAAACATTTGCCGCTTACATGTCAAAGTTTTAAGTATACTCGCATGTACTGACTATACTAGACTACACTACTAGTGCAGTTTGGCGTTGATGATGCCATAATCACATATGTGGTGGAATGTTTGTCTGACAGTCGGTTATTATGAGCAAAAGTGCACAATGCTGTTGGTTTATTCTCACCATCAGTGTGATTTTGTCGTATTCTGGTGCTTAAAAAGTCTAGTCCAAACATGGAGAACAAACCAATCAGCTCTTCTCAGAAATAAGATTATTAAATCGTGTAATCATATGAATTAATCAACATCAACGAATGTATTTCCACCATGCAAAGCATCCAACCATACAACATTTTTACTTTTAATTTGGTCAAATATAGGTTTTCCCGGCCAATTTCACAATGTTTTCATTCAATTTAACACCAGAATAATTTAGTTTAGATTAAAATTAAAAGCTCATGCAGATCGTCAATCAACAATAAAAAAGATTCACTTAATTTCACTATCCCAGCATGCTATTCCTTACAAGATGCATCCAAATTAAACGTATCGTTTTGGGGCATAAAACCTGATATCTTTTTCCATAACCGCATTACTTTGAAGTGAAATGATTCTCAAAATGCTTTATACTATCCAAAGCTGCTGTACTTCTTACCACATAGGTTTTTATTGCCATTCATTTTCAAAGTCATTATCAAACATAATACAGACCCTTTAATTGGCAAAATATTTTCAAATATTTTCAAAAACATCTTTTCATAATGCTCCACCAGTCTGTATTCCTATAAAAGGCTTATAAGTGTAACTCATATCTGACGTCATAAACCCCTAGATGCACAAATTTTTTCCTTTAATTAACTTTCAGAAATACAAAATGGCAGCCCAATGAACAATTAAGAAATTACCTACATGCACCCGATCCTAAAGATGCCCCCCATAGACTTATAGATTTGTGTGCCCAAACACTTGCTAATTTGAACGCAGTGGACATGTGGAAAGTTAAAAGGTGCTGAATATTTATTGTAAAAATATTAGAATGCAAGTTTTGAATGCACCAAATCAAAATTGAATGCCCCCAAAATTAAAAGAAACCTCAAAAAACCTGAAGTGTGGAAATTGGCCAGGAAAAAGAAAAACATTATATTAGGACTTGCTGTACTGAAAATAGTAAGAACTTAAGAAAGAAAACTTTTGTCAGCTTGATGAAATTGGGGCCAGATCTCGTCCATTGAATGGGCTTAATTCACTGAGATGGGCTTTCCTAAGCTTTTCTAGATTGATCATTTAGACATAGTGTTTGAAGAACAAACATTTTACAAATTTATAGGAAAGTTTTGTGGTGATGTAAATGGGTCTTTCTTATAGAACCAACCTCATAGTCCGGTCCACCAAGGAGAGCTTTCTTCTTCATGTCTTGCAATGCCTTTCTGTATGCCTCCACTGCCCGTTTTCTCTTGTCTTGTTCCTGAAAGACGGGAAATACAGCCAGTTAGAGTCGGTGCTAAAGTGATTTAAAGTATTACTCATTGCTATGTTGATGACACACTGCATGGTGTATATGCCAAGATCATTAAGGAAGTATTTAGTGATTTATGTACTGTGTGTGCCTACATGTCGTTACCCTGGGAATATTGCACTTAAAAGTCTGCATGCACACAAGATGTCTGTTGGTGTAGGTCTATATGTGCACTTCATAATCAGTTGCAATACTTCAACCCCATAAGATAGTAGGCTTTAGATTTCATTCTTAATTTGAAGAGTTTTTAATGTGCCTGGGAAATCACAGTTATGCAATTGTATTATTTTACATAAATTACCCAGCTTGAATTCATGCATTGGACCAGTGTCAGTGAATATTGGTAATGTCGGCATAAAAAAACCAAATGTTGTATGGATATCTTGAAGGTCGGAGTCAATTTATAAACGTTGTAAATACGTTGGCAAACAGTATGAAATACAACAGGTAAATTCTCAATGTTGGAAAAACGTAGTTACGATGTGTACGGGCAAGGTAGTGTTGACATCCTAGGATTGTGCAAACGTCGGCAAATTTCAACAATATAAAAAGTTGATTTTTAATGCTGACACAATGTAAATAATAGTACAGGCAATGTATTGTCGGCATCCTAAGGTTTTGTCAATGACAGCAAATGTTGTGACATTATGATGATGAAAATATGTTCTATATACTAAGTTTTGTATAATCTGCACTATGGATTAACATTTGTCCCTGTGCAATGCCCTCGAGCAAAAACCCTGAAAATACAAAGATTCTTCCTTTTGGTGTACATTGTACACAAGCCGATAGAGGACGCTGTAATATGTGATGATGTAATAATTATTAGTTATGGAAAGCTCGAGTCTCACAGAGATTCCAAACATGAACATAAGAAACACAAGATAAAGTTAAAATTTGTCAACATTCCAAACATCCGATTCTGAGGACGTCATTCTGAGAAAAATGGGTCTGTACGTTTTTTTATGGGGATGTTTTGGCTCATTCCTGACTTTCGATAACATTTAAACAAAACGGCCTTGGGCTTGAAATTTTGACTGACGAAAAAATCCTCCTTGGTATGTAAAGATCCATTAGATCCCAGTGGGTTTCAGTTTAGGTTTCAGTCCTAGGTCCAGCCTACACGCTTCACCAAACTAAGCCCAGCTTATCCTGTTCCGGTTCCCGCCCTCGCGCACCATCAAGCCAAGCCCAACCAGTTAATCTCCAAGGCAGTACTCATGGTACTTAAGGAGCAACTGAGTCCGACTTTCTCCTGAAGACAATCAGAGCATAAATCGAAACGTTGAGCATAAACAACCGGTTCTTTTCAGAACCAACACTACTCAAAAGAGATTTACACATGGTGCTACCGCAAACCTTACCTGATTATACTCCCACCATGCAAAGTTTCAAATCCTACTGATCCATTAGTTGTTGAAATCCAATGACGTCATGTTTCAAAATTTGCTCTAAAAAGGTAAGTTGTAAACCAAAATATCCCTGTACAAAAATTTAGAGACCCATTTTTCTCAGAATGATGTCATCAGATGTTTGGGATGTCGACAAATTTTGCAAAGGAAGATTACCAAATACAATGGCAATTTACACCATTTTAAAGTGGGAAAATGAGTACATCACAAAATTGAATTGGTCACTTCCCTTCCTCTTTAACAAACATACGTCTAATTATTTGTATTCTCTTAATATCCAAGAAGGAAATGACTAATAACCTTTTGTTTTTGCCTTCTCCTTTTCCCACACAGTTATCCACTTTATTAGTCTGCCCTTCGTTGTATTAACTAATTATTTACCTCTCTTCTAACCTTCCATTTTGTCCTTGGTGTTCCCAACTTCTTGTGGTCAAGCTATCCCCTTCCCTTCATAACCCCCCCCCCCCCCCCCTTGTCTTCATAATCCCTGCTTACCCCCTGCCTTCTCTGAATGCTTTCTGCTTTTCTCCCTCCACTCTCTCTATTCATGTATTTCCACTTGACTACTCTTGCAACTCTTGTCTGCTTGTATGTGTGTTGTGTGTTGTGTGTTGTCATTTAGCCTTCGAGAAAGACTCTGCTAGGGTCGAAACGTCACGCCACTAACTTATTTTTTGCATTTATACCACAGGTCCTTTTGGTTGGTAAGCAGTTTGCAACAACTAATTCTATTTTCTCTTAATATCCTTTTAACACTTCTGTAAATAATAGTTTGTGCAGTGTATGAGAAATCTGTGAAATTAACAGTAAATTTGTATAGCGCCCTCCCGACAGAAATCTGCAAGTGCAAGGGAGGGCGATATACAAGTTGGGCTGACATGAATTGACTCGGGCATTGCATGCATCACGATGTGGGAATGCCCAAGTTGACCTGTAACCGAGAGACAACCAGAAGAACTTGAATATCCTCAACAAAAGGTGCAAACGGAAGATGAATTTACTGTTTATTAAGAAACAGTGCAATTAAAGACTTATTTCCATGTATTTATTTCTTTTATATAAATTCATCTGACACAATCATACCTCAAAATTAACCAGAAACATCTCCTGCGTACCTCATGTGAGTTTAAAGTATACTCAAGAGGTCTTTGATGGATTTTGGAGCAGTTTTTTTTCACTTGCTATTTAGGAAAATCTTTCACTGTCCTACGAGGCTATCGTTTTGGGGGTAATCGTGTTTCGGGCCATCGGGCCACCGTTAATTTTGACTCCTGTGTACACAACACTATAAGTATCAATAATCACCTTTACTTAGGAGTACAAAATTAGAAGGGAAAATCACGCACAATTATTTACAAAGATACATGCATATATGCCTTGAGAATCAGTCGAGTTGCAGTGGAAAATCCATCAATAGCTTAGGAACAAATGCCTGAAAGAGCTACATCATCTATAACCAACTGTACTAGAGGTCCATGAAACTGTGGTGTCTGATGGAAAGTTAAAAGAAACTTGACCTGGAAAACTGTCAAGAAAGAATGGGGTGGAGTTGATGTAGGAGTACTTACAATATAGACGGGATATTCTGGAAACACAAATAGCAACAATCAGGGCACCAATCATATTCAGTTCAAATGCTAGGAAGTACTACAATCAGGTACACACATGGATAACAAAGATTTGTATCTATTTATGAGATGGAAAAAGTTGGATGAAAGACACACCTTTTCCAGTCTCTTCTGCCATTGTTCTTCTCTTTGTCTCATTAGGTCAATGCAGTGAGACAAAGTTGCTAGGATACCGGCCGTTGTTGCCTTGAAGGTAAACGCCTCCCCTTTAAAGTCCACGCCCATATGGTGGGGCTGGAAATTACCTTTGTCTGAAAGTGTCAGAAAAGACCCATGCACAGAAAAAACACCTGTGTAATTTGTTCAATGCCTTAGAAATGCATTGTTTTGAATGTTTGATTTCTACCCCCGCCTTGAAAGACACTTACAAGGAAAACAAAACAAAGTGTTTCAGTTCATTATATACATGTATGTTATATTGGAATTATTAAGACTAAGAGGCTCTGAACTCTAACTATCTTAGAGGATAAACTTTTCAACAGATTTTTTAAATTAAGTTTGGGCAGGTCCATATATTTCTAAATATAAATATTTTTAATGTGTGGTGTTTTTTCCCTGTTTGTTTTTAGATTCTCATCACAGGCAAGTGAGCAAGAAGAAGTTTCATTGTTTAAGTTGTTCTGTTGAAGATTGAAAATACAGGCAACAAAATCAGAAAGTACATGCAGTTTGAGTAAGGAAACACACAACTTGAAAAGTAGTAATTCTATTCAGACTAGATGTTCTGGATGTGTGGAATTAAGAGTTGTACCTTTTTCTTTATGAGCTGAAGGTCCATTGGTTTCAATGAATCTCATAAGGGAATCGACTCTGGGTGTGGTACCAGATTCATCATTCAGATCTTCATCATCAATGTCACCATCCACTGCAGGCAATCAGACAAACAGT
Organism: Leptasterias polaris; assembly: GCA_037783415.1. Taxonomy (NCBI): domain Eukaryota; kingdom Metazoa; phylum Echinodermata; class Asteroidea; order Forcipulatida; family Asteriidae; genus Leptasterias; species Leptasterias polaris. The sequence continues at coordinate 1,159,434 of JAZGTN010000054.1, forward strand.
CAATCAATCAATCAATCAAAACAATAAAAATCAATTAAATCAAATCAATCAAATCAATTAAATCAAATCAAATCAAATCAAATCAAATCAAATCAATCAATCAATCTACCGGTGGTACGCTGCTAAGTTTTTTTTTTTTGAATGTCTTCGAACCATCAAGATCATACATTGTAAGTAACCTGTACATGTCTTTGTAACCACCATCATGAAATAAATGTTTATTGAATTGAACAGCACCATGAGCCGGGGTGGGAGAGCGAGGGCATACCAGCCCAAAACCAACAATGGAACTTCCAGGTATATCAATAGCCAAATGCAATCCACAATGAGCCGCAACAATGGCATAGTTATCGATGTGGAAGAGAATGTTCCAATCTCAACGAATGTCAATGAAACGGCTAAAACCTTACCACCCGAGACGATCTTCTATGCGTCCCGTATATAAGGAAATTGTGTAGCCATGTATTTAAACGACAGAAAACACGCTCATGAACATGATGAAGCTGTTACACAAGGTAAGGTTGTCAACAACTCTTTGATTTATATTTCACCTCTTGTACGTCAAACAATTCAATTAGTTTTTTCCAATGTGTACTCTGAAATTCCAGACCATATCTTTGCAGAAAACATCAGAGAGTTCTGTAACATAGTTTCTCCCATTAGATCCATACCTATCGGTATAAGCCTTTTCGCAGTTGTTATTGCACATGCGCGGGAATTGCCTGCCGACGAGTTTCTGGAGATAAACAATACAGCGGCATCGCGTAACGACGGCTATAAAATATACGGACAGTGGGTATGTAGCATCGTTGATTGACACCAAAATGAGCGTAATATCGCCGAATTCTGACAATTTCTTGCAACAAACATCGATGTAAGTAGGTTTGAATTGTTTTACTTCTAAAATGAAATCCCGAAATAACCTGAACACTTTTTTAAATGTTGTTTTTAGTCATAAGGTGATGTTTTGTTCGGGTTTTGAGTCAGAACATGACACAGAAGTGTACAGATGGGACTGTAAATGTAATATGTACAGCCTAAACATTACTATGCTTACGCTTAGGCGCACGGTCCAAATAGAACCGGTACAGCTACTGTCCAACGGTTGCCAAACGGTTCAAGGCACAAACGGTTCAACAGCATTTGCCAAACAGTTGGAAGCATCGTTTGTATATATTCGCTTCAATGCCCTCAGCTTATTCTGTCCTCTGGAGTGCCAGGAGTCAAAACAAAGCGGCTATAATCGGATTACTTTCTATTGTATTGGGATTATAGTTCAAGTTAAAAGAGCTCCTACTAAAATTATGAATTTAAAAATTAAAACACACATACCTTTTACACTTATATTTTGTTTTGTTATTTCCAAAGTGCTTGACAAATGTTTTTACCCATTTTACTTTAAACCATTAAAAATGACCAAGTAAAACCTAAGATCAGAACTTAGTGCAACATTCAACCCCAGTGCCACCGCCAATAAGGTCTTCAATACGAGCAATGGAGGCGCACGCATTGCGATCACTTTTGCACATCCTCCGTATTGCCAGCAATTATTTGGTTGGGGTACGAACTTGGTAACCAACCCTGGTGCGTTCCGTACTACATTGTAGAACATTAAACAAGGGCTGCTGGTGAAACTTAAGATTTGGGCCGAAAATTCATATGTCTTTCGAGCATAAAACAAAGTGCGCATTTCTGAAAATGCATGTAAAGCAATCCACTGCTTGGCCTTTACATATTCTTGAATCTTGATAAGTACAAGTTATAACTTACATTAGAATACATGTAGATAAGAACTTGGCTTAATTATTTCAAAATGACAACATAAAAATTGTTTTGCCCTCCAGGTTCATACGACAGCAATAAGTATACTGCATTCAGTGTTTGTAAGGAGTTTTCAATATGCACATGAATGAGAGATATTGTTAAATGTATGATTAATCTCTGTTCTTTTTCCATTACACTTTCAGGCATCTTCTGCTTGATAAACCATAAAGCTATGTGCGGTTGTTGGGTGCGGCAATTGGTCTTTCCAGCTGGAAAAGTGGAAGCAAGGATTTTGCAGCAAGCATCAGACTCGCTCTGGATTGATTGGGATGTATGACTGCTCACCCCCTTTCAGACCGTTTCCATTTTCATCTGGCCAAATACAACATCAAGTTTTGTTTATTTATCACCTGTTTAGGCCTGGATATTTTGAACGCAATTGTCATTTTAAATCCATGCTCGACCATTTAAATTTATGTGTTCTAAAGTATGATTTGAAGTTAGTAAAGAGTGATATTGTTTGTGAAGAAAGTAAATATAAATAACTGAGAACAAATAAGACTTAATGTGTATGAAATCAACTTGGATATCGGTTTGCTCATGTTGTGTTTGAGAGAAAGCTACTTACATGTACCTAGTTCTAAAATAATAGCACTTGACATGTCACCAATTTATTGCAAATAAAGCTAAAGTGAATCAGTGGCTTTTTTATAAATAGCCAATACAGCTGCAAGTTAACTGTATCTAAACATGTATCTAAACATGTATGCAAACAATATATTTTACCAAATATTGCACTACATGTACATTATGCTTGATACGTTATATGTTTGGCAAAAAAGGAACAGAGTTGTGAAAAAAGGTTACAATAAATGATATGAATTTCTGAAAATTTGAAATGTATTTACCAAGTGATTACCATGAGTACAAATGTTAAAAAACAATGTACAATATAGTTAAACATGATAGGCAACATTTCAAGTCTATTAGCACACTCGTTTTTAATGTTTAGAATAAGCTCGCTTGCCCAATGCCACCACTTTGGGCCATCAAAATTTCATTCATGCCAAAATTTACTTTTTCAAGGGCCAACTAAATGTACCCCCCAAAAATGGTCATGTTTTTTTGTATTTGGGGCCAACAATACTTTCAGTTTTGCCAAGCAAATCCTTCAAAGCATCCACATTCCAAAGTCTAATCTCTTCTAATGTAAGTTCAGATGCATTTCCATCCATCATTCAGTGAAAAAACAGCGAAAAAACTTCATTTTCAGCGATACTATCAGGTCAATATTACTCGATTTGGCTATTCACAATATGTACGCTAGTACAAGCTCTGGATGGTGATGAGGACAACACCAGCGACGCTTCCCATCATTCTCAACCGCCACTCTCAGATGCAACACAGGAGAGCATGGATATAAATGAGTGACATCGAAACAGATGACACGGCATCCATCATATCTGAAACTAACTCACAGCCTAGTGAGTTTGAGTGCGAAGAAGGAGACTTGTCCATCCCCACAGGCCCCCTCTCGCAAAAACAAGTGACAGCTTTTCTGAAGTGTGTAAAAGCCTGCAGAAGACTCAGTGAAATCGCCTAAAAATTCACTGGCGACATCCCTGGACTTGTAAAACAACTGAAACCCCTACGTAGCTCCCCCTCCTAAACAGAAATATGCAAATGAGGGTTTGTAAACTTGTCAAAAGTCTAGACACAGAAGAAGTGTCACGTCTGATACCAAAATAAATCTGACAATTTATATTCTGCTCAGTATCGCGTTCTCTCTCAGAACAATAAACACGGGAGGATGCTCCAATCCGACTCGTAACGCCTCTTTCAATGAGTTCGTTAAACAGTCTTGTTTTAACCCTGACGTAGTCTTCCTACAATAAGTTAATGATTTACCTACCTCCTCATCTGTGTGGAAACATTGGCAAAGTCAAATCAATAGTACAACGCGCAAAACGAGGGGATCAGGCGTGGCTACTCTTGTCAAAAATAACATCTCTGTGCCAAGTCATGCTGTTCTTTTTCTAAGTACGCTCTTTATACTGAAATTGAACATGATTTTAATATTTATCACCTGTATAATTTACATGTTCCACAGGGAGACACAGAGGCAGGAAGAATGTTAGAAGCTCTGGAATGCCACTGTGCACAGCATGATCGAGGTAAAATAATTTATATAGGAGGTGATTTTAACTGTCCCACAATCCCTCTCTTAACCGCCTTGCAATTATTCATGAAAAACGGCACAAAACCCAGAACAAAGAAAATACACTTGGTTCCGTACCACCAATATAACTGCCGGGACTATGTCGAAAGGAAGGCTTGATCGCATACATTTGTATATCTACCTTCGCAAATTGCTCCCACAGTTTCAAAATGCGACATAATCCCATCAGATCACAGTGCAGTCAGTGTTGTTTGTAAATCTAGCTCTAAGCAACCTAGGGGAAGTGCCTACTGGCACTTTAACAACTCACTCCTTCAACAGTGTTCAAGACGAAAACTACAAAAAAATCTTCTCCCAGTTCTGGACTTAATGGCAAACCAAACTTCCCTCCTACCCTGATATATGAACATGCTGGGACATGAACAAAGCCCAAATCAAAAATATCACCCAGACCTATGGGAAAAAATGTGCGAATGAAAAACGTGATCTGATTCACAAACTTCAGAATAAAACAGACAACCTTCAAGTTCAATCCTCCCCCAATCTCACCCCAAATATGAAACAATTCCTTCTCGATCAGAGACGTGCGCTCAACAACATCTACAAACAGGAAGCTCAAGGAGCCATGGTTCGTTCGCCTTTTCAATTCGAAAGCAAGGGTGACTCATGCTCCACATTCTTTGTCAATCTAGAAAAACAAAACTCCTCAGCCAAAACTCACCATGGAATGCAATTAAGCGATGGCACAGTCACAGAAGATCCAAGTGAAATACTCCAGCATGTCCATTCCTTTTATAAAGACCTCTATTCCCATGTTCCCACTTCCCAAACTGTGCAGAATTACCTTCTCAAGAATATTCCTACCCCTGATCCTTCTGACTCTGAAACCTGTGATCAACTAATTTCTATTGAAGAATTGGATCAAGCCGAGACAGCATATATGCCAACCATTCCGACCTGCCTCTCGCCTTGTGCAATTTAGACCAAAAGAAGGCATTCGATAGCATTGACCATGACTATTTATTCAAGACGCTGCAAACAATGGGTTTCAAGGAACATTTTGTTTCCCTCAGTCAGAGTTCAGTCCACGCTAACAGCCCGCCCCCCTCCCATTTGAGAGAGGTATTCGTCAATGATGCCACCTCTCAGGGCTGTTATATTCCATTGCTATCGAACCCCTTCTACATACCATCAGCAGTAATTTGCATAAACATGATTTGACACTACCAGATTCCGATAAGGTCCGGACTGTTTCTGCAGATTTTGCACAGTTTTTATTTCATCCAACCATGGATTTCAAGTTTTGAATAATATTTACACCATTTACAGCAGGGCGTCATCTGCATGTCTTAATATGAATAAATGTAAAGGGTTGTGGGTCAGAGCATGGATAGACAGACATGACCATCCACTCAATTTTCTCTGGAACAACAGAGAGAGTTCATCTTGGTAACACAGAAGCATCCAGACAAAAAAACTTGAAATTGTGCAAAGAAAAACTTAATAACGCTCTTTCGAGGTGAAGTGGTCTAGCAAGGACCATTTCTTTCAAAGGCAAAATTATTATAGCCAACAAGATAGCTGCATCTAAATTGCTACATTTCCTTGCTGTCCTCCCTCTACCGGAACAAGTTCTAGATGAACTCCAGGAAACTCTCATCACTTTTGTGTGGTCTCAAAAACGCCATTTGCTCAATAGAAAAGTGCTGTTCCAGTCCCCAGGAAAAGGAGGACTAGGTCTTGTCTGTCTTAAATCCCGTGTTCTGACATATAGATTTTCTTTACTTCAGCGTTTATTATGTAAAAATAAACACCCTGCCTTTTTTTTCTTATTCTCTATTGTCAAATAAATCATAATCTGGGTCAGGACTTTCAACTATTTTACATCAATCTTGAAACGAAATACCTTACCAGCCTACATGGCCTACCCGTTTTCCAAGCAGAAATTCTCAAAGCTTGGATCACATCAAAAGCCACCACGAGCGTACCACCCGAGTCTGTTAACTATGTAGTGAACCTAGCTATTAATAGTTTGTTTTTATGTTGTCATGGTAACAAAGATCTTCTCTCTGGTCGGCTCCTGTCATGAAGTTTGACACTAGTCAGACAACTACTCAGCAAGGATGGAACATGGATCTTAGCTGACGAAATCCAAACACAACATCGGAAGGGACTACGCCCACTATCTTCCAGAACACTTGAAGCAGAGCTGTCTCACATAAGACGAACCTTGAGGGAAACTTTCTCAAAAATCTTCAACGAAAGGGGTGCAACTAAAGCTCCAGACGAAGGAACTGAGTTTTTTCTATATTTGAACCACCCAACTCCATATATCCATATCAAAGCCAATTTTCCTTCCAAACACCTGTACACCGTCTTCAACAAAGAACTCTTTGCCGGACAATCCTCAAACCCCTTGGCACAAGGACACAATTCAAATGTACACTACAGTACCGTGGAAAAATGCAAACCACCTACGATGTATTTCCAAGAAAGAGGGTGACGTACAGTACCGGTTATTGCATAAGATCTTACAATCGCAGGAAGTTCTCCAATACATCGACCATACTCTACCAAAAACTTGCGGCTGGTGTAGAGCGTCAGAAAAAGGAACCCTGCTACACCTCTTCTTCCAATGCCCATCGATTCAACCAACTGAACCTACTGCAACTGTGCATCTTTTGAAATGTACTGGTGCCTGATCCACCACAGCAGGGGCCGACTGAGAGAAAACATAGATTTAGCATACTACATGTATTTAATTGTCAGCTTCAAAGCTAGTATGTACTGACTATATGTGCACTCAAACTTCAGACTGTTTAGAAACCTGGAAATAAACTGTTTAAGAGTAAAATCTATAGAATACCGCTACTACCAGCTCCAGAACAATGTTCCCATTTCCTTCAAGAAATGGGGTCTCTGCAACATTTTCCAAATCACTGATAGTGAAATTGAATGGATTCTGTAATTGAGTTTCTTTCCGTTTCATGCCGTACGTCTAATGAAATTGCTAATGTGTTAATTTGGATGCAATTTCAATCCCAGCTACTGACCTGTATTTTGTAACAGACATGTCTTCTTTATTAATGTATTTTTTAAAAGTTTTCTTTGCTTTTGTATATTCTGTATATTTTGTGAATAAATAAAAAAGTTGTTTGAGAAAGTAAAAAAAAAGTCAATAAATCAATAAATCAATAAATCAATAAATCAATAAATAAATCAATCAATCAATCAATCAATCAATCAATCAATCAATCAATCAATCAATCAATCAATCAATCAATCAATCAATCAATCGATCGATCGATCGATCGATCGATCGATCGATCAACCAACCAACCAACCAACCAACCAACCAATCAATCAATCAACCAATCAACCAATGATTTCACTTGAAAGCAAGGCAAATTCATAGACAGAATATATGTACATGTAGGTTAATATTCAAAAATCATCATTTGCTACTCAATTACAATTCAGTCAAAGTACGCGCAACCGTTGAGTGTTGCATGCAATTTGACCCTTCGCAAAATGTAGCTCGAGGACATAACAGGAATTGAATTTACATTTTACATTTACATTTTCCAACATTATTACGCTTTTGAACAAAAAGAACATTTATTCATGGGAATAAAAGCAGTGACTCAATCACCTTGCAGGGTTGGCCAAGACCCTGCCGGTTTTAAACGGCCGGTTAAGACCTCGTCGCCACTCTTTTATTCCCTTATTGAAATCTTACATGGATCTTCCAGCCATTTCCTGCTGTCTCCTGATGAGGAGGCAGCATCAGCACAGGTATCAAAATAACCCTGGAGAGCATCCACCTGACGGCAAAGAATGTCACGGAATGTCTCCATCTCAGCTAGCTTCTCCCGTAGGCCACGCCCTTTCTGAAATAAGAAGAAACAATGGTTTCTTTTTTCATGTTGAATACATTAAACCATACAGTGTACATAATTGATGGTTAAATGTCCAGATCAAGAGCGTGTTTTGCCGACCATGACTGCGAACAAGTTTCTGATGTAAAATTCACTGACCGAAACAATTTCCGAGAGCTACTCTAAAACGGCTCGGTAACTAGAAACAGTTCATGACGTATGTACATCTCCTGAAAATTAATGTTCTTAAAATATACAACCTTCATTTTATTTTCAAGTAATGGAACTTAGTCTTTGTAATTTTATCATCATTATTTAATTGTTTTGCTTCAGGGTATTTAATTTTTTAAACAATTCCATTGACATTTTTCAATAGTTTTTTATTCCGCCATCTTGAAACCAAGCCTAACCGATCCAACAAGTCGGTTACGGTTTGGTCGGAACAGCCGCGTCACCGCGGTTCAACCGAACACGCGAAAACGCTCAACCAATGACCAAAGCTCAAACATGTTTCTGGTTGGGGTTGCCAAAACGCACCCCAAGACAACGCACCCCAAGACAACGCACCCCAAGACAACACACCCCAAGACAACGCACCCCAAGACAACACCCTAAAAATCTTCCAAACATGATGCTCATGCTTCCCCTACCCCAGACTGCTCCTATAATGTTTAAGTTAAACATAAATACATTAAGACATTTAAGTACTACTTCATGATAAAGACAGGCTTTTCCATAACAAATAATGGTGGTTTTTTTTGTCAGTTATATTTCACAAATGCTGGTTCAGTACTGACATGACTTACATGTAGGCTTACAAAATGATTACATTTCTATATAAATTTATTTAAATGTCAATTTAAATGCCTGAAAACACATCACTGTGATTGGCTGTTAATCAGGACGAGGCATAACTATTCTTAACTTCTTCACGAAGAGATTCAAAACACATTTCTGTGCCTCTGCACAGGATTGTTTTTGAAACTATTTCGGAACACCATGAGAAAATTAGTTTTGTAAGAATATCGTAACAAATGAAATGAAACCATGACTAAACATGGTAAGACAAAAAACAATCTTAAAATTTTATGAATTTTTTGTCTTTTTCGAGAAAACTCTTTTTGATCACTGTGACTCAGCCTTCCCCTTGGCTGCTTGGCTGTAAGCCATGGCAGACATTTTGGCCATTGACTGGTGGAATCTTGTATTTAATGTACCTCCCACGCTCATGCTGAAAATAAAGAGAATTAATCATGGCATCCTACCGATCTATCAAAATTCTTGTTTTTCCCCTTTATACCTAGTAAAAGGGAGATTTCAAGCAAGAGTTTGAGATTTCTTTTTGTCCCTCTTTGTACAAGTCAAACAAGCCTACCTTGAGCGCATGCACAGTGCATGCTGGACAAAGAAAGTCTGGGGGTAATAAAACGTCAACCAACCGCAACCAAAACAAGACATTCTAAACTGTTTGCAAAGATATATAGACGTCCACTGTCATTCAGTTCGGAAAATCATAAGACATTATCTGATGTCAAGTGATTAACAGAATTTGATCGATGCATTCAGTTTGACTAGAAATCAGGCCTTGAGTTACACAGCGGCCTTGACGGCTAGTGCCGTCAGTGCCCTTGTAACAGGCCATGGTGCCCCTCAAAAAATTACCTTCTTCACAGCCATAATTGCTGTGCCCTTAATCCCTGTCGTGCCCTTTTAAATAGAAGTTAAAGTATTTACATACCGTAATTTCCTGCGGATAAGACGCATCTTATCTGACTTTCGAAGGTAACATAAAGTCACTGCGTCTTATCTTCTGATGCGCCTTATCTGATTTTGATTGAGTTTATTGTGATGATTACAATGTGAAATCTTACATTTATACTGCAAAATAGTTCTTTTATGGGTAGTTCTACATGTCACATTTTTCTTTAAATAAAACCTACACCGTTCACATTTTTGACGAAACTTACTGAAGAACGAAGTTACTGGCCATGCTGATGCCCACAATAATAACAATGACATCGTGAATGAGCGACGATCAATGCTGCACACAGTACACTACTATATCACATGACAGGTACTAGTCTTTATTAAACAAGTCGTTTTTGTATGTTTTGTTAACGTGAATTTTGCCAACTGAGGGCGTACATGTACGTTCCTAATCTGAAAGCATTATTAAGAAAGCGCCCTCTAGCATTCGTTGGTTCTTGCATGTATTGTTGTGTTAAAAAGTGAGTAACGAAGACTAGCAGCCAATTGATTGGGAAACGTTGGGAAAACGTTTATCTGCGCGCACTCGTTGTGTAAAACGAAAAACTGTAAAGCTATGGTTTTAGAAAAAATCTTTAAAATGATCATGGAAAAAATAATAATGAAAAAATAGCAGTGATGTTTTACTGGTTTTCGTGACTATAAAATTACGATCCCTTTGCACTATGGTACATAAGTGTGCTTATACATGTACCATCACAATGACCCCTGTATGTGTTGATGTACAAGCGGTATGAGACTTTGCGAGCGTGTGTTCAGTAAAATATATGTTGCGCCTTATGCGGTGGGGCGCCTTATCTGCTAACCCTTGAATATTATTTTGGTAATTTGAGGTTCAGCGCCTTATTGTTATACATTGTACATTGTTTTAGTTTGTTACTCTTGCTTCACTCAAAAGACAAGCAGCTTGTGGGTGTCTTTGTAGTTCTGTGACCTGGTTTTGTGACCCTTAAGAGTGGGTATTGTGTTCTATTAAGCCCTAGAAAGTGTGTTGACATGTGCTGGCTTTTATAGTTACTTTTACGGTTTGTTTATGAATAAGATATGATTAATTAATATCTTATTCATGCAAATTGTTTCATCGGGTTTACCACCCATAGGGAAACCTCTGGCCAATTTTCAAATTGTTTATAATTTCTGTTCATTTTTTTAATTTTTTAATGGTGACTAAACTTATTCAATCAAGATAGTATTGTTTAATTAATAATAAAAAAGGCATGCATTATGGTTTTATTTTATTTACAACTCATAATTAAATGGCCTTTGTGACTTTCTTGTTTTACATTTTTGGCCTTGGTGTCCTATCTACTGGCCTCAGTGCCCTTTAAAATTTGGCCTGTTCCAAGGCCAAAGTGGCCTTGCCCTAACAATTTTGTAATTCAAGGCCGGAGAAATGTAGTGTTTGTAGAAACAAACACTAGGTGTTCAGGTGTTTTGAAAAGCAGGTAAATATTTAAAGTTAAAAATCAAACAAAAAATCAATAAAGTATAGCTTTTAAAAGTATGTTATTTGCTTGCACTCCAGTTTGGATCTAGGAAGCTACATGTTGTACATGTCATGCATGTAGGTCAAATCAGGCAACTTGTAAGTTGCCTGAGTACTAAGAACTTTCATACATCTTTCACAAACAATGCAACTAGATTCAAATCATCACAGCCATGACAGCTATGGTTGTCAAGATATGAATGTTTTAAACAATAAACTTTTATCAAATGCATAATTTGAAAAAGATGACATCATCATGAGGTCATTGAATTGTTATCTGAGCATTGAGATTTAAGTATGTGCTACATGTAAGTTTAAAACTATTAAACAGGTCATGAGAGCGCGCAGTTTAGGACAATGACATCTTTACTGAAGGCCTGGTTGTCAAACGTTATTTCATACACAATCTGTAGACTTCAAAAGGAGGACCAGGATAATGTTTTCACCTCAACTTCTGGTTGCTACCGGAAGATAAGGTCAAATTGGGGCCACGGTACATGTATTGCAACTTTTATGAAGTATGTTAAGCCTTTTTGTATGACGTACATGTATAGATTGTGAAAATATGTAATTCAGGTAAGGATAAATTCTTTTTTAAATATTAAAGTTTGATTTTATGTAATTCAACACCTGATAATGTTAAATTAAACATGTAAGCTTGGCAAGTGTGTCTTTATTATCGGACAACAATGCTCACATTTAACACGTTTAACTGTAAAGAAAGTTTTGCTTGGACAGCTGTATAAAGTACATGTGTAATAACTCTGTGCAAATGTTTGAGCATGTTCAAAGACCTACCCACATGATTTGAAAATTATTATCAATCTATGATTAATTCTTGAGATAAGAATTTTTGAAAATTTTCAATCAAAGTCATACTTTGTGTAGCAATTGCTTAGTTTTTGGAAACCTTTCCAACGATGTATAGATCATAAAACTTCATTGTGTGATTCACAAGTTTACATTTTTTCAAATATTAAACTTGAGTTTTAAAAATGTAATTTGACACCTGACAACATCATCAGTTACAAACAAATCAAATTGGGCCTGAATCAAGAAAAATCAAATAATTATGTAAAATGAACTTGACCTACAAAATCATTGTCAGATTACTGGCAAGATAGGTAAAATTCTCCTCTGGGTTTTGGGGTAAAAACTCTTGTAGCGTGTCATGGCCGAGTGGTTAAGAGCATCGGATTCAAGTTCTGGTGGTTTAGTCATCGGGGTGTGGGTTCGAGTCCCGGTCATGACGCTTGTGTCCTTGAGCAAGACACTTTGCTATAATTGCTTCTCTTCACCCAGGGGTATAAATGGGTACCTGCAAGGGTAGAGGTTGAAATTGTGTCCACATTTTTGCAAACAAGATACAATGCAACTTGGATTTGGACATGAAGAATAAGACTCAAACTCAGACTTGGACAAAAGGGACTCGGACTCCGTCTCAGACTCGGCTCCTGTTGTTCTTGGCATGGTAGTAAGTCCGATTGTTGGCCGTAGCTTTTCACACAGCCAAGGTTTGGCCAATTTACAGTGAACCAAATACACATTTCCTCAAAACACAAAATCAAATCTCCAACATTTTATGAGAACTTTGTTGTTTTCACTTGGTTAGGTCTTGGTTTCATTGTGACGAGATTCTAAAAAGGAAACATTTTCTGAAAAGTCTGAAAAATCAACCTCGCAGGTGAGCTCGAAAAAATATAAGTTTGTAACTTGTATAAAATTGGTAGTGCACTAGATGTACATTGTACATGTAAGTATTGTGGACATAAATGAATGAATCTGGTTTGTACCTTGAATGAGGAAGAGGATGCCAGACTAGCAGTAGAGTGAAGAGACAGCATGGATCCTTGCCGCTGTAGACTGGTGCTCTCTGCCTCTGCTGCTGCCTTCTGTAACTCCAATGCATCCAGCCATTTGTGTCGGTCCTCTTCATTCTTGCAGCGTAGGTACCAGACATTGTCATTGATGCTGACATCAAAACGAAGTTCATCAAAGGGATGGGCCTGAACAAAAATAAGATGATTCACTTTCAAACCTTATTAATACAGATACATGTATGTAACCTACTGACGGACTACAAAAACAATAGGTATATATGTACATGTATGTATTCTGCCAATGTCTTACTGCACATACGCTTAAAAGCCCCCCCCCCAAAAAAAAAAACCCAAAACAAACAACAACAATTCCCAAAATAGCATTGACAACCAAATGCTTGCACAAAGAGTATCTTTAAAATCACTGCATACATGTACATTGTGCCATGAATTTCTTCTAATGAATCAAAAAGTGCCTACTGCTGGGAGGCCTACATGTACACCATGTCTGTATGCATGGTATGTAACCACAGGTGGCCAAGGTCAGGTTTGAGGAAGACTCAATACTCAAGTCACTTCCGAAAAGGACACCGGGGAAACCTTGACCACTGCTTTAAATGTACTATATGTTAGAGTACACATAAACATGTATTGCACCCTTATTTTCAGATACCCCCATTTTGTGATTCCTCTAAATGTATTTTAACCCTAACCCTAACCTTACAGTAAGGGTTGTTAGAAAATATGGGGATCATCATAGAGCGGTCACTTTATATTCAATTAGTCTTTGTGGGTTACTGTGCATTCCTCTTGTGGTTCTCTGTGATTGCCTACATAGGTGAGATGTGTACACATGTACATCGGGGGGGGGGGGGGGGGGGGGGGGGGGGGGGGGTTTCCAGGATTTTGTAAACCGGGGGGGGGGGGGGGGGGGGGGCACAACAGCGCACCCAGGATTTTTCATTAGGGGGCTCAAAAAAACGAACGGGTGGGGTCCAGGGGCTGGCATGCGGCCCCAGATGGGGTCCAGTGGCGAAACCCCGGTGGTGGTCCAGGGGGTGAAGCCCCTGAAGCTCTGACCCTTTGGCGTTTCCAGGGGTGAAAATTTAAGCCTCCATGTGCCTAAAACAGAGAAATAGACAGCACTTTTTAAGCACTTCAGATCCATATCAATCTTCTAAATTTACTGGAAAAATGTCTGTAAAATCGATGGTAGGGTCCAGGGGCCAATTAATAAATTACGCAAACAATAGTTATGTTACGAACTTCAGATGTACAGTGTAGTGTGAAAATAATGTTAATAATATCATAAAAACAAGAATTACAAAGATATGATAGGGGCTTAAATAAAGATTTGAGCCTTCAGTTAACCCGCTAATAATAAACTAAAAACTATGAAAGTTTGTGTTGTTTCAAGTTGCAGAGGAGAAGGCCATCATACTTCCGTTAGTCACAAAATATAATCCTAAATTTTGGGTTAAACAAAGAAAAGTGGACAAGAGCGGTATTTGAACCCATGACTTCCAGATAAACGTGCTGGCCGGCGCTCTACAACTGAGCTACATGTATCTAGCCGTAATGTTGGCGGATCCCTTATTTTGTCAATATCTTTGTTCAGGGGTGCCAATTGGAAGCCATTAAACTTGTAAAATCTGGCTTCCGATTGGTACCCTGAGTGAAAAACTTAAGATGTATTAAGTGCACAAATATGTAAATATTGTACAACATTATCATTTGCAATGTTCCACAACATTTTGCTGAACTCTAAAAACACTTTGCAGCAGTTGTTTGCTACATGTAATGTGTTTACAAAATATTTTCTTATTTTTTGTTGTTATTACATTAAGTACATGTAGAAACAACGTTTTACTCAGTAAAATCAATAATTTCAAGTATCAAGTAATAGTCAATTTGTCTTTGTTCTATCCTAAATTAATTAAAGTTACTCAGTCAGTTTCCCCTGTAGTTTATTAATTTACCTACATTGTACATTATGCCATTTTGCCCCCCAAGAAAAGGCTAAAAGCCACTCTTGGTATTGTACAAAAGGGAAATATTGAAGTTGAAAACAATTCAATGGAGCTGAAAGTCCTCTTAAAACAGTTTGAATTGTATGATGGAAGGAAACATGCACCAGGCAAGGAGTTCCAAAGAGATGCAGTCCGTGAAATAAAGCTGTTGGAATGGCTCTTTGTTCTAGATCTCAGCAAGCGAGAAGAAACAGAAAGGACACGCTGTAGAAAAGACAGAGGCTGGCTACAGATCTGTATGGTGGCAAAGAAGTTGTAAGGTTGATCGAGCCCTGTATCTGATAAAGAAAAATGAAAGGCAGAAGCTTCAGCTCAATAAAGACAACCAACTTGCATGAAAGCACTCTTTTCAATGTCTGAGATCTCTCCCAACTGGAGATGTCAAGTCCACAAATGCGAAAATCTGATACATGTGTACATGTACATGTACCTCAGGCAAAGTCAATGGACCCATATGAATGGAAATGTACATTATCATCTCTAGAGTGAAACAGAGACAGTAGTTTAGTTTTCTTTGGGTTAAAGGTTACTAGCCAGCAATTACCCCACTTCAGTATGCTCTCTAAATCATTATTCAGTGAGACACCCAACTCCCAGCGAGGAGAAGTGTTGGAAGAGTTAGGGGAAACACAGTGGAGGGTTGAATTATCAGCCTGCAGGCGTACACCTGCAGGCGTACATGGCGAGCTGAGACAAAACTTTATCAGGTAAATCAAATGTTAACAAGAAAGAGAGTAGGACTGTAGTACTGAGCCCTGTCGAATACCAGAATTAATATAACGAATAGGAGAAGATTGACCCTCAAAGACAACCTTCAACTTGCAGTTGGAAAGGAAAGCAGAGATTATAGACAACATCCATGACATTGTGCCTGATACACCATATGACTGAAGCTTGTGGAGCAGGCCAGTATGTTATACTTTGTCGAAGGCCTTGGAGATGTCCAATGCTACAACATGAGCCTCATTCTCACCCCTGCAATCTTAGGCCCTACTAAAATGAGGATTTTTAGTAATTAGGGAAAGCAGATCACCTGAACCTGTTGGCATGGTTGGAAGGAATGGCAAAACTCAAACTGGCAGTCAGTTACATGTAGAAGGTAATTATCCTTCAGGTATCAGAAGACATGTTGGTTAACAAAGCATTCAAAGATCTTACATGTACTTATCATAAGAAGCAGACTAATAGGATGATAACTACATGTAGTACATGTAGATTCAGAAATTGAAATATTTGAAGTGCTGCTGCTTCCCAAGTTGTGTCGTAAACTTGGGTTTGATCCCTGGTTAGAATAATAATAATTTATTGATTTATATATTGCACCCATTCCATAAAATGTGTACACACATGTGCATAACAAAACAATTAGACCAACAACAAAAAAGATTAAAAAGCTAAAAACTGGTAAAAGCAAGGAAATACCACAATCCATAAAAATGACAACACAAGACCCTTACAGGACTTCCAAAACAGTAAAAATGCATTAATAACATAAAGATAGTAGAAACAAAAATGTACTAAGGAGAGGAACAATAAAAGCACATTTAGTAAAAAGCTTCTTTAAAAAGACAAGTCTTCAGAACAGATTTAAAAACATCAAGGCTATCAGCGTTCCTAATATGAAGTGGAAGTTTGTTCCAGAGGTGCGGTGCACTATTTTCAAAGGCTCGATCCCCAAGAGCAGCATTACTACCACCTACAGGGTGGTTAAGAAAAATACAGTTGCAGGGCAATTCCACGGTAACTCGCGTTACATGTAATGGGACATGGAAATAATTTTCATACTAGTATTCTGTTAGTATTAAGGGACCCTGAAGGTAGATGTTTACTCTGCTTCAATGTGATTATTCAAGTTACTGAAGAGCCAAAGAAAGACCACAAAAACTGCCTTTGTTTAATTTTGGCGAGACATTTAATATCGGTCTCTTGTTACAAAAATAGGACACAGCTACATGTACATGTATGAAGCTGAGTACAGTTTATCTGAAATTCTCCTCATACCAACATACATGTATCAAAAGCTGAATAATTCTGTTTTTTCACAATGTGGGTGTTAGTAACAACACTAGATTCAGATATTAATGTGGTTTTTAATCATTAGACTACAGAGAGCATAATTGTCCATAACTCGCGTTACATTTTGTCCGATGAATAAAAATAGATTTGTTGTTCGAGTCCAAGTAATCTTGAACACAATTTCAACAGAACAAGCCACAAAGCATGCAGAATTTGTGCCATTTGTGTGAATTTAGTATTTAAAATAAAGAAGTAAAATTTGCCAAACTGTATTGGTTGAAAGTGCCTTTAATTTTTTAATTTTTTTTAATTTTATTAATATCATCAAGGGGCAATGATCTTAAAATCAATCTTTCTTGACATTGGTGTATATCCAATGAAGAGTGTGATGATGAAAATCAAATTTCAGTAGGAAACAGAGTAAAAACCCAATAGTAAAAAAAGCTTTTGTTCATGATTAAAGTGAATGCTTGTATGTAAAAAAAATTATGTCTTCAACATACTTTTCGTACATGTACAAACAACCTACTGGGAAAAATCCATTGAATTCATTCAATTTCATATTTTCATATAGGCCTACTTCATTAAATGTAAATTTACATTCCTTTCATCTTCTTAAAACTTAGTCCAAAACTTGTAGTGACTCTACAATTAGCTATTTCAGGTTTGTCTAGTTTCAGCATCACAGCCTTCTGTGGGTAGTAAATCATGTCCCTTGGGTTTGCCCACTTCCAGTTCTGTCCAGCTGGCTCCATCACTGATACTTGGTAGACCCCCTCCTTCCCAAAGAGCCACTACATGTACATGTACCTACCCAGGGAATAGGACACTCTTGTACATGTAGTTGTACAGCCCCTACCAGCCTACTCAATTGAGTCCCCAATCCCAATCTCAATGGCGTATCATGGCCGAGCAAATACATGTATTGGAGGAACACCAGACTGAAGCTCTGGTATTTTGATCAGCAGAGTGTGGGTTCAATTCCCGGTCCCGACACTTGCATCCTAAAAGCAAGACACTTAACCATTTTCGCTTCGTCCTAAATGACATGAATGATCTTCTGATTGGAACTGGGATGGGAGGCACGTTGCCCATGGAGAGGGGGAAGGATCAACAGCATGATGTCCTACTTCAGGAAATCTAGCTGGTGATGCCATCAACATTGTCGACATTGTGAAACACAGATTTCAAGTTCAGTTTTTGGTTTCATTTCTCTATACTCAGCTTCAGATAGATTTTGCACAGGAAGACATGTATATACATGTATGTACGTTGGTGCAGCAAGCTTGTTGACCTGTGCTACAATGCATTGAGCATGACACTTGACAGCATGTAATGTATTCAAGAAACACAGAAATTATGCATTATGGGTAATTTGATTAAGGCTGCCCTCCTTTGTTTTACATGTAGTTCAACAGAGGATGCAATTACAGCCATGTAAAACACTTTCACCTATTGCAGCCTACTCAAAAACAATAGAAATTGCTAAATTTTATGGTAACTCGCGTTACATGTGAGTAACTCACGTTACATGTGAGTAACTCGCGTTACATGTGAGTAACTCGTGTTACAACTTGGGTGTCATGCTTTTTTCTTTTACTGACAGTTCAGGAGTGAATGAAATTTAGAAAATATACTTTAGTTGGTTAATTTAATCCATGTGTTTAGAAAGGAGAAAAAAACATTGTTTTGGTAACTCGCGTTACATCGTTCCAATCCAAGAAACTGAGGCCATCATGTGACTTACTAGGAATGGAACATTGATTTTTCTGATCAATCAGAAAACAATTTTTTTCTTTGAAATATAAGGTTTTTTGACAATTAACCTATTTCCCTTAACTTTGGAGCACAAAATGTATCCATTACAATTCCAAGCGTATTGCGAAAAGTACTTGACCAACTTTAATATTTGTTTCTTCCCAAAGAACAAGAGTTTATACTCGACAGTGGTAGAACATTAAATTTGTCATATCCTAAAAAGCTGAATTTAAATACTGTGGGGCTAGACTACATTATGTAGAATTTTGTAAGTAATCATTAACAGTTTTAATTCAATTCTAAACCGAACAGGGAGCCAATGTAAATCCATAAATAATGGTGTAATGTGACAAAACTTGAATGCATTACAGACAAGCCTGGCACAAGCGTTTTGCACTCTCTGGAGTTGTTTAATCTTAGTGTTACACTACAGGTAAGCCATTTATAACAACTGTTACAGTAATCCAGTTTACTACTAGAGATAAATGCATTGAATCAGTTTCTCAGTACATGTACATTCCTGAGACAAATATTTTCTTATGCGTCTAATGTTATGCAAATAATAAAACGCAATTCCGCAAACTTTAGTAACATGAGTTTTCATTGACATAAAGTATTGGCATCAAACCATGCACCTAGGTTCCGGGCAAGGGAAACAGGTGAGACAATTGACTGCCCAACCTGAATACCATCCAAAGTAACTTTAGATAGTTGCTGACGGGTACCATTTATCAAGAGTTATGTTTTATTGTCATTTAAAAACAACCCATTAGCAAGCAGCCATTATCGAACATCATTAATGCAAGCCTCCATGACAGAAAGAGCGGTCTCCCGACTACCAGCCTCATCAGGACAGAATGACAAATACAACCGAGCATCATCTGAATAGCACTGAATCTGTGGATGATGAACTTTGGCAATGTCAAACAACTGGCTAGTATACAAAATGAAAAGTAAGGAGCCTAGACATGACCCTTGTGGAATTCCCCATTCAAGGTTATAATCATTAGACAGTTTACAAATTATCAAAACCCTTTGAGATCTGTTAGCCAGTGAACAAAACCAGTTGAGGGCTGTTCCGTTTATTCCAAAACGTGACTTAAGTGTACTCAATAAAATACTATGATCTAGTGTATCAAATGCAGCACTTAAATCTAATAAGACCAACAGGGTCACGTGTTTTCTATTCATAGCCATTAACAAATCATTCTGAATTTTCAACAGAGCTGTTTCGGTACTATGAAATTTGCGGTAAGATGACTGCATTGATGGGTATAAATTATTCTGAGTCAGATAAGACTGTAGTGTCACTGACATGCCACAGCTCTTTCCAGTAGTAGTTATGAAACAAACTTTTTTAGAGGCAGAACAACTGCTGACTTCCACAAATATGGAAAAATTCCCAGTTTTTAATGAAAGGTTGACCAACCTCGTAATGAATGGTAATAGAATATCTAAACAATCAGTGAGTAATTGCATAGGAATTGGATCCAGTACACAGGTTTTCTTAAACTACTAGAACCAGACACAAGTTTGTAAACACAGCTTTCTGACAGTTGACTAAAGTCAGTAAAAACAGCCGACCCAAGATGGGATGAATGTACGTGTGTCATAATTAAGTGAACAATTCACCATACATGCAGACAATGATAACCTTATACGAGTTATTTTTTGGATAAAAAAGTCACCCATATGGTTAGCGAGCTGTAAATCATCAGTATGGGCAGGTAACAATGACACATTATTGCGAAAAAGAGAACCTGCTGCTTTAAAAAACTTTTTAGGATTAGTACTATTATCTTATAGTAATCCTAACGAGCAATTTTCACTAAAAATGTGACATTATTTTTCTTTAATTTGAATAAATATAAATCATGTTGTGACCTACAATGTAGCATGCCTAGTCTGGCGACATTTTCTTCTCTCAAACTTTGCCTTTTTAATATAGTCATTAAACCAAGGTACCTGTGGGCGAACAGTAATCGTTTTATTGATAACTGGGGCATGACAATCAACAATGGCACAAAAAGTATTACTGTACAAACTAAAACTAGCAAGACCATCTACATGTAGGTCATCCAGATTTACATGAGATGACTCGATATTACACAAATCCGAATCAAGCTTCCTTAAATCTAGCCTGATTAATGGTTTTAATTTAAGAAGATAAAGAAGGTTTACTGAATTGAAGATTGCACAAAACTGAAAAATATTCAGAAAATAATTGATCTGAAACTGGAACACCCCAAATAATTGATTCTGACTGACGAGTGATTATTAAGTCCAATGTACAAATGTACATGATGTACATGTACATGTATGACCATGCAGAGGTACAATGTGCTGCTGTAAATACACAGATTCAAGCATTTCACAGAAGTGCATAGCATCAAGGTTTTGAGTTGAATCAACAATGAATGTTAAAATCCCCAGTTATCACAAGTGGTTCACTGGATAATATGAGAGATTCCAAATATTCAGAAAATTCAGCAATAAATGTTGTCACAGTAACCTGATGGTTAGGTGAATAAGGAGGCCTGTATATAACCAGTCTGAGAGGTTGTGATCAGGACTTAATTAGCCATTCTGAAACGGCAGATACAGACTGGCACCCCCCGAAAAAAAGACATTGACAAAATAAGGAAGCCACCAACATTAAGGCTAGATGGCTCACTTGGTAGAGCACCGGCACCTTAATCTGGAAGTTACAGGTTCAAATCCCACTCTAGTCAATTTTTCTTTGTTCAACCCAAAACATTTTTTTTCTTTCTTTCTTTCTCATTCACATAGTGTGTCTTTCAAAATTTCAGTGTTACAAGCCTGGTAAAGCTGTTTATATGAATTTCACTTTGAAGCTTGAAACTAAAATTATTATCCATAACAGGTTGTAAACAATGGATTGCTGGATTGAAAGGAAGTGGGTTAACAAACTGTCCAAAGATTGGACTAACAGGTCATCTGTATGCAAGTACAATGTACATGTATTTGTTCAATAAATCTTCCTGAGTGTCCAAAGGTTGAGTTGCAGATACAAACATTTAATAAACTGATTGCTTTGTAAATTTTGTAATTTTTTAGTACAATGTTGCTCATGGATAGCAATGAAAAAAAGTGTCAGTAGCTGACCCAGCCAATCGTCCAAACAAGTACAACGTTGATGCTTTTAAAACCCCTTAAAGGCTAACAACATGAACAACATCACAAGGAAAACTCTCCATCCAAGCTTTGTGACCCAAAAAACTATCATAAGGTAAAATTATGATGCAGAAAACATGTAATAAATCACCAACTGTGACCTTGATCATTTCACCTTTTCTTCATTCATCTTCCCTCAAAAAAATCCTAACTTTTCCTTTTTCCAAGGGCAACCCCCAACCCAAGTTACAAGTAAAATGTTGCTTCTACCATGTCTACATGTACATGTAACTGGATTTACAGTCCTGAAACCATTTAGCTAGTATATAAGATCTTTAAAATAATTGTTATGTTGGCGTAACCCGACCATTCCTAAATACAGGCCTAACCTGGATTTTTGTTTTCCCATGGAAGAAGTTTAGTTATTAAAGTCTATAGAAATGAGTTATAAATACTTTTGAAACAATTTCTGACCGTTTCTCTTTAATTGTGTGGCGATGGCGTCCATGGAACATTGGAGTGCACAATTTTTTGCACCACATGCAGAAGATAAATGTAGTCTTGTTCAACCAGACTCCCAGTATGTACATTGTACTACTCTGTGTTACACAATGGTGATTACACAGACTGCTTTCTTGAAAGTCTGCTTCAGCGAGACTACAACATGTGGAGTTCTTCACAACTCGGGAAAGCATTCAGTGCTTTACATCAGTGTATGGGTAAAACTAGCACTGTTTAGCCCCATAAATAAAGCCAATATATGCTTCTTGGCCCACCGCCACATACATGTAGCATCAGGAGGTGAGATGATTCAAATAGAAACATGCATTGTCTAGCCAAAATATTCCCCCAGTTGTCACTTACCGTTGTGCATTGTGAGGAGCACATTAAAACGGAAATGTGCAACTTATTTTTGTTTAAATTTATGAAAAAAATCTGAGCTGACAATCACTCGATTCAACATTGTTGGCGCCATGATGTAAAAAATACTACGGAAGGTTGAATGGGACGTGTGCCTTACAGGCCTATTTTCGGAAATTAAAAATTTACCATAAACTGGATCCGGGGCTTGTTCACAAAAAAAACACTGTCAGAGGTTATTATTATGATGAATGTACTGTATACGCAGTTTATTTTGTTTTTTTTAAAGCATCATAATACAATTATTATAATGACTTCACCACAGACTGCGGCTGGAGATGGGGTCAGATTCAATTACATGTATTTACTGTAGGATGGCGTTTAGAAATGCATTGCATACTTATACAGATGCAGTTTCAATTGCGATCTATCTAAATAAACAGGCAAGTGTTTTTCTAAATGATTTGTTAGGCCTTAAATGATGTACAATATGTACACATGTACGTCTATTTTAAAATAACTAGAAGTATCATTTCTATCGGCCTATAATTCTGATATTTTATCGGCCTATAATTCTGGATGCTTCTAATGAGTCAGTCACAGTCAGCAAGCCTCTTGCCTGCATATCAAAAGAGATGAGCCCAAGTGCATAAAACCAACATGACAGGGGCGCAAAGACATGGAAAATGTCCAGATTATATTATTGTCCGAATTGCAGGGGTGGTAAAATAGTTAGAATGCTTGTAAAACACACTTTTATATATTTTTAGAAATATTAATTACAAAAACATCCTGTTTCTAACTATGAGTTTCTAGTTATTATATTACCCTCTTTTTCCGTCCTTTCTTGTTGGGTCGCATTTGCTTCATTTTGCAATATTGGAATAAATGATGAGTTGAATTCAATTGGATAAAGGCATTAGTTACATTGCTGTTTCGTATTGGGGCACCCCAATCCAACCAACTGACCAAGGGGTTCAAAATACAGGTGCTAATCGCCAATGGCAATGACAAAGGCTTATTGGGAAGTACATGTACTCCATGAGCAGAAACCAATCAGGAGTGCCGCTCTAAAGTATGGAATACCAGAGACAACACTGCGGAGTAGGATCTGAAGAAGAATTGGCATTGAAGTGGTCAAGTCTGGGAGAGTGGGAGAAACCAATATTTTTATGTGAAGAGGCGCGTTCTGAAAGTAATGGCGAGAGCTACAGCTATGTATACAGCCACTCAGAGAGATAGTAGTCATAGCTACAACGACCACAAATACAACTGCCTATCAAAAACAATCCAAGGAACAGCCATTGTCAGATTGTTGACCATGATCAGATGGCTGGAATTGAAGCTTCAATGGCCATGGGGCCTTGAGCTACAAAAGGCTAAGGCTACATGTATGACTGGATGCGATTATGACAAAATGTGATCTTTGTGACTTGCCTGAGAGGATTTACAACATTGATGAAAAAGGCCTGAAATTTAACGATTCCCCTTTCCATTGTCACACCATCTTCGGCATCACCTGCTGTGACTTCCAGCAAAGGCCCTGCCATCTCAATTAATAATAATAATAAAAAGACTTTCTTATAGAGCGCATTTCAGTTCTGAGAGGGTCTCTCAATGCGCTTTACAAACAATAAAAAATAACAAACAAAAAATAAGTAAAATCAACCAATTATCTTAAAGGGCCTATGAAGTGGGTTTTTTTTTTTTGTTTTTTTTTATTAAATCAGTTCATATGAAAAGAAATTATTTTTCATAATTGTTTTGTGTCTGGAGTGAATTTTTTAATTTTAATTCAATAAAAAAAAAATACCCCCCGAAACTTTCGTATTTTGGACGCCACAAGAGGGCGCTGTTCGTGGCGTACACAAAGGCAGCGGGGCGCACCACACCAAATAAGCCAGAATTCATGCGCCAAGCTATTTATCATAATTTTTAAACCCACAACTTATTTTTAATTACAACGTTTTGGGGGTCATGCAATTAATAGATTGTGTAAATATAATAATTTATCCCAACCTGGGGGTTGGTTCTGTGCTTCAACTTTTGAGGAGACTTGATAAATTTAGGCGTTAAAGTTGGCGCTATTTGACCGGGAAAGTGGAGAAGTGCTTCACGAAAACTGGCAGCAAGTCGGTTTTGGAAAAAAACAAATTTTCGTGTTTTTTTCTTCTTGGGTAGTTAGCAAAAATTCCAAACGGCTGACCTGGCAAAAATTGAAAAGAATTCTGAAGTTCAGTCGTCCGAAAATATGTTTGATTGGTTTTCAAGAGGCTGAGAGACTTTCACGATTTTTTGAGTATTTTTGAATATTTATCATTTAGCATTGGTTCCTACAATGTATGGGAGTTTATTTAGTGTGGTGCGCCCTATATATACAGCATGTCGGCGCCCGTGCAGCCATGTTTGTGTTCTGTTTACAGTTATGTAGGCTTGAAACAACGACAGTAATGAGTTGTGTGGGGGCATTGTTTGTCACTTTGTTGCTGTTTTTACATTGGAAACATCATTTCTTTGACTGTAAACTGTTAGTATAGCAATAATGTTTCTATTTCCTCAAATTACAATACATTTATTAACCGAGAAAAATTCAACGTTTCAAACTCAAAGAGGGGTTTGCTTTCTAAACCTTCATGGTTAAACTATGACAAGTAATAAGTATGAGACTGACGGTTTTAGTCACATTCAAAGAATCATGAGCCAACGTGGCTGGTTGAATATGAAAAAGGAGAGAAAAACCACCAACAGACTATTTGAAGAGGAGTAGGGGAGGTGGTGGATATGGCATCATATGTCAAGTTTCCGGAAGGTGAATGCACTCTGATGCGTGTTAAACCCTAGGCCTAGCCCCCAACCAGCAGCCTAAACCCTACACTATACTGTACAACCCTCGGCAAAAACCGTAGCCGTCAGCCCAAACCCCAGCCCCCAGCCCAAACCCTACACCCAAGCCGAAATCATCGCCCCCAGCCCTAACCCTAGCCCCTAGCCGAAATCATAGCCCCAGCCCAAACCAGTAACCCCCAGCCGAGCCTACCCCCAAAGCCCAAAACCCTAGCCGTCAGCCTGGACCCTACCCCCAGCCCAAACACCTTATTAGCTTACAGTCTTAACTCTTAACTATAGTCCAATTGTTCCCGTTCACCACAATTTATTAACCGTAAAGTGTCTGGAAGGGCATTTTGCAACAAGCCCCGCCCACGCCCCGCCCACCCATTCACCCCCTTATCCCTTAACAGCTAGGTAAAATGAAACTTGGAATGACAATTAAACGTGGTAAAATGACCTATGTATATTCTTTTTTGTTATAAAGTTCACCATTTTAAACTCAATATGAATACATGGTTAAAAGTGTTGGCGGGTAAGCAAAATCTGCCCCCCCCTTCTCAGGCCCTCCCTCTTCAATCCCCTTTCCCTTTTACATCTTCCACATTATTAACCCCCTCCTGTCAACTATTAAAAATAATTGTAAGGCGTTTAGAATCGTATAACTAAAAAAAAAGAGATACGTTTATAACTTGTTGAGTGACTAGGATTTGGATATAACTTCTGACTTGTCATTTAGAGTGTACACAGCGTGTCATGCAGGTTTTTCTTATCGCATTGCTTAGAGTACATGTAAATGCTCCAACATGTTTGACCTTGTTGTAGACGAACGCAATAACATTTCCAATTAATTTTTTCAGATATCAAGTCAGTGACTTATTTTGAACAATTTAAGCAACATTTTTTAACCATAAAGAATAATTAAGTGCCCTTATAGGGCGCACCACACCAAATAAGCCAGAATTCATGCGCCAAGCTACTTATCATAATTTGTAAACCCAAAACTTATTTTTAATTACAACGTTTTGGGGGTCATGCAATTAATAGATTGTGTAAATATAATAATTTATCCCAACCTGGGGGTTCTGTGCTTCAACTTTTGAGGAGACTTGATAAATTTAGGCGTTAAAGTTGGCCCTATTTGACCGGGAAAGTGGAGAAGTGCTTCACGAAAACTGGCAGCAAGTCGGTTTTGGAAAAAAACAAATTTTCGCGTTTTTTTCTTCTGGGGTAGTTAGCAAAAATTCCAAACGGCTGACCTGGCAAAAATTGAAAAGAATTCTGAAGTTCAGTCGTCCGAAAATATGTTTGATTGGTTTTCAAGAGGCTGAGAGACTTTCACGATTTTTTGAGTATTTTTGAATATTTATCATTTAGCATTGGTTCCTATGTGAGTTTATTTAGTGTGGTGCGCCCAGCGGCTCCCAAATCGAGATCAGCCATGGTCTGGTGCCCAGGCGCGCAACGGGTACCAGTTTAAGTACACAGCCGAGTCGAGTCGTCCACCGAACATGTCGGATTGGACGCACGCACACACACACCATACCGATGGACAATAACGCAACCATATTTTGGGGGTGGAATATAAATCTTCAAAAGTACGTGTTCAGTCAGTGGACTATTGATACATTCTATAAAATTACATGTATATATTAGAATATAAGATCAGATATGATGTCGTCAACAATAATGCGAAAAATATATGTTTGTAGAACATGAACGGGGGACTGGACTGCGGTGCTTGGGGGTATTGTGAATTGTGTGCACGGACGTGGGTACGAACTTTCCAAACAGCCAAAATTATTTACCCCGAGTTTTTCCCGCTTCCAAAAAGCACCTCCTTTTCTCCGGTCGTTTCGCAGCCTTCTTGCTTAGTGGAAATATTGTTGGAACGGCATCTGGCAACAGCATGGCCTTATAGTACTTCATGCCAAATTGGTTGTGAAGGCCAGGTTCAAAGCAACTTGGCTCAAAGTGGGCACTGCAGAGCATACATGTAGGCTGCTCGAGTTCGTCCAGACCATTTGGCTCTGGTCAGCTTCACATTCGCCGTCCATATCCGTCTGAATTTTGGGTCCGATGGAAATTTATGGACACTAACTGCATCTTTAGTGGTGTTGCTACACCCAGCAGCAACACACCTTGATGGCATTTGTTAAAATCAACGTAAAAAGACCCCAAAAGAGAGAGACAAACTTCTTCGAACTTGTTCCTTCTGTGCAGTGTTTGCATGGCCCCACGCACATCGTTCTGTTGAATTGCCTTTGTTTACGTCACGGATTTTATGTTAATGAGGAGGTATGGGGGGGGGGGGGCGCGGCGGCCCCCCTAAATTTCGAAATGATTTTTTTAATGGTGTAAAATGGCTTGTGAAAAAAAAATAATATCAAATACACATGTATATGTTGTAATAGGCATACTTTATTGTTTACAGCATTAAAAAATTCTATTTCATAGGCCCTTTAATTTACATTACAAATAAGATTGTGAAAACAGGTGGGATTTGAGGTGTATTTTGAAGAGATCCTGGTTCGTCTGAGAACGGAGGGTAGCAGGTAGAGAGTTCCAAAGAGTGGGTGCGCTGAAGGCAAATGTCTTTTACTGTAAGTTTTAGTTCTGTGTGGGGATACTTGTTGGAGATGTTGAGTAGAGGATCTGAGGGACCTTGTCGGAGAATATGGTGTAACCAATTTGGAAATGTAACAAGGGGAGAGACCATGGATAACATTGAAAGTGAGGAGCAGGACTTTGTAGTGGATGCGTGCATTGACAGGAAGCCAGGGGAGTTCTTGTAGAATGAGGTGATGTGATTCTGCTTCTTTGATCGGGGGATGAGCCGTGCTGCTGAATTCTGGATTCTTTTGAGTTTTGAAAGGTCCTTATCAGGAATGCCAAACTAGAAGAGATGAGACAAATGCGTGAATCAGGGTCTCGGTTGTGGTCTTGTTCTCAAGAAGGAGCGAATTTTGCCAATTCTTCTCAGCGCTAGAGATACGTTACCACGGTTACGGCAAACCATGTTGATGTGTCGATGCATGCTGAGAGTCTTATCAATGATGACACCCAAGTCACGCACTGATGTTGATGGCTTGACCTGGCCACTATCTGTGTTGATGGAGGAGATTTCTTGACAGAGGGCCAACTACTGGTCCTTGGGGCATTCCCGACAACAATGGAGATTGATCTGAAGAGGTGTCATGATTGAGGACTCTTTGTTGTTCTCTGCCCTTGGGCAGCAGATCCTACTGTACTTTGTCTTTCCTGGCAAGAGAATGAGGCAATAATTGTTGACAGACAGACAGACTGCTCACCTGGAATGGAAGGAATGGTCTCTGACTGCATGTTTGTACGGATGGTCAAACTCAGAGAGATCCTTCATGGCATATTTGTCGTTAATTCCACAACCATACTAGCAACTACTCCTTCTGTACGATGGTCATATCTCCCATATTTTGCTTCCCTTGATACACTGGGCCAAGAAACACAACATCTTACCATTTGTTCTACCAGCACACAGCAGTCATTTATTTAAACCCCTAGACGTCAGATGCTTTGGCCCATTTGAGCATAAACGCTAAATGTCATAGTACAGTACAGGGTTTACCATTAACTTTTTTAGTGACTGTCCAGCAGAACCAGTTAGCTTGTCATTTCACCGCGCTTTCTCCGCGCACACCGCGCTGTCTTAATTTTTGCGCAATGCGTGAACGCCACCTGTTGAAGAGTAAAACAACTGTGAGTAATTGCGCGGTAAATTTCATTTTTTAAAGATGTTTTGCATGTAACTCAACAAAAAGGCCATACAAGCATTGTGAATGTTTATTTAGTGTGATGGGAAAGTTTTAGCTGTGTACATACATGTAGTACACAAAGGAAACTGGAGTTATTGCTGGCTAACGACCATAAAATGTTCACCTATCAACGACCATTTTGAAAACGTATAGCGTTACGGAGGCCCAAAATGTTAGACCCATAGGCTCATGGGGGAGCCTTATAGTTTCTAATCTAGAAGTACAAGTAGGTCAAATGTGACACCAAGATCCTTTTCTTCATCCCTTACTTCCACGTCAGCACTCATTGTCCCATCTCTCTCAGTCTCATACTACTAATCATACTGTATGGACTGGTTTCATCTTGATTCCCATAATGCATGCCATTACACTGCATTTACCAAGTGGGCATTTCTCAAACCTCGGCTTTGGCTCCGTCTCCGGCTTGGGCTCCGTTTGGCGTTATAAATTTGTGGCGCCATTTCTAATTCTCTGCCCAGCATGCCCAGTCACCTAACATTGCCTAAGCTGTCTAGGTCGTGTTGCAGTGTTTTCCTGTCTTCTTGTGTCTTGATATGGATGGGTGTATACTTACCTTCCTTGGGCTTGGTGTCGTCCTACTGTACAACTACAACTCTAAATTATAATTATTTGTTTAATAAATATTTAGTAATTAATTCAGAAAAAATACATGCAATTGGATCCCCTCGGCCTCTACTCAGTCATAGAGAACTACTAAAAAGAGTATGAATGATGTTCGATCCGCTATGTAGCGGATCGAACCTCATTACTCCTACTCCTAGTCCTAGACATGCTAGAGTAGAACTATGACTGAGGTTCGTTTCGCTATCGTCTCCACACAGCGGAACGAACCTCATACTCCTTGGAGTACTCGGCCTCGCCCTCACCTCAATATCCGCCCTTGCCAAGCTGATTGAACCTCGGCAACCAAGGTCGATATCAGTGTGTGATTTGAAGTAACTCAGCGTTCCGTTACGGAGCGACACCCACCGGTCCTGCCACCCATGAATGTAGTTGGTCCACTTGCTCAGTTTCTCTTCGAGCTCGGGCACTGTCTCCGCTTCGTCGCTGTCAAATTCATCGCGATCATCGTCCTCCTCGCTCAGCAAAATAGCAGCATCGTCGGACATTTTCCGCTCTAAACTGAGCCTCCCTATTTCATGCATAAATAGACTTTGTTTGTGCGGTTTTTTTTATTGAAAGGAAAGACGAAGGAGAATGGAATTGCGAAAGAAACACGGGTTACGGATACTATCCTACCCAAAACTAAAAAGTATGCATGTGAATCTTGATGTGAATATTTTTATTTATTTATTTTAGTTTTTTGTTCGGATACTTTTTATAACACTACCTTGAAGCATTTAAAACTTGTTGCAAACTATTTGCATACAAATTGTGGATATTTATTTTCGAATTCAATATACTTTCAAATTTGTCAACGTTTTCCAATTTGTATAGAAAGTATTACTTTTGAATTTGAGTACTTCCAAAGTAGTACTTCATATTAGCCCTGGCGGCCTTTCACTTCCGTATATGTGTACAGCACAGAGGAAGAGTCCTAATAGGGCTATACTTCATATCATAGAGCATGCAAGAACCAGACAATTTCTACACACCATTTAAGTTGTAGGCCATTGTGGCCTCCGATCCCCCTCCCCCCCCCACCCCCCCCCCCTCCCCCCTCCCCGGCACTCTAGACCCATTGCATTGGCTGCCATAGTTGGATTGCTGACACACCTCTTGGTGACAGTGCAGGCACTTTTGTCAGTCCTGGCAAACCTGGATTGTTGATCTTTTTGTTCATGTCCTCAGTCTGAGTGCTTTGTTTTCTCTTTTACTGCCTGCCTCCTTTTTAAATTTTTACTGGGTTTTTATTTTCCATTCCAGATGTATGTATAAATTTCTTGTATTTTTGTATTTTTATGTGAAATTGCCAAATAAATAATAATAATAATAATAGTTGATGAAACGTGCACGCATGAAATACTATCATTGGCTGAGACTCGTGCGCAGCGCGTGTACGCGTGCACTTTTCCATTGGTTGTCATCAAAGATGACAGTCAATGACGTCATATGCAATCCCTCTATTCTTGTGTATGACCTCGAAAATCAATTTGTAAAATTTAAATTTGTGAATAGTTTGTCTTGTCATGCATGTCCCCGCTCATCATCCCATAACTAGACCAATACTTGGCACCGTATTCAAGCAGTAAAGTAGGCCTGGCCTAATATTAGTAAGTAGTATTTTTGTGTGAGCCCTCCTTTGGGTCTACCGGCGACGCGTCCTTGCTTTTAGTGGTAAAATGGAGAATGACGAACCACCGGAGGGGAGGGGGGAGGGTGGGGGGGTGGAGCTCGTCCCCACTGAGCCGCCACACGTACGCTATACTTATACTCTGTAGAGTTGTTCAAGGGAAAAGGGTGACTAAAATATAAAAAGTCAATTTTTTCTTTGGCCGTTTTTTCTTTGTTCATCGCTAAATCATTTTTTAAATGTAAGTTTCCCTTGTGCGGGTTTATTAATTACTAAAATGTAAAAAGAACAGACTTGAAAAAAGTCTAACTTCTTACAATATTAAATACTTCAAATCAGCAATCATTATTACAGCATAATAAATATCCGAAACAAACTGTTTAAGAAATCTCCGCCAGGATCCCAATTTCATTATTTTAAGGAAATTTAAAGGTCCAAGGAATTCCTAAGCAACCATTAAAATCTAAGGAATATCTGAAGACTAAAAGCAAATTCTATTAAAATTACAAAATTCTTAGCAAATTCCACAATATTTCTCATAGTTTACCGAATGACTCGAAACAAGACTAGTTGGAAAAATACATACATGCTGCGTGCGCAGTCAGTGCGCAGCGTGTTAGATAATGAGGCCGAACCCCATCAGTGGGCCGAACACCAGATTTTATTTGCAGCTGCACGGCGGTCTCGGACCCTTCGAGATTTCGCGTGAATGCGCGAGCGTTCGGAGACGACCCTGCAAGATTGGGGCTACCACCAAAGATAGTATCTTTGGGGCTCAGGGAGGAGGGCAGTGTTGGGTCAAGATGGAGTGGTAAGTTTCTTTGAACATTTTCATCGTAAAATAAACACATTTTTACCCGATTTTAGGTACCAAATACATGTGAATTATCTTCTGAAATGTGATTAAAGTTTCACACTTTTTGTTGATTAGCTTTACATTTAGGGTGCCCCTGACTGTTTCGAGCACGATTGAGACAAACGGAGTCCATATTCTGATAAACGAAGGATCGTTCTTTCGATACGTACCACATACACTCTGCAGGTTTAGCCGTTAATGTTTTTTTCGGTGCAAAAACTTTTGCAAAAATCGTTATTTTTGCCGTATCGTTTTGGCTTACGTGACGTCATCATTAAATGGCGGGAGAAAAAGGCCTTGTGTTTTTTACTTGTTCTTACGACGCTATTTATTTTGTCATGTTTTTTGATGATCTTCGTGACAAAAATGATGAAATTTTGTCATGAAAATAAACACTAAACAGTACTTTTTAACAGCAACATGAACTTTTAAAACACATGGTGGTTTGATGCAGGATGGGAACATGGAATCATTATTATTTTCTTTACAGTATCACTACAACTGCAGGGGTACATTGATGACTTCCTTGTCATCAGGTCATGCTTGGTGTTACTGTAGTGTTATTGTTGAGACTTTGTGAATTGTGGCTTAATTAAGACTGCTGACAATGCAAAACCTCAGAATATATTTTTTTAATTACCTTAAAATATATTGGCACGATGTTGAGAAAATAATGAATAAATGAGTTCCAATTTTATCAATTGGTTAATACTTTTTTCACATTCATAATACTGTTTTTTCATCATGTTAATATTTCAGACAGTAAATTATAGTTAAGTCTTTAACATACGTTAGGCTTTTGTCAAACATGTCATGAGATAAATTTCACACAGACGAAAATATTTCACTGGGGGATGGCAATTTATTGGTACCAATATTGTAGTCCACGTCAGTCCTCTGTCTGTGTAAACCGTTTCTGAAAAGTGTTTGTCTTTTTTGGAAGCTGTACTCATGCCTTTACTGTTAGCGGCCTTCGTAAATAAGTGTTGCCTAGTAGTAGTAGTACTAGTAGTACCAAGTGGGGAAAAAGGGAAGAGTGAGACTTTAGAGACTAACTTAAACCACATTTTATAAGCTTGTGTGACATGGGGTGAGGAAAAACAACATCATCACAAAAAGACTGCTGGTAGCACAAGCAGTCAAGCATACTAAACAAAGGGTGGGGGAAGAGTCTGTGTAAACATGATGGTCCCTATTCAGCCCTCTATCAATACAGTGTCAGGATTATCTTTTGTTCTGCTGTTTACCAGTCCATCCTAGTTTTGAATTACCTTCCTCAAGCCACCAATGGTGAGAAATAAGGGAGATTTAATATGTGTTTGAGTGTCTTTGTTCCTGGTACATATATATCCTCCAACAGATAAAGGTTGGGGCATAGTATTACATACATTGATTATAATTTATGGAAAAACGAAACATTTGTGTTTGATACATCATATTACCCTATTTTATCACTTATGATGTTTTGATTCGGTCATTCTATGTACTTGAACACCTTTTTTCTCTCTCCACTTTATTTTGTATGCTTTGTTTATTATTTATAACTTCTTAAAATTTGGGAGTAGTTTTTAAATCTTTGTATTCTAACTTTCAATTACAGGCCCAGCTCTCTGACGCCGGACCTACCATGGTTTAAAGTAAAGATAGTTGGAGACTCCCTCACAAGATATCTACCAGAGAACATGAACAGTGACTGGTTTATTCCTATAGATAGTGTAACAACTCTGCCGGGTGCTAGAATTTCTTATGTAAGAGACACTGTCGTACATCTACCATCCACACCACCACATGTGGTAGTTCTTCATGTTGGAACGAATGATCTGTGATCTGATTTATTTATACCAAGGCACTTGCCACAGTGTTTATTTATTTGTTTTATTTTTTTATTTATTTTTTATTTATTGGTATATACAAACAAAATGACCAGCAGCAGTAGCTGAAAGGGTCACTTAACAATGGTAAAAATATAAGCACATGTAAAAAGATCACATATTAGGCCTAAAGGGCAATAAGGTAAAAAGTACAAAATTAACAAAACCATTAATAAAAAAAAACTATTACAACATCTGGGCAAGTTGTGGAATGGTAGATTTCCTGTATCTCTCTGTTTTGCATTTAATTGAATTTAAACCAGACATATTTCGTAAGACCCTAGAATTAGTGCTAGATTTGGAAGGTGGAAGCAACTGTCTGTGACGGTCCGATTTCAAAAGATTAATCCCAAAGTTGTGAAGTAAGTTATTTCTGCGATCAGCCAAAGATGGTAGTTTGGTCAATTCAAGAGCTTCAGTGTAATGGTATTTCTTTCCAAGCATTATTTATTTATGCAGTGATCATGTATTTTTGTAAACTTAATAAAACTGATATTTATGTTTATTTTATTTATACGAAGGCACTTGCCCCATTGTTTATTTATTTGTATTTATGCAGTGATCACTAAGGTATTTTTGTTCACTGAGCAACACTTATTTTGTTTTCATTTTACTTTTAAAAATGTTTCACAGTACCAAAAGTGGCACTTGCTGCAGTGTTATTTTTATTATATTTTCATTTAAAGCAACATGTCTGCCAAATGTTGTATGTAGCACACATTTTTTACTCATTTCATGTGCGCAGAAACGCAATAACGCAATAGCATTATTTTGTTATACATTTTCATGGTCATGCATGTATGCAGCTGAAAGAAACTTTAAAATAAATGTTTTGTACAATTATAACAAAAGAAAAAGAACAATTGTCATTTATTCTTGTGTTTATTCTTGGTTTAATACATGTAATTGAATATATTTTATTTGGAGCTGACCAGAATTCCCAGCTTTTAAGTTAGATTTCACAGTAAATAGATGGGGGGCAGGGTGAGGGTCAGGAATTGAACTTTCATTGGAAAAGTAAAAGAGAACAAATAATATGAGTTTTGAAAGACTTTAGTCTTTAAAACAAAACAAAGAAAGATTTCATTTTTAAAACTGTCAAATATATTTGTATCCATAGCATTGGATTGGAAGGCCATCATTATTTAGGCCTAAACTAGCAATTTACCCGTTGCGTTTATGCCAGTTTTGGTTTCTGCGACGGACGTAAAGATACAGATCCTTCCAAATAACTGAAGCTAAACCCGGCCAAACACCATACTAACGAATAATAGTCGGGCACCGGTTTCTTGTCAACACAAGCCCTCGTAGATTGCATGACCGGAGCAGGGAATCGTGCCAAACCATGGTTGCCTTGCGTTTTGTTACGTAGTAGCTGATTAGTCAGTTGGCACGCTTGCTGCACATTCTGACCAATCACATTCGGGCTCCCAGTAGACCAACGAGTAATGGCGGATTTTTCTACCGAGAATGTTAACGCTGACGGCGACGGATACTTAGGGTGCCCCTGACTGTTTCGAGTGGCTTCAGAAAAAACGACTATAGCGTATGAGTAGATTAATAATGTACCTAAACACCCATGATTCAGGTTTTTCTGCACAATTTCGTTAAATGCTAGAAAAGGGACTTTTTCGGAAACCGTTATTTTTGTACAACGATGATAATTTTTCTCGTCCGATATTTCTCATTTCTGAACAATTAAAAATTCTTCCATGATTTTTGTTATTACAATGAAGCATCCCTCGTTCATAATATTACGTTTTTATATTTTTACATGGCTGGATTTTCACAATATGATTTTTTGAAAATGTGCCCTCCAAGCTCATTATATATGCAAAACTGCCACTGCCGTGCATACGCTACAAAAATGAAAGGAAGCACTTTTCCGAACGCTGCGCACTGACTGTGCGCAATCGCAAAAGTTCAATTCAATTCAATTCACTTTATTTCCATTCCATAACGAAGGTGAATAGACAATTAGGTAGTGTATACAAGATAATATAATACAAGCAATACAATTAAGATTAAACAAGTAAATACAATGTAATACAAACAAGGACAAGCAAACAAACACAAGCAAACAGGAAACATAAAACAACAAAACAACAAATCCAAAGACAACAACATGGTAATGGAGATGGAGGGGGCCCATAAAAAGCAGAGCTTGTCGAGTACGGACCCCCATAACTAAAAAGCAATGAAATAAGCAATTGTGGAAAGTAGATGTAAATGAAGCAAAATAATGCTACAAAAGCAAGCAAAAAAACAACAAAACAACAACAATAAGTATGAAATAAACTAAGCAATAAATTAAGTAATGAATATTATAGATGAAACTAGGCAAATAAACCGTCACAAGTCTGACAAACCAGGAACAAGCAGTCTAGTCGCAGATCCGACGAACCGGCAAACAAGCAGCCCAGTCGCGAATCCGACAGGCCGGCGAAAAAGCAGTAAAGCAACAACAGCCACTCGCCGGTCCGCCAGACACGGGATCGGACCCAAGCCGCCCACCCAGGGGCGACACCCAAACCGCCCAATCGTGGTCTGCCAGACATGTGACGAAACAAAACACTTATCTACAAAATAGAAAACAAAAGAGAACATGCCAAGTAAGGTGTGACGTAAAAATAATAGTAAACAACAAAATAAGTTAGACAACCAGAATTAATGAAAAGGCATGATTAGGCAAGGCCATACTGGTATACAATAATACATAAAACAATAGCATGTTAAACATAGTTATTAAGGAGGAACTGCTTAAACTTTCTTTTAAACAGACTTAAAGAAGTGACGCTAAGAAGAGGTTTTTGTAAAGAGTTCCAGAGTTTAGGTCCTTGAAATTTGATACTTTTGTGAGAAAGGATGGTCCTGGTAAAGGGAATGTGATAGTGAGAAACTTGACGGGTATAATGAGAGTGGATGGACAGATTTTGGGAGAAAATGGAGGCAAGGCAGGTGGGTAAATTGTTGTGGGCCAGCTGAAACATGAATGTACCAAGATGAAAGTTATACACGTCATTCAGCTTCAGTGATCTATACTGAGTGAAGAGGGGATCTGTGTGAGCAAGATAATCAGAATTATTATAATTAAACGAATGGCCCTTTTTTGTAAAAGGAACAGTCTATTAAGTATAGAATGAGACGCACTACCCCAGGCTAAAATACCATAATTTATGTGAGATAAGACAAGAGTGTTATACAAAGTAATTAAAATATGCTGGGGGAGATACAACTTAAGTCTATTGATGACACCCACATTACGAGAAACAGATTTACATAATGAATCAACATGTGGTTTCCAGGAAAGCTTGTTATCTATGTACAAGCCAAGAAATTTAGTACAATCAACCTGGTTAATCTTAACACCATCAATATAAATATCCCTGGGTAAAACTTTATACAGATTACTAAATAACATACAGTTCGTTTTTTTAATGTTCAATGACAGTTTATTTGATTTAATCCAGTTGCTAACCAAGACAAGTTCAGAGGCAACAGTTGCAATAAGAGTGTCTAAGACAGAATGACTATAAAACAGATTGGAATCGTCAGCAAAAAGAATGAAGGAAAGAGCATCAGAAGACTTAGCAATATCATTGATGTAAATCAAGAAGAGTAGCGGCCCCAGAATGGAGCCCTGGGGGACACCACAGGTTAAGGAGCGTGTGGTGGATGGGTATCCCGCTACAGAGACATATTGCTTCCTGTTGGAAAGGTAGCTTGTAAACCACTCTAGGGACCTTCCTCGAATACCGCAATGATTGAGTTTATGAAGCAAAATACTATGGTCCAGAGTATCAAATGCTTTGGAGAAATCGAGGAAAATCCCTAGAGTGTGCTGAGAATGGTCAATTCCTGTGATGACTTTTTCAATCAAGTGGAGTACTGCATGGGTAGTAGAATGTTTGGCTCGAAATCCAAACTGGGAGTTAGATAAGATGTCATGTTTTTGGAGAAAGCAGGAGATGCGAGAGTAAACCAGTCTTTCAAGGATTTTGGAGAAACATGAAAGGACAGAAATGGGCCGATAATTAATGACCAGGTTAGCGTCTCCATTTTTGTAAATAGGAGTCACTTTGGCAACTTTCATGTCATCAGGAACAATTCCAAGTGAGAAAGACTGGTTCACAATGTAAGTAAAAGGATCAGCAATAGCAGAGATGACTCTCTTAATTACAAAGGCATTGATAGAATCAGAACCAGAACTTTTTTTGTTGGCCAAATTGGTAACAACGTCACAAATCTCCTGAGTAGAGGCCGGAGAAAGGAATATGGAGTGAGGATTCGGATCACCGAGGTAGTCCGTGAAATTGGAATTGCAAGGGAGGATTTTGCTGGCTAAGCTAGGGCCAATGTTTACAAAATAGTTATTGAAGAGTTCAGAGATGGAGGAGTTGTTTTCAGTGTAGTTACCATTATGAGAAATACCGTTGTTTAAAATTTACGGCGCCCGCCCCGCGAACTAGAACTCAAGACACGCAGGAGATAGTCCTTGTCTACCAAATCTGTCTTCCCAGTGCTTCCCACCCACCAGCACTTGCCAGTACAAACTACTCGACAGGTTACAAGTAAAAGCATAAGTAACAACTTACTCATGACCAAAAAACGAATTTATCTTAAGAACTGTTTTTAAAAAATCACCATGCATGCCCTGGATGCCGCAGCCGGCAGGAGGATGAAGTGGCAATTTGGCAAAGATGACGAAATGGACGAAAATGATTTGGATGATGAACTTGAACTTGAAGGATCGGGGTGGGCTGAAAGATTTGATGGTGAAGTTTGTACTGCCGCCAGTCGTCGCTCTGACGTCCAAACTGAAGACGAAGAGGCGTACGGAAAATCCGACGGTAGGCCAATAATTCGAGCCCACCCCCCACCACATCCAATAATATAAGTTATAGATGTGGTGGGGTGGGGCTAGCAGATTTTTACTCAGTCTTGTTGTTCTCATTTACATTAGCCCGCTGGTGTACTACTACTAGAGTAGTACTCCAGTACTAGTAGTAGTACTTAGTACTTAGTAGTAGTAGAAATGTAGAAACTTGGCCCCACTTTTGTGGCCAAGTTCTCTCTGTTCATTAGAACTTCATGGCTCAGAGACCTTGGCCACAAAAGCGAGGCTATCGTACTACTGTACTAGTGTACTACCGGTACTACTAAATCAGCACTTTGTGTCCGATCTGTACTTCACCAACAATCAAGCACCCTTGGCTTTACGTCCCCACCGAGTAATCAACGTAAACGTAAAACGTAAACGTAAACTCGGCACCAAGAATGTTGGCACCATACG
Source organism: Leptasterias polaris (assembly GCA_037783415.1). Classification (NCBI taxonomy): domain Eukaryota; kingdom Metazoa; phylum Echinodermata; class Asteroidea; order Forcipulatida; family Asteriidae; genus Leptasterias; species Leptasterias polaris. The sequence continues at coordinate 1,199,019 of JAZGTN010000054.1, forward strand.
AACTCGTCACCGGCCAATTTTTGACTAACAAACTCGGCACCAATCACGGCACCTGGGCACAATTTCATGTCTCTGCTTATCGCCAACTTCAGTGCTTACGATCACCATTCTCCGCTTAGTGTGCTAAAATAGTAGAATGCTAACGAATGTAACGAGCAGGGGTGACAAGGTCACCGAGTTCACATGAGGGCTCGCAGGCAGGCAGCGCTGACCGCAGACATCCGGAGCACCTGGGAATCCAAGCACCATTGCGCACCAAATCGTGGGATGGCGGGCTTGGGTTCCCACGTGATCTGGAGGGGACAGTCAGTGCTGTTTTGGGTCCCGAAGAGTCAAGACGAACTCTAGAAAGTTCTGGAGCTCCCCCGTTTCCATGTGTAAGATTGACAAGAGGCTAAGATCTGACAATAAGTACATGTAATTTATGATTACGAGAATAGAATCAGAGAAGAATCAAAGCTGAGAACTGTTTTCGAGTCACAATTATTTATTCATTGTCTGTCTCTTGTTCTGTTCATACCCTGTCCGTTATATTTAATTCTTGTCCAAATCATCAAACCAACAACAAGTCCTTGACCGCGACGGCGTGCGTTACAGTAATATGTACATGTACATAAACGGAATTAAAAATGAGGGATGTTTTCAAATTCTGTTTATTTATTTTGATTTCAATGTGTAAACAGGATATGTCATTGTCAGATGAAAAGTGGGTGTCATCATGAAGGGGCTGTTGCCACCGAAGCCCGTTGTATGTGTGAAGTCAGACTAACACGGAGAAGGCCTATTGTTGATTTACATTTAATTTAACCAGGGATCATTGCGTAGGTTCTGTTTTTACAAAATTATTTATTTGTTTATTTGTTTGTTTATTCATTTTTATTTGATTTTCTTTACTAAGATCAGATCAAGTAATAAACCACAAGGAAAACTGACCGGGTAAATTTTTAAATGATTTGAAGTTGAACGAAGAAAAATTGACTAG